>JAZBNJ010000004.1:2980000-4230000 GCA_037349165.1 Choristoneura rosaceana | reverse complement strand
CGTTACGGCGTGAAAGACGGACAAACAAACACACACACTTTCACATTTATAATATTAGTATGGATCTCAAAACGGCTGTATGTACAGGTCAAATCTAGTAAGTTATATTTGGCCCATTTGCAGTGGTCACATTGACCTGAAATTTGGCATACATGTATAAATCTGTTGACATCTGGCAGTGATATCCTGATAGTCCGGGCAGGATCGTTTACGCATGACGGAACTCCTAAACAGTTAACGGTATCGATTTGAAATTTGTTATGTAAATGTAGTTTGGATGACAATGCAACAACGCACAGTTAACAAAAAGTAGTCATGAATAAAAGCTTGTATTAAAAAATTAATTTTTAACAAAAACTTATTTTTAACTTTCTTGAACACTGAAGTTGCTCATTGAAGTCGGTAGAGTTTTCGCGTGCCACCGGCCGTCGAACAATGGCCCTGTTATTTATAGCGCGCGGATCTGCGCGCGCAACGCATCCATCAAAACGTATTCGCATGTTTTGAGACACGGCGCAGACGCGTGCATAAATCGGCCGCGCTGTGACATCGCTGTAAAAGCACGGTGATGCTTTTCAGGGTTCCGCGATTTGCTAGCCTGTTGCATGTGACTCCGTCTGTGTAGAATTAGTTTATCGCTAACCCGCGGGAACTGAATTTCCGGGATAAGGCTGCGACTCCACTGAGGTGGAGACGGACGGAGCGGAGAGGAGACGTGTTGGGATCGACAAATACAAATAGTTTTATTTCGCTTAAAATATGGTACAAAAGATGGAACATAGTGTAGGGATCACGTATTTTAACAGCTTTTGGCATGAAAAATATTTACTACAAACTAACATTGCATTACATTAAATTTAAGTGCTCTGACGTACATGATAGGGTCATTGCTCAAAAGAAGGAAAAATATTCATCAACAGAGTAGAATGCTTTTTCCACAAGCCATGCTACATCTCCCGAGATGTGGATTTCAAGTGGATTTCAACTAATATGATTGGTCGATCCGACACGTCTCCTCTCCGCTCCGTTTGTCTCCGCCACAGTGGGGCCGCAGCCTAAAACTATCCTATGTCACTCCCCGGGACTTTCTTTCTTTCGCATTTGTAATATTAGTGAGATATTAGTGAGATGTTATGGCAGTAAAGAGTTTTTTTTAACCTAAAGCTCACGTTAAACTCTTATCATTAGATGCGGCAATCGAATCGAAATTCCGGGATTTTGTTAATTTCTCATGGAAAAATACGCAAACGCTGCGGAATCGCAGTGACGTGCCGAAAACGTCACGAATTTTGGTGGAGAGCATTCGGTGAAGTCCTCACGTTTACGTACCGTCACCATTTTTTAAGCAGCGGTGTGGCCTCTCCTTTACTTGGCAGTACCGAGTGGTTGCAAACGCTGGTATTGTAGTATAAGGCAACTCATTTAGAACTTGAACGTGATTGTCCTCTTAAGGAATGATTTTCTTCCAAGTGTCATGCGGCACATTCTTCTTGACAATGACGGTCTTTCCGAAAGCGCTGGTAGTTTAAAAAAGTGACATGTAATAATTTGCGGCCTACTTGTATAATTGGCCAATCAACTTTTTTACCGACACTAACCTGTCCGCGACATTTTTCAAACAATTGCAGAATTTTGTAATTAAACATGTTTTTTCTGTAATTTAATAGATGGTGTACATGAATACATGACATCTTACGTAAGTTCAACCTATTAAACCGTGAAATATCTTGTTGGAAGTACGATTTTTTGGTAACGCAAGAGACGCCCAAAGTGTCGGTAAAATAGTTGATTGGCCCTAATAAACGTTTTTTGTTTTGGACGAGTGATAATCGACCAAAACTTAATATTGAGTATTTCCCTCGCGGAATCCTACAGTCGGACGTTTTTATACTAAAGTTCAATTCGATCGTAAATTCGCGCTAGTTTTTGATACATCCAGAATTGCCCTTGACACAGTTGGGTTATTCGCGATACGGGACGCGTGTCGTGAATGCCGAGAACTAACTCGAGCGACTAATTAGTAATTAATCTCGACGATAGGTTACCAACTACTACACTCAGAGGTGTATTTAATCGTACCTACATCAGGTTGTCATAATATGGAATTAGTTTGGGAGAAGCTATTTACGATTTTAACGTTAATTTCGGCCTTTAAGTTTGTTTATTTGTTTGTTTAAACTCTTTATTGTACAAAAAGGAAATAGGTACAAAAATAACACACAAAAGAAAGTGCTAAGTACAAAGGCGGACTTATCCCTGAAGGGATCTCTGCCAGTCAACCTTTGAGTGGTAGAGAAAAGCAATTGAAAAAAGATAAGGATCGACAAATAGAGCAAAACATTTAAATAAATATAAATGCACTAGCTTTTACCCGCGGCTTCGCACGCGTAAACTAATCGGTCTGGTAGTGGCAATTGAAATATCCCGTGGGAGTATAGGGATAAAAAATAGCGTATGTGTTATTCCAGACGTGCAGCTACCTACATACCAAATTTCATGACTTTTAGCCCAGCGGTTATTATTTCAAAATTTTATTCCTATCCCGTGGGAATATCGGGGTAAAAAATAGCCTATGTGTTATTCCAGAGGTTCAGCTACCTACACACCAAATTTCATGGCTCTAAGCCCAGTGGTTGTTATTTCGAGATTTTATCCTTTGATATCCCGTGGGAATTTCGGGTCAAAAAGTCGCTTATGTATTATTTCAGACGTGCAGCTCCCTACATATCAAATTTCATGACTCTAAGCCCAGCGGTTATTATTTCCAAATTTTATCCCTATCCCGTGGGAATATCAGGATAAAAAGTAGCCTTCGTGTTATTCTAGAGGTCCAGCTACCTATATATTAAATTTTATGGCTCTAAGCCCAGCGGTTGTTTTTTTGAGATCTTATCCCTAGTTATCCCGTGGGAATATTGGGTCAAAAAGTCACCTATGTGTTATTCCATACGTCCAACTACCTACATACCAAATTTCATGACTCTAAGCCCAGAGGTTCTTATTTCGAAATTTATCCCTATCCCGTGGGAATATCAGGATAAAAAGTAGCTTTCGTGTTATTCCAGAGGTCCAGATACCTACATACTAAATTTTATGGCTCTAAGCCCAGCGGTTGTTATTTCGAGATCTTATCCCTAGTTATCCCGTGGGAATATCGGGTCAAAAAGTCACCTATGTGTTATTCCATACGTCCAACTACCTACATACCAAATTTCATGACTCTAAGCCCAGAGGTTCTTATTTCGAGATTTTATCCCTATCCCGTGGGAATATCGGGATAAAAAGTAGCCTATGTCCTTTCCCAAGGTCTATTCTATTTCTGTACCAAATTCCATCCAAATCGGTTCAGCGGTTTTGGCGTGAAAGCGTAACAGACAGACAGAAAGACAGACAGACAGACAGACAGAGTTACTTTCGCATTTATAATATTAGTATGGATATATAAACCCTAAGTACCTAAATATAAGTAGTAATTTAAGTTTTGATGATTGTCAAGAGTATTATAATCTACTTAAATAAATACGGTCAAGTGCGAACTGATGTACAGGTAGTGTCACGAGAGTTGAAGTGAATGATTACAAACAGCTACAAGGTCAGTTTTTCCGGAACGCTATAATCTGGACATCTTTAAGGTCAAAGTGAACAGACACCTTCTAGGCAAACTTGTACCATCTTAGGAGTCATCTTTGCCTTCCATCTTTATCTTCGAAATTACGTTTGACATTTGCCATTAGCTTTTTAATGAAGGAAAACATCATTAGGCAACCTGAGATACCCTTTACCTTAGCTTCCTAATCCGCTCTGGGCCCGTGTGGATACAGTTCAAGTCCTCTCAATCTGAGAGGAGGCCTTTGCCAAGTGTCGGGATGATGATGCTGATCATTATCTCTAAACTTTTCATCGTCTTCGAGACGAGTTCTCGCTCTTTTACTATTTATTTTTTGCCACTTGACACTGTCAGTTGGCATCCAATTTACGGCAAAACTAGTGACTTACGTATGTGCTAAGTAAATCCACGTATTGAAGGAAATCCGTTACGAAATCTATTTACGTATCAAAAAACAAGGTCGCCCACAAAGTACGAAAGGGATCCAGCTTTGGCAACGCGTGAGTGCGACGCTTTAAGGAGAGCCGTCCACCTGCCAACGATGCATATGAGAACTGGCTGGCTGGAAAAGAAAGAAAGAGTTTTTTTTTTTTTTACATAGAACTGACCGTGATTGACCCCTAACTCACCTGATGTAAAGTATAGATGAATAAATGAATATAGGGGAAAATAAATAATAGTTTAAAAAAAACTAAAAAAACACGCTTTTATAGCTAACCGAACTAAAAAATGGAAAATAATTTTAATTTTGAAGAGTTTATATTACAGTAGTAGAAGATCGAACAATCAATCAGAATTTATCACCTCAAAATAAAATTATAATAAAGTTTAAGTTATTAACAAAATAATTCAATTCAGAGTAAAAAGCGTGGGGTGCATTTTACTACTTTTCATAACTCTCCTCTCATTGCCAATAGAATGATTGTTACATTTACTTTATCAAGCACCTCACGCTTTTAAATCTGAATTGAATTATTTTGTTAATAACTTAAACTTTATTATAATTTTATTTTGAGGTGATAAATTCTGATTGATTGTTCGATCTTCTACTACTGTAATATAAACTCTTCGAAATTAAAATTATTTTCTATTTTTTAGTTCGGTTAGCTATAAAAGCGTGTTTTTTTAGGTTTTTTAAACTATTATTTATTTTTTCCATTTTTTAGTTGCACGCATACATACAACCCAAGCTAATAAAAGCGTGTTAAAAAATATTGAATTGAAGGCAGTAACTTCATATTTTTGCTACTTTTCCCTCAAAGTTACATCCGCGCGATGTTGTGGCGTATCGTTACATAGTATAAAGTCTCAGCCGTACGTATGTAGATATGTGCTTAGATCTTTCAAGATGCGAGGACTAATGGCCGATGGGGTCGGCAGGTTCTCAAATGGAGTCCGCGGATCGGGACGCAACTGTCGGTAGGCCTCCAACAAGATGGAGCGACGACCTGGCTAAGATCGCGGGATCGCGGTGGATGCGGAGAGCACAAGACCGGTCTGAGTGAAGAGCCTTGGAGGAGGCCTATGTCCAGCAGTGGACGGTATTCGGCTGACATGATGATGATGATGTAAAGAAAATTCTTGCATATTCTCTATCAAGACAGGGTCATGCAATTGTGCCTCTTGTATTGTTTTTTTTTTTTCATTTCGACTTGTGCAGTGGTAAACTTATTTCAACAAAACGAGTAGTGCACGACCACCTTTTTACTTTTCTTCGCGTATGAATCACATCTAAAATTAGTGAAATTACACAGAAAGGTAGGTACTCATTACCGTTTCAAAAATAAGACCAGTAACGAAACTTTGGCTCGTCACGTTTTGTGTGCGTAGGCAAAATCGCACAAAGAAATCTTAAATGTCACCGCGAATATCGTTAGCTGGACTGTAAATGGCAACCACGTCGGTCTGGGTTGTGCCGATTTGGTTTTGATAAGTGCGTGTGACGTCTTTGCATATTTAAAATAACTAAATAAGCTTTTGTTTCTTTGTTTGTTTAGTACAAGCTTTTTTTTGCTGATAGTACCTTAGTTGACTGTGCTTGCCTTGTCATCCAAGCTATATATGTATACTTACTAAATTTCAAGTCAATCTGACAGTCGGATTGATTAGGAGTAGATCGAAATGAAATTGCAAATTTTTAAATAAAACAAAAAAAGTGGTTAAAGTTATTCAAGATAGAAACCCCTCCAACCTACTCCTCCCCGCAGTGAGCTGCAGGGTTTTTTAGCCCGTGTGTGTCCAGCACTGTCTGGCCTCTTCCTTCCCAGTCGTCCATAATGGATTTTTTCCCCTATAACCTATAAGCACCTTATATAAAATAAAAAACAATACAGGTAAACAAAAGCAAGGGCCTGTATCTGGCCTTTGGCCACTAAGACGACATACCTCAAAAAAAAAAAGTTCGAAAGAAAATTTGTGTCCATTGCATGTTCCCTATTTCTCAGTCGATTATACAATGCACCAGTTATTATTATCGAGCGTGATTTCGAAAGACAATAGAGCTGTCTAAATCGATGCGTTATGACTAGCATGACATATTGGCGCTTTTCCAATGCTCGTGACTCTTGCAGCGAGCGTCATCGTGATCTGTCAAGTGCAATGGACTAGTTAGTTTGAAAGTTTAGATGACCTCCGGCTTACCGTTGCTAAACTGTATTCTGTGGAATCGCAAAACAATTAATCCTGGTCTACATCAGCAAAAAGGTACCTTTATGCAATATTCCGACTTTTTACATACAGATGGCTTGATTTTTATCCCAATACTATACTCTCAAAATATAAACCACGGAAAAACTCCGAAATCTCCACTAGAGCCAAGGGTACGGGTGGTTTTTATAATAATCATAATTATCAACGTAAGTATCGGTTCAACTGCCAGATCCAATGGTTCAAGGTGAAACCGTAGGTAAAAGCCAGTCATCTACATAACGCTCGAGTATTCTTAGTAAAGTGCACCCACATGGCCACGCTACAAACATTGTTGACTCTAACATAATATCATGTAATATTAATACACTGGAGCGCGCATTAGGAAATTCGCGTGTGGAACGCGCGTAGGATGACTGGTGAAACTGTTTTATTTTGGGATTCGAGTTTTACATAGTGTTGCCCTTTAGAGAGGCAAGGCAAGGCCAGATGCCATATTGTTGAACGCTCTTCCACCGCCATCTTTTACCCAAAACATTTAGCTGTCTATATTATGATTGGGGGCAGAAAGAAACCTATGAGCCGTTGTTCTAGACCAAGATCGTCTCTTTGCCCAGCCAGTGCTAGGTTTTAAGAACTCCTCGATTGTTCTTAAGCGATGGCTGGATGGTTTTAGTAGGAGATATCCTACTGGAGGTTGGCTATCATTACTGTTGTCCTTATCTGCGACACAGCTCTCGTGCTAAGGTTGAACCATGTCCGGAGATTCTTAAGCCACGAAATACGCCTTCTTTCGGGTGGATTTTTCCCCCCGATGGTTATACCTAGGTATTATTGTTCCACTACTCACGTCTATACTTCACTGTTGAGAGTTGTACTTCGTTGTGTCCTACCAAGCAGAGCAAAAAGTATTGTTTTTGTTATGGTAATGGGATAAAACTTTTGCTATTCCAAGACTTTGAACTGAGACGGCGCTGTGACTTAGACACCAAGCGCGATAATCTGAAAGCCCGACCATCTGCGCCAACCAGTTATAATTATGTTAACAGTGCTCACGTGCCCGCACTATGTGAGGATCTTCTCTAAGAACATTATCTACTTAAGCCACTTGCGAGCGCATGTGCGATACCGACGGAGTTGAAGATGTCGCCATGGTCGAAATCCGCCGGATCAGATTAGATGCGCATGCATCTTCGGGGCAAAATCTGCCTTTAACCTTTTCAAAATAAACATAATTTTGATGACTCCCGTCGTTAACTTTATGACCACAGACATGAAATACATCCAACTGTTGTTACTTATTCTACCACAATATGTTTTGTGGAAACTTGAGAAACGTGTCGTGAAGCGTGGCTGTAAAGTCGAGATTGGACTTGCAAGAAAAATCATGCAAGTTGTATTACATTGCGAGGCGGTAAAGCCAACGAGTTTAAACTCTTCTTTAGATTCCTGAAGACTTTTAATACATTTTCTATTGTCATAGACATATCTCAACAAGTCGCCGCATATTGTAGTAGTAAGTAGTGGAACTGCAGTTTTGGCGGCATTCTTACACTATTACTGTGTTTGTGGCTTTATTTCGAGAAGTCCGCTGTCAAACTTCTGATACTTACATTCTTTTCAAATTGGTCTTCTTCAAGAGCGGAGTCTTTGTAAGTTAAAAAAACGTTTCACTCCCATCTCAGAACATAAAATTTCCTTTTGTTCCCTTTTGAATTTGCAAGTTCTTTGGAGGCGGTTTTTTCTGTTGAAATGATTTTTCATTAAACTCGCTTTACCGGAGCCCTGCGTCAATGCGTTCGAAGTCGCGGAAACTTTTTACGAACGCTCTTCCGCTGTGCGCTCGGATGTCGCGCGTAAATAGATTTCGCGACGTTTCTTTACTTTAATACGCCGTTCGAGGACTGTTTTTTTTAGAACTTGAAATATTGTACAACAAACAAACACTATCGGTTATCGATCGTGCTCAGTGTAATGGGATTTATTTCTGCGTAAATATATTGATTTTTCATTAATTGTCCATTAAGTTCGTTAAGATGAAAGTAACGTAACTTTTATAAACTACTAGCTTTCGCCCGCGTGAAATTCGGTTATCGCGCGCTGTTCCCTTGGGAACTGTGCATTTTTCCGGGATATAAAGTAGCCTATGTCACTCTCTGGGCCATAAACTATCTCTGTGCCAAAAATCACGTCGATTCGTCGCTCCATTTCAACGTGAAAGACGGACATACATACGAACACACACATTTTCATTTATAATATTAGTATGGATTCTCGGGATCTTTATGCCGTTTATCCGTGATCTTCAGAACCAGAAATATTTTTTGCATTAACTGGTAGAATAGTACGGATTCGACATGAGATACAAGGCTTTCACTGAGTCCATATCATAATTATATTGTTGGTCATACTCTTTTTTCTCTAAATTTATTAATTATTCAGAATTGTTATAAAACAAACTTAAAAAAAAAAACAGAATGTAAACTAGGTTACGGCGGAAAAAAATTATGACTAACAAAACTTCTGACAATCATTATTACATTATGCGACTCGGCTTTCACGCGGTCCGGTCGCTCTTTGCCTACACATTTCCCGCTTGCGGTTTTCTCATCGGTTTGACGTATCGTCATAATTTTATAAACGGCTCGCCTTGACTGTGACGCTGAAACACAGGAAATCAAAATATGCGACACGTTGACATGTCCGCCATTAAATAATAATTCGGTTAACAGATATATTTATATGTCGAAATTTACGATGTCTCGTTTCGTCGCTCTGCCACTGTGTCTATTCTTTAGTTGTTTATTAAGCGTTTATCACTGTGATCGCGATCGCACATTGAACTAGTTTATTTAGCGAAAAGTTAATGAGAGAATATTGTGAACGTGGCCTTGGGCTGTTATGAAATTCGGAAAGCGAAGTTCCTATCGCACCGCCTTTCTCACTCTTGTATTAAATGTAAGCGACAGCGATACGAAGTTGGCATTTTGTAAGTCACTTAATAATATTCTTGAACGCGTAATAGGTTTTTAAACCTCGACGGAAAAGGGGTGTTCTAAGTTTGACGCCAAAGTCTGTCTGTCTACCTGTGGTATCGTAGCTTTCAAACGGATGGACCAATTTTGATGCGGTTTTGGAGGTATTAAACTTTTAAATGACAACATTGGAGATTTTTCAAATTTTCTTAGTTGATTCGGTTATCCTGTCCCACTTAATAGATATTATAAATGCGGAAGTTTGTAAGTCTGTTTGTTTGTTGCCGCATCACGACTACACCGCTAAACCAATTTAGATGAAATTCAGTGTACAGATAGTGTAAGTCCCGGAGAAGGACATAAGATAGCTTTTACCCCGAAAAATTGCGTAATTTTCGCGGGACAGGAATAAAAGAATTTTACGCGGACGGAGCCACCGGTAATAGGCTAGTATTTTATTAAATTTTGATAATCTTATAGTGTATAAAATATCTTATAGAATAGGCTTCCATATTATGAGAAGTATCCAGCAAACGGAAGCATGCAACTTGGCGTCGCTCTGTAGAGCAACATATGGGTATGTTTTGTATCCATACCATAGCATTGGATGCAAAGAGTCTCATATTGCACGGGTTCGTAGTTACTGGAAGAAAAATATTCTAACTCAAACATAACATTTATTGACATAAAAAAACACACTACATCACAACAAAAACATAAATAGAAGAAGAGAGAAAAATTAGAGACGTTGCGCTGTAAAGTAGAATACAATAGAATCTAACAATTTTCTACACATTTAACACACCCTGACGTGGGCATGCTTGATTATATATGTCCCTGTTGTTGCAATTATCATCTAAAAGGAATCAAAAAAGAATAATAGTCACATCACAAAGCCTTAGGCAGCCCGGTGTTCATATTAGAAGGCTGGAAGTGTCTACAGGATTGTTAGATTCTATTGAATTGGAGTATAGTGTGATCCGAAAAAGGACTTTTCTCAGCAAGCCCTAACTAGTGATGTGTCAGTCGCGGTAATAAACTGAGTGGCAAAAAATCTGGCCCTCAAAATAGGTAATTTTGTATAGAGAGTATGCCAAATTATGTGCCGCTCAGTATATTTCCGTTACTAGTAACATTCTGTTTGGAAATATTCCAGTAACTTTCCAATCTTACCAGTAAGATTCCCAAAAAGTGGTAAGATTTAAGACTAATAAAATACATTTAAGTTGATCAATAAGCATTACCTATGCATATACCATTATACATTATCATGTTTTGTCCCCTTCACTCAAATTTCTTATCTTACATGGAACAATGGTACAAGAAGTTACAAAAATATGTATACTTACACGACTTTATGCACTTAACATTAAGGTGGTGTATACATATTTTTGACACTTTGGCCGTGTCGATATCTTTGCACTTGACTGTACGAAAGGGGTTAGTTGTACAGTCGACTTCTTATACTTCTGAGCAATCATTTTATCATAAATATGTGAACACGACTCTATTGTTAACCACGTAGTATCGTGTTCAGTATGGCTACTACGAAATTCGAAAATGGAAGTTCGTATCGTACCGTCCCTCTCTCGTATGAAATAATAATTAACGTCAGCGGCTAGTAGCCCTACAGATATTTTTTTTTTTCCCAGTAATCTGCTATCAGTCCGAACAAAGGACTATGATCAGATGTGCTGTTCCAGTTATTCGCGTTTCAGAGTGTGCCCTCCAGCGAGGCGCAATCACTCATACAAGACAATACATAGAAACTAGAAGCGCGTCTTCAGTTCTTGGATGGTATGTCTTTTGAGCCGCTACAGATATTTATGATTGAATTTTTGCTCTGGAATGTAAGGGTCCACGCTAGCTGTCGCGGTTTGCACGGAGCGGGTGGACGCCTGTTGAACAATAGTATGAGCAGCGCCTTCCCCCTGCCAGCTAACATAGACCCTAAGAACTCAACTGTATATTCATATGATTCGATTCGACTCTCCTCTGCGAGCCTACTTAATACCAAGTGAAGTCAATGTGCCAAATTAGGTCGCAAAGTTAGCCATAATTGTTTGATAAACAACATTCCTTTCATTAAAAATATATATTTTGCCTCGTTTAGTAAACTAGCTCTTTCATCCGTCTTCTCCTCTATGGAATTTACGAGGAGGTAATATTGTTAGTAACATTGGTAAGATACCTTTTTTATTAGAATTACTTTAATTAGTACCTATTACCGATTAACCGTTCGTAAAGCTGACGAAAAGTTCTAAATCTTCAACGCTATGCCGTCAGCTCGGCCGCACACGCACGCGACCGGCGGCGCGCCTAAAGATTTTCTAATACACTGCGTGCGACATTAACTCACCGCTGTTAAGACTTGCGTTTCAACAGTGCAATGAACATATAAATCCGAGAAAAGTCGCCGATCGCGCGTGATCGTGCCATCCACACACTCCACCGGCAGTTTCAAAATCTGAACTCCGGTCAACTCAAAACACGCGTGTATTTGGGTCAGACCGTTCGAACAAACATATAGTGTGTAAACTTGAAAATAGATTTTATTTTTAGCTGCCCAACCTAATACAAAAAGCCACGCGCACCCGTTACTTCACAGCCGTCCGTGTCGATTGTTTCTGGATTAAACAACCGGTTAATTATCGAGCATTCCCTTGCAAAATATATTGTAACAAAAAGCGATAAAGATGGTCATGATTATTTCTCAAAAAGTTATCCATTTTTAAGTTTTGTCAGTTGTCCACTTATTACAAAAAAAAAAAATGACTATATTTCACCACAAAAAAAATATTAATATTGTTTTTAAATATATACAAAACCTTGTGGTAAAATTGATAAAAAGTCAGATAGTCTTTGTTGTTGGATCCAATAGAAAGTTTTGATGTAGTTACAAAATTAAAATTTTTTCCTCACAAGATTTCGTGACGTTTTCCTGACGTCAATGATTTCTTGACAAAACTGATTTCTTATCAATTTCATGACGGTATAACTTTTTGAGAAATACTGAATAACTTTTCCCATGGGACCAATATGAAAATCGGGAAAAAAATGAGGCTGGTGAGGTGGTGCTGAGGTTTCCTATGAAATAGCAAATTTTTATCACTTTTTGTTACTTCTGATCGATCACCGATTAAAAATCATCCTGCAGTCAGCGTGCAATCAGGGAAGGCAGTGCTGGTGTTGCCTACCCTACCAAGATGGTACCTTTTGTACAGTCATGATTTATGGACTGTCAACTATGATATTTGTTGTGAAAAAGTTTCACTCTGGCACGCGACTCGGTTTGTTCGAGTACACGCACACACCGTACTCAAACTTTTGTGTCTATATTTTTGCTTTGTGTTTAGCAAAGACCGTGTCCAAACCAATTTATCTAAAGGCCTGCAATAATAAAAATCGTGCAAGTTGCATTACGTTGCGAGGCCGGAAGGCGTGTATGGAGTGATCAATTGAACGCCGCAATGTAAAGCTTCTTGCACGATTTTTCTTGCGGTTTTAACCTGGAGTTTACGCTTTTGATTTCGTTTGCCAGTTCTGTAGAAATGTTTACAATATCCCATGTGAGTTTGTTTAGCGTGCTTCTTGACGCCCTGTGTCAGTCATACATAATGTACGACTCCGATGTTGGTATTAATAGAACTGCGTGCGTACCTGCTCTCGCTAGACGCGTGTTAAGGGGGCACTTTTACTCTATACAATATTCCCGTAAGATGGACATCATATCGGTGAAGTAGAGATGACGAAGGTTCAACGTTTTGTACGCGGTGCCTTGGAAAGTTAACTAGTTTCATGAAACCTAAAATATTGTTTTTTTTTTAACGCAAATCGTATGATTCCCGTTGTTACAAAGACGGCGACAGGCGAGCGGTTGGTAATTAAGTCGAGGGTAAAATGAATTATTTATATGAACAAGTTAAGTTAAACACTGCTTTTCTACAGCACAATCAGCTATTGCGGAAACAAAGTAAAATGCAAACAAATATTAGAACTCCGTTTTTTCCACTCTTATTAGTCCGATTGTATACTCGCAATTTACGCACACCAGAAGCAGAGGGTGTATTGGCTAACCTGCTGGCGTTCGCGATCGTAATCTCTATCTTTATCTTCCTTCGTCTTATAACGTGTGGCAGAAAGAAATGGGGAAAACGACTCTGATTCAAAGTTTGTTACTTAGTGTTAAACAACAAGATCTCAGTACGCGTCATGTTTTAGCTAAGTTTATGTAACTATTGATTAAAAATGCACAGTTTTTCAAAGAAAAACTATACGCAGTTAGAAGTAGAAACCGTATGATTCCTCCGCCTCTATAAATCGCTGTCCACTGCTGGACATAGAGGCCTTTGCCCGAGGCAATATTTTTCCTTTTCCTTATAACATTGATATGGCTAAAAAAAAAGTTTGATCAGTTTTAGAACTTTATGATACGATGATTCTTAAAAAAAAGTTTTTTTTTTTTAAATACTGTTTCCGTTCCAATCATTAAACGTGTCCAACCGCAACGGCCGGAGCCGCCTTAAGACGGCCTTCGCTCCACTTGCCAATACTGAAGGAACCCGTCAACTGATTGATGAGGCGTCTCCTACAATAATAGAGTGCGTGTAATCCTTATTTTTGTAGCGTCCTTCAAAACGTGTGTCGTTCACGGCTTTCGTATATCAACAAGTGGCGATTGAAGTGACTAATGTTTTAACACAACATACGTACGATACTCTCAAATAGTGAGACGACGCGGGTCCTGTCAGTCAGCACCAAAATTGCACTCCAACTTTAACATTTGTATGGAATTTAATGTCTGAAAAAACGGCAGATAGAGGCAAAATGACGATCTGCCATAGACGTATCCCCTAACTTGTAAAAGATAGTTCCGTTGGATTTATGTAGGTACTAGCGAAAAGTAGCACGTTCTCAATATGTTGCTCCAAATCGTCAAATAAAAGTTGGCTACCGCTCGGGATGTTCCAATGGACTAATAGTATAAACATCACACCGAACGTCATCACACGTATTGTTGATACGCTTTCGGTCACTAGGTCGGACGTATATTTAACAAACGTTTAGGACTAACTTTGGATTGTTGTCGCGTCCATATACCGCGTTATATTTACAGGTGATGCTCACTGAAGCACCGCGTCACGGGCCACAGTCTCTAGACGCGTCCAGCCGTGGGCGTCGCACGTAAAACACAGTGTGAACCCAGACCGTGCCGCGAACGGTCGCTCACGTTTACTTCTGTACCGAGTCGCGTGTCATGTGAAAATGAGTCGGAAACAAGACCGATACAGCGCGCCCCGGCCGCGGACCATCACCGGCCATTACGGCTCCTCCCCCAGCGTCCTAGGCTCCGTCTTCACCCCCAGCCCTTCCCAATACAACCCATACTCCAACTATTCCAACTACGGCTCACACAACTACAGAAACTACAACCCGTACAGCACTGGCTTCGGCCGCTCTACTTCCGGCATATATGGCGGAACCAGCTCCGGTTATGGCGGTGTTTACCTCAGAGGCGCCGTCCTTGGCTCGCTCAATATCATGACACCAGTGTTAAAGAAGTTAGATAAGAAACTTTTGGCTAGTAAAACGAACTTTAAACCTAAAGCTGTGCCCCCCGCGAAAGTGCAAGAGCCTCCGCAGGAGTTGGAACCGGAAGCGCCTCCGGTCAGGCCGGAGAGAAAGAGCCGGTCGGGGAGCAGGAGCAACCTGAACAAGGAAAGGTCCCGGTCCCTCACGGCTTTAGAGCCGGGAGGGCATCTAAATGCACGCTCGCTCAGTCTCAACTCGTTGGCTTCTGATGGTTACTGTGTACGTAGATCAGGCGTTTTAATTATACATCCTCCCTGAAAAAGAAAATGGTTTTAAAATGAGACCGGATGCTGCTTTTTTTTACAGGCTGAATTTGCAGTCGTATATCGAGGGTATTCTGGCAGAACAGGATAAGTGCACAATATTTATTTACTTATACGGGTATGCTAGATAAATAAAGCAGAAAAATAAAAAAATAAAACTATTTTTGTTTAAATTTTGCTCTTATTCTGTTTTGCCAGAATACCCTCGATATAAAAAAGATTTTTTTTGATATCTAGACGAATTAAAAGTTTATCTCAAGTGTGTTATGGTGATTGCTTAATTCGAATTATTTAATTTGCATAGTACTTATTTATTTAACAAAATAGTGAATAAAGCATATGATTACCTGCAATAAAGTTTATTGCGTCCATTTGACAAGTTACATTAACGATAAGAAATGGCTAGATTTTTTAGGTTTATCTCTGGAATTTGTTTTTAGAACGCTGCGAGTAAATAGCTAAATTTACATTTTGGTCAACCAAGCTCAGAGTGACAATTACTAATTTTGGTTGAAATTTAAATGAAAGTCTTAATTTTTTATGTGACTGTGATAAAGTAAGATACGAGTAAGTAAAGTAATATTGGCTCGAGGATACCAACTTCATATCAGATGTTGAATCAGTTTTTACCCGATTGCTCCAAGAAAGGTTATTGCTAGTATGTAGGCCAATCAACTTTTTTACCGACACTAATCTGTCCGCGACATTTTTCAAACAATTGCAGATTTTTGTAAGTAAACATGTTTTTTCTGTAATTTAATAGATGCTGTACATGAATACATGCCATCCTACGTAAGTTCAACTTATTAAACCGTGAAATATCTTGTTGGAAGTACGATTTTTTGGTAACGCCAGAGTCAATTTTGGTAACGCAGGAGACGGGGTCTCGTCTTGTCTTGTCTCGCCTCGCCAGTGGAAAATCACCTTAACGCACTGTCGTTCGTGATCGCATGCACCATCTCTTTCCATCCTCGTCTTATGCCGTGTAACAGAATGTTGTGGTAAAAACGATTGTGATTGCAAGCGCGTTAGGCAATAAAGCCTCGAATCATTGCTATTCAATTCCCGTCTTATAATTTATGTCAGACGCAATCGACTAACCGGGTATAATCTTTTTTTGATAATTGGTTGGCTGCCAAACATTTTGTGGATCATCCACTGTTTAATTATTTTCCTTTAAGCTTTGGTTGACTCTGACAAATTATTTGTGCGTAGGGAATAAAAATAATACAGTGGACTTTAGGTAGGGACGGCGTTTCGAAACTTCAGCCCGTTGAAACCATGAGCTTGTCCACTGTAAATGTCATAAATTAAATGCCAACGGGAAGTGAAATAATGGGGCTGGGTGGCACCACTGGTGTCAAATCCGGTGTTCATAATGAACAGATGTAAAAACTTAAAATCTAAATTGTAAAATCTTGGGCATACAATTTTGCCGACACGTGCTTATTTCATTGCATAGCATTCGTGCTTATTTAAATATTAAGTACCTGGGCGACCAAGCTTTGCTCGGGCTAAAACTCGTCCGCTGTCAGTCCCTTGCCTGAGATTTTAAGAATTGGAAGCTAGATAGTTTTTTAATTATGACGTAAATAGCTTCTGTACTCAGGCCAGGATCTATTTCAATACAAAAATCAATGCATATGAATTATTTACTTCTTAATATAAACAGCTAGGGATTGACAGCGGTTGAGACGCTCGTGGATTCACCCTGGTAAAGAGCTAGTAATACAATGCAATATGTTATGATTGTTGATTTATATTCACGAGTGCATCATTTGTTTTTCAGTCCGGCAGCGAGCGCACGGAGGATGGCGACAACCGCGATTACAAAGCACTCTACGAGGCGTCCGAGGCGGAGGTCCGTCAGCTGCGTAAGCTGCTCGCCACGTGCGAGAAGCAGCTGTGCGAGGCGCGCACCAACATCACGCTGCTGTCGCAAGTGGTGAGTGACGCGGGGGTCGCGAGACGCGGGGCGCACGTGATGCGGGTGACGCGTGATTGAATGTGGGCAAGTTAGCGCACGAAGGGTGGCGACAACTCCGACTATAGAGCTCTTTACGCGGCATCAGTGATTGCTCGCTTAATTGTTGATCGAAGGTTGCTTGCGTTGTTCACTACGTCGAGCGGCTGTCGCGTGAGGCTTGCACCAACATGACGCGGTTATTGCAAGTGGTGAGTGACGCGGGGCGCTTAACGAGAGGGTTGCTTGACGCAGTGCACACGTGATGCAGGGGACGCGTAATGGAATATGGGCGAGTTAGCGCACGAAAGATGGCAACTCCGACTATAATAGCTATTTATGCAACTATATCGTAATAGAGGTCCTTATAACACGAGTGTGGTTTCATGAAACGAGGCATAGCTGAGTTTCATAAAAAGGTCACACGAGTGTTTTAAGGCCTAATTACGTACAGTTGCATACAATATTTTATCTACATCCATATATTAAATCCTCTATCATGTGTTCCGCGAACCATTGAGAATGACAAGAACTAGGTAGGTTTGTCTGCCCCACGCCCACGAGCTGCGCGCGCGACAACGTGCTGCTGCTCGTGCGTGCGGGCGGCGTGGCGTTCAGGAGCTCCGGTGTTGTAATGATGTATGAAATCCCATTACGATACAGCCGTGTTCATTATAGAATTCAATATCGTAAAGCTGGTCATTATCTATGGTTTTTGAACGCATAATGGAGGATTTATTATATGGGTGTAGATAAAGTTCTTTACGCGGCGTCGTCTTTAAGCCACGTCCGAGCAGTGGTACCAGTCTGGCGGTATCATCACACGGCTGTCGCAGGCGGTGATGACGCGGGGGGGGGGGGGGGCGTGACGCGTGAGAGGTGCGGCAAGGTAGCGTGTGACGCGTAGGATGGGTGATGCCCCCGCGAAACAAGGGGACCGTGCTGACATTTTTTGTACTCTTATCATCATCATCATGTCAGCCGAAAGACGTCCACTGCTGGACATAGGCCTCCCCCAAGGCTCTCCACTCAGACCGGTCTTGTGCTTTTCGCATCCACCGCGATCCTGCGATCTTAGCCAGGTCGTCGCTCCATCTTGTTGGAGGCCTACCGACAGCTCGTCTCCCGGTCCGCGGACGCCATTCGAGAACCTTCTGACCCCATCGGCCATCAGTCCTGCGTGCAATGTGCCCCGCCCACTGCCACTTCACTCTTTTTTATTATTTTTGTACTCTTGTATCGATTATAATTAAATTAGTATTTTGCTTTGCGATATTAAGTAACATAACTGACTATTATGACTACTGCAAATATACTTTAGCTTACCTGCCGCCAAAGCAAGTGTACCAACATACAAATTATGATAAAATTAATCGGGAATATTTCCTTCATTGGTTGAGCTAGTCCAAATGAACGAGCTTGCAGAGATTTGTCGTCGGAAATTCGTCTTTGATGCGTCACACTTTGAACATTGGCTGAATGTACTAAAAATAAATGTTGTCAGATTTAATTACCTAATAATAAAGTTTATACGAAATGAATTTAGACAAAGCTCTACGCAGGGGGCGCCACTAGCACATACCATATACATGTCGCCATGACGGGTGACATGAATGACCGTGATCAAAGAGTATTATTTAATATGACAAGTACCTACATATTTAATATGACATGATCAAACGATAGAGCTATATCTCCAAAAATTTAAAAATTATGTGATATAATGGCATCCTACGGACATTTAAAAGTGGGTGATCTAAAAAACTGCTTCGAGAATGCGGTGCCAGCTTAAAATTTAATTCTTTCAGAGTTTTGAAGAACTTGTCAAAAACTGTTTACGTTATTTATTTATTTATTTATTGTTATGTGCTAGTGCTGCATTCTGGCGGCAGAACTTGGCAGTAATGTTCCCTATTGATATCCGGATGTAATGGTGGCCTTCGTAAAATTATATGGTCATGTTTATTCTGCAATGCGGTCAATAGTAAACCATACAACTGAGCCAAATCCGACAACAATCCAAATTTGATGTTGGACGAGGCCCTAGGGGCATCTTTGTGTGATGTGTGCTTATTTTTTAAATGTTGAGATATTGGTTTTTAGGCAAATTTAAAGCTATCTTTTTATATTATCTATAATGGGAATAGAATGCTGTATTTTTACTTTCTGCTTCCGAAACGTTAACAACTTTGGAGCGTGTTATACGTGTGTCCTCTACAATGAAGGGTTTTCTGACAGGTGAATATCGCTAGATGGCGTTAGTATCTTGAAGTCTGTATGACGTAACAGTCTTGCTTGCGATTGGCTCATTTAGTTATTTAACCAATCACAAACGTGATGCAAGCTGAGCTGTGACCGCTTCGCGATTTCGCAAATCGACACTATAAAAAAATCTCGTATCTAAAATCAAATATGTCAGCAAAATTGAACCTTGATGAAATGTTAATAAAGTTCACTAAGAAAAATTTACTATTTTTGAGATACGAGTTTTTTTTAAAGTAGTGACGAAATACTTAATACTTGCTTTTTTATTTTAATGCTATTATATATTTTATTAATTTTTAGCTGCGGGAAGCGAGATTCGGACTTCGTATCTTGCCGTCCCCCTGACGCTTTATTTAACCTCTCGTATGCTAAATAAAAAAAAGCCTGCGTTCTAGTCTCGTTTGTCCCAATTAAGAGCGATTTTACAAATTAAAAATAAAATGGAAAAAGATAGCTTTAAATTTGGTGCAGATCTGCACTCAAGCATACAAGAGGTTAATACGAGAGTGAGCGGGACGGTACGTTGCGAACCCCGGTTTTTGAATTTCGAATAAATTGTATTATTTTATGCATTTGTACTGTGCGAAGAGCGAATAATATAGTACGTTACTGCAGTGGACATGAAGTAAGGGATTGATGGACGAGTTCGGGGCAGATAAAACGAGTCCAGCAATCCCTGTTCTGGCCGAGGTTTTTATAGTGCTTTTCTCAAACAATGTGAGGAAATATTTCATCCATCCATCCATGGCATCGCATCGCAATATCGCAAATGCTTAGAGCAGATTAGTGGTAACCACCACTATTGCTTGTAATTTTTCCCTTATCAGTTTAATGTTAGTAAGCAAATTTAAAAAGTTATAGCAGCGGACAATAATGGATTTTCATATGTACTTCTTGGCCTAGAATGAGAAACTTCATGTCTCCATTTCGTGACATTAATGCATATATTTCCGAGCATGTTTGAGAAAATAATTATATTTCTGTTATTTCTATTTCAAATGTTAAGTTGTCAAATGGATTCACGGTACTGACACCAACCATTCTGTCCAACAACCATTTAACTACCTACTTAATTATCCACTAATTGCGAATTAAGATCAGCTGTGCAACATCCTTGTCTCGCTTGAAAGTGACGCGGTCCGTTAGAAAGGGACACGTTTAACTACGAAGTATTGGTTTTATTTAAATACATGTATAATTCCATTAGAAATTGGCTCTAAGCCCGATGTTGTCCAGAGTATTGAGTCATCTAGTTTACAAAATAAAATTATATAACACTACCACAGTATAACAAGTTTTCCCTACAGTAGGCCGACGCCTTTGAAGTTGAGCGATACTGCAGCCTGTATAGATATTTACGCAAGTAAGGAAGGGTTGTCACAAATTAAAAATTTAGAAGGTAGATGTCTTACGAATTGGTACATATTGGTATTGCGAAATTATGTAAAACAAAATAATTTAGAGGTGGCATACTTACCTACTAAGGGTAAGAAGTATCAAAATATACTATTAAGGAAATAAAAAAAAAACTTTCATAGATTAGTAACCGACAAATACTTTCGGTTTCTAGACTTAATGGATTTAAAACTCCTGTTACTTATTGATTTTAATTATATAAAAAATAAATAAATATATTTATATAAATAGATGAAATATGAGTTCCTTATTTATACGAGATGAAGATTTGCACGCACTCGCAGTACATGTCGTATGCACAATAATAATATGCGAAAGCGAAATGTTTTTGATTGGTTTATATTTACGGCGACGCTTGCGATTAGCAATTTAACTGTGTAAAATGTTTAACGCGTTATTTAAAGTATATGTTTTATTTATTACAGAATCAGAATTCGTTCTCCGATACTGAGAAACGCGAGAAGAGGGCGATGGAAAGGAAATTATCTGAAATGGAGGAGGAGCTAAAGGTATCGTATTAAAAAGTTGTTTTTTAATTAGAATTCGTCTCGAGTAGTCGGTCCTCGCCTGCGAAGTTACTTGAATTTGACTCCCTTAATAGTTTTATATGGATGACTTTATAGATGATATTTGAGTCATTTTATTGTGCTATTGTAAAGCGTGAAGTTCCTAGAGTAAAATGAAGTCAAATCGGTTACTTAGATTGTTCATGTTAAATGGAATGCTCTGTTACCATTTTTGTTTGCAATAAATTTATTAACTATTGACAGATTTAATGATAACTTACCAGTCGACTCCAACGGCGAGCACCGATATTTAATTATCAACAAACACTCACATAAATATATCATACACATCACTTTGTATATTAGAACAATCTTGTACAACAAGGGCCTGTACAGTGTAACGGGAATAATCGTGGTGTTCGTTTTGTAGCAATTGCAAAAACTAAAAGCAGAGAACGAAAGGTTGAGGGCAGAGAACCGTGCTCTCACGCGCGTCGTCAGCAAACTTACCCACTCGGCAACGAAATAGGTAAATTGTGTTGAGCGCGGCGTGAGGCCGGCCGGAACAAGCGTTGACACCCATTGGTCTCTTGTCTAACTAACTATAATAGGCTGGGGAATTAGAGGTAGTAAATGAGGAGGTGTTTCCACTTCAAGTGTTACGTTCGTAAGATGGTTCCTTCACTTGCTCAATTACTTATTGGATGACATATTTTGGATGTTACCTTTTAGGATTATTATTATATCTCGTTATGAAGCGGCAATTTGGTGGCTTCCTAACATTAGTCAAGTCTCGACGTGGTAGCTATGTATGGGACCTCGAAAATTTTTCTGAAAACTCAATGCCCCCACATCACTAATGTTAGGTAGCCATCAAACTGAAAAGCGGGATAACGGGATAACGGATTTTATCATTATTTTAGTGACAAAAAGCTTATACGGTATAAAATGCAAGAGACTAGAAATTAGAAACAGAACGTTTAAATGAAAAAAAAAAACATGTATATTGTCAAAAAATTAAGACGTCATCTATTCCTAACCTCAGACTTTGTTATCACTATTTCATTGATTAAATACCCGTTCTAATCTTTATAACAACGAAGTATACTTTTTTTGCTATAGTTTTATCTTTATTCTAAAAGTTTGCTCAAAAACAAGTTTAAATAGGACTTAACCATGGCTTTTGGACTGAACCAAGATGCTACATCTTTGGCTGTATATCGTAAATCGCTGCTCAATTTTCAATACAAAGCGTTCCTTAATATTACCAGTTCAAAAGCTATATCCAAATCATAGAAACCTTACAGTTCTCGGAGACCATGGTTGTCAACGCAGCCGGTCGGCCTTCCCCCCGCTGTTAAGTGTCGCGCGCCCTCCCCCATTTATAATGCGATATGCATATTAACCGTGTGATATGGCGAGCATGCTTTTGATACGTATCTAACTTGCGTCCGATTTGTCTACGTTTTTCGAACTGCCCTCCCTCTATGGGTGTTATGATTCCGTTTGACGACATTGTAGGGTAAATCGTCAATTACCTTGAACAACAATGAACTCTATACCGGGTGTGGCCTGTAATACGAGCAAAAAATTAAAACATATCGATCGTCCTCGTTAAACTGAACAACATTAGTTGAGCGACTTTTAAAAATAATGAGTCTTTGAATTTTCCTTTTTTTCATACAAATTAAATACTGCCATCAATGTACGCCATCCTAGAACACAACTGACGTCGCCTGTCACGCTACAAACATCAAGCATTTTGCTTTACATTGCTTCTGCGAATAAACTTAAAAGTGTAATAAAAAATAAAAAAAATATTTTTTTTTAAAATTCGCTGAACTAATGTTGTTCAGTTTGAGGAGTATTATATTACAGGTCAAACCCGGTATATAGGTGACTATAATTTATTTTTAGTGTAAAGTGGCCAGTTATTGATCGGTGGCTAGATATTGGCGATTTACCCTAAATCGAGCGTATAGGGACTAATTCTTGAAGTGACAAGTGGATCGCTAGATGGCGTTAGTATTGTGAGATCTGTTTGACGTCTTGCTCGCGGTTGGCTCATTTAATTATGGACCAATCCCGAATACGCAAATGTCAACAGACCTCACGCACTATAATGAAGTCATCTAACCTGTTACCAGTTGCAGAAAACGACTGTTATGCAGGTTTGATTTGAACGTGTCTTCCACTGAAAGACAGACTGACAGCATGACAAAGCTAAGTTTGTTCTTCCCGACAAAGCCTTAAAATGTGTGTTAAATGTCTAGATGTTGTTGTACATAATGTTTTATAAATATCCTATAACTGTGGCAATGGTCATTATCAGTATAATTTGACAGAATTGACAAGATTTCATTTTTTTAACACCTGTAAATTACTTCAGGAATCGAAAGAGTTTTGCCTCCTGAAGATGGAAAAATGTTCATTATAATTTATTTCTCCATGTTTTAAAAAAATACAAAAAGAAAACTATTCTGAATTTGCCAAAATAACCACAGAATAGATATTTTTCCTTTGCCTTTTTGACCAGAAAAAGGAGCTGTCATAATTTTGACAACGTCTACGTCAGATTTACGTGATCTTTTTTTTTTAATAGAGACTAGACAAAAGTAATGGATCTATTGTGTGGTAGTTTTGGAGTTATGCCCTTTTAGAATAAGCACAACTTAAAAAAAAATAATAAATTAATTAACAGGCGCAGTGAAATTTTAAAAATGTCAGCGTATTTCTCTTTCCAAACAGAATACAGAGAACGAATCAAATTATACTCTTAGAAATATGATATCTTGTCAATTATGGCGCTTACCATCTCTTCATAAGTACTTGATGGAAATGGATAATTCCGGTAAATTGCTTTTGCTACTGAGACACAAGGATAGCAATCCACATTAGGACTATTTTCTTAAGAAGCTTCCCAGTGTTATATTCTTAATAGTTCAGTCGAAAGGCGTAGACATGTCGTTATGTACTGTGTTTTATCAGACTTCAGGGCACAATAATTTATGTACTAAAATATATTTTAAGGGGTCACGACTTAGGAGTTGGGATTGTTCTCACGTGACATGAGATTTCATGTAAAAAAGTGTGGGTACACAAAGTGACTTTTTTGATTTCCGTTAACTTTAAGGAACATTCAGCTGTTCATATGATGTCTGTAACTAAAGTGTTCTAAATTCGTAAATATTTTGCAAAAGAAGGTAGAAAAAGTAAGTCTTTCTTATGCGGAACGTCAATGTAACTTTTCAATTTTCATAATTTTACAATTTGGCTTTTTTGACTTATGGCCTGTTATTTTGACTGTGATTACGAGTGAAAAAAAAATCGAAAATAAAGTATGTTTGTGCTAAAGTAGTTAATTACCAAGTGGATTCTATCAATAAAATTAAATTGAACCTTTTGTTGAAGGTAACGGAAATCAAGAAAACCACGGTGTACTTGTAAATAATTAGTTGATTACTAAATAGTTATTCGTTGACTGGTCATTTCTGTTTAAATACCGTAATTATAAAAAATATATATATAATAGACAACATTTTACCCAGACGGCTACTGACGTTGTCAGTAAATGTCATCATAATAGCATTAGGATCCCTGTAGTATATATTGTCTTTGGGGTAGGTTAAAAGGTTGGTCTGTATGAAACACAGCACCGCAGTGTGCGCTAGAGTGTGCTGCATGCCTTGTTATTGTCCGTGAACCACGTAAAGACGAAATAGAAACGTTACCGCCCGAATAGATCATTTCATACAGTAGTTAGGATCATTCGATCGTATCGGCACTTACCACTGTTCAACATCTAGGGTTGTCTTCAGAATGTATTGTGATACTAAATACCCGATGCCGGTTTTAAAATACCCTAACACAGTTGAGCAGTTTGTAAATATTTTTGTTAAATTTAAGGCTCCGCACTGCAGGTAAGAAGCGATCGTTTCGCTCGACATATCAGCGAATGCCGAAGTGTACCTTGAAAAGATGTACTGTTGTTGATAACTCACACACACCTTCGAAGCTTAATCACACCCAAACGGCTAAATTATGAATGACAAAAAACAATAGGAAACAAAAGAAAAAGGAACTAAATTTTTTAATCTGAAATTGTCTCTTAACTTACGATAATACGACGTTTACTAAAAAAGTTGTATCTCAATTTAATTTTTACTGTTCTATGTCTTACTCCAGAAAGTAAAAGTTTACAACTTGCGTCAGACGTAATTGTGCACAACAACGCAAGTCTTATTTATGCAGGTGTAAGAGAGTGGGAAAAGTGTAACATCTCGCGCACACGGCGCATGTGTATTATAGACTGTGTGAGCAGGTCAATATGCACCGTGTTAATTTCGATTACCGTTAATTTCTCTAAGTCACCAGTGGCTTAAGGCTTATTGTTAAAAAGATAGTCAAGAAATAAAAACTTTTATGATGCACTGCACGGTAAACAGTTAAAAAGCTAAATCTATGACTTTACTAGCTTTTACCCGCGGCTTCGTCTGCGTGGTATTCGGTTATCGCGCGCTGTTCCCTCGGGGCTTGTGCATTTTTCCGAGATAAAAAGTAGTCCGCTGGCCCATAAACTATCTCTATGCCAAAATTCACGTCCATCCGTTGCTCCGTTTCGACGCGAAAGACGGACAAATATACAGACACACACTTTCACATTTATAATATTAGTGTGAATTAACTTTGTTAAAGTTTATATTTGGTAAAAGAAGGTTAAAAAAAGCGAGTTTATTTGATGTGTCACATCAATGTCACACGTCAAGCTTGTGTAATTGACCTTTAATTAATAATATTTTTGTTCTGTATTTTTTGTTCTTATAGCCAGATGTTAATTACCAGGTAATCGAAGTCAACGGAAATCCATAAAAACACGGTGTATAAAATTTTATTGCCAGAATCGGCTCCCGCAACTATTTTGTTACAAACACCAGTGCACAATTGAATTGAATACGTTGTGTGAGTGCCTGATTTTTTTGGGTTTTTAAAGCCAGTAAATTCAATATATTTCGTACGAACTGTTTTGAATTCAATTAGGAAATATTTTATTTAGAATAATTTAACTTTCGATCACGCTACTATTATAGACTTACTAGATCAAAACCAGCTATTTATTAAAAAATACACCCGCGAACCTATAAATCGATCATGCAAAGACATAATTTAGCAGATTCTTCACTACACACACTACAATCAAATAAACAATTAATCGCCGTCTATCACAGAAAACTTAGACATGCGTCTTAGTAACGACAGTTTAATTTAGACTTGGGACGTGATAATAGTGTTAAACGTATGTTAAACGAGTGTCTAAGTTTTTTCGTTAATACAGTATGTATATGTGACAGACTAGTTGGCGATAGTATCGCGCGGTCCATTTGACAACTTTTACTGTCACGTTTGTGATTGGTTAGAACTAAACTAGCCAATCGCAAGCAAGACTGAAGTCAAACGGATCTCTACATACTAACGCCATCTAGCGATATAGACCCTCATCGATCGATCGATTTGTAAATAACACCAAAAAAAAATATACATCGACGTCGTGCTCATCATGATTTCATATTTTCAGTATCAGCAAGCGCTCCAAGCCGAAAATCAACGGCTAAAGGACGAAAACGGCGCCCTCATCCGAGTCATCAGTAAACTGTCCAAGTGATGGAGGCCTAAATCTAGTAATACTCGTTGCCTAAGCGAACCCCTATAGAACAGTGAGGCATTTCAACAGTATTTACATTATCCGCTCACTTCGAATGGAAACTAGTCCTTTCATACTGGCTTCGCAACGTTTCTCGAACACACTGTAGCAAAAATTTAAATGATCTGAAGGACTACTCCGAAACACAACGTTCGAAGTTCGTGTCGTGCGATCCCTCTCGCTCTCTTATTAAATAGTGTAAGTGTGAGAGGGACCGCACGACGCGAACTTCGAACGTTGTGTTTCGGAGTAGCCCTTCAGGTTCATTGTACCAGAAAACTTATGACGTTTGTGGTATAGCGGCCGGGTTCGCATCTTGGAACTAAGACCAATTATAATAGCCGCTGATGGAATTTGTGAACTGTGTAAAGCGGTATTGAAATTTTGTTTTCTTTGACGACTTTACTTGTAATTGAAGTCTATTGTAGTAGTCGATGTGGGTGGTTTTTGTTAAGTTATAAACTCAACCGAATTAATGTTACGAAACAATGGTGGAAGCTTTGCGCTGAAACTTTATTTGTTAATTCAGCCTTTAAAAGGAATGCCAGTATAATCTGAAATGCAAAAAGATTTTTAGTTTTTGATAATAGAAGCATATTTTAGCGACATTTCATCGTGTATTGTATAATCTACAGTGTTTGATGAGCATTTTTGTTAAACAAAATCGCGTACAAAGTTTGTATATTGTTCACATATTTTTATCAGTGGTGACTTAACTGGTCCAAGTTCTTTTTAATTGACGCTTCTGACAGTGTAAAAAGTCTCGTGACATTGCTATACGACGAGAACTCAAGCTCTATTACGCACCTTAAGCGTAAGAGCAGGATGGCATTTTGCTCGCGTCATCCGGTTACTATAGACGTCTTTTCTATCGCTACCGGAGTGAAAGAGATGTCGATACTAAGTCAGCTCAAAAGTGCAATGAATATTCTTGTCTCTGGTCGTATATGAAATGACAAATGACACGCACTGCGCTAGCTGTCGCGGTTTGCACGGAGCGGGTGGCCGCCTGTTGAACAATAGTGTGAGCAGCGCTAATTGCGCGCGTCGTGCATAGGATTGTATCTGCACCTGCGCAGCTAGCGTAGGCCCTTAGTGACGTCAATCAAATTTTTTGGCAATACTCTTTTTTTTTAATAACCAAATTCTGGTGTGTTTCAAGACGTTGTGGAGCTTATAAATTCCGTTTATATCTAAATATAAATATCTGTTTGTTAATGTAATGAATTCGTTTCGCTGTCACGCCGAGGATGTCGGCTGTTATACAGTCTTGCCACATTACATTTAATGATGATGAAATATTGTAAAGAAATGGTCAAATGTTTAAATCGACGACCGTATAGTCTTGGAAATTGCGTTTTAACTTTTTTTTCGAATCGAGACTGATCTTCCTTTACACAATTATCAAGTCAGCAATATTACAGGTGATAATTTGTCATTAATCATTGGAAAATTGGAAAAGGAGGATTAAATATTCGTCTTTATTTTTGTTTAATTTTATAAAAAGTATGATTTTTTTGTTCTATTTTGAATGTATTTGTATTGTATTGATTTGACTTCATAGAGTGACTAATGATTTGGCTTAAAAGCTTATCATGTTAAAACAATAATTATAAAATTAAAATAATAGCGATCGTCGAAATTTTACCATTTTACCGACAGTTTGAAATTCCGAAGTTTTTTATTATTAAAAAATGTATGTCATCGTAATTAAATTATTTTTTTAAGACAAAATGTATTTATTCTTAATGTGGTATGATTTTAGGATCAGTGTTCGTAGAGTGTAATTAAGACTTTCTAAAAAAATCGACGTGCCTCAATTACATAAATCTTCCTTTTACGTTATAAAAGTATTATAATATATTTATTTATCTTCCGATGTACTCGGGGACGGCGGATTGGCGTTATTGGCATAGTGCATTGATTATTTTTTTAGTGTTCGAAATTAAAAACTTAAGTGTCGTATAAAAAAGAACCACACGCGATTTACTTTTTGCCTCTAAATGGACATTGGTTGCAGCATTAGTTCCAATATCGACCACCAGGCTAGATCACACAGCTTTGTACAGCCGTGTCCTAAAATCGGGACCAAAATACCTGTATATGCCGCTTTTGGCATCGTCAATACCGGTATTGAAGCGGTATACCGGTAATTTTTGGTAAGATGCACGGCCAAGCGATCCTTTACCCCCCGTTCGCCGTCCTTGTCAACATCCACTTATTCCTAGATGTTTTTAAGTCTTGTAAAGTAGATTAGTTTTATGTTACAACTACTATAGCGCGGAAGCGTATTAATTTTCATTTAGTTATATATATCTCGAATTACTAATAATATATATTTATATACGCATAGTTTATTAAGCAATAGTGTTGCAAATGAATTGGTTATGTGATATTATGAGTTTGTACGCACCGAGCATGTTGTATGTTATATATGATTACGCCGTTATCTCTTGTGTTTCTGTAATTAGTTTTGTTTAATATTAGAAGGGAGTAAAATAGTGCAAAAGCTCACACACACAAAAAAACATTGATTTTTGTCAGTAGAGTTCTTTTAGTTTATCACATTCGGCTCATGTTGGAAAATACTTAATACTTTTGTACTGTACGTAATACAGATTCTAATTCCTGTAAAAAAAACTTGTACTTTTCAAAACCTAGAGAATCTCGAAACTGAATATAAAATGTTTTAGTAACATCAATCACTTATATAGACGACGTCTCGTCTAGGAGGAGAGAAAAGTGTTCATAATCACTGTACATTTACTGTTTTTCTAATATTGAATAAGATAAAGTATAAGTACGGGCGCCTAGGAGGTTCTAGTTACAATAATAAAGCTTGATATCATGTCCGACTTTTGGACACTGACTTTATACAGAAATGATGAAGAAAATTCTTTAATACTTATTGAATCCTGGTATAAAATCTGTACTTAAACTTGCATAGATAAAGGATAGCTACCTAACACAAAAATAAGGCTAAAGTTTGAAATGTAGGTGTCTAAAGCTGCGTTGCACTAAGTTACTATCATACAGGGTGAACTTTTAGTGCGGGCCACGTAGAAATGACGTCATTTTGTATACAGAGTGTTCACAAATGCTATCTGGCAAAAAAATCAAAAAAATCGATATTGTAATAAACGATCCCGATCTCGCATTACACGATCCTAATAAAAAATGTACGATCATCTCAATAAAAAAAAAATCTAAGAATAGTATTCAATAAATGAATTTTAATGTGAACCTCCACCATAAAGGCATAGAACGACTACAATCATAATAACATTACTATTTGAAACTTGTTTTCCTGTTGGTAGTAAAGATTAGCTTAAAGGTTATTAAGTAGGCATCAAAACAGGATCTTAATATTGCTTGCTGGATGTTACTAGCAGGAACACAATTTTTTTTATATATTCAACCCCAAGGGTTGCAACCCTATGGTTACGAACCACGCAAAGAAATCATCCTATATACGAAATTACGTAATTTTACTGTCAATCGCACCAAAAGTTCGCTCAATGGTACCAATCAATGTCAAACCAGTCGTAGAAGGGAACTGTCGGTTTAACATGAATGGTCATTATAGTAACTTTGTAGTCTAAAAAACTGAAGCAATGTTACCTTTTCATAAACAGTTAGCCAATTCCGCTACAATTTCTTTCGGGAATGTATGGGATGTCAACATGACATTAGTAGCACAAAGGCACCCCGGTACAGTCAGCATCAAATAAATAGTAGCAGCCAAAATGGTCAAATAGTTCGGCACGCGATACAAAATATATGCGTGCCTAAGTATTTGAACACTTTGGCTGCTACGATATATTTGATGCTGATTGTACGTGATTTAGTCCACTCGACTGTAAAGTACTGTAAACGTCAGCTTCTGTAAGTTGACTACAAATCGAAAGCGTAAAATAAAATTGCCACGACAATATTTCGGCAAACGTTTGCTTGTTTAAAAATTTCATTTCGCTTTGTAAGAATAAAAAAAATCGCGTAATGTAATTTTAATTTAATAATGTTAGAGAATTGTGACAATAATGTAATTTATGACCATGGTTTTCATATGGGCTAAAGTAAACCTGCAATAGATCAAAGTAATCTGACCTTACTGTATTCTAAAATGTAGAAACGACATCGTAATTTTAGTTGAAATCACAGTATATACGACCCTGTTCCGTTAGCTGGTTTAAACTCCTTTAGCATTTCAATTATGATGATTACGCCTAAATAATTAGACAGTGTATGGATACAGTTTGCATGTGTGTATATAAAAACCCCTTGCAAAAAAAACGGGCACCTATGGTTTTTGTATTTTATGTGCATGAAAGCTTACTTCCTAAGCTTCAATGCCTAAAAATCTGAAAAACCATAGGTGCCCGTTTTTTTTGCAAGGGGGTTTAGAACTTGACTTGACAGCGACGTTTAGCATAAGCGTTGTCATCCCTTTGACTTTTCGTGATAAAAGAAAAATTACGTGTATTGTTAGCCGTCTAAATAGGTGACTCCACAGCGTCCTAAGGGGGTAACGTAAGTAACGTATTTTTGACTGCATTAGCATTTAGCGCCGAGACAAGAAGCGTGTAACATCATAATGGTTTTTATCGTCGTCGGGAGTTGAGGTTAAAGAGCTGAACGCAACTGATTCAATTGATTTCTCGTCGATACTGTATTTTTATTCTAATCGATCTGCCAATGTGTGATTCTTTACATTTTGTACTACATCTTTCTCCTAGAAACTGTTTATATTTAAAACGTTTCGCTCATGAATACCATACACAAAACTTGATCAGGATGATATATTGCTAAAATGACTGACGCATGTTACCCCCGCTTTGTAGCGACTGTGGCTGCAGGTAGTTAATTTTCGAAACATAATTTGTCTTATTCATAATCGGCTCGGGCGTAATCTTCTAAAGTCTGTTTTTTTTTTCTGAGATTTTGAAAAGCAAAAGGTTTTTGCTTGCTGACGCCGAGCGTGCTTTGTCAACTGCACCAAAGTGCCGCTGGCCGACTGCTCCGAGTAAAAGCATTAAAAATATATTAATAGCGATTTTGCTCTTTTTAGTTTGGATAAGGGATGGATGACCTCGCAATGTAAACGTCATTTTTATTTTTAACGCCCACGTACGATTTATTGAAGACAAGTGTCAGCCATTTGACCCCGAGGGTTGGTGGTTCCAAGTTGTTACTGACTTCCGCTGAAGCCATATCGCCACTACTTTGAAAAAATCTCTTATTTAAAATAATAAGTCAAGAAAATTGAACTTTAACATAATGTTCATAAAGTTCACTCAGAAAATTATCTATTTTGAGATAAGAGTATTTTTAAAAGTAATGACGATATTTAGTTTTGCTAACATTTTGGTCTACTTATGGTTAGTGTTACTAAACCACACCATTACCAAAATGGCGGTATGACACTGTCAAGCACCACGCTCTTTTAAAGAACCTGCCCTAGTACTTATCTAAGTTTCAATCAACTATAATAAAATGTTTGAGTTATGATATGATTATGATATATGGCCCTGCTAACGTCGCACGCGGCTATGTTGTAAAGCAAAGAATGTAATTTAATAAAAAAAATATATTAATTTAATGTTATTTAAAATGTATACAAGCAGTCGACTCGGGAAACTATTTTAATGTATAAATTCGTAGCATTTTTAACTTAGCAATTCTGAAATTTTTGTTCATTATAGTTTTTTTAATTTATTTCCAGAGATAAGAGTTAAATGAAATAAATATCTTGATTAAATTAGTTTTGTTCGTTTATTTTTGTTTCCTTTTGTTCCTTTTCATTTTTTTTCCATTTTTAGAGTAGAAAAGTGCAATAAATTAAATACCTCTTAACAAACCCTTAACATCAAGTGAACCGTCTGCTCTGCTCGTTTGTCTGCCATTACAGTTGAGTTCAATACTTGTGACGTATAGATATAATTTAAAATAATAATAATATAATTTATTTGTGATATTGTAAATCTGTTTAAAAAATATACCTCGTTGAGTTTCTTGCCGGATTCTTCTCAACAGAGGTTTTTCAGAACCGATGGTAGTTTTTTTTTTGTCATTCATAAATAAATAAATAAATAAGTGCTTGTTATAGCCTAAATTGAATAAAGATATTTTGTATTTGTTCAAATTTTTGCTCAAAAGTCTACGAACTTGGCTGTATGCAAAAAAGAAAAACAACCCTTAGCTTAAAAACAAACGACAAAGAGGTTTTAAATTGCACAAAAGTCGTCCTTAAAATTCATAAAGGAGTAATATGTGATTTTTGAATTTCCTACGGGATAGATCCCTGATTTTTTTCTTGTTCTGCTACATCAGCCAAGTCTGGGGCTACTGTACTACTGCTACTGTACTGTGTGTGTACTAACTACATTATAAAGTTTTAAACATATGTATTTACATTGGCCTTTATTGTGAACGCCAATAGTAAATAAATGACGAAAGTTGTTGAGGGTTAATACCTACGAAAAGTAATGTCGACCCGGAATATTCTACTAGTACAGTACACATCCTCTAGTTTAACCTTTATTATCATATATTACGGGTCGACAAATACTCGGTAGTACATTAACGACACCCGTTGCTGTGAGCAGTAGTGCGTCAAGTCAACGCTACCGATCCTTAAGAGTAACGGAAATATTTTTGCAAGTATGGCGTGCAAGTTGTCGTGTGGCGCAAGGAATGATGGTGTGGCGTGAACTCGACATCTATTTGCACTTGTGGCGTTTAATAGTTTATACCTAAATATTGACTGAATCCGTTGGGGGAGAAAAGTCCTCGAGTGACTGATCGTGAGAATTGCGGGAAACCGGTGGATGCAAGTGGGGAGTTGTCGTTCATTGTGGCGGTCTAAGGGGAGGCCTTTCTCCAGCAGTGGACGTCTTCCGGCTGATGATGATGATTGACTGAATCCATTAACATTTTACCGTCTAAGTAGTGGCTGCAGTGTTACGTGGATGTATTCGCGATCGTATTCGCCGTTTCTTTCTACCCACATCTTTCTCCATATGATAGAAAGAAGTGGTAGGTAGTCTTAAATAATGGAATAAATTAAATATTATTCAATTAAATGGATTTTGAGCTGTAGTCGACTATACTAGACTATAAGTAACTACCAAATGCGGACTGGAAAATTTTCATTTGCCATGGAAATTTGGTGCACTCAATTGTATACACAACTAGATGAATTTAATCATTTGAAAGACCTTTACTACTCGAGTTTTGAGTGAACGAATGGAGCATAATAAAATAAAAATGTTTCATACGATTTTTTTACTACTAATGTCCAAGTTTTTAATCTTCACCTGCAGTGGTCATGCCATTGTGAATTTGATAATAATGTAAATGTCATAATAATTTATAAGTTAGGTATGTAAGTAGGTGAAAATTATAAAGTTTTACATGAATATGTTAAAGGCTATCATTGTCCTCTTGGTGTATTGTCAATTTTATACAATAAACTAATTGAAAATTATTTGTAGTTTTTGTCAAGAAGGCCGCACGGTTAACTTTAATCAACTGAATAGTTTTTTGGCTGTTGAACCAGTTTCCAATAGAAATTGTAGTTATGGTTTAAACTGGCTCGATTGAAACACTATACGATGTTGTTTCCGTAGAATTTATGTCTCTATATTACCTTACGTAAAGGTAACTTAACATAACATAAACGTAACATTTCGTGTGCTCTGCCTACCCCATTTGGGAATATAGGCGTGATGTGTTGTGTGTGTATAATTGAAAGACATTTGGACATCGAAGACATTTATTTAACAAATCGATCCACGAATTATTTTAATTATATTATAAAAATATAACAATATTATGCTCTTACATTTAACCGCTAATGAACACTAATCACTTTGCAAAATGTTTCACAAATGTGACTAACAGGAAAAAGACAAAGTTTCTTTATAAAACCCATTTACATGGTCGAGCCGACGTACCGGCTATTTTTCCACCGTATCTTGCCCCCTGTACCAAAAGTAAAGTGTTGCAAATTGACATAATCATTAACTTGCACAAAAAGGTCATATTTATATAGAAACGTAACACTTATAAAGTTTGTGGTACAGGACCAGAGCTCGTTCAATTTACTCATTGACATCTTCTTACGGCACTTACATTGATGTCGATGAGATTACTACATATTTCTCATGATTCTATCTTCAATGCTTCATAGGATTACTTTTAATCTTACTAAAGTCAATATACAGAGCACTAGTATATACAGAGTTAGTAGATGAAAAAGAAATCAGTTCGGTTTTAGAAAGACAGTGATAGAGCTGCTGAATATTCCATATCAAAATGAAATTTTGCTTGTTCTAAATGCTGAAAGTTAGCCAGAAGAAAATATTTAGTGAAGTTAATAAGAGATAGATAGAGATATCTTGTATTCATGGGCTGAATTTTGACGCACGCATGCGATGTGCGGGAAATAAAAGTTTTAGGACAGATGTTCATTCTATTATAAATAAGTTAGTACAGTACGCTTATCTCCACTTTGAAACTCGGCAATTCTACATTGAGTGAAATAAAGATTCGCTCATTCATAATCGCGACAATGCATAATCCGGCTTTGTATATTAGACAAGGTAAAAAGCTTGATAATAAAAAAACAAAACAAGTTGTATTTGTTTGTAATTTACCTTTACGATTTAAACTGAGACATACAGAGTGTGAAAGTGGAAATAATCCCAGTGTACCAAAGTGCCATCTTGTTAACGTTTAAATCATAGTTTAGAATTAGAAGATACTAAAAGTAGGTACTAAAATATTCTATTTACAAAGTTATTTGTTTTTTAAGAACTTAATTGGTATATTTTGAGAAGCGTGTGCACATCAATGAATTAATGTACTTTTTATACCAATAACGTGAAAGAATATTACAACTAGGTAGATTTAAGGTACATTCATAAAAATAATTGAAGAAATAGCAATATTATTTTGGCATCAAGATCTATTTTTATTAACTACAAAATTGGATATTATTATAACAAAATAAATACCTATCTCTTCCTAAGTAGCTATAGACAAATGAGATGGCAGAGTCCGCGTTGAGTGTGTTCACATAGCACATATTGAATACATTTTTGTACCTATTTAAAATGATTAGGTATGTTCATAAATACAATGGCATAGCTCAAATAACCAAGACACAGACTCTACACGAATTTGTCCGAAATTTCTTACGAACTAAATAATAATTTTTACTTTGTTAATACTTTCGTTTCACATAAAACTAGGAGAATGTGAGCTGAAAGTATGTTTAAGTACAGTTCACGTGATGATAATGACAATTTTTTGTTAAATTTCTCGTCTTTCTTCCTAAGAAAGAGTCGTCGTAACTATATTATAGTTGTACAGATTCAATATAATTAGTATGTTTGGCTGTGTTAAGAAAGTACTTTTGTAATTTTTGACTATACTAAAGAATATTTTGCAATAAGTAAGTTAACTTAGACGTATAAATAAGCATCTTAAAATGATTAGGTACATTGAAAAAACCATCTTCATAATATCTATGTTTTTTCACAAAATCAGCCTATCATACTAATTTGAAATTTTACAAAGTATTCCGATTTGTATAGTAATTTAAGCTGATAATTGTTCTACTTGATCACAATTCATTTTGCTCATAGATTATTTCATTTAATTAAAATTAAATCTAATTATTCAAAACGCAATTTACGCTTTCAAATTTAACTTATGGTTAATATGGGTTATCTAAAAACACGAGATTTAAAAAATGGTACTCAGAAAAGTATTAATTAGCCTTCTGAACGCCAACCACACCTAAATTTATACAGTTGCCTCGTCTATAACGCCACTGACTCAAAGTCATTCGGACAGTGTGCAACATTAGTCTACGTCTATGTGCGAATTGGCGTTTAGCGTTATAATATCGTGGCGTACCAGTGCCTTTTTATTCGTCAATGGCGTTCGTAAAGTCTAACTACAACACTATTTAAAACAGAAAAGCTTGCATTTATGTTTTTATCTAATCTTAGAAAGTTCATGGTGTAATAAAGTAAATTACTTGATAAAACATTTAATTGATAGTTATAAAAATGTAAAAATATATAATAGGTATTCAATAACAAATTGTAAAAAGAACGATTATAACTTAAAACTGCCGATTTACGATAAATACATAAATTTCATACAACTCCAACACTTTCACATCTTTGGTTCGTACCTAGTTAAGGGTTGGTGATCACTTCACGTACATTTTTGCCTTGACTATCAAATTAAAACTACTATAAGCTATGTACATCAATAGTTATTAGGTATAAAAAATCCGACGATCCCAATTCCGAGTCTGTCGGGTAAATAACCTATACTAAAACTACAATCGGCCCAAACCACAAAATATAAGCACTAACTTGATACAATTGGCAATGCACTTATAAAAACAATTATCATTATTAAAAGCATTATCATCAAATTGTAGATCACTATTATTTTGTGGATCAGGGATTAATTTGAACACTGAAGTCTATAGAAATTGGTAACCATGTCGTACGACTGCGCTTAAAAAGCAATGCAGGTGATTCTAAAAGTCAGTATTAACATTTATGCAACGCTTACGTCCATGAATAAAAGTATATTTAAGACATTTAATGGGGCTATAAATAAATACACTCCTATTAATTCAGTGCTCCGTCGTAGTAATTCTATTCTTTTTGACGGCCGTCACTCGAAAATCTATTCTGCGACTGAAACTAACGCTATTGGGGTAAATGCCGTCCGTAACAATCAATGTCAATGTTCACGTATTAGATTTCAGCACTGTCGCACAGTGCATGAAGGTAATTGCCACATGACATTGAGATACGCAGCCACTCACGTTTATTACTCTGCAGGGCCAATGTCTAAAATTGGACATATCCATTTGGACGTAGCGATGAAAGGTTTTCATTATAGCCCGTGCAAACATTTCGTATCGTCAAAGGGCTTCTTGTTCCTTGTATAGTCAACCGAGTTTAGGACTACTGAGTAAGACATTAAGTATTTCGTAATTCATAATTTCCTAGCGGGCGCAAAATACAAACATATCGACGGTGAAGTACCAAGACCTCCTAACTGATAAATCTCGAACATGCAACTTGGTTTTAATTAGGGGGTGCTAAGGTCGTCAATCGCATGTCAAAGGTCTTTCAGTTAGGAGGTATTGGTTCTTCACCGTCGATATGGTGAGCTTGTCCCTTATACCGTTATAAAATACTTTTAAAGTTGATCTTTTGAAAGTGTACCTATTAAAATTCTATTCTATTTATATTAAAGTCGTTGGTATCGAAAACTGCAATTTAAAATGTGACAGCAAGAACCTCTTGTGAGGTTACAGTTAAAGAAAGAAATGTAATGATTGCCGGACTTTCTTCCATATTGCCTGTCAAAAAAACCGTTAAAATTCAAACTACTCAAAGAATTGTCTCACTCAACTACTTTAAGCGCCAGCTAGGTAATGGATCTTATATCTATAAGATAACTAAGTACCTAAATGATACCTGAAATAGTAACCCAATAGAGATGATGACACCACCAACCAAAAAAGAAAAAAAAATCAACTGCCGTACTTTTTATGAGTTGTCAAAACACAATTCTCCCAAAGTTTCAATGGCAATAGCGAATTTCGACGTCATTATCCGGCAACTCAATCAACTAACTATTTATTTGTTTTAAAGCAGCAACAAATCTAATTTTACAGTAAATCGAAAATTAATCTGTTTTTCAGGGCTCAAATAAAACGTTTTTTTACTGGAGTTGTGCCTTCGAATTATTTTTTAATGGCGTCATCATCCCTATTCGCTCTCTACGAGGAACAACCGATACATAGACAGGGCGTCTATGAATAAAACCTTCATAAACATCGTTTCAATAGTCAATAAATACAATAGCAGGGAGTAATAAGCCAATAAACTAATTCTTAAAAAACAGCGACTACATTTTATGACACAGACGCAGTCCACTAAGTTTGCAAGCGATTGTAATGATGGCTATTTGGTTACCTAAATTCGTTTAGTACAGTCGAATACAAAATATATGCAGCCCGTCAAAATATGTATACATCGACCTTACATTTAGTGGCGTAAATTTGTATAGATATTTTTGACGTTTTGGTAACGTACTCGTATATATATTTATGATTTAGACCGTACAGCACTGAGTCCATGGTTCGCACTCTTCACGGAAAACCCAGCGTAGTTTTGTGGAATCTTACAATAGAACATCTCGATTGCAACGATAATCGGAGCCGCAATGAGGGCTATCGTTTTTTATCTCACTAGATGGCGCCATTGTTGCGTGAGGTTTTTAAAAGTCTGTTATAAAGGGCGTGAAAACAAAGTTTAGATTAAAATCATATTTAATACATCATACATAAAACAGTACCATAAAAATATCGAGCGACCACAGTATTGCGTAATCCCGTTTTGTTCGGAAAAAAGGGATTACAAAAGTTTTCGAAAGACAAAACTGTCTTAAATTACAGACGTTCATTGCCCCTTATCGCAACAATTGCCATAATTCGCTGGCCGAGTGTAACAGTGGCACAAGTCAAAATATTGAAATTAATTTAATATGCTCATATTACTTGTGTAAGTCCAGTTGTCAAAACTTTGGTGTGCTTTTTGTAGAAATTTCAAAATTTTGACTTGTGCCACTGTTACACTCGGCCAGCGAATTAATTTCAGGTGATGCAAAATATTCAAAAAATGATTCTAATTATTAATAAACCCGCGCGCTCACCCAAAAACTATGAGATTTGACATTTCGTTGACCACACGCTACACTAGCGCCTCTAGCGGCGAATCATATGCGATAGCCCTCATTGATACTAATCAGCAAATATAGGGTCACGCTAGCTGTCGCGGTTTGCACGGAGCGGGTGGACGCCTGTTAAACAATTACAGTGTGAGCAGCGCTAACTGCGCGCGTCGCGAGCGAGCATAGGATGGTACAGTCAAGGGCAAAAATATGTATACCTTGTCAATTTTCGTCATTTGAACTGCCATATATGAACTGTCATAGTAGTTAAAGTGACAAGGTATTAAAGTGTGTATATATTTTTCCCTTTGACTGTACCTGCACCCGCGCCTGGCCCTATACTACGAAATGAAAAGTTTAAATCTCGTATCTTGCCGTCCCGCTGACGCTTATATTATTTAATACGAGAGTGAGAGGGACGGTACGACACGAACTTCGATTTTTGAATTTTATAGTAGCCCAACGAAAATACAAACTGAAACATGGATGCACAGAAAAAAAACCAGCGCTGGGAATCGAACCCAGGTCCTCAGCATTCCGTGCTGCGTGCCATACCCCTACACCACCACTGTTTGTATTTTCGCTGGATTTCACGGGATTACCGTAAAAGTAACAGCAGTTGAAATAAAAAAAATACAAAAAAGACTCCCTAAAATTAATCTTAAATTGTAGTATTCCCCCGGCAGGCGTGCGCCCGCTATGCACTTGCTCCAGGTAGCGTAGGCCCTTAGTACGTACGACAAATAAACCGTAGTTACACATATACTCCAATTCAATAGAATCTAACAATCCTGTAGACACTTCCAGCCTTCTAATATGAACACCGGGCTGCCTAAGGCTTTGTGATGTGACTATTATTATTTTTTGATTCCTTTTAGACGATAATTGCAACAACAGGGACATATATAATCAAGCATGTCAGTCAGGGAGTGTTAAATGTGTAGAAAATTGTTAGATTCTATTGAATTGTACTTTAGAGTTAAAAATGCACAAACTCAGCTTCCAATGTACTCAACGCACAGCGACACCGTTGATGGTAACGACCGCGTTGGGCCCGGTCGGTTCCGGCTCGTACGCCGAGTCGGTGTCGCTCCGGCGGCCGTACGCCACGTTGTCCGACAGGTGGTCGCTGTACGGCGAATCGTAGACGTTGTCCGACACGTGGTCGTAGATGTGTCGCCCGGAGGAGTCGTGGAGCGTCGCGTAGCTCATCACTGCCGCGTTTTGGTCCTCTTTGCGTTCAGCGCCCTCTATGTTCTCCGTGTTTTTCACTGGTGTTGATTTCCGTCTGCGATTGTTAAAAAATGGGATTGGTTTTAAAAAGGAGAATGCTAACTTCATCAGGAGAATCAGGTGTAATAATAATTTCGGTGCCAACTTAAATTTTGCAAAACAAATCTATTTAAAAAAAACCTTGTGTGTTACGTAACTCCAGTTTAAAAAAAATGCTATCGACTGAAGAGGAAGAATTTTTTTTTCTATTGGGTACCTACAGTCAGCTGCAGAGAAAGATTGATTATAAATGTAGCACAGTGAATTAACATTTTTTTGAAGCTGATTGTACCAATTACTATTACATATCAATTATTGTCGCCAATGATTTATTTTTCTCTGTATAAGTATATTTTGAGGTTATTTCCACGGCCTAAAAATTGTCTACACCCAATCAATGAAAATGGCGATCTATACACAAACGCCGTGATTGGCTATTTATGGGTTTCCAGAGTAAATAAAAAAAATACTTTTATCCCTAGAGATAAGGAGTTTTAGTCCCGATATGCAGAGATTAAAGTAACATTTTAAGAGCATGAGAAGTGAAAAGTAAATATCAATGCTTAGAGGCACCAACTCAGATTTTGTATTACCTGGGTCTTAAGATAATGAATAAACTTATTTTTCACTTCTCATACTCGTAAAGTTCGTGTTTATGCTCAGTGGCGTGCCTAGGGTATCAGACTATGGCAAGCCGAGAGATATCTTTTAGTATTTTTTATCATTTAATGTAGGTAAATCCATCTTGTTGCCGCTTTACTCTTCAATCTTTACTAGTGTGTGAAATACACAAGTCAAAAGTCGGCTTTTGGGACGGAATTATATCTTTCTTTTCAATAAAACTTAATGTATTTACCCTTCACCGATTATTAATTCTTTTATACACTTGTAGTCACACAAGGGACAATTTGGTCCGTTTCCGAACTCATTCTCTCTTACAGGCACCGCACTTTACACCGCACTAAAACCACAAAATATATAATAGTACTGACGTACTGCTAAAACCAGAATACCTAAGTACCTACTTATTAATTTTTTGAAATGATTGCATCAAATCACAACTCTACGCTACGGCCCACGGTTCGAAATAAACAGGAAGTTAAATAGAAGTTATTCATCTCGCGCCCGCGCACTCGCTTTCCAAACCAAACGCAACAAACTTCACACCGTAAGCCAGCTTCAAAATTGCAAAGAAAGTTCTATACATGCAGCTATACATAGATATTTGCAACACTAACGTTTCCCTAAGTAAGAAGAGAGCAAACGCTTCCAAACGTAAGCCCCGTAAAAGCCCACGAGAGCGAGCGAGATGTCATGCTATTTACAACGTACGCCACTGTCGCCGCGTTGTATGGACTCGCCGCACAGCCGCTTGGTCGCAATTGGCGCCACTGGCCATGCACTACTATTTTACGTAAAAAAAAGCGCGCTAAATCATTAAAGTGATTTTATTAGAACTTTTTTTCGTTTGGACATTGTTCGATTTATAAGGCAAGCCCGGCTTTTGGGCTTCTATGTAAGGATCGCCACTGTTTATGCTGTATCTAGGCGACATAAAATTAGTTTTTATGCATAAAATAAAATCTTCGTCTAAGACGAACTTAAGACCAAGCTAATCAGGTGTCAACAGCCAAAAACAAAGAAGTTTTTATATATTTTTTTAATATTTTTTAATTGATATTAAGCTAAAATCAATCAAATCAATCATAATAAATTAGTACAATTAAAAAATTGAATTATTATAATATGTAATGCATAGAAAATAAAAGGTAAAAGTGATTATTCTTTCCACTGTTGCTATTTCATTTCCTCGCAATCGAAGTGAAAAGCAGAGTGTAAAACTCGAGCATTAAACCTATTTTCCCCTCGACGTGTCTATCCACCCTCACCGTATGAACGTCTCGGGTAAAATGGCTCGTTTTATGCTCTCGTTGTACAATCGACTATTACTGGGGCAGTCGCTCAAGTACTCACAGCACGAGGTAGATGGCGCCAAGCATCGCCAGCAGGAACAGCACCACGCCGCAGCCGATGCCGACGCGAAGCGGCAACGTGCTGCTTTCCGCTGCTTCGTTGCTGGACACTTCGCAGCTTGGCTCCTCGCCCGACCACTTGCCCTCGTCAGTGCACTTTAGATAAACCAAATTGTTAATAATCCAGCGTACAAGACAAAGTTGCACGCACGACAAGAAATCAGATTATTTTTAGATTAGCTTTTGCCCGCGGCTTCGCACGCGTGGAATTCGGTTATCGCGCGCAGTTCCCTCGGGAAGTGTGCATTTTTCCAGGATAAAAAGTAGCCTATGTCACTCTCTGGCCCATAAACTATATCTATGCCAAAAACACGTCGATCCATCGCTCCGTGAAAGACGGACAAACATACACATAAACATAGATATACACACACTTTCGCATTTACAATATTAGTACGGATAGCCTAAGTATCTAATCTGAGTTTTGGATAAATAGACGATAAATCTAGATTAGATCAGTTCTGAAGTAATTAAGACGAGACTAAAAAAATTACAGCAGTGCGCGTTTACAAGAAAAATGAGTATACATAATATTTGAATTTACTAGTATCAGTAAGACATGCAGACAAAAGGAAAAGAGAAAAAAAAAGAAAGAGAAAGAGGGGATCTATCTAGATCTTCCTCTTTCTCTTTTATTGCCACTGAGTTGGCTGTCGACTGAATGTTGATATTTTCAACTAAAATGTACCGATGATGCATTGAAAAATTCATAGAAATAATAAAATAGTAGATTCGTAGTATTAAGGTAAACGTACTAGTGCTCGTCACAGCCCCAATAGTTGGCATCAAGCTTTAATCTTTCATTAGCAATAGAGATAGAAAGAAAGAAAGAAAGAAGACATTTATTCACTAACACAAAAGACACACATATACAGCAAAATTTACACAAATGAACCAAAAAAATAATAAACAAATAATAATAATAAATCGCACATGAAATATATACACAATTTTGTGTGTCCCCGCGAAAGTGAGACCGCGAGATGACAGCATTGTGTCATCTATTGGGCATTAAAGTGTCGAGCACTCGGACGTATACGTTACTTTCTTTGAAGCGTTACCTTGCGTAGGAAGGGCCCGACACGCTGGAACTGTGGTAGGCAGTGATACTCGACGGAGCTGCCGAATAGAGTGGAGCCATTGGCGACGATTATACGCCCGTTCTCGATGGTACTCGGGTGGCGGCAGTCGATGGCTACAACCAGAAATAAGTATAAGAGGACTGTAGACGGGTCATCATTCGAATGGCGTTATTTTCCTCATTGACGTCTTAGCCAGCATTTTTAAAAGAGATTGTCAGGGTTACATTTTTGTATATGAGATCTAGTTTGAACAAATTCATATTCAAATCATTTATTCTGTAAATAGGCCGCAATAGGCTCTTTTACACGTATTTTTTTTAATACCAGCGTTTTCGGAAATACCATCATTTCCAAGAAGAATGCGCCGCAAGAAAATTGGCAGAAAGTATTTTTTTCAAAATCAAAGGATTTATTATTAACCCTGTTATAGTCAGTGGTACCAAATACTGACGCAAACAGACGGGTGGCATGCCGACCGACTACACCTTCGGCAGACAGAGCCATCATTGGGTCCCTTTAATGCTTCACGATCCAGTTATTGACTTTGTTATAGTCAGTGACACAAAATACTTACACAAGTAGAGTGATCGGGTAACCCTTTGGCAGACAGCGTTATCTAGTTTTACCCTTAATGTGGTATGATTCACTTATTGAACCTGTTATAGCCAGTGGTACCAAATATGCAAGCAGACGGGCGGCGTGCCGGCCAATTGTCTCTTCGGCAGACAGTGCCTCGTCTGGTTCCTTTTACTGCTTCACGATCCAGTCATTGACTCTGTTATAGTCAGCGGCACCAAATACTTACGCAAGCAGAGTGATCGGGTAACGCTTTGGCAGACAGCCTCATCTAGTTTTACCCTTAATGTGGTATGATTCACTTATTGAACCTGTTATAGTCAGTGGCACCAAATACTTACGCAAGCAGACTGGCGGCGTGCCGGCCCACTGTCCCTTCGGCAGACAGAGCCTCGTCTGGTTCCCTTTGAGGCTGTATCCTCGCTCGCAGCGGTAGTGCGCTTCACCGCCGATGCTCAACGTCGAGGTAACTACGTGGAGTCCTGTGCTGCCCTTGAGCTGCAGCGATGGGTCAGTGCAAGTGATTTCTGCGGACGGAAAACAAATTGTGAATTCATTTTGCCGATCAGCGATTTTGGACTTTATCAGTATAATCCACTCTGTCATAGTTTACCTTTGATGACACAATATTAGAATTTGAATTAACGTTCATTAAAAAAAATATCATCTTGGCCTTTATGTATACTAATGTCAAATGTCCCACTGAAGGCACAGGCACTCAAAAAGTTGGTTGGCAACTTCACACACATCATTGAATTTCTTCTCAGTTGTGTGCTGGTTTCCTCTCGATGTTTACCTTCGCCTCATATTAATTTTAAAATATAAAATGAATCGTGCGCTGTGTCTTAGGTTTACGTATGTTTCCTCGATCTTTACGGGCAGGAAATTCACATTCAACGCTTGTATTTTTTGGTCATGTGAACTTGGTGATATAATTAGCGCTTCATGGGGTTTATTCCACCACGCGTCTCGATAAACAGACGGACAACTAAGTGGTCTTACAAGGGTTTCTACTCCTCACCTTCCTTTACACTTAGAATTTTTTATATAACCTACATTTTGAAATCGTACTGAGGTAGTGAAATTGGGGTATTGGTACTAACCCTTGCACTGCGGCGGCTCGGCGCTCCAAGTGCCATCGTCCTGGCACTGGCGGCGCGACACCCCGTCCAGGACCCAGTGCTCGTCACACTCGTACAGCGCAGCCGCGCCGTAGTACGTCGCATTCGTTGCCAGCGTGACCTTGCCGTTCTCCATGCGGCCAGGGTTGCCGCAGTCCACATCTGAAGACATAATAAATTAATAATATAAAGGTGTAATTAAATAACTGAAGACCAGAAAGTACTTTGCTCAGAATCGAGAGTGAAATCGATTATATGGCAGTGTCTGAATGTAGTGTAGAGGATAAACTCGGGCTCGGGACAAGTTTTGGAGGAAGACCGCGTCTCGACGGCCTATGTCGACACTAGACTATCGAAAGCTGATACTAGCATTAGCACTTGGGCGTGATCCCGCTCTACTGCCCGCTGTCCTGGCAAGTTGACAGGCTCTGTGCGACCACCTTGTAGCTGCGCTCACACCGGTACTTGACCAGCGCGCCGATGCGGTAAGTGTCATCACTACTGGTGTTACAGGACGAGGAAATATTAAATCACCGAATCGATTCCGTTGGAGAGCCGAGCGGAGCTTTGAAGTATCTCTAAAGACCGTAACTTGAAAGACGGTCTTCATTTAGACAGAGCAACTGGCAGTGTTTGAATGCAGAGGATAAAATCGGGCTCGGAACGAGTTCAGGAGTGAAGACCGCGTCTCGGATGTAATGTGTGAACGTCCCTAGCCAGATTGAAGCCGGGGCTCAATGTCGCTTTGTGTCGAACACTAGACCATACCAAAGCTAATACTAACACTGGCATTTGGGCGTGATTCCGCTCCACTGCCCGGTATCCTCGCAAGTCGACAAGCTCTCTCCGACCACCTTGTAGCCGCGCTCACAGCGGTACTTGACCAGCGCGCCGATGCGGTAAGTGTTGCCACTGCTGGTGCTGACGGATGTCGAGGTCCGGATCAACGTGCGGCCGTGCATGCGGTCGTTGCCGGTGACAGACACTATGCTGTTGGTGGCGACGATCGGCTCCGGGCAACGGATTTCTGTAAAAGAGGAACTGGTTAGAGACACCTTCCATTGTAAAGTACAATTCAATAGAATCTGACAATTTTTTACACATTTAACACACCCTAACGTGGCCACGCTTGATTATATATGTCCCTGTTGTTGCAATTATCATCTAAAAGGAATCAAGAAAGAATAATAGTCACATCACAAAGCCTTAGGCAGCCCGGTGTTCATATTAGTAGGCTGGAAGTGTCTACAGGATTGTCAGATTCTATTGAATTGGAGTATAGTAACTTCTGCTTGTTTTTAACCGACTTCAAAAAAGGAGGAGGTTATCGTCGGTTGTATTTTTTTTGTGCCTCAACACGAGGCAGTAGGAGTGGACCTATAGTCGTCTTCTTCACCTACATACCTCACTTATACACTAGACTTCAATCACTCCTGCTGTCTCGTGCTGAGGCACCGACTTCAGTTTCGTCCCAGCATACGTCCCACTGCTGGGCACAGGCCTCCACTCAGAATGTGAGGGTTTGGGCCAAAGTTCCCACTTCAGACTGGTAGAAAAAGATTGTCATAGTTTTTTGTAGTCGGTTAAATTTTTTATTATATTTTTTTTATAGGTGTGGTTTACTACAGTTACTGCATTTTGACTGACATTGAAGTTGTAAGGGTTATTTTTATGTGTGAGAAGAAAAGTCATGACAGACTCTTCAAAGCTCAATCCAAACCTCTTGGTCCTCTAGGACCATCTAAGATTGATACTTTAAATAAAGATTCTCTTTATGACGTAGATAAAAGAAAAACGAGATTTTGCAAAATTACTACGTTTCATTTTATTTTGAACTAGCTTTTGCCCGCGAGTTCATCTGCATAGTGTTTTATATTAACACAATACTCCATAGGAATGAGGTGATTATATCCCGCATTACCCGTTTCCGTGCGATTTTTGAAAAATCTCTTAAAATTACGATTAAGGCTAAACTCTGAAAGAAAAATCTGATGTCAATGAATCTGAATTCAAAATGTGTATTAAAAAAATGCACTGCTACTTATTATTTATTTGTGGCACTGCTAGGGGTTTCCTTCGGCTTATAATAGACGGAACACTAATACTTAGGTACACCCAACCCAGCCAGAAGTCGAAAAGACAGGAGATATCTACGGGTATCTACCAAAATCAAACCGTTCACTTACGATAGAGTTATAAACTTATTCGTATTTGCAGGAGATCAGATTTCAAAACAGACATACCTCCTGGTTATTAATAATATTAATATTATTCCTATAATATTCTGTACCTTCGCAACGTGGTGTCGCGTCGCTCCACACCCTGTCGGGCTGGCAGACCCGGCTCACTGGTCCGACAAGCCGGTAGTTCGCCGTACACGAGTACCGGATCACACTGCCGAGGTGGGTGGTGCCGTTTAACAGCTCAGCCGCACCGTACGTTAGAGGCGGCAGCTTGCCGCAGTCGATATCTGAAACGATGTTCTTGTTAGACAGCGACGAGCGATGCAATAGATCGAGTATGACCATACGACGCGTAAATCAGGCGGTAAATAAAGCGTAAAACACACTGCAGGTGGTAGGACCTTGTGCAAGGTCCGCCCGGATTGCTACCACCATCTTGCTCGCTAATCCTGCCGTGAAACAGTAGTGCTTGCAATGTTGTATTTCGGCGTGGAGAGTAAGACAGTCGGTGAAATTACTGGCACTTGAGGTACCTATTCCATCTCAGGCCTCTAGGTTGGCAACGCATCTGCAATACCCCTGGTGTTGCAGATGTTTATGGGCGGTGGTGATCTCCTACCACCAGGAGACCCACTTGCTCGTTTGCCTTCCAGTGGAATAATAAAAAAAAATACACAGGACGCCCACCACGCCGCGGCACCCGCACAGGACCCGACCCGGCGACCTGTTTGTGGGGGGACCTGTAATGCTCGACCCTGTACTGCTCAGCCATCACTGTACGACCTGATAATACGAACTCGTTTTGGATTAGAATCTTTATACTCTGAATCCAATCGAATTAAATGACCATAGATTTGTGTCAGGTTGTGGTAGGTCCAATTGTGACCACAATGCGCGAGCCGAGCGAGCGTGCCGCGGCAGCGGCCGGCTAAGCGCCAGGACCAAATCAAGTTATTTTCTACTAAATTTATTAATATTCAGTGTTCACGAAAAACAAATGATGAATCGTGAGAATCGATTAAATTGCTGTCAAAAGTGTGCTCCGATTATTAGGTCGTACAAAATCAGGTTGTCCAATAGCACCCTGAACATATCGGTACAGGGTGATAAAGCTCGTCCCGTGCTCCAAGTGACGTGATTGAATTATCAGATCGTACAAAATCGGTCGAGCATGATCCAGATCGTACAATAACTACACCCTACACCCTTTCACGCTACGCTAAGCTATGTAATTGATAGGTTTAGGTGATTAACTAAATGTTAACAAAACAAGGTCAATTGGTGACTTAAATATTGTAATTTCCCCATTAAACTTCTAAACTAACTTGAAATACATTAGTCTAGTTTATGTTACAATGATAGATAAGGTAACATGTTTAAAATCATTAAATGTGCTAAATCTGGCAGCTGACGTTTGTTTACATTTTAGTTAATTGCCTAAACCTTTCCAGCCTTATTAATAAAAAACATCTAATTGGAATTAAACAAATAATAAATATAAAATAACTTATTAATTATATTTTTATTTATTATTGTGCTTTTATTAATTTGTCTATTTATTAATTTATTTTTTTAATTTTGGATTTTTTTTTAAATAATTTACTTACACTTGGACTAGTTACTCCTTGACTAAATAAGTATTAAGTCAGTTTTAAAATTTGTATGAATAAACATGGACTAGCGAGGTATTAGTTAAACATTTCTTAAACCTAGACTATGACGTAAACAATGGCAATCCAGCGTGAGAAAAAAATAAAAGAATGAATCATTGAATGAACGAGGAATGAACCATAGAAAAAAAACAAGAAATTTCTTTAATCTGTGGTATGAACATGAAACTTTGGCTAAGGATGGAGCGGACGTCCCAAATGCAACGTTTAAATTTTTGTGAGATTCCTTGAATGTTAAGTTTATTTTATAGTCATAGAATATCATAGCACAAAATGCTTCTCGCTGGAGCTCCATTACAAAAAACAAAATTGGGCTGACCATGACAACAAAAAAATTAAAAAAGAAAATGTTACTGGCCACTATGCAATGTCACTATACAAAGAGGTTAATAGATAAATTATCTTTAATTTATCATGCAATTTAGGAATAAAATATTTATAGTTTTCATACAGCTAAAAACTTCGTGACAGCCTAGGTATAGTCACAATAGTGTAAGTGTAGTGGTAATTAGTTCTCACGCTGGCCACCAGAACATGTATAATGCATTGTCAGCGTAGATTGTCAGCCTTTTGAAAACGGTCACTTCAACTTCATTCTTTGTTATTACGGGAATAATACTGAAACTTAGATTACTTCTATTGTGCCCGGGATGAGGAGCAAAGAAATTGGATGCTATACGGTTTCTTACTGCAGCAGGTTTTAATCAGTACAGATCTAGATCCTCTTAACGCTGACCTCGTTCATCGACCTCGCAGCTCGATAAAAGTATGAATTTTTACGATAGGTAATTTGTTTTCGCATGTGGTAACGCCAAAGGTCGATAGTTATTTCTAATTGATGCTCTGGAAACACGGAAGTTGATATTGTTTAGTAGCTCTGGACTATCAACGGATCCTGATAAGATTTTTGTAAGATAAACAATATCATTTATCTTTCTTCTCAAATCAAGGGGTAAAAAAGAAAAATTAAAAATTTTGGTAAAACCCACGACGGCTCCTATAGAAAAAGTATAGGCCTTTCCAATCACTTTTTAGGGTTCCGGAGCCAAAATGGCAAAAACGGAACCCTTATAGTTTCGCCATGTCTGTCTGTCTGTCCGTCCGCGGCTTTGCTCAGGGACTATCAATGCTAGAAAGCTGTAATTTTGCACGAATATATAGGTAAACTATGCCGATAAAAAAGTAGCGGTGATTTTTTTTTTCTCATCCAACCCTATAGTGTGGGGTATCATTGGATAGGTATTTTAAAACCATTAGGGGTTTGCTCAAACGATTTTTCGATTCAGTAATTTGTTTCCGAAATATTCAACTTTAAAGTGCAAATTTTCATTAAAATCGAGCGACCCCCCCCCCTCTAAAATCTAAACTGGCGGGTGGAAACATCTGGAAAAATTCAGGATGGTAGTCAGTATATCAAACTTCCAAGAAAAACTATAACGGCTAAGTTTGCTTGAGAATTATTAGTAGTTTATGAGTAAATAGCAGCCTAAGGTATAAAATATACCTAAACTTGGAAGATTCCGTATAAAATACGAAATCCTTAAAAAAATATTACTTAATTTTTTCGTAATGGCTACGGAACCCTATTTGGGGCGTGTCCGACATGCTCTTGGCCGGTTTAATTTTTTTCTATTGCTTCTCTACTTACACTCGCACTTGGGCGACTCGCCGGACCACTCGCCGTCCTGCTGGCACGTGAGGCTGGGCTCGCCGACCAGCTGGTGCCCTGGCTCGCAGTGGAACTCGATGGTCGAGTGGACGTTGTAGTCATACGCCTCCATGTAACCGCCTGACGGCACTTCTGGGTCCGCGCACGTGATCACTGTATTTGAGGATGTTGTTAATTTTATTTAAAGCAGAATTACAATGCTATTTAATTATTTAGGTACATCACAATTATTTTACACAACATTAAATAACGCAAAATACAAAATAATTAATAAATGAACTAAATACTACTAACTAACTTAAATAACATTTTTATATTATTAAAAAAGACCGCCTCGAATTGTTCCGGACGCAAAGGTGCCCAGCACGCTTGCCGCGTTGCCGCGTTGAATGGCGATAGATAGCCTTTGCATCAAGAACGACTCGGAGCGAGAGTCTAATCCCCGGTCCCGCAGCCGGCGTCCTACCTCTTTGAAAAATAAATTTTATTTTACCTTTGAACTTGAATTACGACGCAGACACGAGATTTTATGAGACTTTTGAGACATCATTCGTAGAAGATATGCTTCCAATGCTTTTATACGTAGAGCTTGTAAAACCTACAATAATTCATTTTCGAAATTAAATATATTCAACCTTTCTCTTAACAGGTTTAAAGCTGCACTGTTAAAACATTAGTTTCGTTTTGTTCAACTAAATTATTGTTTAAGTAAATTATTGTTTAATTGGTAATTTTTATTCTTTGTACGTGTTACTCTACTGTATACATATTTTAATAGTGGCATATTTGCTGGTCTATGTTTCGTTTAGTCTTATTTTCTTAAGTTTTTTTTTTCTATATTGTACCGTTATTTGCCCAAATAAACATTTCCAGCTTATCATCTCCCATTCTGAGACAGACATTAATGTAATGACTTTTCCAAATATCTTTCGGCACATTTTTTTTGGCAATAATGGCCTTTCCGATAGCGCTGGTTAAAATAAGTGACATGTAAAAAACCTTTCGCGGCCTGAGACTGCAGTATACCTGAGACTACAGGTGGTAGGAAAATGTGCAAGGTCCGCCCGGATTGCTACCACCATCTTGCTTGCCAATCCTGCCGTGAAGCAGCACTGCACTGTTGTTTCGGCGTGGAGAGTAAGACAGCCGGTGAAATTACTGGCACTTGAGGTATTCCATCTTAGACCTCTAGGTTGGCAACGCATGCAATAACCCTGGTATTGCAGATGTTTATGGGCGGTGGTGATCTCTTACCACCAGGACCACTTGCTCGTTTGCCTTCCAGTCGAATAAAAAAAAAAACTGTTTGAATATTGATACTCACACTCGCAGGAAGGTATATCATGCGACCACTTCCCATCCCGGTTGCAGACCAGTTCCTCGGCCCCGGCGAGCCAGTAGTCCTGCTCGCAGCCGAAGCGCGCCACGGAGCCGAAGGTGGTCGTGCCGTTCAGCAGACGGAAGGAGCCCTTGTGGAGCTGCGCGGGAGTGCCGCAGTCCACGTACTTGCAGGACGGGGGCGTGCCCGACCAGAGTCCGCCCAGGGTGCAGGATACACTCTGGACATACATTAACCCCCTTATTCATAAAACTTAACAAGCCTGTGTTAACTAACAAATGCTTTGTCCCTTTCTAACAAATATAAATGTCGAAGTGACAGATAAGGACAAACGAATTTTAGCGGCATTTTAACTAAAATAGGTTTGATTGTCGTTTATGAATAAGGGGGGCTTTGTTTCACCACTCATTAATAAATTTTATTTGACGGATAAATGTGATGCCATCTCCGTCTATGCGAACAAAACAAAAAGAGACGGCATCACATTTATCCGTCAAATAAATTTTATCAATGGATGGTGAAACGGGGGGTTAGATTAACATCCTCATATTTCGGACTTCGGTCGTAACAGATATTTGTATAACAATACGAATAAGTTATCTGTGTGGAAATTTCAACTGCTCTACTTAGTATATATATTGGGTTAGCTGGCTGGTTGCTCGCGGGCGCGGGTGCACATATAATAACAAGGTTACAAGTTAGCGCTACGCTTAAGTAGCGTAGCAGGAAAAAAAGCAACTTGAGATGTGTGTGCGTAGGAGAAATATGTGTCTAGACTCCTGTCCAGCGGTGCACGCTGCACGGAATGCTGAGGACCTGGGTTCGATTTCCAGCGCTGGTCTCTTTTTCTGTGCCTTCATGTCTCAGTTTGTATTTTCGATAAGTTAGCGCTGCTCTGCTCATACTATTTGACAATAGGCGTCAACCCGCTCTGGAAACCGCGTCAGCTGGCGTAGGCCTTAAATACTTTTAAATACTAAGTAGAGGAGTTGAAACTATCTCCGAGGATAATAAATACGTTTAATTTGTTTTTTTAACAGTTCACTATGAGGAACACTGATTCCTCAAAGATAGCTAGTTGTGCTCGAGGAATAAATTATCCTCACCAATAACAGTTGAGAGAAAAACAGTTACCTGTCAGTTATTTGGCCATGGTTACTATCAAGGAATAAGAGCAACAACAGGCCTTTTGGACGCTAATGTCAATTTCCGTAAGGAGGTTGTCCAAACAGGATGAGCCCGTTCTAGCAAGCGTAGGTGGCCAGCAGCGAGTAGGCATGTGTCCGATATATCGAAACGTAACCGAAAACGGTTGTCAAGCCAGTAACTTAGCTACCTATCGGACTAAACAATCTAGTAGCGGTTATCAGCTCCCGCAACTCCCGCCCGTTGACGGCAGCCGTGGCGAGTTTCGCTATTGATAACTAAAATAATTATGCTTTCTCTTTCTTTCTAATCGACTATGAAGTTGCAAAAATGAGATAGAGCGAATATTGCGCTAACCGCACGCCACGCGATCACGCAGTGTTATCAACCCGCACCTAACTTGCTAGCTATTCAACGTAGTTCACGATATTTTTATAATAGATAGGACACGGTTAGAAATGGTACCGATATTCGACAACGGTTGTCGATACCGATATTGAAACCAAATAACCGTTGGGTAACCGTTATCAAAAATACCCGATAACGCCCATGTCTACCAGCGAGCCAGCTTTGTGCCCGCCGATGGCCACGGTGGAGCTTGAGGCTGGTGGCGGATCCGGAAACGAGTCAAACCCTTCGGACCCTAACTTCAATGTTTTCTTACCGGCTGTCCGAACAGGATGAACCCGTTCTGGCAAGTGTAGGTGGCCAGCGAGCCAGCCTTGTGCCCGCCGACGGCCACGGTGGCACCCGACACTGGGGGAGGATCCGGACACCAGTCGAACAGACACTTCGGCGGCTCGCCGCTCCAGACTCCGCCGTCGGCGCACACTCTAAAATACATCATCGATTATCAATTAACTTAAAACTATTTCACGCCTCTACGCTGTAAGAACACACACATAGGTATCACAAAAATCTAATTATCACCACCACCAAACTACACTGACGTTTCGAAGTCAACTAGAGTTCATCAGAGCAATACAACCGTTCACCATGCTACGAGATGTTAGACTAACTCCCTGTTTCACCATGTTGATTAAATTATTTTGACAGCTTATGATGCCGTCTCCGTTTGTTTTGTTCGAATAGAATTTGCACTTTGTAGTTGAATATTTTGCAAACAGATCACTGAATAGAAAAATCGTCGTGGCAACACCCCAATAGTTTTAAAATACCTATCCAATGATACACCACATTATAGGGTTAGTTGAGAAAAAAAAATCACCTCACTTTACGTCTATGCAAGGTACCCTAAAAACATGTTTTTTTTTACTTTGTCGGCGTAAATGAAATGTATATTCATGCCAAATGACATATTTCTAGTACTAAATAACGGTGTCTGAGCTTAACCGCGGCCAGACAGACGGACAGACATGGCGAAACTGTAAGGGTTCCCGTCTTTTAGTGTTCATGACTACTTGTGTTGTAATGAACTACAACCAATTTTGTTCTCCCACGACCCTATAAACAAGACCTTAGCATTCTTTGAGTTATTATTTGTTGATTTGGGAGAGTCACTGAAAGATAAGTCGAAACACTGAATACTGCCAATTATTATTTATTCCCATACTAGCTTTTGCCCGCGGCTCCGACCGCGTGGTATTCGGTTATCGCGCGCTGTTCCCTCGGGAAAAAAATAGCCTATGTCACTCTCGGGCCCATAAACTATCTCTATGCCAAAAATCACGTCGATCCGTCGCTCCGTTACGGCGTGAAAGAAGGACAAACATACAAACACACTTTCGCATTTATAATATTAGTATGGATAGGACGAGTACACAGTCCTGTGGGCGAGAAATTTAGGTATCACGTGACTCCGTGTACCTATAGCTAGGTACCTATGTCGCTACAACCTTATAATTATAATATTCGCGGATGAACAAAGTAGGTACTTAATTGTTTATTCATTGATTTGGACCGCGAAGTATCGCCTGATTCAATAAATTACTTCTGTTTTCTAGTCAGTGGCCTTACCTCTCCTGGTCGCCGACCAGCGTGTGATTCTCGCGACAAGAGTAGGTGGCGCGCGCGCCGTGCGTTGTCCGAACGTCGGGTAGGGAGACGTCGCCATCTTGGATCGGTGTTAGAGCGCCACAGTTTACGTCTGCAAAGAAAATAGTCATTCATTAGACGCTTGATAATCTCAGTTTAATCTTGTACTAATTACAAACTCGTGACGTGTCGAAAGTAGTCACAAAAACTGAGAAATTAAAACTAAACTTACATTTGCAGTTAGGCGCCGCGCCAGACCAGAATCCGTCTCGGTTACACTCTCTCGTGTTGTCTCCTACCAACATGTGTCCTTCAGGACATTTGTACGTAATAGTAGACCCCACTGTGTAGCTGTCGCCCTCTATCGTAGTGTTGAGCAGCTTGTCCGGGCTACCACAAGTCGGGGGCACTAAAAAAAATTTCATTGATTAGTAGGTAATAATCAAAAATAGCCAGTTTAAAAAACTAAAATACTTAATAACAATCGCAGTGCAGCGCAGTGTAGTTACACTCTATGAGAGCACGGGAAGTGGTAGTGGCAAGACAAGGCGCCAGAAACCTAGTGTGGCTTCGTTACTTGTCGAGCTCTATGCTACCTATTTTTTCGGTTTTTGTGTGTGAATCAAATGATTTGCAAAGGCTTAAAAAAATCATATATTGCCACAACATTATTACCACATAATTAGGTACATACTTAGTTGCATTCAGTATCAATCAAATTCGGCACAAGATCAAAAAATTGGAAATAAATAAACCGGCTACGTTCCGGCAATGGGTACCAATCTCAGCGAATGCTGGACACATGGCAGCATGCACCCAGCGCTGATTTTCAGACCGGCCCCTTTAGCGAAGGCTAGTTGTAACATTATTATGTCACAAAATCATTAACAACGAGTAGAGCACTGTGCGGCACGCAAGGACAACTTCGCGGGAGTGCGATGAGCAGAGCAAGGAGCAGAGCGATCAGCAGAGCGAAGAGTAGAGCGAGGAGCATAATTTATCTAAGTATATTTCAATCCAAAATCGCCTAGACGCTGTAGCAGGTATGATAGATCTGATAATTAAAAAAACTGCCTGCGTAGAGCTAAGCGGTAGGATCGTGAAGTCCATTTGACATTATAGTCTTGCGCCATAAATTAACCATTCACAAACGAAACATAAACATCAAAGTTCAAAGCTCCAACTAGCCTATAACAAAAACCCTCATTCGTTTACCGCTATCCCGCGGGAATTATGTTATTCTGGGACTAAAATTATCTTATGTCCTTCTCGATCTTAAAATTAATTTATCAATTTAGCGGTTGAACCCTTAATAAGGTAGAGGCAAGTTAGCGACCACATGCATTGATTTGGAAATTCAACCTTTTTTTTTTAGTAATAAGAATAAGTTACAGCTCTGCCACAGGCAGATCTTTTGGACGGGGTGTTCTTGTTATAATTTTTATTTTAATAGTAACATATAGTAAGTTTTCTTCGTCTTCTTATTATTATTATATTAAATATACTTAGGTAGCTGTGGTGGCCTAGTGGTTTGACCTATCGATCGCCTCTCAAAAACAGGGTCGTGGGTTCAAACTCTTAGTTTTTCTGAAATTTACACGAGCTTTGCGGTGAAAGAAAACATCATGATCTGCACAAATCTGAGAATCAATTCAATGGTCCGTGTGAATTTCTCAATCCGCACTGGGCCCGCGTGGGAACTATGGCCCAAGCCCTCTCATTCTGAGAGGAGGCCTGTGCCCAGCAGTGGGACGTATATAGGCTGGGATGGTGATGAAATAAATGAAAACCTCAGACAACCCAAAAAAAAATAGTTACAATATTCTTATCGAAAATACTACTAGCTTTAAAAAATATCCTTTGCCAGGTAGGTATGTATTCGATAGCTGCTTTTGATTCTGTGATAGTATGATCTAGTAAATGGAGCCTTATTAAGGGTTAAGCGTGAAAAGTTGTACTCAGACAGGCAGACAGTTACTTCCGCACTGCTAATATTAGCACACTTAAGGATGATAGTAATAAACACCATTAACAATGTTTAAGCTCTTGTCCAAATGTAAACTTTAAGAGCCATAACATTAATTAGCGAATGTTTTTCGTTCCCAATTAGCCTGTGCTTGTTGAGACTATCATTTATAGATGGAAAATCTAAGAGGAAAATTGAAAGACGGCGTTTATAATTCGCAGAAGCAGGGTTAATTAATAAATAGAGCTGGGAGCCGTGGCGCAGCAAGAAATAGATTCTCTCCGGGTTGTTTGACTTTTTTAACATCAATGACATAATATAGCAAATGAGTCGTGGGTTTTGAGTGATTTTGAGTTCTAACCACCCTAGGCTAACTACGAATATCCCCCCCAGCAACAATAATTCCTCACTGATCTAGTGACCTCTCTTTTACTCACTCAAACCTATCCCACTATCGCACTCTCATCTGTGCGTCAAACGCACGTATTTTGCTAAAAATGCCACATATTATTATGTTGTAAGTAAATCTCAGGTTAGCTTGTGTAACTCTCTGGCCCATGAACTATCTCTATGCCAAAAATCACTTCGATACGTCGCTCCGTATCGACGTGAAAGACGGACAAAAATACAAACACACTTTCACATATATAATTGTATGGATTGTACAGTATTTGTAATCGGCTCATTTACTTATAAATGGAAAAACATCACAGTCGAAAGTACACGCCTTCTTACGCCTCAGCCATTTGTGGCATTATAATTAAGTACTACAAAGTTACGAATACTCTTCTCTTCTTATAAATACTTTTATAAATACATAGCTTTTGCCTACGGATACACCCGCGTGGAATTAAGTTATCGCGCGCTGTTCCCTCGGGAATTGTGCATTTTCCCGAGATAAAAAGTGGCCTATGTCACTCTCTGGGCCATAAACTATCTCTATGCCAAAAATCACGTCGATCCCTCACTCCATTTCGAAGTCACGGTAACCGGAACATGTCGAGCTAAACTCGATTTAAGACGCGAGTTATCCGGGTCAATATATTTAATATGAGAGAGTCTCACGATAATTTTATGTTAAAAATAAAAATTATGTTTTGTATTGTAACAATATGGGTATGAAATAAAAGGTAATAATTAGCCCATTCTAAAAACTACCAATTCTAAAAGCTAATTTAAAGTTCAACAGTTTCAGTTCAACCCATTCAAATCGTAACCAGCTGAAAAATTCTTGGTAAGGGATCTCGACTGTTGAACTTTAAATTAGCTACTTACTTGACAGAGTTTTTAGAACACTAGACTTATTTTATTGCTTTAATTTAAGGCTGTCGAGTTTTTTAAATTTAAAACTAATTTACAAGCTAATAATATTCGTGAATTTCAATACAAATCACTAATACTAGCTTGTATTTTATTATGCAATCGGGCTCTGGTCTCTATATTTTAAGTCGACTAATTAATTACATATCAGGCCCATTCAGGGCCGCCATTAGGAACAAATCCGAACAATCAATTAATTGAATTGAAGTATTTCGCACGGAAAATCAAATTGGCATTGCAAATGGATATTAATCCGTATGTGACTGCAGACTGCAGCTTAATGGTGATTTTCCACTGGCGAGGCGAGGCGAGGCGAGACGAAGCGAGGCGAGAGTTGAAATTTGTATGCATTCTCGCGCGCCCGCCACCTCAAGCCGCCGCGGGCGCCGCCATCCAAATTTCAATTGCCGTCTCGTTTCTTCTCGCCTCGCCGGTGGAAAATCACCTTAACCCTTTCGTTCCGACAAAGCCGTACACAAAATCTACCCAGTTTTCCATATTCAGTGAATTTATACCTGCTCCTCAGTCCTGTAGGCGAGTTAACTCGTTCACAGAAATGATGCTCTTACGTCCGAAAGACGACTTAACTCGGCTACGTAAAACACTTTGCAGAGCCGGTAGACGAGATAACTTACAGTTATTTTTCTCCATATTGTTTGTTCAAAACGTAACTATTTAGACACAAATGCGTAACGAATATTCTTGGGGTAGGTAGACTAATAAGTTTATTCACTAGTTGGCAACATTAAAATAACTGCAGCAAATAAATATGGCTCAAGACTAAGAGTACAGGAAGCAATGTGTCCGGTCGTGCAAGTGACTGTCGATTGCCCTAATGTAGGATGTAATGTCAATTTTTTTAAGACGAGTTTACTCGTCTACCGGATCTGAGAGCACATCGCACAAGACGAGTTAACTCGTCATCCGGAACGAAAGGGTTAAGACTGCAGATTGCAGAAACAGACCGCAAGTGACGCTCGTCGGTTTCTAGTTTTGAAATGCATCCAGAATGCACAGTAGTAATATTTTCTATACATGATCATCTTTGATACCTACATGGTGTTAGAAAAAATCCTGTACGATAATTCAACCCACATTAAAACAACTGATTTGTGATTTGATTACTAATACAACGCAAGTGGAAAAATATGTTAATTCTACAAGAAAACTATTAAGTTTTATATGACAGTTGAGTCATAAGAAGACTATCTCCATACAAAACTATTTATTAATTTTCGTGTTTCCGTGTTTTTCCACTTGTTATCGTATAAGTACGTAATCAGTAGTTATGTGGTTTAAATAAGCGTAAGCAGTAGTGGATAAAACAGTAATTATAAGTGAAATTGACCTCTAATAAAGAAATTTCTTTAGCTCCGAACTTTACATTTCATAAGAAAAATAACTTTTGATAGAACTTGTTCAAGTGATGCCAGACAAATAAACGGCTTAAAGAATTCTCGCGGGGAAGTATAAGTACTTATGAAAAGCCTCTGTAAGAGGAAAATAATAAGTTTGAACTCCAGTTGGCATAGCTTAAAAATTGTAAATAAATAAATGTCATGGGACACTTCACACCAATTGACCCAGTCTCAAACTAAGCAAAGCTTGTACACTAGGCAACGGATAAACATACTTAAATAGGTAACATACTTAGTTAAATACATATTGGACATCCGAGACCTGAGAACATACATTCGTATTATTCATACCGGCCGGGAATCGAACCCGGAACCTCAAGCTTCGTAGTCAGGTTTTCTAACCATTTGGCAATCCGGTCGTCAAACTAATGGAAACAATGTTATTTTCAGGACAAGACTGAACAAATAAAAAGTGTTTAACATTATTATAATTTATTATTGTAAAAAAGCAACATTTTTGTTTTTAACAAAAACAGGTTTGCAATGTGTGTCGAATTTCTTTTCAGGGTTGTTGCGAATATCAGCATCAGCATCAGCATCCGCGGATAATCAGCATGGTTTTTTATATCAGCATCCGCATCAGCATCAGCAACAATCGATGCTGATTTTTAATGCTGATATTCAAGTCGTAACGTGTTTGTTGAAGGCGGGACTTACCGCGAGGCACGTGGAAGTTACGACCAATCACAGACAATTTATACAACAAAAGCTGTCACTTGTTCCCTCATTTGATTGTTTTGTCAACAATTAGTTGAAAGTGTTTTCTTTATGTATAAATTGCCTATTATTGTTTTACTATTAATTTCCTAGCACGAGTAGGATATGATTTATTGAAGTAATTTATTAATATCAGCATCAGCATCAGCATCCGCTGATATTGGTCTGAGAAAATCAGCATCAGCATCAGCATCCGCTGATATAGTAAAAACCTGCATCAGCAACAACCCTGTTTCTTTTACACAACTTTATATTCGAAATACGGTATTCGACAACTTCTGATTTGTCATTTCCTACTTGTCTGTCTACATTTTCCTAATAAATTATGTCATTAGGAAAATGTAGACAGGCAATGTTCAGCGAAGAGCCTGAAATCGTACCAAAAATACTGGTTTATTTGTACCAGTCTATACAGCTTTAATAATACAGCTTAAGCGCAGCATACAAGTACATCGCTGATTTAGTTGGATAAATGACACAAGCATAACATACATACATATTTTAACATTATATATGTGATACAGTGCATGACCTGGCGGATGTGGAGCTAATGTGCCTTCGGGGCATCCCCAGCATGCCTTATGTATAAATGCATGTATTTAGTTTTAAGGATTTAGATTAAGAACTACTTAATTAATAAGTGTTAGAGAGCTAATTCTTTCTGCCAACAAACTGTCATGCAGTTTGATAGATAATTTGTTCAAAAAATGTATTCTGTTTATTTGAGAAAAATAAAGAAAAAATAACGTCGTTAGAAGTGATTCTTTTTATCGCTCTCCTGATTTTTTTTTCTAATTGGCACACTATCAAACCAAAATAGCAAATGCTTTATGATACCGTTATAAATATACTGCAATGGTACCGGAATAACCATCTTAGTACCAACCAATATTTTTGATAACGGTTTCAAGATCTGCCCCCAATTTAGGTCAGGGTCCTTAAGGCCTAAAAAGGGTGTAAAAATGAATTCGCATCGCCGCAAGCTCAAGACAAACGGTCGATATGTACCTAGAGAGACACTCACTGTACTGGCAAATCCAGTGGAGGTAGTCGAGATTGCAGCCGACATCGTTCCAGAGCCAAGCTCGCCCCCCGTCCAGGACCACGCAGTTTTGCTCGCCGTTGTAGTTGTTCGGCTGGTCTTTGCCCCAAGCGGGCTTCGAGACTATCTCACCTGTGAGAAAAAAATGTTTGAGTATGAAAAAAACATGGTTATGTTGACGACTGTGTAAATGCCCCGTTTTTGGTCACGGCAGTGGTCATTTACAGTCACCAGCATTAATATATCTGCCACAGCGGAGCGTGAAAAAATATCTGACATGTCCTTCTGGCCCAAGAAATAGAGTCGTATCATTTTATGCACACTTGTTGTGTCAGATATTGGTGCTGATGACTGTACAGCTGAAGTGCGTATTGGTTTTCCATGATATTTTAACAAAAAAGTTCGTATTTAAAAGATAAATAAGAACCCAATTAGCTACAATATCCAAATAATTAGGTCAAAAATTTAATATGCCCACACAATCTGTAATTGCAGATTTTTGTAAGTAAACATGTTTTTTCTGTAATTTAATAGATGGTGTACATGAATACATGCCATCCTACGTAAGTTCAACCTATTAAACCGTGAAATATCTTGTTGGAAGTACGATTTTGCAGGTGGTAGGACCTTGTGCAAGGTCCGCCCGGATTGCTACCACCATCTTGCTCGCTAATCCTGACGTGAAGCAGCAGTGCTTGCACTGTTGTGTTTCGGCGCGGAGAGTAAGACAGCCGGTGAAATTACTGGCACTTGAGGTATTCCAACTTAGGCCTCTAGGTTGGCAACGCATCTGCAATACCCCTGGTGTTGCAGATGTTTATGGGCGGTGGTGATCTCTTACCACCAGGAGACCCACTTGCTCGTTTGCCTTCCAGTCCAACAAAAAAAAAACGATTTTTTGGTAACGCTAGAGACAATTTTGGTAACGCAGGAGATCCCCAATGTGGGGTGCGACTGTAAAGCCGTTTTGACATTAGACACTACGTAAGTATAGGTAATGCCACGAGAGTTGAAGTGAACGATGCAGCTACAGATAGAAATTATTGCACAAAAGGAGAATGAATGAAATCAATGAGTCCAAATCCTGCTGTAATTAAGTACACGAGAAGTTCTTGTGTGCGTGACCTCAACTCTGGTGGCACTACCTATAGTAAAATTCCGTACACTGATATAGATTACACTAGATTACGCGAATGCATCTACTTCGCATGTCCGAATCCCGACCAAACGTCGAAATGACCATACAAAAACTGACCGCTAACTGACTAATCATGACTAGTGACTGACTCGAGCCCCACGGCGAGGGCGGGTGGCGCATTTGAATCGATTTTGCGATCGCGGAATTCACGTCGCTAATTCGCTCTTGAGACGTCACAGTAGATATAAAAAAGTGACACGGTTGGTTTTCATACGGATTGAGGTGTTTGCGTTATCTAGTGTAATCTATATCTGTGGTTCCGTATTAATGGATATGACAATGCCATTCATTAATATAATAGTTGACTGAAAAGAGTGCCGTTCCGTTCTATTTCGATTGATATCCGACTTTTTCGTATGGAAATACATTATGCACTTTGTCGTGTAGTGTGGGCCAAGGTTTTAACGCGCAAGTTTTCCGAACTACCCGTAGATTAAAACAAGCCCTAGTACACGAGGTGTTTAGTCCCCCGAGCAAAGCGAGGGTGGCTATAGTTGTAATGTCATTATGGTTGTTTAGTCTCGCGTTAAACACTCTACTTTTCAATTTGAATGCAAGGAGAAAAAAACGAACTTCTGTTCAAAATTTCAATATAACTTTTTTAAAAACGTACGCACATTTATAAAAACGTATCATAGGCATTTCTGTTCAACAATGAAATACAATGTTTTTTTTTTCTTTCTTTTATCTTAGGTAATTAAATACTTGCCTATTTAGACAAGTTTCAAAATTTAAAACTATTTTAAAACGAACAATTTTACTATGCATAATAAAATGCATTCTCCTTAATATAAGTGAACAGATTCATATTCCTAATCATTAATTATGTTTCACGAAATTAAATTGTGTTTTAAAATACTTTTGCTCAGTGGTTATTTTGAAATTATTTCCACGCCCTAAAATTATCTATTAGACAATCACTGGAAATGGCGATAATTCTAAATTCGAAAACACCGTGATTGGCTATTTAGGGGTTTCCAACGTAAATTAAAAAAAAAAAACTTTAATCCTTTTCTTTTAAGTAGGTATATTAATGAAGAGCTTGAGTCGCGATTATGCAGAAAATAAAGTAACATTTTAAGAACATTAGAAGTGAAAAGATTATTTCATTAGGATTCTCAATAAAACCTACAGAAGGGCTACTCCGAAACACAACATTCGAAGTTCGTGTCGTGCGGTCCCTCTCACACTTACTTATACTATTTAATACGAGAGCGAGAGGGATCGCATGACACGAACTTCGAACGTTGTGTTTCGGAGTAGCCCTTCAGTCTTTCATCTACGCACGCCGAGTTCCTATGAACTCACTTGAAGATATTTATCCCTTAAGTACCCACACGAGCGAACAATGTTGCGGCTTGCTGAAAATATGCGTGGAAATTTCCACAGTTTAAAATATTGTTTGATTTCCCTATATTCTTACACGTGCCATCTCGCTTTAAAGCTGCTATGTTATGGACTCGCAAATGTATTTATTAATTATAATGTATATACAATGGATACGGGATTATTTTGAATTCATTAATTCATTTAACTTCGAGTAGCGTAGTTCAAAAACAAAAGGCGACACCTGGCGACGGACCGGTACCTACTGTTTTACCGTTTTGAAATCTCCGGAAAATATTTTACTGCGCCTTTAAAAGGTTGGGTACCTACTTATTGTAACGATAGGAATGACAAATAGGAATAAAATTACAAATACAAAATTTGTGATTACCAATTTGTTTGTTACTCCTTCACGTTAAAACTGCTGGACGGATATTCATAAATCTCGAAATCTGAACTGCTAGGAACAGAAACATGAAACGCCACTATGCAATTTTCGGGACTTTCCTTGCGCATTTGGTAATGTCCTGGGATTTCAATTTAACAGCCGGATCTAATGGTTTATGCGTGCAAAACCGCAAGTAAACTCTAGTCTTGAAAGAATACGTCGTAGTCTTCATTTACGTCAACAAAATATCTGTGGAAAATTTCATGAGACTTAGCGGTTGCGACTTTATTCCGTGATTTTACATGCGTAAATGTTTCTCTCTCTCTCTGTCTCTCTCTCTCTCTCTATCTCTCTCTAAGTCAGATCCTGTGGTCTCTTGCCTCGTGTATCTATTTTGGGCTTGAAACAATAAAGTCCCTGGTCTTTTGTCGGTGGAAATAAAGATTCTGTAAACTTTTGGCATTGTTGGCAGACTCGTGGGTTTTGGCGGGTGCGAATATTGTTATGCTATGGTCTCACACAATAAGGTTTTAGCATGTTTTTGTACGCGTTTCTGACAAAGTATTGCTAAAATATTGCGTAACTGTTTCGTTAGAAAATTATTCTTTGTTTCAATTAACTTGCTTTGTGTTGCGAAGCACTAATAAAAACCTTATAATAAGCTTGAGAGTTGGAAAGATTCATAATTTATGATTCAAAATTCATTTACTTATTCATAAAAGGGGGTCTGGAATAACACATAGGTTACTATTTACTTTATTATTCCCACGGGATAGGGATAAAATCTCGCAATTTTAACCTTAAGAATTAGAGACATGAAATGCCGCGGGTGTTTTAATGATAATTTACAATCAAACTTGCCAGCAATCTGGTTTAATATTTTTGGATTAATTTTAAAACGTCTTGTATATTTTCTCACCGTCAACCCATTTCCAAGTTCTGGAGGTCAGGCCGGGCTCCTTCTGGGCACCGATCCAGACTAGCTGCGTCTTTAGCTGCGCCTTTCTTCGCTCCAACTCCTGAGTGAGGAAGCTGGCAGTTGCACCCTGTAAGTCATAAAGAAGACTTAGTGACCATATAGGTACTCAGCGGCACAAAATTTGGCCCACTCTACATACAAACAAAATTATAGGTAATTATTATTACTGCATATATTTGAGTGCCAGTTTTTTTCCATCAAATATATATATCTTAAGTAGCCTATATCGTGTCCGACTGCTGGGCAAAGGCCTCCCTTTTGGCCTCTACAACTCTCGTTCTGACGTTTTCATATCGTACGTGTCCATTATCGTCCCGCCATCTCCTTCTCGGTCAAAATAGGGCACTTTATTTACTAGTGATAAATGTCAAACTACGAGCTGGAAGTATCACATTGAGATATTATAACCCCCACGATAAAATTATATAGCGAATGTAGTGGAAACAACGGTAGGTTAACCACTAGTATTCAGCAAATATACAATAACTAGCTTTTACCCGCGCTGCGCCCGCGTGGTATTCGGTTATCGCGCGCTGTTCCCTCGGGAACTGTGCATTTTTACGGAATAAAAAGTAGCCTATGTCACTCTTGGGCTCATAAACTATCCCTATGCCAAAAATCATGTCGATCCGTTGCTCCGTTACGGCGTGAAAGAGGGACAAACATACAAACACACAAACACATAAACACACTTTCGCATTTAGAATACTAGTATGGATTAACAAAAATACATAAAAATATAACTAAAACTAACTTACTATAATCCTAAAAATCTACTATGTATGTACTTATTAGCAAATATCCGTCCCAAGTCGCTGCTATTGGGTAGGGTGCCCATAAGGCTGGCTGCGTTCCTCGTTGTATGGCAATCGCCATGTCTGTCTGTCTGTCCGTCCGCGGCTTTTCTCGGGGACTATCAATGCTAGAAAGCTGTAATTTTGTAAACTATGCCAACAAAATAGTAATATAGAAAAGTGAGAATATCAGAAAATAGTGGATACGTGTATATTTCTTTTGTCAATCAAACAAACAATGACCCCCCCTCCAGTCCTCCCTTCCCCGGTCCCTTTATGCCGCCACTGATCTTGTTGTTTTCCATATCCTTCACCTTTGAATGTCGCTCCGCTGACATGTCACTAATGCAGGCACGATGTGCAAATGGGGCCCGGTGAGAAAGCTGTCACTTTGATTATTACACCGATGGAGTCCAATTGAAAGGTAATTGTGTAATACAAGGCGTGGGAGTTGATTGAGAATGTGACTCGATATCGTTGCTTAGCAAAAGCACATGAGTTAGATCAGTGCATGGCTTTATCAGACAGTCTTGTAGTTGCATAAAGAACGGGAAAAAGTTATGGGTCCTGGAGATAAGTGAAGTCATTTTACTCAAAAAAACATTGCTTATTATTAAAATAAATACTTAAAACTAATAAAAGAATAAAACTTTAACTTTAGTGAAGATAATTCTGAGGCCGCATTGCCTAAAATTTTTGATACTCGCGATCGCAATCAAATGAAAGTTTCTGTATGCGAAATCTGTCATTTCATTGCGATCGCAAGCGCCAGAAACGTTAGGAAAAACGGCCTCTGGTTTCGGAGAAAATATATCAGTTGGGACCAAAAAGTTCTTCTTTTTATATAAGAGGGGGAAAACGAGCATGCGGGTCACCTGATGGAAAGCAGTCACCGCCGTCCATGGACACCTGTGTACAAGAGGGGTATCACAGGTGGTTTCCGGCCCTTTGAGACTGATAGGCTCGTTTTATAAAGAACCCTAAGCTGTACCGCTCCGGAAACATTTCCCCCCCCCCCCAAAAAAAATAAAAAAAATAAAAAATAAGGCTGCCTATTGCTTACCTCAGAAAGTCTCTGTGTGTATACCTGTTTTCTGTAATTTTTTGCTATATTTTGGTGCGCAATAAAGAGTTATTGTATTGTATTGTATTGTCCCCTGAAGCTGGTTCCATATTTTATCAGTGCGTGGAAAAAAGTTTCGCTTAATCTTCAAGGTGGTGAGGATGAAATGACTGACGCCTGCGCGAAGTACGGTAGTGAAACCTAGCTGCAGGCAACAATCCGAATAATTCATCCGAACGCTCCCCATGATATATGCGGTACAAGATGCAGAGAGATGCAACATCCCTCCGCATTGCCAGAGCAACAAGTCGGTCAGAGAGTGCCCGGTTACCGACAAATCTAGCAGCCCTGCGTTGGATGCGGTCTAATGGAAGAAGCTGATATTGGGTTGCTCCAGCCCAGAGATGGGAACAGTACTACATAAGCGGCCTACCCTGTGCTTTAAAATGTTTATAGGCGACGGGCCGGGGAGAAGTACTGCGCCGCTCTATTCAGTACCCCCAGCTTCTTTGAAGCCACGAGTAGTTTAGCTTTTTGCATGCATCTTGAATGGAGACCGCGATTCACCATAGATGGACGGATGACTTGGTGACGGGTTCACGGTGGATGCAGGCTGCTTCCAACCGGAGCAACTGGAGATCTATGAGAGAGGCCTTAACGTGAACGTCCTACCGCTGATATACTTCTTTTTTGAGAAAAATACCTGAAATCCATGGATAAGGTCACCGCCGTGCGTCTGACATTGCCGTCGGGCGTCGTCGAAGCTGCCTCCTTTAGCCACGTTGAACTCGTAGCAGTTCCTCGAAAACGCAGCCAGCTCCACGTCATCAGACACCCCTTTTGGGGCGCAGCGGTCGTTGGAGAACTCTGTGAGAAATGGAACAACTTTAAAACCCATGCCTCTGTTCACCGAAGTCTCTCGCCCTAACTAATTTAGCTGATAGTGACCCTGATTACGAAACAAGTCGTTGCGGGTTTGATCCCCGGGCCGGGTAAATATTTGTATGGTGAATATGGATGTTTGTACTTAAGTCTTGGATTTTTTGCAAGTATTTAAGTCTTACATTTGTTTAGATTTGTTTAGCAAGTGCTTTTGCCCGCGTTTCCGCTCGCGTGGTATTCGGTTATTGCGCGCTATTCCCTCGGGAACAGTGCATTTTTCCGGGATAAAAAGTAGCCTATGTCACTCTCGGACCCATAAACTATCTCTATGTCAAATATCACGCCGATCCGTCTCTCCGTTACAGCGTGAAAGACGGACAAACACACAAACACACACACTTACGCATTTTTTTTTAAGTTTTATTAATTATAAATATGTATGTTAATCTGTAAGGTACTTATTGTATGGGCCAAGTTGCCTGAAATAAATGAATTTATTATTATTATTTATAGTATGGATTAGCTTATTGCATCTCTATTCTATTGCATTTGCATTCTAGGAGGAATTTCTATTTATAGGATTGTCCGAATAATGCGATAACTAGGAGTGCACCAAAATGCACCAGTGAGTTACGAAGCGAACAAATATACGAGCTGACAACAAAAAAATAAAAAATGGAACCGAGTACAAAAACCTTGAAAATATATACATATTTTTTTAATTCAAAAATATTTATTAGAAAGTCAAAAATGTACAATTAATAAATTAAAAATTAAATTAAAACGTAAATGAAAAATTAATAAAGAAAAAAAAACAAAATATCAAAAAACTAAAAATTAACTAAAAAGAAATAAACATAAAAAACAAAAGGATTTTTTTTAATTTCATTTAATTTTAACACTTCCACTGGACGTAGATGTGTTTAGTTTCGTTACTAAGGGACCCCATACATCCCTGTATTATTATTATTATTATTTTTTTGTATTTTTTTCTTTATGTGTATACTGTAGTTTTTAAGTATTTTATTTGTAATTATTTTATTTTGAAAAAAATGTCTTTCTGCCAAGTTTCTTGCGGCGCATTCTTCTTGACAATGATGGTCTTTTCGAAAGCGCTGATACTTAGTTTAAAAAATGACGTGTAAAAGTGCCCATTGCGGTCTATTTACTGAATAAAAAATGATTTTGATTTTGAATTTTCGTTAAATTATTTTATTTGAGTCGGTTTTACTTTTTTGTTAAAAAATTATTTATTTGTCACTTTTTACGCGTAGTGATTCGTAACGAAAGCAAAATATCGCAACGATTCCATTAAGCCCAAACACAGCTTAGTTGGGCCAATCAACTTTTTTACAAACAATTGCAGATTTTGTAAGTAAACATGTTTTTTCTGTAATTTAATAGATGGCGTACTTAAATACATGCCATCCTACGTAAGTTCAACCTATTAAACTGTGAAATATCTTGTAGGAAGTACGATTTTTTGCTAACGCCAGAGAAAATTTTGGTAACGCATGAGACGTCCAAAGTGACGGTAAAATAGTTGATTGGCCCAGTTACGTTGTTTTCAGCATCAGATCAGTTCGAAAGAATCATCAACTTAAAGCTTCTTACTCGCTTACGGTCTTCTTCATCATGTTAAGTTCATCAAATGATATTTTCTGAATGTATTGCTTTTGATATAAAAATGCCAAGATCGCCTTAGGTGTTCCTATAAAATTTGAGGGTTGCCCTCGATTTCCCTAGGATCCCATCATCAGAAAGACTTGGTGACAATGGGACCACCTCAAAAGAGTACTCTTCCGAATAAATAAAATAATTTTGTTAATCGGTCCTCAATTAACTGACTAATCGGTGAACATACATAAAAATCAATATCTCAAAAACGGCTAAACATGTCTTAGAATCATCGCCAGAAAACCTGATTTCAAATAAAAAAATCGCATTCAAATAAGTCCACACGTTTAAGAGCTAAGGTGCCACGGTGCCACAGACAAACACATAGCGGTCAAACTAACACCCTTCTTTTTGCTTTGGAGGTTAAAAAAATATAAACAGTGGAATGTAGAACCTCCTTCTTTTTTGAAGTCTGTTAAAAATAAAAGCTTCTAAAAATAATAATGTGCTATTACATGAAGAAAATACCTAAACTGGGTTTCAATGAGACAGACTCTAATCATCATAATTAGGGTTCAGCAGACATCTATTCACCTAAATAGGACCCCATGCTGTGGTGAACTTGCCGAATACAAACTACGCGTAATGAGTATAAAAAATATGCCCAATTTCTTTAGGTACGAGTAATTCACTAAATCGTCTCAATTTGAGTAATGCGACTTTTATGTTTGATTGAATACCCATAATTTATTGATTTCGTAACGTATATTATAAGTCTTAAATTGAACTGATAATCTTACCAATATTATATTTGATTATAATAATATTGGTATCAAGCTGTAATTAATCTTAGTAGGTACCTGGGCGATAAAACTATAATACTGCCGCCTTAAGGAGAAAAACCATAAGTGTCATTGCAAAATTGACTTTTCACCAGCCTCGTACTCAGTATTTTTTCCTGAGTACGAGGCTGGTGAAAAGAAAATTTTGCAAAAAATGTCACTTATGGTTTTTCTCCTTAAGGCGGCAGAATAAGCGTTCTCCCAGAGATAAGACCAAGCTAAATCGATTTGCCATTTCCGGAAACCACTACATACCAAATTCCATCGAAATCGTTGGAGCCGTCTCCGAGATTATGATAGAGAGATAGTTTATGAGCCAGATAGTGACGTAGGCTACTTTTTATCCCGAAAAAATGCAGAGTTCCCGAGGGAACAGCGCGATAACCGAATACCACGCGGGCGAAGCCACGTACTAAAGCTAGTTTTGTATAAAAAATCCATCATCATCATCCCAGCCTATATACGTCCCACTGCTGGGCACAGGCCTCCTCTCAGAATGAGAGGGTTTGGGCCATAGTTCCCACGCGGGCCCAGTGCGGATTGGGAACTTCACACGCACCATTGAATTGCTTCGCAGGTTTGTGCAGGTTTCCTCACAATGTTTTCCTTCACCGCAAAGCTCGTGGTAAATTTCAAATGTAATTCCGCACATGAATTTAGAAAAACTCAGAGGTGCGAGCCGGGGTTTGAACCTACGACCCTCTGTTTGAGAGGCGATAGGTCAAACTACTAGGCCACCACGGCTTCAAAAAATAATTAATTAAAATTTAATTTTCAAGAGCTGGAAAACCAAAATAATGAGTACTCGATTTGAAATAAGTAGATAATTATTTGCATTATAAAAACGCGTAGACAAAACGTTCTTGCGTGGGGTCTATACACGAGTTATATAACAATCCTTTGTTTAGAGCTTGTTATTATAACATTCACTGTGTATAAGGGACAAAAATTAAATAGTTCCAAACTGTTTTTATACAATACAATAATGAACTATTAACATGATACTACTTTGCAAAGTGATTGTAAATCGACGTGCGTTAAACAATGTGGCCTCAGCTAACATATAAGAAATATAGTCTTGTCTATCTAATTCGCTCCAACATACATGTATTCCATATACCGCGCGCCATATAAATCTGCCTAAAAGTTCATTACTTAATACTAAGTTTTGACACATTTTTGAGATACCTAAATTTTTTATGCGACCTCTTTACGTTACTTTAGTTACTAGCCTATGTCACTCTCTGGCCAATAAACTATCTCTATGCCATAATATCACGTCGATCCGTCGCTCCATTTCGTCGTGAAAGACGGAAAAACATACAAACACACAACCTTTCGCATGTATAATATAGGTATGGATCTGGATTAAGATACGGATAACAATTTACTATTATATTCGAAGGGATTTATTGTTATCAGTTCAAGGTTGCTATTGACTAGATTTTAACCATATAAATCTCGCAGTTGGATTTTTTTTTTATTCGACTGGAAGGCAAACGAGTAAGTGTGTCTCCTGGTGGTAAGAGATCACCACCGCCCATAAACATCTGCAACACCAGGGATAATGCAGACGCGTTGCCAACCTAGAAGCCTGAGATGGAATACTCCAAGTGCCAGTAATTTCACCGGCTGTCTTACTCTCCACGACGCAACACAACAGTGCAAGCACTGCTGCTTCACGGCAGGATTAGCGAGCAAGATGGTGGTAGCAATCCGGGCGGACCTTGCACAAGGTCCTACCACCTGCTGCGAATGTTAGACTCTCAACTTTTACCTAAATGTATAAATTCACACGGGTTGTGATTAACCCCCTTATTCATAAAACTTAACAAGCCTATGTTAACTAACAAATGCTTTGTCCCTTTCTAACAAATACAAATTTCGAAGTGACAGAGCAGGCATTTTAACCAAAATAGGTTTGATTGTCGTTTATGAATAAGGGGGTTAATTTTTACAAATTTTTCCTGTTTTTCCTGACCTACTCGTAATATATTAAGTATAAATTGTAGGTTACTTACTTATCCGAATATCGAATGTTAAAATACCGAATGTATTAAAATATCGAATAAGTCATAATATCGAAAAAGTATTTCTGTTAAGACTGTATTTTTTTTAGATTGTTATAAATAACCTAACCTAAGGGGTTCTATACGATGCCGTTTTAATCGATCCTGAAAAGTTTTTGGTTTCGGAAAATAAACCTTTCGATATTATCACATATTCGATTTTTTAATACATTCGATATTTTAACATTCGATATTCTGATGCCTTACTCCTACACTCTATGGAGGAGTGGTGTCTCTTGACACAGGCATCTTAATACTTAAAAGGAGGCACCAACCTGTAAACCTGCTAAATTGAGAGGAAGATGCAATATTGAAATAACCTAACAAGAGTTGTCGAATATTTAGACAAAGTATTCTACGGAGAGCTATTTTCAGGGTCTAATTGCATGAACTTTCTCACTATTCTAGTATAGCGGCTTTTAAAACTGTGTAAGCATATGTTTATGATATTATTTTTGGTATCTTACCTTCAGTAGTGAACACCTCAACTTCACAGAGGGACAGGGACCCTTCAACACCAACCAGTTGGAGGAAGACGTGCTGGCCAATGAGAGGACGGGCGCAGGTGAAAGTCTTCGTGACCCCCTCATCTGGAACAGGAGCGGTCGTCGTTATTATCAATCGAAAGACGTCCACTGCTGGACATGTCTCAAAGAAAGCCACAATGACCGGTCCTTTATGAATCCCGGACGGAAAATGACGGGTCTTCGAAGTTTAAGAATAAAAATGGTTTAAGAATCAATGGCCAAGTGGTTAGAGAACCTGAATACGATGCTTGAGGTCCCGGGTTCGATTCCCGGCCGGGGCAGATATTTGTATGAATAATACTAATGTTTGTTGTCGGGTCTTGGATATTTAATTTATATATTAAGTACCATTGTTTAACCGTTGCCACAGAGAACATAATACCGTTGCCCAGTATCCATGGTACAAGCTTTGCTTAGTTTAATTTTTTTTTTGCTCGTAAACAGTGTCGTAACGTGCAGGCTACCTTGGTTGAAACCCCCTAAATAAAACCCTTGACCTTAACGTGCTTGTCACATGTCAAATCTGCGTCACCAAAATTATCACACAAACAATTTACTCACACATGCTGAAAAACCAGGTCAGGATTTAGGTTTCACAGTGTTTTTAAAAGTCTACTGTAAAATTGTAAACTCATTGTCATGTACCATATTAGTTATTCTTGTGCGTCAAATTATATTTCAAGACTGCTATTTACCACATCTATAGGTACTCAGTATTAAGAGAGCAACGATTTAGAGTTGGAAACGATAGTCAAAAAAATTGCCAATAATTCTACTTAGTGGCTATAAGCAATCGCTCTTTTCGTGATCGAATATGCGGTAGGTCTATAATACTTCTCATAAGTTATTATTTCGTTGATAGATTGTTTAACTTATTAGTCTAAATCGATTATGTACTAAGAAAGTTATCAAATTTAACATGAAAATGTAAAGAGTATAATAAATACCACCAATCAGGTATCAGGTGGTAGGGTGATATCTGCCGACAAGAAGATGGATGCGGAATGGATCGTCAGGCGTGGAGGAATGGACAGGAAGCCCTATATCCGAAGACGAACGAACTGGATGGATGAATATTAAAATAACTATGTATTGAAAAGAAAACAAACGAGAGTAAAATAAAATAATAAAAAATGAATGAATAAAATAATGTTACTTATTTTCGAAATAACCATTTTATTAAAATATTTTTTGAAACATTGGTTGTGATGTGATTTGTTTAGCAATATGTTTGTTTCTTTTATCTATGTTAAACTGTGCAAAATGTATGTTTTTCCTCAAACTGTTTCGAGCAAATACACTCAAGGACCTTGGTTTCCAATTACACAGTTCATATTTATTCTCATCCAAATTTCTCCCAGCTTTTCGTCCTTCGGAAATATGCAAGAAAACGATTAGAATTAATTATTATGTAGGCAGCTAACTCCACTGTCGTGTGATTTTGTACAAAGCTTGGTAATTTTTCCTCTTTACCGAAGTAAAATCAAGTCATCTTCTTCTCTTTTTCTCTTTTAAAAAATGGCTTTCTGTCCTTATTAGGACAATTTCGCCAGTGTCAAGGTTCTCTCTTTGAGAGGGACGTTGTTCGGTAGCCGTAGTTTTTGCAACTTGATAGTAAAATTCCAGAAACCACGTGGAGACAACTTGCACATTAAAAAATGTCAGGCACGAGAGCAATATAGAATTTTATGATCACTGTTCACTGTTAAGCTTAATCGCCGCATAAAACACTATCAAAATTATACTTCAACCAGCCAAAAAAACAGAAAAAGCAAAATTATATATTAGACTACATCCGCCATTTTCGAATGCCACAAATCGAATCAAGTCATGTTTATTTAGAAAGACACATTAGTTGCCTAATAATGCACTGCATGTGATGCTGAGTCCGGCCCACAAAACGGCCGGTAGGTAAATGAAATGTCAAACAATCAACGTCGAACCAAAAAAGGATATATTTCTGTAAGATGCACTGCCACACCTAATCCATTTTCCCATGGTTTCCGGATTTGTATTAACAGTTTTTATCACGTTTAAAGAAAAAAAAAACACTACAAAGAAATTCAAAACAGAACGTCGTATTTGTCGTACATTTTAACATCGTAATGTAATATATTTCACACGAAAACACAAGCTGAAACATGGATGCACAGAAAAACCAGAAAAATAGACCAGCGCTGTGGACTTATCCAGCGATGGTGTAAATAGGGGAATTGGTGCAGTAAATGAAGGAAATTGTTGTATGGAGACTCAAGCATTAATTCCTCAGTTGATGAAATTTTGCTTGGTTATTGCATAGTATGAGCCGTAACTAAAATATAAAAAATCCAAAAAAAAACCACCTCAGTTAGGTATTTAAAAGCTAAAAATCGTCACTACTTTTAAAAAACTCGTATCTCGAAATGGATAATTTTTCCGAGTGCACTTTATGACCATTACATCAAGGTTCAATTTCGTTCACGTGTTGATTTGAGATACGAGATTTTTTCAAAGTAGTGACGAAACACAAATCTGTTTATATTAGTAATTTAATTTAATTTCTGCTGGGATATATTTTTTTATATTTCATTATATTGTTCCAATAAGTTACATGAGTATTTCTATGTTGAAGAAAGTTTGAACGGAGCATTTTTTTATTTTTTTTTATTTTTGTGGATATTTATACAATACTCTTTATTTATTGATACTTTATCATACTGTCAAGTTTTTTCGGGCTGAGGAATTACTGTTGGGTCCACTACCTTTATTTACTGCACTAAATAACACGCAGCACGGATTGCTGAGGACCTGGGTTCGATCCCCAGCGCTGGTCTATTTTTCTGGTTTTTCTATAGATCTAGATTTTTTCAAAGTAGTGACGAAACACAAATCTGTTTATATTAGTAATTTAATTTAATTTCTGCTGGGATATATTTTTTTATATTTCATTATATTGTTCCAATAAGTTACATGAGTATTTCTATGTTGAAGAAAGTTTGAACGGAGCATTTTTTTATTTTTTTTTATTTTTGTGGATATTTATACAATACTCTTTATTTATTGATACTTTATCATACTGTCAAGTTTTTTCGGGCTGAGGAATTACTGTTGGGTCCACTACCTTTATTTACTGCACTAAATAACACGCAGCACGGATTGCTGAGGACCTGGGTTCGATCCCCAGCGCTGGTCTATTTTTCTGGTTTTTCTGTGCATCTATGTTTCAGCTTGTGTTTTTGTGTGAAATATATAGATTTCACGGGATGAACGTAAAATTTGGAGTTGAAATAAAAAAAAATACAAAAAGACTAAAAAGTAATCGTAATGTCACTCGCTCAGAGTTGCCAGACGAAATTTATTTTTTCGCCTAACTTTCGTGAACTGGATACCGATAGTGAAGAGAAAATAGTTATTTGTTATGCAAGGCTGGAAAGTGACTGTTTGGCGCGAGAGCATATATTGAAACCCGAGCAAGCGAAGGATTCTAGGATTGAACCACGAGCGAAGCGAGTGGTTCAAATGAAGAATCCTGAGCGCAGTCGAGGGTTTCAAAGGCACGAGACGCTAAACAACTTTACAGCCGAGCGAAACACACAATTTTTCACCTCACTACAGAGAGAAAATGGCAAATGGAAGAAAAACTGTGGAAGTAGTTTTTAATAAGTCGGTTTTATTACCAACTTATCAAACATTTCTACTATTATAAAGGTATAATAGTATTTAGTTTACAATCCAAATCGATTTAACGGTATTACACCACTGTAATACCGTTATAGTAACTGTATGTATGTACCCACGTACATACTATTGTGAAAAGGATTGCATGGCATAAGTATCGAGGTGTACTAAAAATTAAAAGTAAAATTACAAAATAAATGTTTAGTAATAAGAATAAAATAACAGATTAATTAACAGATTTCAATATTAGGTATTTTAACAAATGTATGACGAACTTTCTTTGTGAACATGTCAATATTCAACGCTTTCTTCCTCAATCTCGTATCTACCCGAATTTTATACAACAAATAAACACTCTATCGTACTTAACATAAAGATGATTCTGCCAATAGCAATTTTGTGGCCAGATACGAGGTTGTGAAAGTAAGCGGTCGATGTATTTTCAAGGGGGCAGTCGTTCACGACAACGTTCGAATTTCAAAAATTCTTTCCAGCCTAGAGGATAAAAAGCAACTTTCCACGCAGATTTCTAAGGATAAAGAAAGCATTTTCGAGCAAGTGAGGTGAAAAAAAAATTGGTAAAATTTAATCTTAGTATGTATAAAAATATTCAAAAAACAAAAACTTCTTATGTTAGCTTTTGAGAAAATCATTTTCAGGGCCCCCCCCGTAGTAACTCAAACTTTTCCGTTATTTCTTAAAGCAGGATATTTTTAACATAAAATTGCTAAGTAAAATTGCAAACACATCCCCTATATTTGGCAACACCATATTTTAGCAAGGGTATTTATTATGGCTGGCGATTAAATTTACTGAAATGTCGCCGCTCTTATATAAATGATCAATTGCATGTTCCGATGTTATTGAGCATTTCTAGCGTAACGAATTTATTGAAATTTAAAGCTGCTCCGGAAAACTTGACTACCTCGTCCGATACGATACATCTGATGGCGACTGTACATGACATGCCTCTAGGCGTACGGATTGGCTTTTGAATTTTCAATTGCCATTTCGTTTTAAACCAAAAGGTAAATTGAAATCGGCTTTCACTTTAGTTAATTGAATCGTATGTACAGTCGGAGTAAAAAAAGGTTTGTCACCTTAAGATCTATTTTCCTTTGCTCAGTATGAGCGTTAAATCTGCTTTACCGATTGAGTAGGACATACTGCGTCAACCTGTCAACCTGCTAAACACAATCAGGTGACCATAGCAACCCTACAACGAAACCTTGGCACTGACAAACATTGACAATTAAATAGAACATTATTTGATTGAAACTTTTACGTAGTTGTTTATTAAAAAGGTTTTGTATTGATATGAAACTAGACATTATGTCAGAGGTGTATTACTATTTTGATCCTTGTTGTCATGCCAAGTCAGTATAATTTGATATGCACTTGTCTACTTAGTACTTTGGTTTCAAAACGTAGGTACTAAGAGTCTATGACTTCGTAAAGGAACCAATTTAATAACTGACGAAGGTTTTTCTACCCCCACTGTACGTTACGGCTGTCAAGGTTTAGCATTGCAGTATTAATTTTGGTCGTCATTATCCATACTGTCCATACTGATATTATAAATGCGAAAGTAACTATGTCTGTCTGTTACGCTTTCACGCTTACCCCCGCTGAACCGATTTTGATGAAATTTGGTACAGCGATAGAATTGACCTTGGGAAAGACCTATCTTTTATAGCGAAAAAGAGGCTTTAAGGGGTTGAAATAGGGGTTGAAAGTTTATATGACCGAAGTTCGTCGCTGTCGAAGATAAAATCATTAAACTTGGCATTTAGGCACTTAACATAATAAATTAGTCCATATTTGTTTAAGCTTTTTTGAAAATTTGACCTGTGAGGGGGTGAAATAGGGGATGAAAGTTTATATGGAAGATCGTCATTGTCGAAGGTAAATCGATGGTTCTTTATCAAAATTCGCATTTGGGCACGTGATAAGAGATACATAGATATTGGTTCGCGCGTCTCTTAAAATTCTTCCTATGAGGGGGTGAAATAGGAGATGAAAGTTTATATGAAAGATCGCCATTGTCGAAGATATCGATGGTTCTTTATGAAACTTGGCATTTGGGCATTTATAAGAAATCCATACTAATATTGTAAATGCGAAAGTGACTCTGTCTGTTATTTAGGGCCTGGCCACAGTCAACGGTGCGGCGTCGTGGAGATATATGGCGAATAGGTATCCTAAATTAAATTAAATACTTCCCAAAGTTACTATTCCACGCGGACGAAGTCGCGGGCAAAAGCTAGTAAATAAATAAAAAAAAATATATCAAACAAATCGAAGATTACTCAAAAGTAGTAATTTTTTTGTTCGAATGTCTTATTTTGGACATTTGGTATAGGTAATGGGAATGTAGTAAATACATAGGTAATGTTTTTGAAAGATGTGTGTATTTTGGGAACGTGGTACTTTCGGCGTGAGCTCACAGTAAGTGGCGGTGACAAAATGCCCGGAACTGGACTATTAACATATGGAATTTAATTCTAATGCGTCCAGCTATTTTAGCGCGAGTAACAATCATACGTACGCAATAGAAATTTCGCATTTTTTGATACATGTAGGATTACACAGGAATAGAATGTCGCTCGTTTGTTTTTCGTGCAACGTCAATATGCATACGCGTGAGCTCTTAAAAAACCTTCGGATTTTAGAACCGTGCTTCGGATATAGACGATGACACGTGATCATGATATGTTGTCTGTTCAGTTATCAACTTGCTGAACTTTTCACAGTTAGGACCGTAAAAAGTTATGTAAAGAATAACCATCACTACAAAATAAACCTTACTGTTATAATATTACGCTTCTTTATATTTTTCTAATTTAAACTAAATATATTATCTTTCATAATCTTGAATTTATAATATTATGAACGTTTGTACGAACCACCTGACTTTTTTTACGAATTCAGTATTGATTAAATTATTAAATTCCAGCTTTATGACCTAAACTCCCACATTATATGTATTTTTTTACAGCTTACTTGTCAATCTTTAATAAATACAGAATAAAAGAAAACTTAATCAGATGATGCAAATATTCATTAAAATATCAAAGAACATTCATTAGATTCATCATTTTCTCAAATCGTTTAAAAATAATAACTGTTCAGGTGAATGCGTAAAATCGATATATTTCGGCTTTGTGCTCAATACAAACTTTTCAATAAGATTTTGACTGAATAGTGGGAAATTTTGCACTGGAAACTGGTAACACCTATAAAAAATGTCAAACAATACTAACCAAAATAATTTAATCTTTTCTTACGAAATGTTATGGATTCAGGAGTACTTAGGTACCTATGGAAAGTCACTTTATTAGGATCTTTTATCCTCCCTTTATCATTCCGGCACACTTTTACGGCGCATTTTGTCATTTTGAGGCACTTTTGAATCACGCGCTCCGCATACGTCGCCTACGAAACAATTGGCTTATATTTTTATGGGACGTTTTCATGCCGCCTAAGGACTATCTAGAGTGATGTATATAATCAAAGGATGTTTTATTAACATTTAAAGCGCAAATTTTCATTAAAATTAAGCGTTCCCCCCCCTCTAAAATCTAAACCAGTGGGTGGAAAAATTTGAAAAAATTCAGGTTTGTAGTAAATATATCAAACTTACAAGGAAAACAATAACGGTTAAGTTTTCTTGAGAATTATTGGTAGTTTAAGTTTAGATAGCGGCCGAAGGTAAAAAATATACCTAAACTTGGAATATTCCGTACAAAACACGAAATCCTCAGAAAAATATTACTTATTTTTTTCGTAATGGCTACGTAACCCTATTTTAAGCATGTCCAACACGCTCTTGGCCGATTTTTTTACTTGTTTTAGTTTTTAATTTTGATATGAGGTGCTTTATAGGAGATGGGGACGTTAATCGGAATCGGAAAAAAACATTATGGACTGGGAAAGCAGGACACAAACAGCTTTCACCGGTTAAAAACCCGGCTACACGTTCCCAACTCCCAGCTTAAAAAACGGGCAAAGACCGTGTCGGAGACACCCATAAGGGTTCCTAGCTGACTACGGAATCCTATAAAATACATATCAATTATTTTCTAAAAAAATTCTGAAAAGAATATAATTTTTTTGCCTACGAAACTACCCCATTTCCGTATTAACTTTTACTCCCTGTTTCACCATCCATTGATTAAATCTATTTGAGTGGTAACTGTGATGCCGTCTCTCTTTGTTTTGTTTGAAAAACCGAGATGGCAACACATTTTATCCGTCAGTTAAAATTAATCAATGGTTGGTGAAACAGCTCCTTAACCTTCGTAATTCTTGTAATCGCGTAAACAGTATCTCGAATATTACCTTTAAATTACTCAACGTAAGACCTCTGTTATATTAAAATACCACTTTCTTTTCATTATGGCGCGACAAAATGGTTGGAATCGTGGGAAGGTATTAATCAGTTGTTAACAATCGTGGAAAAGGTTTAGAAAGTGCAAGCTTAAGGTAGCAGAACGTACGAAACTTGCACCTTATTACCAAAACGGGATTGTTTTTTGCTGTTCATCAATTAAACATAGAAGTTAATATTATTTTATCAAATCGTTAAATTGCTATAATTTGGAATGGCAAATCCGTTGTGGTCGTTGTCTTCGAATTAGCGTAATAAGGCTAATAAGTTTTTGGGTAACAGAAGCCTAGAACGCACATAAAAAGCTTGTGTGTAATGAAAATATGTTTTGCCTAGTTAGCTGTAGCTGCCTCTCACGTGTATGATGTTATGCATTTTTTGTATTTGAGTCGAGTGCTTTTAAAACGATATCAAATTTTTTAATGGAATATCCCATGTTGGGACGCGTACACAGCTATGGGTTTTAGACTTACGTAAATGAATTAAAAGCCGGCCTTGTTTTGCTTTAAAAGAGATCCATTATATTGATAGCTGCAATCAAGTGAGTGCTTCTATCTATGAACTAACTCACCTCGATGTAAAAAATCACGTCGATCCGTGTCGCTCCGTTTTGATGTGAAAGACGAAAAAACATACACACAAACATACGAACACTCAAACGCACACTTTCGCGTTTATAGTATTAGTATGGAAGTATGGATATAAATAGTGCATCACGGGCCGTAATAAGGGGATTACTAACGAGAGTCTATTAGAATCAACAATTCGCATGCTTAGTAATAAACGGTCTTAACTCAAAAATCGTGAATTTTGGCAAATCGAGTTTAAAGTTTAAGTAATTTACACTTCTCGTTTCCTTTAAATTATTTGGTAGGATTTAATTTTGTTTACTAAGTTTTTTATAATTCCTAACGTTGTATATAATGTCTACTTGCGCTCTTTGCTTTTAAACCAATTTATTTTTATATATGTAATAATATTGCTAAGGTTTAAAAAAAACATTGCATTGATAAATCACTTTATTACTAAATGTAGCAAAATGTAGTGAAATAATAAAAATAATAAATGATGCATGTCTTAATAGAACAACAAGTATTCAAGGATTCTTTTTGATAAAACGAGGCAATCCGAATTACATCACTTCATTTTGCGTTTGATTTTGTGCTAAAAAGAAGTAAATTCAAATATGCTTTTATTTGCTTAAAAGTTGTTCAAAATACTCTTGTTTTCCTTATTGCAATAACGATCTATCTCCAAATGGCTCACGAAAGCCAACGTCTTGCTCGCAAGTCAGTCGGAACATGACTGAAGTTAGCTGCTTTAGCACCAAATTAAATTTGCAATTTTGTTGAAAGTAAAACGCACCAAGTCGTACTATCTCTTTATAATACCCGATATAGGCTGGTTTAAGAAAGAGAGCCGATAGTGCTGTCAGATATAAGCCGTTTTAGTACAATAACTAATTTTACGCCAATTTTGAGTTAGGCCCGTTTATTACTAAGCATGCGAATTATTTTATTTTAGACAATCCGAATAAGGTATTTGACGTCACGCAAGTAGCGCCATACTTGCTGGATAGAGAAAAGCGTTTTAGAAAGAAATAGATACTTACCTATCTATTTTTCAAAAAAACACTTTAAATCCAATTATCAACCAAATTTATTTTTCTTCTCGTTAAACATTGTCTGTGTTATCCATACTAATATTATAAATGCGAAAGTGTGTTTGTATGTTTGTTTGTTTGTTTGTCCGTCTTGCACGCCGTAACAGAGCGACGGATCGACGTGATTTTTTTCCATAAAGATAGTTTATGGGCCCGAGAGTGACATAGGCTACTTTTTATCCCGGAAAAATGCACAGTTCCCGAGGGAACAGCGCGCGATAAAAGAATACCACGCGGGCGGAGCCGCGGGCAAAAGCTAGTTATCTATATTTTTATAATAATATTTTTATGATAATTCCTTATCATAAAAATATTATTATTAATTCAACAGTTGTCAAATACCGTATTTTAGGTTAATAATATCGATCATGTTCGTTATTTCATAACAGCTCTTGGGCCAGTTGCCCGCCGTCTTGTAACGCTCAACTGAGAATTACATTATGCAAAATGTTTTTTTCTTTGTTGTCTGTTACATAATTTATGCATTATTACAGCGAACGTTTGGGTGGAACTAACGCTGGTTTTGTGGAGAACACTAATTAACATTTTAAAATGCGGTAATTTGTTAGTGTTAAGACTTGCTGTGTGGCTCGTCGAGGTCGCAGTGGGGGATTTGGTTCGTATTATATTTTACGGGATTTGATTGCAAGTTTTTCTTTTATTCGACTGGATGGCAAACGAGCAAGTGCGTCTCCTGATGGTAAAAGATCACCACCGCCCATAGACACTAGCAACACCAGAGCGGGGGATTGTATGCGCTGCCAACCTAGAGGCCTAAGATGAGATGCCTCAAGTGCCAGTAATTTCTGTAATCTAGCTTATAAGTTATTAGGAGTGTAAAAAGGGGAAAATAATTGACAGTCATGGTAGAGTAGGAGAGCATACTGCATGAAATAAATGTACATAATTATTATAATTACTTAAATACTACCGTAATCGAAAAACCTAGTGTATTTCCGGCTGTCCTAGTAACTTGATATTTGGTATAAAGGTAGCTGTTATAGCACAACCAGAACAGTCTGAAATCTTAGTTTTACACGTCTGCAAAGCTTAGCGAGGGACATGAAACTAACGTGAGGCTCACTCATGTTAAATGGTAATGTAACGAATAACTCACGTCTTAAATTTAGTTCGACACATAAATATGTAAACGCTATGCATTTATGTTGAAAATGCGGGTAGTTGTGCGCCGGTGTTAGTTTCGTCCGGTAGTTGCGCGAGCCGTGCCGAGAGCGATGGCGGGCTTACGATACGACCGAAGTTACTCTGTCAAGAGTGTAGCGACTTAAAATCAGTTTTTCGTACCTACTGTAAAAAGCAGTTGGAAAATATGAAAGACCGGATGCCCGCAAACTTGCTTATAGAAACTACGTCTAGTTGAAAAAGAGCCAGTGATTTTATTGATACAAACTTCATTTTTATGACAGGAAACTTCATAAAGTACTACCTACTTCCTGAAAGGGAGAGATAAAGTCAATTTTCTTGCGCAAAAGTGATTTTTAATAGTAGAACGGGGTGACTCTCGTTTTAAAGAGGTGGGGCGCTCCTTCTTAGTTCTACAGTACCTAATAACTAATAAGGTCATTAGCTTTTTACGGAAGCAATAAATTAGTGAACATTGCACCGCAGGGGACAAAAAGCTGACAGCTCGGAAAAAGATTAACTTTCTATTTAAAAATGGAATGCTGCCAAGGATACTTCATTCATAAAGTTTTACAGGATTAAAATTTAATTGGTCGCATAACCTTGTGAGTCCTTTATAAAGAAACAAAAAAGGAATGACCTACTTATTAATAGCCTACCCAACGAAGACCAAAAACTGCGTCTCAAGGGAAAAACTTGTGTGTAAGCGAATTTTGGTATTGGCTCTGTGCACGATATCAGCGTCCTAGCGTCCGCAAGTTTGTCGACTGTGAGACGAAATGCAAATAGATAGTACTAAATTAGAAAGACATTTCCTATTTATACTAATTTGGAAAGACAAAAATTAGTAGAAGCGTTTTATTTATAAAAAATAAATAATAATAAATAATAAATAAATATCATGGGACACTTGACACCAATTGACCTAGTCCCAAACTAAGCAAAGCTTGTACTATGGATTCTAGGCAACGGATAAACATACTTATATAGATAAATACATACTTAAATACATATTAAACATCCAAGACCCAAGAGCAAACATTCGTATTATTCATACAAATATCTGCCCCGGTCGGGATTCGAACCCGAGACCTCAAGCTTCGTAGTCAGGTTCTCTAACCACTCGGCCATCCGGTCCGAAAAAAAAAATACTTTATCATAAAATGAATTATGCATAGTCATGAAGAAGAAAAGACGTTTCTGCATACATGTGCCCTTTCATCTTAGTAATTATAAGTATTAATCAGTCGTAACTGGCAGTAGCGTCGTTTTTGCTTAGTATTGCTAGATTTGAGGGGTGAAGTGGGGAACACGGTAGAGCATTATTTCAATCAGATGCGCCCATATCGCTTCTATTAATTTTGTATTAATACAACAATCAATCATCCCCTGTTTGTCTACCCTTGGGGTAGAATTTTCTTTCCAAATTTATAAGGGACCACCCTCGGGTTATATACGCTTTCCTATAAAAAAAGAATTATCAAATCCTATGAATAAATCAAAATCGGACTATGTAAAAAGTTACGCGTGGTCCTACATAAATATATATATATATATGTATATATATATGACCGTTTCCCAGCACACAAATCCAGCAGTCGAATGCTAAATAACAATTATTTACATTAAATAAATTGCAGTCTGAATGTTGTATTGATGAATGTAAGAAAAAATGCCGTGTTAGTTTAAGAAAATAAGAATAAAAAGCTCTTAATGTTTGAACGTGAAAGATTTTTGATTACAAAGTTTCGTAAATTTCACATTGTAAATTTAATTTTGTAAAAAAATAAAACAAAGCTAATCTCATAATTTGCGCTTTATTTCGTAAAATATTTCCGCTATTGAATCAAAATTCTTAAAGAAGTTTAAAGATTTCTAGTGGATCTCAAAACTGAAACTGAGAGGACTGAGACTGGAAAAAAATCCAATAAGGCATAAGTTCGCTTTACACATATTATTATCTCTTTATCTGCTGATTTCATGAATTTTATGAACAATTAAGCGTTACAAAATACAATTTTGAGTCCTGGCGTATCTGGGAATATATGTTATGTTCATAGAAATATGCTACAATAAATTATGCTAAATATAAAATCAGCTAATGGTTAGAAACGTCATTTTTATTTAGTTAACTAAACATTTAAATCATATTTATTACTAAGTAGGAAAGACGTCTCATGAACTAACTAAGTTGAAAAAACGTATCTAACCTGATACGTCTTTTTGTTGTAGTTTTACGTATTTTCTTGTCTTTACCATTTATTAATTTTACAATAAAACAAATTTATATTTTGTACATACATCCGAATAGTTCCAACTATGATACACATTTCTGCATTAAAAACTTTCATATTGTTTACTTTCCTTTACTCAGCGAATTTTTCAAACAAAATATTTTTTTCTCTATTTCGATGTTTATGTAGAAACGTCCTTTTTTCCGTATGACGTCAGCATTGGCGTAACACATGCTAAATAGTAAATAAGAGAGATCATAAAAACTCACTTCCTCCTACCTACCTTTTTATACCTTCTAATATGTGTGAGCGTTTTTAGCTTTGGTTTCGGACATTACAAAACGTCATAAATTACCTACACTATTTTACTGGTTTTACTCATAATTATTTATTTTAGTTTCTGATTTTCTTTAAAATAGTCAAAGTTTCGAATTGAGTAAAAATTTTGATTTACTGTCATTTGTTGCAAATGGAATATGGACAACTCTGAATTTTACCACAGAATAAGTAATATTTACTATTATTTATTCTGTGGTATAATTTCGAGTTGTTCATTTCCCATTTGCACCAAATGACAGTAAATCGAACTAACTTAATTTTACCTGTTGAATGTACTAAAGCTAACGCAAGTAATAAATAACACACTACGTAGTCTAATTGAAATAAGGTAGTGCTTTTATTTATTTTTATAACTACAAGCTACACTAAATTACTTCCTGGCAGGCAAAGACTTTAGACAGGCTTCTGCAGGTAAATAAATTTTCTTACGCAAAAGTGTTTTAATAGTAAAACGGGTGACTCCCATTTGATAGAGGCAGTATTCGACCTCCTGCTTACTTCCGCTGTCAATATAAGTAAGATCACAAGCCTTTGAAACTGCTTATTGCAACGTAGAAGTTTATAAAACTAATTTATTTTAAATATAAAATTAATTAGGTAGTTATACTTTTGAAGCTCGGTATTTACAGAAGCTGCTCTGGCTTAGTGAACATCTCAGGCACCAAAGAGCTGGCCGCTCGGAAAAAGTAATAATACCCTTAGCTATTCAAAGATGGGATGCTTTCAGTATCTTCGGAATCATGCCCAAGGTGAATTCTCTTCATTGTTTTTTTTTTTTTTTTATTCGACTGGAAGGCAAACGAGCAAGTGGGTCTCCTGGTGGTAAGAGATCACCACCGCCCATAAACATCTGCAACATCAGGGGTATTGCAGATGCGTTGCCAACCTAGAGGCCTAAGTTGGAATACCTCAAGTGCCAGTAATTTCACCGGCAATTTCATTGTACATGTTGTTAATTAATTCCTCCTTCCCTCCCTATAATTAACTTGCAGTATATTAAGCCTTGCAAGTACTCGCGTACTTTACGAGTATAAAGAAAAAAATAATATTAAGGACGGTCCAACGGAGGTATTTTGTAAAGCATAAATTGTTCATTGAATAAGGAATTTTAAACATTTTGAAATCATATCCAAAATAATAAAGGTGACTTACGTTTACGTTTTAAATAGGTGCTAAATAGTACATCTGTTAATAAAATAATTAAAAGTAGAACTAAGTAGGACACGTGAAAATATTTAAGTAAATGATCGGTTGTATATAGTCAGTAGTAACGTGTCCGTAGAGATAACTCGACAAGTTAGACATTTATTAACATATTTTGGTTAGCAGACCACACAATAATACTGTAAAAATATTTTCACCTCAGCACCTCAAACAGGTAAGTTTTGCTATGACAAATCAGTGAGCATAATCGCATTTTGCTCACTCAGTAAGACAAAGGAACTTTTTAATTACTTTTTTAAATTCTAGATAGTGCTGGGTCTATACTCACTGAATTACAAATATTTGAACTTCACTTTGATCTGGCACTTTCACCTCAACACAACTTTGCTCTCTTGTTGCACAAGTAATTATTTTAAATAACTTTTTTTCCTGTCTCCCAACGTATCATTTATCAAAATCGGTTCAGCCGTTGAGTAGTTACGAGAGTACATAGGACATACATAGGTATGGGTCAAACACATAACCCTCCTTCTTTGCAAATGGGTAAAAAGGAATCGAGTCCCATATGAATTCTTTGCACTAAGTACTCCATACAGTAGGTCATTTACCTAAGTTTATCATCCATGTATGGCACAGTCTTTCGCAATCAAAATCAAAGTTGTTTTTAACCCACTTTCGGCACTTCGGTTTGATTTGTGGTAAGCATTATGTAGGGTAGATGGCAATACTTAGTATTATTAACAAACAGTAAGGTGAAAAATAATTTTTCTCAAAATATTTTTTTCTCATCATCATCATCATCTCAGCCTCTATACGTCCCACTGCTGGGCACAGGCCTCCTCTCGGAATGAGAGGGCTTGGGCCATAGTCCCCACGCGGGCCCAGTGCGGATTGGGAACTTCACACGCACCATTGAATTGCTTCGCAGGTTTGTGCAGGTTTCCTCACGATGTTTTCCTTCACCGCAAAGCTCGTGGTGACCTAGTGGTTTGACCTATCGCCTCTCAAGCAGAGGGTCGTGGGTTCAAATCCCGGCTCGCACCTCTGAGTTTTTCGAAATTCATGTGCGCAATTTACCACATTTTTTTTCTAGTTTAGGATAACTATGTTTGTAAGTATTTATTAAGCGTAGTTTTTAACGTGTTAAGTTACATTTGAAACGGTACTTGATAACTCTTGAATTTGCTATATCCTGTACAGTCAAACCATTTCATTCCTGTCCTGACCCACCGCAGAACGTTCTCACGGTACAGTATCACAATAAATCTGGGGGCACGACAGTGCCCCCGCCAAGTCGAGCGCGAAGCAAGCACTGCCGTACCATCCTTTACTGGAACCATTTCGCCGCATTTTCAGGCCCCTTTTTGAGAACCTCTGGATAAGACCAGAACGCAGAAATTTTCGTTATCCAGTAAGCTATAATCACATACCTAAAATCCAAAATTTCAAGTCTGTAGGTCATTTAGTTCCAAAGTTAAGCGAAAGCAAAGTTTCCCATTTATGACACTCACTCATGATCATCAAAATAGAACTAGTACTTCCCATCAACTCAGAGAGCTGAAATTTGGTACAGAGTTAGGGTTTAATGGCCACATAAAGGGAAAACTATAAAAACTAGGATAATTGAAGAAAAAAAGAAAGAAAAAAACTGTGCCAAATAAGAAAATCTAATAAAATAAATCAATAAGCACACATTTCTACAAAAAGAAGTAAAATCCCACCAAAAACATTCTGTAAAAAACTAGCCAAGTCTCGATGGAGCTGCTTGTTTATCTCTAAAAAGTAATGAAATCTAGACAAAGTCGTGCCAAGCCTAAGGTTCCTTACTGCGATTTCTTTATTATTATAGTTAATGTTGTGTGACTTGGCCGTTGACTGGTATCAAATATCCAAGCCATACCTACATATAAGTACCTCCGTTAAATGTCATTGGTAGCACTTGTAGTACTAAAGGGTTTTGCAGTAGTCAGCCCTGTGCAGCTTACGCACACATTGACGCGTGTACAGACGTCGTCGTGCCTATGTAGATTCAAGAACACATATTTTGTACGGTGTAGCCGCCCTGTGATTTTACACTAAATTTATGTTTGTTTATTAATAAATCAAATGTAAATAGAATAACTGATATTGTAAAACCTAAGAATATTTTACTGCAACAATAAACTAATTTACATTAAAAAAATACGGTTGTTGGAGTGTCTGAGGTTTTCAGCTGTGTCCTTTACACCTTGTAATATTGGTGTTAAACTTGTAAGCTTGACTTCGATCAAACAGTTTTTACCTCGGCACCCGAAGGGGATCTTTCAGATGTTATAACTTACTTGGAAATGTTTTTCCATTCACTGCGGCGCTTTAATGTTTTATTGACAATAGACGGGACGCATTAAATTAAACTGAAACCCTATGAAGCAAGTATTGTCCGTTCCGAGAGAGTAACAAAGAAATTAAACGAAACAAATCAAAGTATTAAAAAATATTTACACAATTGGTTAAAGTTAAAAGCAATACCCTATTTATGCTGTGGTAGCCGAGATTTATTGTATGTTTTGTGTTGTTATATCTAGTATTGTTAATTATAATTAGAGAACGAGATGGCCTAGTGATTAGAGAACCTGACTACGAAGCTTGAGGTCCCGGGTTCGATTCCCATGTCGGGGCAGATATTTGTAATGTTTGTTCTCGAGACTTGGGCGTTTAATATATATTTAAGTATGTATCTATCTAAATAATTATATTTATCCGTTGCTTAGTACCCTTAACACAAGCTTTGATAAGCTTAATTTGGAACTAGGTCAATAGGGATGTTGACACCACCAATCAATCGACGTACTTTTTATGAGCTGTCAAAACACAATTAGGTATCCCATAGTTTGAATGGATATAGCGACTTATGACGTCACTTTTTCGCCAACTCAATCAACTAATTATTTATTTGTTTTAAAGCAACAAAAAATCTACTTTTGCAGTATCGTGCCATGAACGTATTAGGAACGTGTCAGGAACGGAATGTCAAACGCACACATGACACACGACGGCGACTGTTGGTAGAAAACGTGGTAGTGAGCACAGTCTCATACCTACTCGTACTTTTCAATACAAAGAATACGAGTATAGATATGCCTAACGCCTTGCTGTTACGATTAATATACGATATTGTGTAAATGGTAGAGACCTTAACTAGGAACGTTTCCGATATAAAATACGATGGAAATCCATTATAAATACGCTACATATGTACTGTACTCTATCAGATGAAAGTGAACCATGTCAAACGGTTCCCAGGCTCTCTATTGGTGGGAAAACTGTTACGCCGGAAAACGCTTTTCAACAGCTAAATGAACTGTCTCAAGCTAGTTTTCTACACTGAAATCAATTGATTGGTTCTATTTCCAGATAAAAATAGTAGATTGTACAACAAGAGCATAAAACGAGCCATTGCACCCGAGACGTTCATGTAGCCACACGAGCCGATACAATCTCCTTAATTTTTTGTTTACTTAATGGGCAAAAAAATACGTGACCGATTTTTTTTTAAATACTAATACCCGCGAAACTATTTGCGAAAAAAAAAACACGGGAACTACAATTTTACGGGATAACCACCTATCCTATAATCCTATGCTCTTTGGAGGGTGTCGATTTCCACGCCAAATTTGAGCATACAGATTGACAAACAGACTGAGCAATTTACGCGTAATTACTTATTAGTAAGTATGAAGATGAAGGTGTTCGGTTACATTTATCTTCGTTACTCAATCACGCGCAATGTCTAAACATATTTTCCATAGTGCTAAGGCGTTTCACCATCGCCCTTATTTCAGGCCATTGTTGCCATTACCCTCCTTAGCCCAGTCGGTAAAAATAGCAGCGATGAAATGTGCACTCGATCTGTTTACGGATTGTATAAGATATCTGGTAAGTGTTTTGGGAGATCAGGGGGGGGGGGGGAGGGGGATACTTTCAAATTCGAAAACCGAATGAGGGCTATCGCGTATGAATTCGCCGCGAGAGGCGCTAGTGTAGCGTGAGGTCTCCGAAATGTCAAATCTCATAGTTTTTGGGTGAGCTACGAGGGTTTATTTATAATTAGAATATTTTTAACTTTTGATCTCCCGTTTTTTTCCAAACAAAACGGGACTACGCAACACTGGTTGCTCGATATTTTTATGGTATGGTTTTGAGGTGTAATAAATATAATTTTAATCTAAACTTTGTTTTCACTTCGTGAGAAGTTTATTATTGAGGAGTTTCCTTGCAGTAACTTATTATTTGATCAGCTGTTTAAATGAAATAAAGAAAGAAATAGATAAATTTACTCACAAAATAACAATATTTAGACGGCACTACACAAGACACAACAATATTATTAAGTACGATAGTAGGTACCTAGGTATAGATAGGTGAGGTGGTAAGATAGTACCATGTGTCATTGCGGTTGCGAATCCGACACCGGCTCGGCATAATTCTGAGAGATCAAGAACGATTTTAGGTTTTTGTTTTATTTTTTGTTTAGATTATGAACTTTGAAATGTCAATGTCGGTTTTCGACTTCCTAGATGGCTAGATTAAGTTAGGTACATAATATTAATTTATATGTCGCACTGACGTAGCTAATTATTAGATACGAGCTATCGTACGATTTTTTATATAAGAGGGAGAAAACGGGCATGTGGGTTTCCTGATGGGAAGCTATCACCGCCGCCCATGGACAACCGCAACACGAGGAATATCATACGTAAGTTGCCGATCCGAGTGATTTTAAGATTTATAGCTGAAAAGCCAGGCAAAATAGCGTAGTTTTAAAAAACTTACCAATAGTACCAGGGAACCACGCGCACAGAGGGTTTCTTTGCAGATCCGTACTGCTGTTGCCGACCCTGATCTCCAAGTCCTGGAGCGGCTGATGTCCTGAGGGAAGATGACAAATTTTATGGGCCTGTTGATAACTGGGATAAATCATCACTACTTTGAAAAAATCTCGTATCTAAAATCAATATGTCAAGAAAATTGAACCTTAACGAAATGTTCATAAAGTTTACTCGGAACAGTTATTTATTTTGAGGAACGACATTTTTTAAAAGTAGTGACGAAATGTAGAATTTAGGTTTAAGCTTATGTAGGCAAGTAATTCAAAAATAAGGTTATCAAAAAAACAGAAGAACAATGCAATTTTTCGGGATAAAAAAGTCTATAATGTGTCCTTCGTGGGGTATGCAACGCCATAGTTTCCATTAGAGGTGGGCCGAGTACTCGTATAATAGGTAATTTTTCTGGTAAGGTAAAGTGATTACTAGGGTATACCTTTACTTGACCGAATTTCATTTGCCCGAATTTCATGTGCTATAATATACAACCGTCATAATATTGTTTCCTATAAATTCATTTTCACTACTCATTTTTATTTCCTATAATCTTTGTTTCCCACAAAGTTACTTTCAATAATTTCATTTTTCATAATCATTGTAATCCATAAGTATCACATGCCATAATGACATTTGCCATCCATGTGAATGGTGATTATCGACACTACGAGTAGGTAAGTATATTCTGATAAATCAAGTTTGATCAATCAATCAAACAAGCCTTTGAATTAATTTGGTAAATTTTACTCATATAGGTTAGGTTAGACTTGCGACAAGGCGCGAAGCGCCTCAACTACGCGGAATAGGAGCTCCGCGAAATGCGCGGAGCTCCATCGACATTTATCATAGTCCTTCAGGCCCCTATCAAACTTAGGTTAGAATTGCGACAATTCAGAAAGAAACAATATTTGGTATGGCGTTTGAATATTCTATTAAATGATATTATTGCACTTAATAATATGGAAAACAACACGTATTGCTTTCGTATTATTATGGCATCTAATTTTCGGGAAAATAAGAATATATCAAATAAATTTTCTAGTAAACGAAACATTCGAGCAAATGAAGTTTCGGGCATGTGAAGTTCGGGATAATGAAATTATGGCATAGAACTTTCGGTCAAACAATAGACAACCGATTACTGATCGGCTATCAGTAGCAACGAAAGTTTTACATGGATATAATTCTATTAAATTTATTCTATAAACACGATTCATCCTTACGTGTCTTATCATGTATACAAACGTGACGTCAAAGGTGGTAGTAGACAATGACTAGTGATTGGAAAAGTCGATAAAATGTACATAAAGCGTGACCGATATTTTGCTATTAACGTAAATAAATCCATAAGCAAGCCAAGTCGTCAGAAATATCATAAAAAGAGACACGTAACGTATGACATCAAGCAAAGTAGCGAAACGATTGACATTTCTAGAATCAACTCTTTTTATTTTATTTTATTTTCCTCTAGTGGAGTGGTTGAACACCATTACACCTAAGTTTTCATTATATTTTTTCTACTTTTTTAAGATTCAACTCAATATGAAATGACGTTTAACATAACCATAGACACCTACGCACTGTCCGTGTCCGTCCTCGTTTAAAATAAATATTGAAATCAACCACAACAAATCCGAGTAATTATTATGATTGATTTCAATGCATTTTCCAAAATTTCTACATGAAGTATTAATCCATATCGATAAGTTGTCGTTTCCCATCAATACTTTTCAATCCGTTCCAAAGACAATCTTGACACTGCAATGTCAGACATTTTTGAAGTTATTCAATCGTTCCTTCAATAATTGAAGGCAATCTTATTAGAAATGATATTTTTCAGTGAATAATCGGTTGATTTCAATACTTTGTGAGTTTCTTTAAGTATACAGGAACATTTTAAGTGATGGTTATTGTGTAATCCAAGAGAAAAGTGTGTCTGTGTCTTCGAGAAATGTATGTTTACATGATAAGACACGTAAGGATGAATTGAGGATATATAATATTTATTATTATTTTTCATTGAATTCTTACACATTTTTAATTTTCTTTTTAATTTTCATTCAATTATAGAATAATCGAGAAAAACTAACAAAATGCAACGTTGCCAGCTCAGCGAGTATATAGACGCTCTTATTTCTTAATAAGGCTTATAATTTTAATTTCATCGGCGACACAGCCGCCATTGCAACAGTACTTATAGCGTAACGTAACATCCGTCATCGATCGGCCACAGTCTAATAATTCCAGTAACAAAACACGCCTAGGCAACTCGGCAACGCGTTGGCAACCTAGCACCGCGCCGGGAACTCTAGCTTTTGTGACAATGCAATCGGATCAAACACATTAATCAAATGGCAACTGGGCAAACCGCCGGCAACCTTGTCTCAATAAGTGCAGTGGGCTATAAATGTACTAATCAATGAATTCCCTGGGGCAATTACTGTGATATGTTTGTGTAACGTGTTCAGAGGCCGTATTGTCTCTACGCATTACACCGTAACATGCCGTGACCGTAACAGAAACGTGTCTGGAACGGAATGTCAAATGCATATGTCGGCGGCCGATCGTAAAATCCGCCAGATCACGAAATTATGGCGCCATTTCATGATATGCCTAAAAGTTGGCCAGGCATATTACGATGTGTCTGAGAAACAATACGGCAGATCGATTTGAGTAACTCATTCGTCGATATTAATCCTAGCTTTATACCGGGCACATCGTGATATGCTGAAAAAACTAAAAATTTAGGTACGATGAGCGAAGCGAGGAGGGGTTAGTATGAATTTTGAAACGATATAGCGGCGTTTCATGATATGCCTAGGAATTTCATAATTTGCCTGAACTAGCCAAATCATGGAATGGCGGCATTTTATCATGATCATATCATGCCTAGGAATTTCATGATCTGCCTAAACGTCACTAGGCAAATCGTTAAACAGTGAGTTTTGAATGATATGACGGATGTCCCTTAGCCAATTCATGAAATGGCGCAATTTCACGATATGCCTAGGAATTTCGTGATCTGGCGGATTTTACGATTGGCCGCCGACACGTACATGACACGCGACGGCGACGGTTGGTTACGATTACGAACCGTGCAAGTGGGCATTATATATACTCTTGCTTAATATATACTCTAAGGCATAGTATCATAGGTACTTTTCGATACAATAATATATTTTTTCTCCAATATGCTTGGAAATGTTTGCCAAATTATCTCAAACATAGTACACGAAGTTCTTCCTTATAGACTGCCACAAAAAGAATCACTTCTCGGCCTTGTTTTTGTTTGTTCAGATACATTTTCATAACCCCTGTGGATGTTTTTAAGTTTTTAAGTATTTTATTTGTAATTTTTTTTTACCCGTGTGGTGTCGGGTTAGAATCACACCTCTCCATTTCTTCCGTGGATGTCTTAAGAGGCGACTGAGGATATAGGTTAAGGTATACCGTAGGCGTCAGGCTAGCAACTAGCAACCTGTCACTATTGTACCGTTTTTGTCAAACTTAAAACCTAAAATTGCTAAAAGTGGCTCCGAAGCGGTAACGTTTCGTGTGCTCTGCCTACCCCATTTGGATACAGGCGTGATGTTTGTGTGATGAAAAATATTCGATATATTTTTTTTGTTTTCTCGTAAAACTTCATTATCAGGTAGTTCATATCAATGGACTAAGTCGTCTACGGAAGTTAATGGATATCAAAAAAAAACTCGGTGTACAGTAAAAGATCTGCCATACAAGCTGTATAAAGATGTACAGTCAACTAATTTGAATTCTTAACCACCACAGAACCTGTCATCATAATACTTACAACATTCGATAACAGTAAGCATCGCTATGAACAAATAAAGTTATATAGGTACTTACTATGAGAAAGTTCTATACGCTAAACAAGGAACCACATGTGAATCTTACCACAGCACCCTCGAGTAGTAACCCTGACGACTTTCACAGCGTAGTGGCGCAGCAAATCCACTTGCCACCACGGGCTAGCCTCGCGCTGCGTCTCGCTGCACCGTTTACCGTCGTGTTCTGTGGTCTTTTCGCCATCGTTCCCGTTGCCGGCGTTGCCGCCGCGAACTGTTGTGGATTGGTTGGCTGGCTTACGGAAAGCCACGTTTGTTCCTAGGAAAAAATAGTAGATTGTACAACAAGAGTAAAAAACGAGCCATTTTACCCGAGGTGTTCATAATGGATTGGACACGTCGAGGGGAAAATGGGTTTAGTGCTCGAGTAGGTATTACACTCTACTTTTCACTTCGATTATTTTTCATGCTTTTCTGTATAATTATAATTTGACCATGCTACTATTACGTAAATTTACGTACAAACTACCAAACTACATCTTACGTATTTTTTGCGTTATGCGGAGTTTGATATACCTAGCTAATTACTAGACAGAAATGCATTTACATTACACGGGACTGCCTAAATAGAGAGCAATAATAGTTCCAAACATAATTCTGATATTCTAAACTTTATTTCTTAATATCTTGGAAGTAAATCCGCTGAAGTTTTACTCTAAATTTTATTTTTATTTATGATTTTATTTTGCAGCAAAAAAAATCTAGTTAGGAGTTAAATCACGAATATGTAAGTATGTTACAATGTAGATACAACTATCAACCTTAAGTCAAGTTAATTTTTTGCTGCATGCAAGACTTCCCCTAAAGGCAAAGACAACGTTCATCCAGCCAAGTTTACCACAAAACGGCGGCTCGGCGGTCCAATCGCCCCTTAGCGTGCACTCTCTCTGGTGCGCTCCGAACAGTTCGTAGCCGTCGTCGCACTCATAGGTAGCAATAGACCCTGGCCGTATGTCGGTGTCACTGGCCAGTGATACTTTAGCGTTCGGCGGCACGGCAGGATGCCCGCAACGGCGTTCCCCTGAAAAAAAAAACAATAATTTGAATTCAGAAGCTCTTCTTTTTTTTTAATAGCAAGGATGGTCAATGACCGTCTAGAATGTTTTAGAATGTATGGTTCGGACCGGATGGAACTGGATTTTATTTTTCCATGCTATTATGTACTAACTCACACCCGGGATTTTTTAACGACGAAATATTGGTAAAATTATGCCCGTGAATCGTAGTAGTAGGTATCTACAGTGGGTATAGTTGAAACATATAATTAAAAGTATGTAGCTTCTATTTCACACGTTGGAAAAAAAAACAAGATTTTAAATTACAAATTAATGATTCTTATCTCATCTCATGAATGAGTATAAAACATGGTAAGTATCTACTTGTACAAGAAACACGGAAGGTAATAAGTAATAGCTAAGCTGATTAACATCTTTCGCTTTGTTACCCGAACACGAAACGATTGTAGGTTCGTAATAAGTGTGGCGAGGTAGTTAAAAAAAATCTAGTCTTGAAAACCCGTTCAAGAAGCGAAGCAGAGACAAACGCAGTCGGAAATTTCTGGCTTTAACAAAACAAAAAATTTCGTAGGAATATAAAGTTTCATTGTGGATTTCACTAATGTTGCATCAGAAATACCCGCGCTAAAATTTATGTTGAATGCTGGCAGTTGAAATTTAGGGGCTTTATCGTGGTTCTATAAAAAAAAAGAAAAAAAAAAGTATAAAAGCGCTGTGCATACGTAATGTAATTTTACTTTCTATTTTGAAAATATAAATTCACTTACGACAAAGTGATAAAATCTAAGCACATGTAAGAATACAGTGTCATTATTTAGTGTTACGTAGTAAAAAATCATAACACAATTAGGGGCTACTGCAAAGCTGGAAAGGACGATGCGATGCGAGCTTCGATTTGTTTTTCGTATTCGACATTTTGTTACTTTACTCGTATTGTGTTGAGTGCGTTTTCTCGTGTTATGGTATGTGTGTTTTTATGGTAAGCATTGAGGGGGATCGTACCTAGAATGAAATTGAAACTTAAATATCAACATCTATAAAAAGTGGAATCCGTTCTTATCTTAATATTTTACACATATAACATAGGTACGTCCAAAATCTTTCGGTGATAACCGGTTGCGGCACATCACTATTTATGAGACGCAAAAAACAATTACCTAACACATGAAACGTCAATTTAGTCTTTCGGAGTAAGAAACAGACCATAATGACGATATGATGATATGATGTAAAATTATATGACAAACATTTTCGGACTTTCAATAATAGGACTTAAAAAATTCTGCGAGTTTTGGCTCACCCAGATTTAGTACCTCAGTAACGCGCGAGTGTGCTCGCGCGCAAAACGCTCCGTCTGCACAGGGTCTTTATGATCTATGACGTCGCGTGCATGCGTGCGTTTAGTTTTGTTGCCGACAAAGCAACTGGGCCATCCGCATACCCCTATTAAAGGACTATAAAGCTACTAAGCTTTAACTACTCCTATTTAAACGCATTTCACTAACATGCAACAATTGACGAAGCATTTTTATATGCCTTTATTTTACTTGTGATGTCGTATACAAATTGTTAGGTAATTTAGTAACTGAATATCTGAAAGTACTTGTACTTCGTTTTTATAGCATTAGAAAGAAGGTAAGCGATCTTGACGTGTCTTTTTATTGAAAAACACCTTTGAAAAATAAGTCACAGCAAATAATGTACAATTAGCAAGGACATAATAAAATTATGATCATTTACATGTATCCCAGTCACCTAACACCTTCGCTCTAAGTAAAATCAACATTATATTGTGCGTGTTGCGGCAGCCGCCGATTTGTGTGCTCCTTTGAAGAAGGGCTACGAAATGGCCAAAAACAATTTTATTTGTTTTAAGACGTGAATTATCCGTTACAATATCATTTAATATGAGTGAGTCTCACGATAGTTTCATGTTCAAAGTCAACATTAATTCAAATAAGCAATTTATTTGCATTAAAAATTAGATCAGGTAATTTGCAAAAACCATCAAAATTTATCACCGCGACAATAATATTTTATAAAAAATAATCTGTAATAATTTTGTAAAAATCAGGCAAAATTGCTATAAGCCTTATTTACTTTATAATTTATTAGTTCAATTTATGTTCTTTGTAACACATGTAAAATCCACTTTTTTTTTAAAGGAACTTAAAAAGGCTTAATATATATCGAAAAAAATTTGTTACGATAGTGGCATAGAAGGTAAGTATAGTTAAGGTTTAAGTATATCTGTTTAACGTGCCTTGAGACTTTTTGTAGGTACTTATTTTTGCTGCTAATTTTATATAGGTTTAATAAAATACGTAATTTCTAATCATATTATGTACTATTGGATTTTAAATGATAATTATTTAAAATCCAATTTCATGATAAAATATGACCTAAAAAATTCTCATTTTATTTTACTCCTAATATAAATTAGACGTAATACGAAATAATCACTTAAGTGTTTTTTTATTTCCTGTTAGATTATTGGTGGATTGCCCAATTACGGGTCTAAAAACTGAATTTTTCAAACAAATTTTGACAGTAAACTTACAGATAACATTTTTGCTCAAAAAATTACCAATTATAAGGTACAATTTTTGTACTATCTTCCGGAATCAAATTTTGGTGGATTCGAAAATATAGGTTCTTAAAATTACACGTAAAAGCCGTGTACAAAAATTAGCCTTATATCGAATTATTAAAAAAAAATATAGAATCACCAGGCTTTTTTCAATAAAAAGACTTCAAGACTGTTAACCCTATTTATAATGCTAAAAAAGCGAAGTATAGTATGGTCAAAATCGAGAGTATAATAAGTAGGTACGATTGATTACACTATAGTTAAAAGCAGGAAGGCTACTCCGAAACACAACGTTCGAAGTTCGTGTCGTGCGATCCCTCTCGCTCTCGTATTAAATAGTATAAGTGTGAGAGGGACCGCACGACACGAACTTCGAACGTTGTGTTTCGGAGTAGCCCTTCAGGTTGTTGTTTCACTATGCACTGTCTAAAAGTAACGATGCACCAGTTTCAGCGAGGTTGCAAGTGTAGAGGTACTTACCTACTATTGAGATACTTAATTTAATATTGGCTGTTTTTCTGTCGGTTGCATTTTCTTTTAAAACGAACAACTGTACGAAACGGATTAAGTACAGTCAAGGGCAAAAATATGTATACACTTTAGTACCTTGTCACTTTAACCACTGAGACAGTTTATTGAGACAGGCACTTCAAATATGATGAAAATGAACAAAGCACTGGAATATTTCCTGTATTTGATTTCTCCTTCAATTCTTCTAGTTACGTTAATATTTTTTGCACGTTTCTTTTTTTTATACAATGGGAATTTATGAAATTTCAGAAATTCAATAAAATTTCCTGATTTAGTTCATGCAAACAAAGCCGACTATAGGGTAATGAGTACCTACCAAAAGAGTTTAAGTGCTATAAAATTTAATGCAATCCAACATGCAAATATCAACTTTCCCTCTCAGTGCCGTAACTAAGCCATATACGTATGTATGTTAAACCGTCGGCGTATTTTGCTCACGTCCATATCAACGCGATATAGAACCTTACGTCCACCGCATAAAAATCATCGGAGATCTGACCGCGATCACGTATATGAAGCAAATAGTGTAATGTCATGTAATGTTACAAAATTGTTTCTTAACAGGCAAAATATCCCTAGATGGCGTTAGTGTCGAGAATTCCGTTTGACGTTAGCCTTGCCCTTAGATAATGCCTTGCCTGCGATTGGACCATTTAGTTCTTTCTTCTCTCTCTCCTCTTCTTTTTCAGGCTTTATCTACTGCTGGATGTAACCCTCTCCTAATCTCCTCCACTCCGTCCTATTTTCCGTCTTCGTGAGCCAGTAGGGTCCGGCGTAGCTCTTTATGTCATCCGACCACCTCATCTGGGGTCTGCCTATAAATACTTTTTTTTGTGGTCCGTGGCCTCCACACCAACACTAGTTGGTGGATCGGGTTGGTGTGATTATTTCTTTAATCAATCACAAATACGACACGAATGTCAAAGTTGTGAAACAGAGAAACCTTCATTGTACATGATTGTACGGCTCACTGAAGTTTGCAGTGGAGTACTGTTCAGTAATGTCACTTATAGAAAGAAGGTTTTTTTATTTTTTTTTATTTTTTTTATTTGGGGCATCAACAGCAATACAGTACATTACAATAGGACTTAGGTACTAAAAAGAAAGCCAATAACAGATGTCCACAAAAATACAGTTAGCGAATCATACTTAAAACTTAAAACGTACAATCAGAGACACAACAAATATTATTAGTGAGTGAGTCCACAAGAGTGAGTTAGTATGATCTTATGTGTGTGTGTGTGTGTGTGTGTGTGCGTGTGTGTGTGTGAATGTGTGTGCGCGTTTCGTCTTAGGTACTCCAAAAAAGTCGATTTATCTATTTATAACAAAATAACTTACTTTTTTTCTGTTAGGAAATTCCGTATACGGTTTTTTAGTGTTGCTTTGCTACAGTCAAAGAGGTCAATATTGTAAAAAAACTTATTGTAATCTCTAAGGACACGGGTAAGAGGTGCATTCTGGGCGTACCTCGTGTGAACCAGGGGAACACTGAACAAAGTTAAGGTGTTTATAAGATTGTACTTACTCTAAAGCACACGGTGGCTACAACGTACAAAATACGCGTTCTTGACTACATAAGCACGACGACGTCTGTACACGCGTCAATGCGTAAGATACACAGGGCTGACTATATTATGTATGTACCTATGTATCTATGTATGTATGTAAAGGTACTTATAAATGTAATCTTTAATCTCACCTATTTATTTAAACCTACTTAAATATGTGTTTGTCTATGTATGTATTTCAGCATTATTATTTTTAATTACAATTTAATAGATATATATACGACTACAAACTGAAATAAATTATTCGGTAGGTAGTTATTTCATGTATTAATCGCAATAATTTCAGAAATCATTATTTATTTATAAAAGGAAGTAGAGAGGGTACTGTTATCATTTCCCAAAATTATTGCTCCCGAACTTAGTGCCGTGCGGCCGACATACATCGTGTTGCGCATCAGACTACAGCTTTCCTGCGGTTTTCCTGCAATCTGCGCTTGAGGGGTGGGGTAACTCCAACCGGTGCGGGGCGGAGCGTGGCCATTCTGTACGTTAGTACTATTATAATATTCTGTGCCTAAAGCCAGCGAATCCCGTTATTAAGGGTTCATTCTTTGTCTATCAGTTCGTCTCTCACACATATAGCTGTAAGTACGGGGAACTTGTGCGAATTTCAGCCTTTGATAATTATGTATAGTCCGCGCGACGGTTAAAGACGGCTCGGGAAAAATGGAAGGGGCATGCGCAGAAGTCATTTCTTCGGTCTGCTTTGCGGGGTACAGGGGTGAAGGGCAGGTGGGCGTCGACGCCGTCACGTTATTGGTTAGTCGTCGCTCTCCGCCGCGCTTATTGGTGCATGCGTTTCGTGTTCCATTACGTACTGTCGCGCACAAATTGTTTAACTTTATTTTCATTTCGTCGTAGTGAAAAAAATGCCGAAAAATAAAGTTTTAACTAGGCTAGCCAGAAAATTGGTTTACGACGCGAACTGTTCTTCTTCAATCTTTTATCTCCATTTTTGTCTAACGGATTTTGAAAAAAAAAAATGAATACTTAATTTTGTATTTTTTTTAAACATCCATACTAATATTATAAATGCAGTAACTCTGTCTGTCTGTCTGTCTGTCTGTTACGCTTTCACGCCAAAACTGCTGAACCGATTTGGATGAATTAAATTTGGTACAGAGATAGAATAGACCTTGGGAAAGGACATAGGCTATCTTTTATCGCGAAAAAGAGGCTTTAAGGGGTTAAAATAGGGGGTGAAAGTTTATATGGTGGAAGTTCGTCGCTGTCGAAGATAAAACTATGAAACTTGGCATTTAGGCATTTAATATACTATCCATGTCCATACTAATATTATAAATGTCAAAGTGTGTTTGTATGTCTGTATGTTTGTCCGTCTTTCACGCCGTAACGGAGCGACAGATCGACGTGATTTTTGGCATGGAGATAGATAGTTTATGGGCCCGAGAGTGATATAGGCTACTTTTTATCCCGGAAAAATGCACAGATCCCGAGGGAACAGCGCGCGATAACCGAGTACCACGCGGGCGGAGCCGCGGGCAAAAGCTAGTTGTCTATAAAACACTTGTTTCGTAGTCAAAATACCTTAACGGGACTTATCACGCTATTTGACCCAATTATTATTTACCTCGACGTTTCGGCAACATTTCACTTATTTCGTATCTCTATTGACGTGAAAGATCTAATATACACGAAATCTACATAATTTTAATTTATTCGATGTAAAAAGTTCAATTAATAATATTCCGTTATTACCTACTACCTTTTGCCCGTGGCTCCGCCCGCGCGGTATTCGGTTATCGTGCGCTGTTCCCTCGGGAACTAACTGTGTATTTTTCCGGGATAAAAAGTAGCCTATGTCACTCTCGGACCCATAAACTATCTCTATGCCAAAAATCACGTTGATCCGTCGCTCCGTTACGGCGTGAAAGAGGGACAAACATACAAATATACAAACACACAAACAGACTTTCGCATTTATAATATTAGTATGGATTACATTATCTTATTAAAATTACACTTACCTAAAATTTACTTGTGTTCTTTTTTCTGATATATGTATTATTTTGTTAAAAGATTTTGTGCGCGATTGTACCCATGCGCCATTTACCCCCACCAGATTCCCTGAGCCGTCTTCAACCGTCGCGCGGACTATACCCATTATTATTATTGTTGGTATGTTGCGGTTTCCGATCACGTCAATTGTCATTTGACAGCAGTGGCATAGCGTGGACATCAGCCAATTTGCCGTCTAAAGTGTTTAGGTTTTAAAAAACTAAGATGTCATTATGTCATGTAGAAAGGGGATTCCGATTTCGCCGCTGTATAAAGTAATGGAAAATTTCGTGCTTATTCTAATCGGTCCGAATCGTAGGTACGACAAAACTGTGAAATATTTTATTCCCAAACCTTAACTTTACTACGTTACGCCACTGTTTGAAAGTATGCATGGAGCCAGAGCCAACATGAAGAGGCCTTTAGTACGATTCTTACTAATATTATAAAAATATGAAAAAAATCCGAAAAATCACCCTATAGATACTTCTTGTTGTCCTAGTAACTTAAATGGTATGAAGTAAGCTCTTATAGCGCAGCCAATAAGAAATGTCGGAAAATTTAAAATTTTATGTATTTTTATTGTGTCGGTTCAGTAACAATCTCAAATAATAAACGCTGCTTACATTTTTAGAATGGGGACACTATATATTTAAAAGTATCTAGAAACTTGTACGGAATTACGGATCCCTCGGTGCGCTCAAATATGATTGATTGTCTGTTGACATTTTTTTCGAGATAATTATTATGATACTTATTAAAGAAAATCCATTAAATTAAAATAGTCCATGATAAGAAATTATTTTAATGATTTGACAGTAAGCTAATAAGCTTTCAGTAGATGTCGTAACCAGTACCACTACCATGAGTTTACAGTGACCATACTCGATAGCGACGGCGTAAATTATTTGTATGGAGAATTGTACAGCGCCTCTACTAATAATTTACGCCGTCGCTATCGAGTACGGTCATTGTAAACTCATGGACTCATGGTAGTGGTACAGTATCGCTATTGCTTGGTACAAGACTCATATTGGTACGGGGGTGTACGTACTCGTACATACAGAGTTCCGGAATCTCTGAGCCGTACTCAGCCAGTATTCAATTCTAAAAATAAACCCCTGTTTACTTTGACAAAATAATAATCGCTGGCTGGTTTTTTATTTTAATTAGAAGGTGACATTTTGAACATTTCGTTTGTTTTAAGTACACTAATGAACCTGTGTTTACTGTTGGAAAAATACTGGCTGGCTGGTTTTTTTTATTGACTTAAATAGATTTTGACATTTTCATCATTTCGTTTTTGTTTTAATTCCATTAATGAACTTTTGTTTACTGTTGGAAAAATACTGGCCGGTTTGATTTGTTTAATTTACCTATCTAAAAGTTTATTTTAGGATTTTAAAAATCTTGTTACTTTTTACCTAATTATTTTTCTGTATTCCCTTGATTTGACTAATGGCTAATGGAGTATCATTTCTCGCTATCCGATGACACCTACACGGTTTGAACTTAATCTAATTTACGTTTAAAAACAATTGCAAGTCCACAGGGCTGGCTCTTTTCTTTGGCATTGCCATACAATGAGGAAAGTGATATTTCGTCACTACTTTTAAAAATACTCGTATCTCAAAATAGATAATTTTCTGAGTGAACTTAATGAACATTATGTCAATGTTCAATTTTGTTGACTTATTATTTTAGACACGAGATTTTTTTAAAGTATAATAATAATAATAAAATAGCTTTATTTCATTCCACAATAATAAATTGAACAAATAATAAATAATTCAGATTATTGGTTGCATGCATGCTATATTAAAATATTTACGATTACATTTACTATATTTATTTTATTTACGACGTATTTACGATTTTGTAATATATCATTAAATTCAGTTAATAGAATATTTTTATTTATTTATTTATTTTTTGCATGCTCAATTTGTGGACCCCCTCAGGGTAAAAGCCTCCTCCAAAGAATTCCTTTTTTTTCTATCTTTGGCGGTGGTCATCCAGTCTCTTCCTGCGTTGGCCACAATCTCGTCCTGCCACCGGGCGCACGGGCGACCTCTCTTTCTCGCGCCAAGCGGTTCTTTCCATTTTGTGATGTTGATTGTCCATCGATTGTCACCGTATCTCGCAACATGACCAGCCCACCTCCATTTTAGACTTTGAGAGAAATGTAGAGCATCCTTTACCTTGGTTACTTTCCGAATTTCTGTGTTTCTTACTCTATCTCTCAGTTTTATATTTAGACAGCTCCTTTCCATTGCCCTCTGAGTGGTCTGTATTTTTTGTCTCGCTTTGTGATCATAGATCCACGTTTGACAGCCGTAGGTGAGGCAGGGTAGAATTGTAGTGTCTAAAATTATCTTTTTCAATTTATTTTTAATTTAATTTAATTGAAATTTTTAATTTAATTGAAAAAGAAATTTTTTTCAAAGTAGTGACTATTTAATAAATAAATAAAATAAAAAATAAATATAACGGGACAATTCACACCAATTGACCTAGTCCCAAAGTAAGCTTAGCAAAGCTTGTGTTATGGGTACTAAGCAACGGATAAACGTAATTATATAGATAGATACATACTTAAATACATATTAAACACCCAAGACCCGAGAACAAACATTCGTATTTTTCATACAAATATCTGCCCCGACACGGGAATCGAACCCGGGACCTCAAGCTTCGTAGTCAGGGTCTCTAACCACTAGGCCATCTGGTCGTCTGAAATAATTAGTGACTATTTAATAAGTAAATACTTAAAAGTTTTTAAGCTTAGAATAATTTTGATCTCGTTTTATATTTCTTTTTTGTATTAAAAATATATATTACCTACGATAAGGGCATCATTTATCGATGTAGGAAAAAACTGTTGTCTATGCCTCTCTTCTGTATGTACTTCTCTCTGGGGCGTTCCAAATAAGCTGCCATAAAATAACTTTAACTACATAGTTATTAGTAAAGAGTATAGCACTAAAATTTTGTAATTACTCGTACTTTCAATAAAGTTTTTTTCTAATATTTTCGCATTGTTTTTATACAGTCACAATGCGAAATTTTTGGAAATTTATACTTAAATAAACTACTTATTCGAGTCGACAACGCTTACCGGTAAAACTAAAAATCTGTCTGTCTGTCTGTCTGTTACGCTTTCACGCCAAAATCGCTGAACCGATTTGGATGAAATTTGGTACAGAGATAGAATAGACCTTAGGAAAGGACATAGGCTATCTTTTATTTGCGAAAAAAAGGCTTTAAGGGGTTAAAATAGGGGGTGAAAGTTTATATGGTGGAAGTTCGTCGCTGTCGAAGATAAAACTATGAAACTTGGCATTTAGGCATTTAATATACTATCCATATCCATACTATTAATATTATAAATGTCAAAGTGTGTTTGTATGTTTGTCCGTCTTTCACGCCGTAACGGAGCGACGGATCGACGTGATTTTTGGCATGGAGATAGTTTATGGGCCCGAGAGTGATATAGGCTACTTTTTATCCCGGAAAAATGCACTGATCCCGAGGGAACAGCGCGCGATAACCGAATACCACGCGGGCGGAGCCGCGGGCAAAAGATATACATATACAACTTTAATTGAGTTTTAAGACAGTGTTTGATTGGCCTTATTAATTTAAATAGCAGGTAATGTTTCCAACCTTCAATGTCGTGTGAATTATTAAACAAAGAACGACCTTTAGTTTGGATCGTAAGGCTGCGTTGACAGAAATTCATCACCGCGAATACTTCCACGACTTCTGGCGGTTTTTGTTAATAGCCTTAGAACGCACATGAGCGTTTTGATGACTTTCACCCATTGCTTATTGGGACGTAGTTGTGTTCCAAATCATTGTCATGATATTCTTTAATTTCGCTTTTAATGATACTGAAATAAGTTCCAAAATAAAATAAAAAATGTTGAGGTTTGGCACATTTTCGCATAACTAGGTAGGTACGTCCATTTTGAAATTGCCGAGTGCGTATAACGCTTTTGCAAGGTTATTGATTTTCTATGAACCAATAGGAACGCTAATATGCGTTCAAAGCGTGCAGTGAAGGCTGACGTCGACAGAAGTTCGTTACTGTTGTTACACTTCCCCGGCTTCTGGCGGTTTTCGCAAAGCATTCAGTGCCTAGAACGCAAGCACGTGTTTTGATAATAAATTGAACGTAGTTATGCTATAATGTTCCAAACCTCAACAATTATTTTTTAACGAAAATATAAACTGAAACATAGATGCACAGAAAAATCAAAAGAAAAAAAAGAGACCAGCGGTGGGAATCGAACCCAGGTCCTCGGAATTCCGTGCTGCGTGCTATATCTACACCACCGCTGGACAGGAGTACAGACACAAATGTCTCCTATGTACCACATATCTCAGCTTATTTGTTTTCTTATTTAGTCACTTAAGCAACGACACTAGCGACATCTATGTCGTAGCCCTCACGAGAAACTTTCAACTTGTATTTTCGAAATGGATTTTACGGGATGACCATAAAAGTATAATAAAATTTGGAGTTGAAATAAAAAAAATACAAAAAGACTGCAGAAATCAATCTTAATTAATTTTTAAGCGAAATTAAAGAATTGCATGACAATGCTTGCCTGGCTAAGATCGCGGGATCGCGGTGGATGCGAAAAGCACGAGACCGGTCTGAGTGGAGAGCCTTGGGGAGGCCTATGTCCAGCAGTGGACGTCTTTCGGCTGACATGATGATGATGATGATGACAATGCTTTGGAAAATTTTGCAAAACTACGTCACCCAGTGCTTATTTTGGAGAAACTTCTCTGAGCTATGTATTGTATAAGGACCGCTACAGAGCTTGATTGAAAAGCCGACGCGAGCGCGTTGAAGTCCCGAGCTTCAACCCGCTTTATCTTCTGCAACTTTTTGTCTGATTGACAAAATACACATTATTTTTTAGATAATCTAACTGATGGAGTCATAACAATGATATTTTTTGATCGTGTCTTGCTGAGTACACTCAATTTGCTGAATAATGACATTTGTGTCAACGGCACGAATCCGGCACGATTTGCCGATGCACGTGAAGACAGCGACCTAGTTACTTGTTTCGGCGCAGGCGAGGAGCCTTAGCGGATAATCTTGATGCCAATAGAGGTTTGCCCTCTGCACCAGTGGTTCCTAACCACTTTTTAACCTTTTTAATATTGTTACCCATATGACCTTCTGGGAGTATTGAATTTACCCCCCTCCCCACTTTTTTTTCATCACAAAAATACTATGAACTTTTAAAACCAGCCTTACAACGTTGATTTTTTTTTTACAATTAATTAAGTAAAAGTAACAGTTAGAAAGAGATGCCACGTGCTGTGTACTTACTGAGCTGCGATGTATAATTTTTAATTTTTACTATTTAACTAGGTCATTAGATTAGGTCTCAATTATTGGGTTCTTTAATACCTCCAAAAATAGCTTAATTACTACCCCTAATTACCCCTAGGTTCACGTCTAGTTCACCTCTAGGTCCGTTCACGGAGGATGCAAGTCTCTTCCAACCGAAGCAACTGGACGCCTATGGCATCATCCTAATAGAATGCGAATGCGGGATCGTCGCGCCAGAAGAGATGCCACCATCGCGTGTGCGGGCAATCAAACATATTGAACTCGAATAAGTGTCCTAACTGACATAATCGCGCGATCGCACGATTGTTGCGCCATTGTTAGTTAAGACACCTATTCGAGTTCAATATTTTTGATCGCGCGATGAATAATAAGAACATAGAACGCGATGCGGTCTATGAGGGAGGCCTATGTCCAAACTGTGGACGTCCTACGACTTACAGCTGAGATGATGATGATGAAAGCTGGGGCGGGTCGCTAGTAAAAGATAAACCGCTCTTCGCTTGTTCTTTGCCGTTTCCTCGGTCTCGGCGATACGCTATTGAAAATTTGGCGTCAACTTATGAATAGGTATTGTGTTTTTGTACAATCCTAACCTGTTGTAATCGTGGCTCGCTCATTAAATTGTCTCTGCGGCAAAAGATTTGCCACATTTGCATGCTGTAGACGCGTGACGTGTATAGAAAGAAAAAAAATATATTGTTCGACAAGAGCATAAAATGAACCATTTTACTCAAGGCTCGTATAGCCACCCGAGCCACACGACAAGGGTATGTTAGGGTTGTTGTTCGGACGGACGCCCAAGATACAGGCACTGTCTAGTTTGGGGCCCACTGACACTGTATTTTATGTTATACTGTTTCTGCATCAATAAAACTTTTTAATTTCATTCATTTTTCATTTTATGTAGACACGTCAAGGGAAAAATGGGTTTAATGCTAGTTTTACACTCTGCTTTTCACTTCGATTGCGAGGAAATTAAAAAGCATCAGTGGTTGTTTACTTACCTTTTATTTTTCATACATTTCTATACGTATACATATATAGTTATAAAATTCAGTTTTATTGATTATTTTAAATTATAAATTACTAAACAAATATGTAGAAACTTTTTTGTTAGTGGCGGTTGACGCCTGATTGCCTTGGTCTTAGACGAAGATATACTTTATGCACTAGAGCCTAAAAATCATTTTATGTTGCCTAGATCCAACATAAGTACGAAGTTTACGAGCATGAGAAGTAAAAAAACATTTTTTAAAGCTAAATACCGGGAATCAAAGCTTATGATAAAATAAGGCACTTCTACTTGTCTCAGAAATTTGAAGTTTGGTATCAAGGGTAGCCATTACAGCATTAGCGATACATTGAAAAAAAAATATCTGAACTAGTTTGGCTACTTGATGTTTAGCCAAAAACTAAGTAATTGAGTACCACAATTATTCCTAACCATCAGGAGACGCACTTGCTCGTTTGCCTTCCAGTCGAATAAAAAAAAAAAAAACCTATTGCAAAACTGATTTTGTATCTCAAGTTATGTTACAAGCAACTTTTTTTTGTTAGCTAATCTTTATTTTTTTCAGTGTAAGAGAAGTCTGAAATCTTATTTTTGTGTGCTCATCTGCTGTGGCAGACTAATTTAAAACTATTCTGTGCTAGAATATCTGGGGGCACGGTAGTGCCCCCGCCAAGTCAAGCAAAACAAAACAAAAGGCACGGCCGTGCCATACTTTTCTTGAAGCCATTCAGGCTATTTTCAACATCTTGCTTAAGAGCAAGGCTCTACTAACGCTGGTTATTAATAAATACCTACAAAATTTACATCAAAACAAATAAGCGCTCAAGACATCGGTTTTATTCGTTGGTAAGTCACAATTCATTGACAATAATGGCCTTCGTAAACTAATCCACATCCATACTAAGTAATATCATAAATCCGAAAATGTGTGTATTCTGGTGTATTCGTATGTTTGTCCTTCTTTCACGTCGAAACGGAACGACGGATTGACGTGATTTTTGACATAAAGATAGTTTATAGGCTAGAAAGTGACAAGCTACTTTTTATCCCGGAAAAATACCATCAAATCGAAATCAAAATCAATATATATTGTAAAACCTGGAATCACAGAGCAAAAACAATTTTCTCTGTGTCAGGAATGCATGTCCTTAATTATAGGCTTTTGTAGGAGTGCTCACCTACACAGGGGGGTTTGCACTGTAAACCTTGGAATGGTGCACCCAATGTCCTGCAACCTACAATAGGCTAGGAACGAACACCCTTTTCCCACCCGCCAACTCCCACCACCCCAAACGCGGATATGCGCAAAATGCATTTTCGTTTTCGAAGTCACAAAATTACTACGGAAAGCGAGCAATATTTTTTTCACCTCACTAATAGTTCGAAAAGGCTCTTTCTCGCCTTCTAAATTTTGGTTGGTTGGGTTTTGCTTCCCATTTCGAGCCGACTTATAATATTAGGTCGTACTTCAACCACACGCAAGAAAAATACACAGAAACGAATCTCTAATAAAAAGGAGGTTATGTTAAATATAACCGTGATATAATTTATTTGTCAACAAAAAATTACAGCATTACATTTGAAACACCAATGCGCTGTAAAATTCAAATTGTACAAAAAAATAATAGGTACAAAAAAAGACATAAAATACACAAAAATTACACAGAAAAAAATCTAATTAGGGATTTTTGAAAGTCGTCTTCGTCGCTACCCTAAAACGACGGAAAATTACACCCTATGGCCAGAAGTCGGAGCGCAAGAATATCTGCTGGTGCTTGGCAGGCACTTTGAATCTAAATGAACTGAAATTGTTAGCCCTTTGCTGGAGGATGCACAGATCTAGCTGGGCTCTTTGTCCCTGGGCTCGGGCCTTTACTGCTTCGCGGACTTCTTCTTCTTCTTCTTCTTGTCTAACTGGGACAGGTAGATGTTCACCATGGGTATTGCAGTTTGGATAGAGGACGGCGCTGCAGGAACGGTCCCGCGCTGATTGCATTTGCGATTTAGACGGCGTTTCCGATTTACCAACGGATTTACCATCATCATGCACAATAACTATCGGCGCTGGGCGATTGGCGGCCGTAGGCTGTTCTTGCGCTCCCTTTGCAGAGTTCAGGGGGCGCGGGCGGCGACGAGACACCTGCACGTAGCTATCCTTTTGCACCCGAGATGAAGTGGGAGCAACGGGAGCCGGAGTTGCTACCAGCCCTTCTCACACCACACCAGGTTTTAGGTCAAAAAAGATTAAGCGACGTTGTTTCGACGATATGATAATTGTGCCAAGAGATCATCATCATGTCAGCCGAAACACGTCCACTGCTGGACCTAGGCCTCCCTCAAGGCTTTCCACTCTGACCGGTATTATGCTTTCCGCATCCAACGCGATCCCGCGATCTTAACCAGGTCGTCGCTCCATCTAGTTGGAGGCCTACCAACAGGTCATCGGACGCCGTTCGAGAACTATCGGACTCCATTGGCCATCAGTCCTGCGAGCAATGTGCCCCGTCCATTGCCACTTCAGTTTCGCAATTCTTCGGGGTATGTCGGTAACTTTAGTTCTACTTTGGTTATCATCATTTCTGATTCTATACAGCAGAGAAACCCTGAATATAGTTACGCGACAAGATTATGCAAAAAAAAAAGCTAGTCGGTGACGGTGGTAGTGGCTAGGCTACCCTTGAGTAAAAGGATTGATTAAAATACGTAGTGCTCGTTAACGTGCTAGGTAGTCTAATTTAAGATCAAGTTGCTAGTCCGTGTTCTAATGTGTTAATAAAGGGTCTCGTTTTTATAGTGGGAGAGTTTCGTTCACTTATAATGGGAAAGTTTTTAGGACATTTTCATTTAGGTATTTTAGGCATGTAGTACCCGTGTGGTGTCGGGTTAGAATTACACCTCTCCATTTCTTCCGTGGATGTCGTAAGAGACGACTGAGGATATACTCGTAGGTTAAGTTATACCGTAGGCGACAGGCTAGCAACCTGTGACTATTGTACCGTTTTTGTCAAACTTAAAAACTAGAATTGCTAAAAGTGGCTCCGACGCGGTAACGTTTCGTGTGTGCGCCTCATTTTGCTCACCGGTATAAATTGTATATTAGTATATGTTCTAATTAAGTGAAATGAAACAATTTCTTTTGAGAAATAAAGTTCTATAAACATAATTCTGTCAATCAAGCTTGATTCTGGTTAAACGCAATCCTATCTCTGTATAAAAAAAATCACAAATAAAATAGAATATTTAGTCAAAACAGCTCTTAGACTATGCAACTTTTGTTGCCCGTTTTCCGATAAGCAGTGAAGCGCACATATTCTAGGAAACTGGTGAGCGCTAGAGTATATACACCTAATTGGCTATTAGCCGTTGTTGCCAATGAAGTTATTCATGTCATGGCAGTAGAAGTGCATTTAGATGAATCCAATAATCCTAGTTTCTAGAAATCATCTGTTGATGCATAAGCCTATTGAGCCAGCCGGCTTTATCCGGATCAAAGGACCATGTTATATCAGGTATGTATATAGGGTGGGGCCTTTAACAGGAGCAAATTCATCATCCTAGCCTACATATCCGTCCCACTGCTGGGCACAGGCCTCCTCTCAGAACAAGAGGGCTTGGGCCATAGTTCCCACGCGGGCCCAGTGCGGATTGGGAACTGTACACGCACCATTGAATTGCTTCGCAGGTTTGTGCAGGTTTCCTCACGATGTTTTCCTTAACCGCAAAGCTCGTGGTAAATTTCAATTGTAATTCCGCACATGAATTTCGAAAAACTCACGAGGTGAGAGCCGGCATTTGAACCCACGACCACGACCCTCTGCTTGAGAGGCGATTGGTCAAACTATCGACTTTTATAAAGTCGATGGGTCAAACGCTAGGTCACCACGGCGTATAGGCCACTACGGCTTATATACGAGTAAGAGCAAATTATCAAAAAACAAATCGTACTCGTCAAACAGAACGACATTAGTTCAGCGACGTATTTTTAAATAATTGAGGTTTTAGATTTTTGTTTTTCATTCAAATTAACTGAGCGCTGAGAGCCTGTCGGTAGGCCTCCAACAAGATGGAGCGACGGCCTGGTTAAGATCGCGGGATCGCGGTGGATGCGGAAAGCACAATATTGGTCTGAATGGAGATGAGTGGAGAGCCTTGGGGGAGTCCTGTGTCCAGCAATGGACGTCTTTCGGCTGACATGATGATGATAAATAAAAAAAGTATAACCAGCTCCAAAAAAAAATAAAAAATGGAACCGACTACAAAACCATTGAAAATATTTTTCTAGATACCTACTAGCTCGAAGTCAGTGACTCAGCACAAGATAGCAGGGAGGGATTGAAACCACCGGGCTTGACCATTTTTTCATTAAATTTTTTTGTGTATATTTATTATCCATAACAACTTTTGCCATAATAATATTCTGCCATAATAACGTTTGCTATAATTTAAATGCCATCATAGTTTTTGTTCTAATATTAAAAATCCTTATACTTATTTGCACTAAGTTCAATATCCATAACAACTTTTGTCATAATGATCATTTGCCATAATAACGTTTGCCATAATGTAAATACTATAATACTTTTGTCCTAATATTGAGTCGCAATTCTAACCTAACCTACTTTTCTAGCTGCGGTTCGTTTGTTGGGGTCGCAGTTCTAAACTAACCTAACCTACTTTTCAGGCTGCGGTTCGTTTCTATAGGGTTCGCAGTTCTAACCTTATCTAACCTCCTTTTCTGGCTGCGGTTCGTTACTGTAGGAGTCGCAGTTCTAACCTAACCTAACTTAGTTTTCTGGTACCGGTCCGTCACTGTTGGGGTCTCAGTTCTAACCTAATCTGCTTTTCTGGCTCGTAAATCGCTGTTTGTCAACAAGTGCTTTGTTATGTCATTTAATACACTCGCGGTCAAATAATACGGGTCAGTGACGAATACCTTAAAATTTTGAAAATGAAAAGGTTTACTTATACGAAACTGACTCTATATTAAAGAGAATTTAATATCGTATTAAATACAACCTTCAACTGTTTTACATGGCTGCTGGAAAAAGTTAAAATTAAAAAAAAACTCTAATTAGGGTCTAAATTAAAATTGCACTTGTTTTACTTTTGCCTGTTTTCTCACTTTTATTTTCAATCTGTCAAAGCATAATGATAAAAGGCATTCATTGTTGCCTTTCTTGATCATTCTTGATTTACTATCATGTGGCTGACACCAGAAGAATGTACACGTATCGTCACTATGTTAGAAGAAGGCGGAATTCAGAGAAGAACAGCGAGAACTGTTGGCATGTCACTTTCTACCGTGCAGAGAGTCGTCCAACGTTTCCGAGAAACTGGGCAGAACATTAGAAGACCAGGAACCAGCAGACCGAGATGTATTGCAGCTCGAGAAGATCAATTTATTGTTACAACTATGCTCCGAAATCGGCACCTCACGGCTGTTGAAGTCAAAAATCAACTTCGAGAGACTCGAAAAGATGACATAAGCGAGTGGACTGTAAGGCGGCGGCTACAAGAAGCTAATTTGACCCCACGTAGACCGGCAAATGGCCCAAAACTTGAAAAGGGGCAGCGAACAGCAAGATTGATTTACGCCCGCGAACACAGATGGTGGGCAGACGAAGAATTGGTAAGAAATATGTTTTCTGATGAATCCAGATTTATGCTCTATGCACATGATGGGCGGCGAAGAGCTTACAAACGGCCAGGTGAATGTTGTACTCGAGCTTATTTTGAGGAAAAAGTGTCGTTTGACGGTGGGTGTATTGTGGCCTGAGCTGTAATCTCTTCAGAGACTCACATGGAGTAAGTCTTCATAAAAAATGGTACGCTAACTAGTGCAAGATGTGTAGAAGAGACTCTTAATGAGCATGACGGTCCATACTTAATTAATATGGGTGAAAATCCCATGTTCATGCATGAAAACGCCAGGCCATACACAGCTCAGATTGTAAATGATTACTTTGACGACGTTGGTATCATTTTTATGAACTGACCCTCGAGAATTCCGGACTTAAATCCGATCGAGTATGTATGGGACGAGCTTTGAAGGCATGTAAGAAATCGAAACTCCGCTCTAGTTACACTTAGAGACCTGAAACATGCGTTAGTGGAAGGATGAATCAATGTCCCGCAAAATCGCATAAGAAACCTAATGAAGAGCATGCCCAATCATCTGGAAGCTTTAAAAAGAGCCCGTGAAGGCAATACGAAGAATTAATTTGATTTAAAGTTAGTTTTTTCTGTTGTAATGTGAGATACCAAGTGTTAATTTTTCTACGTAAAATTTGTAAATATTTTGTTTTGTACGTAATTAGAATAAACAAATGAATAACTTTCACGCCTATCATGTCGTTTAATTAATTATAGAATTATCTACAATATACAGTTTAATTCATGCTCCTAGCTCTATTATTTTAGGAGATATTCTAGTTTTTCGTACCGACCCGTTTTCTTTGACCGCGAGTGTATTATGGATTTTAATATTATTACTCGTATTAAGTTTCATGTCTTACTATTATTAGTACAAAACATATTAGGGATATAGAGTATTAGGACATGTGACATTATGGCTTATGATTGTAAGGACATAAGATCACTATGGCAAAAGTATGATATGTCAAAAGTGTTATAGCATTTGAGTTTAGGACAAACGATATTATGGATTACGAAGGAGACTCCTTACTAAATCGCCAAAGTCTAACGGAGAGCTCAATTCCCGTAAGGCTGAGGCGGTTATTGTAAGATTTGCTGTCTTATGTATTCATAACGATAACGAACTGATTTTGTTGCGTGAGGGCGCGTCTTTTTTAAATCAGACAAGCTCTACGACAAACAGCAGTGTCCCCACCTTAGGGTAATTTACCATAAATTTAAGGTATTTTTACTTGTTTAGCATCTTTTTCGGGGCAAAAAAATAATTAGGGTATTTTTTAGGGTAAAAGTATTCGAATAAAATGTACGATTTAAAAAAAAAATACAGCAGCTGACATAGAAGCCAAGATTATTATGGATGCATTCCAAAAATGTTTCGAAACGGTGTAGTAGTTTAGCTACTAGTTTATTAATAAGTCTCATTTATTTGCTTTGTTTTTATTTCAAAAAATTTTAAGTTAAAAAATAAAAAGTGCCTAATTTAGGGTAATTTAGCGTAGCGCTAGGGTAAAAAAAATATCTGTGGTAACACTGACAAACAGGCACTTTACAAAAGTGGAATTTTTGTATACACGTATAATTGCTGAATCCTGCTCATTTAAAGCCTCCAAATACTACCGACTATCAAGGGCAACTAGTGTCGTAACAGACCCATTGTAACTATTTTCCCACCGCTACGTGTACCTGCCGTTAATTGCTATATTATAGCTGTATAAATTGTTTTACGCCTGACGTAATGCGTAAGAACGTCGATTATAATTGTCTTATCGTTAAGTAATCTTCAGAGTGAGACGGTTTTCTAGCAAAGCATGCATTCTATGCACGTATCATTTAATAATGGTAATTTATACTAGTCAAAAGAAAATAAAGGCAACTTGAGTTTCATTTATAATAAACTAGCTTTATGCCCGCGACTTCGTCTGCGTACCCTATGTTCATCCTCGGAGCTTAAACTATCTCTACACCAAATTTCGTCAAAATCGGTTCAGTGGATTCGACGTGAAAGCGTAACAGACAGACAGACAGACAGAGTTACTTTCGCATTTATAATATTAATAGTAGGGATAAATAAATAATAATAAATATCATGGGACACTTGACACCAATTGACCTAGTCCCAAACTAAGCAAAGCTTGTAATATGGATACTAGGCAACGGATAAACATACTTAAATATAGATAAATAAATACTTAAATATGTACATATTAAACATCCAAGACCCGAGAACAAACATTCGTATTATTCATACAAATATCTGCCCCGGCTGGGATTCGAACCCGGGACCTCAAGCTTCGTAGTCAGGTTCTCTAACCACTTAGCCATCCGGTCGTCAACTTATAAAATGAAATCAAAAAAATGTCTGCGGATTTATCCGAATACTTACGACAAGTATTTGTATGTTAGGTAAGTATCGTGAATGACTCTACCTATACAAAAAGAGCATAAAACGAGCCATTTTAACCGAGGCGTTCATATAGCCACCCGAGCCGGTACGGTGAGAGTAAATAGACAAGTCGAGGGAAAATGGATTTAATGCTCGAGTTTTACACTCTACTTTTCACTTCGATTCAGAGGAAATTAAAATTAATCATCATCCCAGCCTATACGAGTATACGTCCCACTGCTGGGCACAGAGGATTCTGAGAGGAGAATGAGAGGGCTTGGGCCATAGTTCCCACGCGGGCCCAGTGAGGATTGAAAACTCAATACATTAATATTAATACTAAAAAAATTAATACTAGGTACTTTTTATTTTTCATGCATTGCTATATATTTTTTTATTTTATTGATTTATTTTTATTGATTTTCATTTTATAATTAAACAAAAATATCAAAAATATATTTTTTTTGTTCGTGGCTGTTGACACCTGATTACCTTTGTCTTAGTCGAAAATTTTACTCAATCATTAGGCATGAAAATATTTTATGTCGCCTAGATCCACCATAAATACCAACTTTACGAGCACGAGAAGTGATAAACTATTTTTTAGACAAGAATAGTTTTTTAAGATTTATATTCGCAAGCGTTTTCGTTTTACCAATAAAACTCACATGGCCTTTATTTTTTTTAGGGTAGTATAAAATTCGGCGAAGCACTAAAGTCGTCGACATAGGTCAGCGAATACGCAAGTTGAATCTGCAACGGGCGGCCCTTATCGCTCGAACCAAGACCGACTCACGCCTAACCGGTTACAATTAATTGTTGATAAAATATTATTTTATTTATTTAACTTGAAATACAAGAATTTTAGAAAAAATAACCATATAAAACTTAACTATAAACTGACTACCTAACTTAAAAACTTAATACCTACTAAATTAAATCTAAAAAAAGGCTGGCAGCATTCCCTCGTTGAATGGCGATGGCGATTCGTTGAGAGAGATAGCTCCAGTAGTGTCGACCGGCGCTTTTGCACTTCTTTAATAAAATTTTGTGCGCCGGGACCCCAATAATATGATAATATGTTGTGTATTTCACTCTAAAATAATTTATAGTTTGAGATTTATATGTTCAAACATTATAAAAAACAGCGCAACAAAAATAAGACGTTTCTTGGTGAAGACCCTTATTGATAATCAATGTAACAATATTTTTATTTAAATGTTGTAGAATTAGGAATGATGCAATAAAATCACCCGTCTGTTTATTACGGTTCTCGAGATAAATAAACAAACAGACGGACAAATGGGCATTGTGGCGTCAGTAATAAGATTTCACATGTCACGTTTCTACTACGGAATCCTAATAACTGGCTCATGATACAAACATTGTTCTAAAATGTACGAAATGAAAGTAGGTATCCGCAGAACTGTTGCAATCGACAAGCGAAGGTCGGCCGATCATGAGAAAAAATACGCCATTTTGGACAAGAACACAGAACTCGCTAAAATAATATAGTATATAATTAGATAGGTACAAATGTCATCATCCCAGCTTATATACGTCCCACTGCTGGGCATAGGCCTCCTCTCAGAATGAGAGGGCTTGGGCCCAGTGCGGATCGGGAACTTCACACACACCATTGAATTGCTTTGCAGATTTGCGCAGGTTTCCTCACGAGATTTTCCTTCACCACAAAGCTCGTGGTAAATTTCAAATGTAATTCCGCACATGAATTTAGAAAAACTCAGAGGTGCTAGCCGGGGTTTGACCCCACGACCCTGTGCTTGAGAGGCGATAGGTCAAACCACTAGGCCACCATGGCTTCATAGATACTAAATAATAATTCCCGCCCATTTTATTGTTCTCAAAAACGTTCGTATTTTGTTAAGTTACTTCCATCAGCCTCAGTACCCATCAAGACAGTATGCAAAGGTCGCATCGAGAGATTAGTAATTGATATACAGTGAGTTACCTGCAGTCAGGCTTTTTTCAAGGGAGGTTGAAGTAACGTATTTCTGCAAGTTAACTATGACATTAATGGCTACTTGCTGGAAACACATAAATCTCGAGCGTTAAGCTCAGTTTAGTACCTAGTGTCAAATGTATGGAACTTTCAAGCTTAAACCAGGTTTAACTGCTAAATCTAGATATATTTTTTCTGCAAGACGGCCTAATTTAATTAATAAGTTAAATTAAGACTTCGGTAAATAAGAATTGCCATCAATGTACAGCAAAGTAAATTGACAAGTACCTGAGTGTAAATGGCAGCCGACAGAGATACTTCGATTATAAGTTGTCAATTTGCTTTGTTGTACAATTATTATTGTACATGGCCGGCAATTACAATTTTGTTAGAAAGTTAACAAAGTCTGAATTATATTTAATTAATTAAATTAATGTCGTGGTGAAGTTAAAAAAAAACTTTACCACAATGCAGAGTAACCACTTTTGCACCTTACACATTAAGCAGAAAGAAAGTAACATTTATTTAAACATATTCGATACACAGAAAAAATAGATAATAAGAAAAAAATATATAAGTAGAATATTATAAATTGGGCCCCTTTCAACATAAAGTTACGGCAAGCCGCGACGCTGTTTTTTGGGCCCCCATTTATGTACCCTGTACTTATTAAGTACCTTCGCAACGAGTATCTATAGCTGTGTAGCTCTGCCTTTGTTTAATTAAAGGTATTAAAGCTATATAGGTTATTTTTTCTGTTGAACAAGAAACCCCGAAGTATTTGTATCTGTCTCATGACGCAATCCTATTTGTGAAGGCCAGCTCGCTCTCGTTCGGGCTTAAAGAGAACTGTATCGTTCGTTACGGTAATTCGTTAGACATAATATCTGGGGTATTACTATTAGCTTACTTTGACATTTAGAGACTATATACATCTCTGAATTATTTAGATTAGGCATTTTATTATTAACTCAGGGACTTTATACATCCCCTTGCTATATTTATATTGTTAAGCTTATGGATTTTAAACTTTTATATTTTTAGTTTAATTTCTAGTCACAGGCTCGCGACGTCTAAGTTCCCAAAACGATCCCATACAGCTTATGGGAATGGAAGCAATACCATGTCCTCGGTACCGCTCTGCTTTCAGAGCATGACATGAGTGCGTGTGAAATAACTTTGGGGCGGCAGACGTGAGCTTACGTTCGGAATCCAAAAGCTTAGTGGTTACTTGACCTGATATAACACTACATATACTAAATGGTGGGCCTTCTGCACTTAATACAAACTAGATGTGTACAAGGCATCAGTACCTCAAATTCTACAATTCTTAACACACAGATTTGAGGAAAACGCCAGCTATAGCACTCTTAATACGGACAGGTCGGCACTAGCATTAATAGAAGGTAGCATAGGCACGGATGATAGGGTCGCAAGATTTATTAAGGGAGTGTACAGACTACGACCGTCAATCCCAAAATATGTGAGCATGTGGGACCCTTCAAGAGTGCTGCGCTTATTAACAAACTGGCCAGAAAATAGTTTTTTAAACTTGGAAAAAGTCACCAAAAAGCTGTCAATTCTTTTAGCTTTAGCTTCAGCTCAGCGGGTTCAAACATTGTCTGCCATAAAAATAAATAATATTAACGAATATGAGTCAAAAATTGTAATCAACATCACAGATGTAATTAAAACCTCAGTTAGTACTAGATCTCAACCCACCATAAACCTGCCATTTTTTGAAAGTTACCCTCAAATTTGTCCAGCCAGAGCTCTTAAATTGTTGTCATCTAATTTACTTTGTAGTGGTATTTTACGAGTAATGTACGAGTAGAATTGAATTTACAGTACATCTTAGTTGTAGAACACATTGTTTATTGAATAAAATCATTATTTTTGTGTTCAATATTACTTTTAACTAGCTTTTGAACGCGACTTACTAATATTATAAAGAGGACAGCTTTGGATTTGTTACGAATTAACCCAAAAACTACAGGACCGGTATTAAAAATTCTTTGACTATTTCAATGCTAAATTATTATATTCCTAAGTGCCATAGGCTATATTTATTATCAGAAAAAAAATTAGGGTTCCGTACTAAAACTACAATAATGTAACTGAAAATGTAAAAAAAGTTACCATAAAACATTTCATCGCATGCGCTGTAGAAACTATTGATTATAGAACAAAAAAATATACATCAAGATCTACACACTATACTAACATGCTTATTATATGACCAATTGTAGAAGGGGCTTAAAACTACCACGAAGATACGTGTTTGGCAAATTTTAATCCTATAAACTTACGGTTTAAAAATTTTAAAAACCCCCGACAAAAAAAACGCTAAAAATAAATAAAAAAAAACGAAAAAAAAAAGGCGCCAGAAAAGGACAACTAAAAAGTAAAAAATAATTATGCACTGCCTAGCTGTTGCCTGCGACTTCATCTGCGAAGAATTCGTTTATCCCTATCCCGCGGGGACTATGCTGATTTCCCGCAAAATTAGCCTAAGTTAATTTAGTACAAGTACCTAGTAATATTTTTTTTATCTAAGCGTCGTCGGTGTCGGGGGACCGCTAAGGTTAACAGGAAACTAAAGTACATTATGTTGTATTTTTTAAAACCTTAGCGGTCCCCCGACATCGACGACGCTTAGATAAAAAAAATATTACTAGGTACTTGTACTAAATTAACTTAGGCTAATTTTGCGGGAAATCAGCATAGTCCCCGCGGGATAGGGATAAACGAATTCTTCGCAGATGAAGTCGCAGGCAACAGCTAGGCAGTGCATAATTATTTTTTACTTTTTAGTTGTCCTTTTCTGGCGCCTTTTTTTTTTCGTTTTTTTTTATTTATTTTTAGCGTTTTTTTTGTCGGGGGTTTTTAAAATTTTTAATTTTAGTTTTTTTTTATTTCATGTTTTTTAAACTTTGGTATATATTTTTTTTTAAGTGTACTAGTGTGTTGAATATCCTGGCTGCAGCTCAGCTCGTGTTGCCACCATTGCATTGTATGTAGAATCAAATACTGATCAAAAGGAATCAAACACAACATGTCTGCTAATTTTTTTTCAAGAGTAGGTATACTGGTGTGCTGGATATCTTGGCTGCAGCATCAGCTCTTCATGTTGCCACCACTGCATTGTATGTAGAATCAATTACTGATCAAAACGAATCCAAACACAACATGTGTGCTATTATTTTTTAAAGTCTTCTAGTGTGCTGGATATCCTGGCTGCAGCATCAGCTCATCCTGTTGCCACCATTGCATTGTATGTAGAATCAATTACTGATCAAAACGAATCCAAACACAACATGTGTGCTATTATTTTTAAAGTCTTCTAGTGTGCTGGATATCCTGGCTGCAGCATCAGCTCATCCTGTTGCCACCATTGCATTGTATGTAGAATCAAAAACTGATCGAAACGAATCCAAACACGATATATCTGCTATGGTTTTATCAAGAGTGTACCTACTGGTGTTCCGGATATCCTGGCTGCAGCATCAGGCCGAGAACTGCATAATCTTGCATAGTCATATAGCATACATTGGTGTTTCAAATTTTACTTCCCAAATATGCTTGAAAGTAAAGTAAACACCCATTATGCGTCTAAGATTCCTACCGCAGCGGACAAAAGAGCTGATGATCTTGAAACGGCTGAACCGATTTTGATAAAACATGTCTAAGAACCATCGCTAGAAAACCAGCTTTCAAATAAAAAAAACCGCATTCAAATCGGTCCACCCGCTTAAGAGCTACGGTGCCACAGACAGACACACAGACACACAGACACACAGACAGACACACAGACACACAGACACACAGACAGACACACATAGCGGTCAAACTTATAACACCCCTTTTTTCCGTCGGGGGTTAAAAAGTGACTCAAGAGACCGTAAATATAGCAACAAGTGACAAGAAAAAGTTGATCGACCCAACTCTACGTTTGCTGTTTGTTGATTAAACACTGACAACTAGACACGTGTTAACATTTGTTTAACTAGTTATGAAGTTTAAAAGCATGCTAAAATTTCGCCGTGTCAGAGGCGAACAACCTCTGTACATAACTGTATCATCAGTATCATCATGACTTGACATTGACTTATCATTAGAATTAAGAGTGTGAAGATGCGTTACGTCGAGGACATTGTCCCCTGGATAACGGTTTGACCCTAAAAAAATAAGACGGTTTTATCCCGATTTTTTTTATAATAGGCATTCCTGAAAATACATAGGTACAATTGTCCGTCGGTAAGTTAGAAAAAATAATATCGGACACGTTTTTTTTTGTCAATCCATCCATACTAATACTAAGTCTAATAAATGTGAAAACGAAAGTGACCCATTTCACCGGAGATATTTCTGGCCGAATAAAGAAGTTTGACCACTATTATGTATTTATGAATTACATCTCTTTCTTTCACACGTCACGAATGACTTCCGTTTCTTTCTTACCCTAACTAAAGAAAGAGATACGAGACGTAATAAAAAATGTTACATTCTTGTTTCAAACGGATGTACGGCGTGCAACCTCCGGTGTTGTATTATTAAGCTCTTTGGTCACAACGTGCATCTAGAGCTAAGTTTAGATGATATGAAAAGTTTCTATTTCAATAATATGACGTAGCTCAGTAGAGGCAAGGTAAATGAAAAACACTTCCTCGACACAATCCTGCTTTACTCAAAACTTTTGACGCAAAGTATTGTCTTCTAGTTACTATTAGTTTTATTCTGTGCTTTAGCGCTTGCGTCACTCCATAGAGCAGGCCAAGTAAGGTCGAAACGAGAACGCGCCGCGGCCGCGTTTCGAGTAACGGTGACCGATTGTTCCGCACAAAAACCTATACGCGGCTCGAGACATACTTTTGTACAAGCCACAAGCAGACAGCGAGCCCTTTACCCATTCATTAAGTAACATTCCATACGTCCCGCTGCTGGGTACAGGCAGTGGCGTGCCTAAAGTATCAGACTATGGCAAGCCGAGAGATATGTTTCAGTATTTTTTAACATTTAATGTAAGTAAATCCATCTTGTTGCCGCTCTACTCTTCAATCTTTACTACTCTGTGAAATACACAAGTCAGGAGTCGGCTTTTGGGACGCAATTTTATCTTTCTTTTCAATTAAACTTAATGTATTTACCTTTCCACCGATTATTAATTATTTTATACACTTGGAGTTCACACAAGGGACAATTAGGTTCGTTTCCGAACTCATTCTCTCTCACAAGCACCGCAGTTTACACCGAACTAAAACCAGAATACCTAAGTACTTTTTTTTAATGATATCTAATCACAACGCTACGCTACGGCCCACGGTTCGAAATAAACAATCATGAAGTTAGTTAGAAGTTATTCATATCGCCCGCGATTACTTATGCAATTCTTACTATTTTACGTAAAATAAAGGGCGCTAAATTATTCAAGTGATTTTATTACTTAGAACTTTTTTTTCGTTTGGAAATTGTTCGGTTTATAAATCAAAGGATCGCCACTGTCTGTAATCAGATTTCAAAATTTAGTTAACTATGTCCTCACTGGACACTAACTATTGCATTCCCGCGCACGGCTGTAACTTGCGCCGGTGCCGTGGTCAAGAATGTCTCTTCGTTGTTGTATCGTAAAACGTGTCAGGTGCTACTGCCATCTGGCCCCTATTACACCAACGTGACATTTGTCAGTGACATATGTCGAGAAACAATCTACTATTTGTAGGTACAGATTAATTACCGAGAGGGTGAAATTGCACAAGTATGTAATGGTATTGTGTTTATAGGCATTCCATATTTGAAATTTCCTTTTTCCCGTACTATCGGCATAGAGACAGGTTTGTACCTACCTGCCTAATAATTATATGTATTCAAGAAATACATTACAAAATAATGTCAGTGTCAATTTTCTATATTATTTACGTTGTGCGTATATTTTAAAGAAACTGAAGAAAGTAAATATATATGTCAAGAAGGGACAAGGGAAAATGAATTGAATTACAGACCACACCTAATATTATTATCAATACTTGTGATAGCTCAGATGAAGAATTAAATTATAGCGAATGAAAGCAAAAAGGGCTGAGTATTTATTTTACTTGTTAAGAAACGAAGGCTACCTATGTAATTTAATAAAATTAAGAGAAATACTTAAGCTATACCACGCGTCATATAAATCTGCCTAAAAGTTCATTACTTACTTAATACTCAGTTTTGACACATTTTTGAGATACATTTTTATGCGACGTCTTTACGTTACTCCCGGATTGTGTTGGAATCGCTTAACGAAGTAGTGCCTATTCAATTATTGGATTTATACCTTTATAGTTTTTGTGGTACTAGTCGTGGCAATGAACTTTTAGGCAAAGTTAGCCGGCGGAAGGTATAGTCTCTTTTTCATGCGAACCGTGCAAGGACTACAAATGCAATTCCATGATCTTGCTAATTGGCATGGTTCATATTTTACCAATGTACCTCGATTCGAAAACCATTTTGAGGGATAGGGTTTTTGAACACTTTTGTCTTATTCTGATCCAACAATACTTACGGGTTACGAAAATATAGCCAAAGATATGTTTGACCTTTTAATGGGATTAATCCTTTTTCTTAAAAAGTATATCCACAAGTATCTACGTTTGTCTATGCCATAGATACAATAGACTCTATGGTATCTGTCACGCTGATATTGATGTCAGTCAGTTCACAGTTGTCACCGTAAAATGCGAATTATTTTTCCGACAGTCTGCATCGAATCGAATCCTTTTTCCTTTTCCGCGCGTAGTTTTCATAAAAATCTATGTTCCTTCGTGCAACAATAGTACGTCAACAACTTCCGGAAAAGTACTTGTTCGAATTTTCTCAGATTTGCGACGACGGCAGTGTCGAGCTATAAATATTGAATGCTGCACATTTTATGCACAGTATTGTTGTGAATATCATTTCGACGAACATGGATCGCAGTGCACCCAACTAGCAAATTGCTCTTGAGAAATGCATGCTATATGTCTTAAATAAATCACAGGAAAGCTATGGAAAATGTTTGTCGTCTTATAAACGCATTGGTAACCACAAAATAATGCTAGGAGTAATAATCTGGAAAAACATATCTCGAGAGCGCATTGGAGATTATAATACATGGTTTATTCAAGTACCTACAGTCCTACAGAAGCAAGATATGAGACTTTAACTCTCCGCTAAATACATTAGTTTCAATAAAGTCTTATCTAAGTCTAACACTTCTCTACAGAACTTATATAGGACTAGTAGGCTTGAGAATGTCATTATTGTGTCATCTAAGACTGAAATCCTGTATCAGAATGATTCTTGGCTCTTACAGGAGCAAAAGCAAAATGGGAAATTAATTTTTTGCTCTTATATAAAGCAAAAAGTTCTGAACCAACCTTTTTTTTTGCTTTTTTAGGACCTTGTTTTTCACAAACAACTAACTCGTTTTTTTTATGTATTATACTTGGCTACAACAATGCACCTACCTTAAATCAATGAATGCAGTTTTCCTGTCACTGAAATTGATAACATGGTTCCTTAAGTATATTTTTCTGCCCTGTACAAGGTGTACATAGTACATATACCCAGTAAAATAACTGGTGAATAACTACATATTTTTTGCACGAACATAATTATGTCAAAAGCGACGTTCATATTAGGTAGGGCTAACTGTCGAGCAAAAATGATACAAATCGTCACTACTTTGAAAAATCTCGTATCTCAAATTAATACGTCAACAAAATTGACTTTTAAAATTATGTACATAAAGTTCACTCAATAAAATTATCGATTTTAAGATACGGGCTTTTTTCAAAGTAGTGACGAAATGTCCCGTCATAAGTTGATTATTCTATGCAATAATTTTCCTGCGCTTGGTAAAAAAATTGTGGGCAGTTAAAGGTCACCATCGCTCAAAACGGAGTACTTAGAATGGACACGGCAACCTCCGTGTATTAAACTATATAAACTCGCTATATAAAGAGACTGGCAAGCATACGACATTGTTAAATCCACCCACGTCGAATTATAAATACTTGTAAACGTCTAACCAACAAAATATTGGTTTCGGGAAACAAGCCTTATTCAAAAACGTACAAAAAACTCATTAGAGACGCTTATTTAATTCGTTATACGTAGAATTCATAATTAGAGGAATAAACGGAAATGCCATGTAATAAGATATTTTTGAGATATTGATCTTTAAAATTAGAATGTATGTATGTAAAATCTTGACTGTACAAAAGAAAACAAACAAAATACAATTGACAAACGGTGATATACCTACTTGTATGGTCAAGGACTTTCTTCTTCTCTTTTAAAAAATGGCTTTCTGTCCTTATTAGAGGTCAAGGACTTAAATTCATGAGACACCATGGAAGCTTTTCAAAGGAAAATACATAGTTACAATTTTCGTCGTTAATTAATGATGACGTTAACTGTGAAATGGTTCCATGATGGCTCATAAATCAAATGTCCTTGACCAGGATACAAAGGCGGTCTTATCTAAGGCGGAAAATATCGAGGGTTAAGTATTACGTTTTTAATCTACTTCAAAAAAAGGAGGAGGTTATCAATGCGGTTGTATTTTTTTTTTTTCTAAGTTGGTCATCACAGCGTTAACGCAAAAAAGAGTGAGTTTTGTATTGGTATTAGTACGGAACAATCGGTACACGGGTTCTGATTCACAGTCGAATGATTTTTATTTCATTTCTAATACGTGCACTCTACGATATTGGTTCATAATCCTTTCGCTGCATTTGCTGCAGGTGACCAAATAAAAGCGGATGCGCCGACAATCCATTAGCGCGTTGCCTGGCGGAATTCGTTTACGGGATTAAGTTGGTCGATGTGTATTAAAACCATCTGAAGGTCCATTTTTCACGCAAACATTTTCACCGAAACTGGAAGATTTTAAATCACGTCTAAAGTAGTGTCAATGCAATCAGCAACAATAAAAATCGGCCAAGAGCGTGTCGGACACGCCCAAGATAGGGTTCCGTAGCCATTACGAAAAAATCAAGTACTATTATGTGCGTTATAACACAATTAAAACACTTACTACAGTCTTAAAATCTTTTACCAGAAAAAGAGCGTGTCGTCACGGGCACTTACGTCCTTTTGTTGAGAAGCACAGTTTTTCGGCAATAACTCAAGAACGGTATATCCGATCATGTTGAAACCAATTTTCGTTGAAAGTATTTATTAAGCGTCATCTTTCCATATTTTTTGGACAAACAGTTTAAAAGATACAGGGAGGGAGGACACAATTTTCGCTATTTAGGGAGTGATTATTTTCGGAAATCTACACTTAATAAAAAAAATTTGAGAAACCATACTATCTTTTTAAAAGAGCTGTCAAACTACGCATATGTGCCACACGTTGATGCGAGTTAATTTTTATTTCTTTAATTCCTGTTACTTGTATGGAGTGCCCATCCCCTCCCTCCTATAAACTTACCTTCTTCGATATCTTGGGGCTCAATTAAAGGCACTAAACAACTTTTCAGGTACCTGTTCAGTATTTATTCAATTTAGGCTTCAAAACAACGCAATATCCGCAACAGGCTTCGTCAACAGAACAAATTGTAGATCCGCAATAAAACAAATTGTAAATCCGCAACATGCTTCGTCATTAATTTTCAGGAGAAGCAAAAAATGGGCAAAAAAAAATTATAGTTTTTGTTTCTAATGTTACTTAGTCTTCTATTGACGAAGAGCTTAGAATTTCTTGTAGTTTTTGTTAATATATTCCAATTGGATGCATGTGTATCACAGAGATACGTGCGCTATATGTAGGTACGCCCTGGTGAAAACACAAGGATTGAATCAGATGTACTTTATGACTTAGTAAACTTTTGGTTCACAATGGTGTCGTATTTCATCTCGACCGTGTATAAGTATGTTTTAGTGCAAACATCAATTAACGCGTCAAATTAATTAGTCGCAAGCAAACATCGATTGCGGCGAAATGCGTCTAGGGTATAATACTACACGAAAAATGAGATGCTACAAATTAATATCATCATCATCTCAGCCGTAGGACGTCCACTGTTGGTCATAGGCCTCCCCCATATACCTCCAGTTGCTTCGGTTGGCAGTGGCCAGCATCCACCGTGAACCCGCGCCTTTAACCAGGTCATCCGTTCGTCTCGTTGGTGGACGTCTTACGAATTTATATACTAATTTAAAAAGCTACGCGGAAAATTGCTTCAAATACAAGATTCTATGGAAATGTTGTTATAGTTTGAGGTGAAATGCTAAATATATAAATAACTAGCTGACCCGGCAAACTTCGTACCGCCCCCTTTTATATATTTACCTTCCTTTTAAACCTTCCCTGGACTTTCACAAATAATTTAAAACAAAAATTAACCAAATCGGTTCACCCGTTCTCGAGTTTTAGCGAGACTAACGAACAGCAATTGATTTTTATATATATAGATATAGATTACAGGAATACATATTAAATGTAGAAATTCCATGTAAGATATTTTTCTACGTAAAGGTTCCTGGGATCGCCGGTTGGCCTCAAACCCGCATCAGTTTTATTATTATGTGTCGATAGTGTTACCAACTGCACGACGTCACTGCTGCCCTAACCCAACCAAGAAAAATATACTTAAAATCAGGAATCTAGCTTTAGCCATAACAAAACTACAGGAGGTTGAAAATAATCTGAATGCAATCTGAAGGACTTCGTGAAAAGTATAATACGGACGTGCCTTTGTTTTTCTCGACTTGGCGGGGCCACTGCTGTGTTCCCAGATCTCTAAGCATGAATCAATCTATGGCAATTATCGTAAGTTACTGGCACTTGAGGTATTCCAACTTAGGCCTCTAGGTTGGCAACGCATCTGCAATACGCCTGGTGTTGCAGATGTTTATGGGCGGTGGTGATCTCTTACCACCAGGAGACCCGCTTGCTCGTTTTCCTTCCAGTCGAATAAAAAAAAAATTTTTTTTTCGACAACTACGTGCCAAATTGCATAGGAAAAGTGTACTTAAGAACTGTGCATGTGGTGAAAACATATGTAAGTGATAGGTACATACCTACCTAGAAAAAAAATGATCTCGAAAACGAAATGTTACTACAATTTTTAGGAACTCCCTCGGAAATTTTTGGTACACCCCAGAACGAAATATCTATGATACCTATAGAAAGCTGGAAGGTTTGGGTTAACACTCGGGTAGTCTACTTTTTATCGCACAATCCCCAAGGGATCGGGATAAAATCCCAAATTTTCAACCTTTTAAGACTTTTCCGTTTAGAGACATGAAATTCGGCGCAAGTATTTTAATAAACATTAAAATTTGTTGGGTGTTCCAATGGGTTTTTTTGTGAAATCCCGAAAGTTCAATTCAATCGCTAAACGTCGTTTACGCGTGCATGGGTAAAGCATTATAATAGGTATTGTGGTATAAAATGGCCGGAAAACGTCGCTCCCAAAAGAACTTGTGTGAGGGGATGAAAACCACATGAGTGAACTTGTAAACAAAGCATCACTTGAATAGGTATTGTGACCGTGGGTAGATGGGAGTCTGGTTTATGTCATGGATGTCTCAAAATATTACGTCAGTCTCCTCTAGTAGGTACGTCCGTAGTAGGTCCGTCTAGGTAGGTACTTGTACCGCAAAAAATGTTTAGCAATTGGCTGAAGAAACCTTTTCTAACGGGGATAACCATCACACCATCAGCCTATTTGCACCTAAATCACACGAAATTCTTCACGGTTGAGAGGCTAAATTAAGTAAGCAACATTTTTAGAGATATCCAATATTACAAATGCGAAAGTGTGTGTGTTTGTCCGTCTTTCACGCCGTAACTTACATCAACCATTGATGGCAAAATTGCTTAGAAAAAGCAAAGTTGTCACATTTGGCAGTACCTCTATTGTTACATTAACATTTACACGGAAGTTTTCTTAGGAAAGCATATTTAACTTTTGAGTTCCATAAAGAAAATCAATGTAATTTGTAAAGCTTATTGCCAGGTTTTTCAAAAGAAAATGTTCGCATACAATTTCTAAGACGTTTTAAAACTCTGGGCCTGTACTTCTACGGCTTCAACCTACAAAAGTAAATAATGTCCACGTTTTTCTTTTCTGTATTTATTCTTTTGTTTTTAAGTCTACTACCCGACAAAAGGATGCTTATGCAATAGTGTGTTAACCCTCATGAATTCCGCAATACAATGTCAACCCTTAGAAAATATTTTTTACAGTTAGAAAGAAAGATAGAAATACATTTATTCACAACACAGCAATAGACAAACCTACACAAGACACAAAAATATTATTAAGTGCGACAACATAGATAGGTAGTAAGATATGTGTCATTGCGGGTAGGATAGGTAGTAATAAGATAGTGTCAGTTGACATTGTATTGCAGAATTGATGAGGGTTAACACACTATTGCATAACAGCATCCCTATTTAGATTAGACAATGCGAAAACTCGCATGCAAGTTTCACTGAATTACGGTATTTGTTTAATCAAGTGAATTAATTGTGTCACAATAGTCTGCAATGTAACACAACTCGCAAGCAATAAAAATAAAATAAAGTTCTTATGTCGCCTAAATGGGGTTTAAATTGTTCTGCTCTTCATCACAGTATATATATAAGCTGAAGCAATATGGAAGCTACTCTATTATTTAACTTATCTATTATTACAATTGAGATTCAGTACTCTGACAGATAAACTGTAGCTACTTTGATGGGGTTCCGTTCATTACCCTTCGGGTACGGAACCTTAAAAAAACGAACACGTAAAATTTGTTTGCTTTGTGTAATTTTGTGTAGGTAGTGTTCATAATAACATCCTTCGATAGCAATTAAAGTCACACACCACTGGCTCCCCCTTCGGGGGCTGGTAAACAGGATTGTAACGTGGGCACGACACATTCGCATATTAATTCGATTCGAATGACGTACAAATCACACTCGGCTCAGAGCCAATGTTGCCACTTCAGATATCTTTTTACCCTAAAGCTACGCTAAATTACCCTAAATTAGGCACTATTATTTATTTTTTACCCTATTTTTTTTTTGTAATAAAAAGAAATCAAATAAATGCGATTTATTAATAAACCAATAGCTAAACTACTCCACCGTTTCGAAACATTCTTGGAATTTTCTGTCAGTTGCGGTATTTTTTCTTGAAAACGTACATTTTATTCAAAATTTTTACTCTAAAAAGTACCCTAAGTATTTTTCTACCCCAAAAAATACCCTAAACGCGTAAAAATACCCTGAATTTTGGGGTAAATTACCCTAAGTTGGGACACTGCTCAGAGCCCCCGCACATCGAGCCACTTGTGGCCACAAGTTTTGGAGAAGAAATCAGGGGACTACGTAACGTTGGTTTTATGTATTTTTAATAGGTATTTTCGTTTGAGGCGACAGCAATAGATTTTAAAAATACCATATTTTTCAATTCTCTTTCTTAGGGTTTTCTTTAAGGTTTTTTTTATACAAGTGGAGACAAATAAGCATGAGGATCACCTGATGGGAAGCAATCACCGCCGCCCATAGACACCTGTCAACACGACGGGTTATCACAGTTGCGTTGGTGGGGAGGAGTATTAATTTTTTTCGGGGTAAAAAGTATCTGTGTTTTATTCCTGCTATGCATATAATAAATATACCAAATTACGTCTAATAAGCCCGTCCCGCAGTTTAAGCGTGAAAGAGTGACAAACATACCTACATTCTTTCAAATCTATTCATTTATGGTATTAGTACAAAAGTAAACTAGTTAACAAAAGTCGAAAATTTCAAGTCACAAAGAATTTTTTTTTTGTATTTGTCGTTCATTATACTATTGTTCATTCGTATTGTTTTAGCACATGTGCCATTTCGGTCACTTTCTTGCCGATGACATATGGCAAAAGTTGAGGGCAAAACCTTCTAAGAAAGGCTACCATTTTTTATACGTCGTCTTCGTCTCACTCTTTTGTTAATTTGCCGCTAGCTGTGTTTTTGATGGAATAATACGGTGTCAGACTCATCATATTGGATTCAAGAATGCCTTTTAAATAACTGGGTCCCCGTAGGTTCGTGATAGGAAATCCGTAACAATAGTAATCGGTGATCTCTTACCATCAGGAGACCCACTTGCTCGTTTGCCATCCAGTCGAATAAAAAAAAAACTTTTACAAGTACATGTTGAAATATTTGTGATTAATCGTGCAATATCTTATTTTAAGTGTCTCTTTTATTGTTTACTAGAGTTTATTCGCGGGTTCGCACGCGTAAACTGTTCTATCTGGTTACAATTGAAATTCCAGGATTTTACAAAATTCCCCTTGGAATTCCCGAAATTTATATCGTGGTCTTCATTGATTTTGTGTTAAGAACAACTGTTCACATTTTCAAGACTCTTAATCCAGCGGTTGAAATCAAGATTTCATCCCTATCCTGTGGGAATATCGGGATAAAAAGTAGCTTATGTGTTTTCCAAATGCCCCAGCTACCTACATACATGACCATTTCTTAAAAAGTTGACCATTTTTCAATTTTTCAGTTGTGCACTTATTAAAAAAAAACCTGAAGTAATTTCACCACAAAAAATAAGTAATATTGTTTTAAAATATATACAAAACCTCTTGGCAAGTGATAAAAAGGCAGATAATCTTTGTTGTTGGATCGTGACGTCAAGAAATTTTGGATGTTTAATGTAGTTTATTAGTCTATGTTTGTGGGTTGTTATGTTGGTCTAACAACTGGTAGCATGGTGTACGGTTGTGTTACTCTGAAGATGAGCCCTGGTTGAGTTCGAAACGCGTCAGTGTATTGTGGTGGTGGTGATAGATGGGTTTGTGTAATTTGTGTGTGTTCTTACAGTGTGGAGGTGGAGGAACTGCATGAACACGCATATTTTGCATAAGCTTAGCTATCCTAAGGTCGCGGGTGAGCAAGGAAATTCTTTTAGGCCATTTACTCGTCCTTAGGGTTAATAACTTCTTGATAGAACTGATTTCTTGTCAATTTCATGACGGGACAACAAACTTTCGCATTAATAATTAGTAGGATTGAGTATGCATTTCAATGGTTCGCGCCCACCCTCTTTCGTATTACTCGTTGTGAGGGCCCTATTGTATTGACCGAGCCGTCGCAAATTCTTTTGTGTTTATTTCTATATCTAAGTACAGTGCTAATGTAACCTTAACTTTAACCTTAACTTTCACACCCCAGACAACTTTCGGATCAGATTTCATATTAGACCTTTGCGGATTGGTTACAGTACTGTCTCAAAATAGATTTGCTTATTAGTAAAGCTTTTTCAAACATTAAAAATAAGTTACATATTAGGAAACTAGTAAAAATGAAGTTGAAAGTCGCATAGCAATTAATAAGGGCATTATGAATAATGACAAGCTATACCGGGCAAAGTTATTATCTAAACTCGATTGTAGGGTAATTTGATTACAACTGATTCTTGGCTAGCTGAAGTCTGATTAATTCAATCGGAAAGTTAGGAGCTCAACTGTGACCAAAACAAGCACAAGCTGAGCGAGCGAAGCGAGCGTGCCACTCGAGCGGCCGGCGAGTGCCAGAATCAAATTCTACCACTAAGATAACTTACTTAAAAGAGTTTGATAGATCTTATAGATTCAATAATTTTTACGTAAAAATAAAAAAAAAATGACACATGATTTTTATTAATTACTTTGCCCAATAGGTATAATGCCCGGGTAATGCAATTAATTGAATAGTTTTTATCAAAATGCTATCTCATATTTATTACTTGGTCCACAACATTTATACATATATATGATAGATACCGCAAGACTCGTTATCGATCCCTCCAGAAGGAGCCATGTTATAGCATCAATTGTGTCAAAATTGCTGTAGATGAACACACTCTTACCTGGAAAGAAAGAAAAAAACATTTAGTCGTGACATATTAGTTACAACTAGAAAAAAAACGACATAAAAGAGATTGTTTCAAATGTGATGTCATCCACATACGCATACGTTAATTGGTTGGGGGCCCTTTACATGGGCCCATTCATGGGAAAGAGGGATATACCTACTGTCTGCTTATCAAGTATATACATGTAATGTATCGTCATTACTTTAAAAAAGCTCGTAATTCAAAATTGATACTCATTTTTCTGAGTGACTTTATGAACATTATTCAAGGGTCAATTTTGTTGAAGTAGATATTTGAGATACGAGATTTTTTCAAAGTACCTAGTGACGATATGAGCAAACGTACTAAGAAGTACATACGAATATAGTGGTGTATTCTTGAAGTGGTCGCATGTCATTGACCTTTACAGTCTGTAATTTTTAACTTCGAACTAGTAATGGCCATCAAAACTCAATGGTCTGTAGGGCTGTGTAGCGTGGTATCATCTTTCTCAATAAAATCCTTATGAATGATTTGACAGCAAAATATGTTTATTTTGAGGCAGTGAAAATAGAATGATGGTACTTACATAATTTTAATTGGTTACTATCATTCAGTAGATACAAATGGAAATTGTCCTCATAAATTGACTATTTTCAATTCGGGCCGAAATTAATAAGTACGGACCAAAATGAATTTTGTGAAAATGTAACTGTGCTGAAATATATTTGGAATCAAATTTCTTTAAACAATATTCAGGTTGAACAGTTTTCCTTGTTGTTATATATTTCTTATTGGTATTTTCCTGCTTGGACGTGTAATTTCGAGCTGTCGATTTTCTATTTGTACTTGTATTCTATCACAGAATCTTTTTATTACAACTTTAAAACTTGTAAAGTACCTATTCTACCCATTTATGTGCGAATCAACCTTGCAAGTTGGGGATCGTATGCAGTATAGAACTCTTCAACGGTTAATGGCATCGACTTGAAATTTCATATGAAAATGTAGAAGAAGAAAAGCTTGCTTTAAAAACGACATTAAAAAAATCGTTTGCTTAGTACGTTATCTTAATAACTGACAGGCGGCCCTGTATCACAGATGTCTTGTCCTCTTAGACGTCGACAGTTTTACAACCGACCTTTTTTTCTGAACGGTCACTTGTTTAGATGCTCTGTCTTCGAGATTTGTGTGGTCCTCAAGGAGTGGTGATATGGTTTAGTTCATTTTATGATGTCGTAAATACGTAGTTTAAAATTATAGACTGATTGAATTTTGGGGGCAGCGTAAACGTACTCGTAACCTCTTGATGAATAGTTTGTGACAGAGGGCCTACTCCGAAGTTCGAAAATCGAAGTTCGTACCGTAGCGTCCCTCTCGCTCTCGTATTAAATAGTATAAGAGTCAGAGGGACTGAACGACACGAACTACGATATTAAATTTCGTACTATCCCTGCAGGCTTCTTGGTGCTAGTATCGTGAGTAACGTTTGACAACTTTGACATTGAAAGGAAGAAAGAAAGAACAAATTTATAATTGTAGTAATTGTACTTTATTTGCCAAAATTCGGCACAGCAAAAAATAGTACAGTTAAAAATAAGACAACCTTAGGTACTATCAGCTAAATAAGAGGTTTATCAATTTTTAAGCAAGTTCCTATCAAATGAATGTCGCAAAAAAACCGGCCAAGAGCGTGTCGGACACGCCCAAAATAGGGTTCCGTAGCCATTACGAAAAAATTGAGTAATATTTTTCAAAGGATTTCGTATTTTATAAGGAATCTGCCAAGTTTAGGTATATTTTATACCTTACGCTGCTATTTACCCATAAAGTACTAATAATTCTCAAGAAAACTTAGCAGTTATAGTTTTCCTTGAAAGTTTGATATACTGACTACCATCCTGAATTTTTTCAAATTTTTCCACCCACCGGTTCAGATTTTAGAGGGGGGGGGGGGACGACGCTCGATTTTAATGAAAATTTGCACTTTAAAGTTGAATATTTCGCAAACGCTTTACTGAATCGAAAAATCGTTTTAGCAAACCCCTAATGGTTTTAAAATACCTATCCAACGATACCCCACACTATAGGGTTGGATGAGAAAAAAAAATCACCGCCACTTTACGTCTATGGGAGGTACCCTAAAAAAAAATGTTTTTGAATTTTTAATTGTACCATTTTGTCGGCATAGTTTACCTATATATCCGTGCAAAATTACAGCTTTCTAGCATTGATAGTCCCTGAGCAAAGCCGCGGACGGACAGACAGACAGACAGACAGACAGACGGACAGACAGACAGACAGACATGGCGAAACTATAAGGGTTCCGTTTTTGCCATTTTGGCTCCGGAACCCTAAAAAAGAACTTTCAAGTTGACAGACACGTCACCTGCACGGCCAATATGCTGAGCTGCGACCGTTTCGTGCTTTCGCATATTGTTTTTTTTTGTTTTTATGTATTTTTATTCTGTTTTTTATTTAAATGTGCGAAGCGTGAATAAAATATTTCTATTCTATTCTGTTGGCATTATTGTTTTATGACATGCAAACGATTATCAGCTTTAGGGTGGTAGACCAGATATTTGGCTGATGGACTCTTACATACGAAGTAAAAATAAACATTGTGCCGAAAGATTGTGCCCAGAGTGTTGCCGTTGCCACGGCAAAGCCGCAGCGCATTGGTGTCACGTGTGGCAAGTTACTGGACGAACCAATCACAAACAAGGCGATGATGATGTTGATCTTAACGCCATCTAGCGATATTTTAAGATAAGATAAGATAAGATAATTTATTCAATAATTTGCAGTACAAAATAACAATAAATACAATGTTGCCTGCCTAATGTGTTGCCTGTTCAGAAACTCCATTTTCAGTATTAATTAACTAGATCCTTAAACACTGCTATACTCCATTTATTTTAACATTTGAAACTTAACGGTGAAATTTACATTTAATTGTTGACGGTGCTAATTTTGCACTATCACCGAGCTACTTACGTACGAAAATTGAAGGACATAGGACCGTTGAAAGTGGGTAACAATGTTACCTAGGCATGGTCGAGGAAATTTAATCACGTACCAGGGTGGAACATTTTCATATTATCCAATTTCGCTTTTATTTCAATGACAGATGTACTTATGGGATGTCAACATGACATTAGTAGATTAGTACAAAGGTTCCAACCTGGTACAATCAGCATCAAAAGTACGCCATGCAAGATTGTCAAATGTGTCAATGCGACCGAATAAAAAAATGATCCGCTACTTTTGATGCTGACTGTACGTGATTCAGTTTCCTTAATTGCACTAGCAGGGCTTAAATGCATTGTTAGTGTTAAAAAAAGGGTCGGGAAAAACCACAATTTGGAAGGGGAGAAAAAAGAAAGTAGGGGGAGGGTTGGCAACCGTCATTATGGGATTCACCATGGACGAATTAGTACAAAATCGATGACCAAAAAACCGGCTAAATGTGAGTCGGACTCATGCACCGCGGACTTTTTACAAATTGTGTAATAAATATATTAATTGTTTATTTCACAGGATATTATGTACAATAAGATCTAAAAAATATCTTAAAAAAAACTTACATATTTTTTTTATACCACGTCGGTGGCAAACAGGCAAAATATTTTTTTTACCTAAAACTAAAACAAATTGTCCAAAGAGTACCCCTTAGGCAAGGTCCCGAAGATGCTGGCAGCGTTTCCTCTTTGAATAGCTAGGCTAATTCTTTGTCCGAGGAAGCTGCCAGCTCTTCGGTCACCTGTGACGGCAACTAATCTTTTAGAAATTTCCTTAAAAAGTTTTAAGATTCGGTTTGTGGCATTCGAACATGGCGGATGTGGAGAATATTTAATTTTGCTATTTCTGTTTCTTTGGCTAGTTGAAGTATAATTTTGATAGTGTTTTATGCGGCGATTAACCTTAACAGTGAACAGTGATCACAATATTCAATATTGCTCTCGTGTCTGACATTTTTTAATGCGCAAGTTGTCTCCACGTGGTTTCTGGAATTTTACTATCAAGTTACAAAAACTGCAATCACCGTACAACGTTGCCTCTCGAAAGAGAATACTTTGACATTGGCAAAATTGTCTTATTAATTAGGACAGAAGGCATATTTTAAAAGAGAAGAAGAAGTTTTAAAGCGCTAGGACCCCACGGACCATGGAACTCGACACCGAATGGGACAAAGTCATATTCGGTGCCTAGACCCCTGTATTTGGATACTTTTGTCTTTTATTTTGTATAATAATATATATATCTATACATTATCCTGAATAACTCGAAAACTAAAGAAGATCGAGGACTGATATTCAGCATATAGCATTTCTTAGGGCCTAGCAGTACAGCGCCTGAAAGAATGACCTAATCCATTGTTGGAGGCCACTCTTGTTTCGCTTAGCCTGCTAGACCTCGCGAGGTCTTGAAGTGCTCCTCAATTAGTTGCTGTGTAACAACGTATTAAGAGTTTATGCCTACTGAGCCGACAACGTTGCATTTTTGTTAGTTTTTCTAGATTATTCCATAAAAAATTGATTAAAATTAAAAATGTGATCTATTAGAAATGGTCTATAAATTACGTGTCTACTCGAATAATTATTCGTGATAGACTTTTATATTCATTAAAAACGAATAACTGTTCATTAACGGTTTTTAAGGAAAATAAAAGTCTGTCGCGAATAATTATGCAATATACACATTAACCTATATATATTAAAAACAATTCTATCGGACCACATTTTTAATTTTCATTCAATTTTTATGGAAAATCGAGAAAAACTAACAAGCAGCAATTATAAACGCTCCTAAAAACCGGCCAAGTGCCAGTCGGACTACTATTTACAAGCTTCTACCCCTTGCCGTTATAACCTAATATCAAGCAAAAAACGGCAAAAATATATTTTTTTTGGGTGTGTTGTTATAGCGGCAACAAAATTAATCTGTAAAAATTTCAACTGTCTAGCTATCACGGTTCATGAGATACAGCCTGGTGACAGACGGACAGACGGACGGACAACGGAGTCTTAGTAATGAGGCCCCGTTTTTTAACCTTTGGGTACGGAAGCCTAAAAAATGACTTGTTCGGCAACTAGGCTTGCCGTTCTAAGGCGGCCCCTAGACCTACAATAACATTGTACAATACTTTTTGTTGCACAATAAGATTGAAAGGCGCTCTGAATCCAAACGAGCAATTGTATTGCACAATAATACGAACTGCACAATGTTTTCATGTTCAGTATAGTATTGAATATTGTGCAATACTGACCCTACACGATGCAATATAAAAATATGGTGCAATAAAAATTAAACTCGCTCAAACTTTTGGTCAATCATTGTGCAATATTCAATATTAACCCTAAACGGTCAATAATATTGCACAATTCGCGATATTGCACAATATAATTGACCGTTTAGGGGCCGCCTTATGTCGTAAACATGCGCTCTAATGTAACAAGCTTTGGGAGCAACGTTCGCAGTTCGCCCACGCGCTTAAACTGTTAAAGCACAGTGTTAAAGTGTCTCATATAGTAATCAAAATGACAGTGTTGCCACCTCAGATTTTTATTTACCCTAACGCTGTGTGTTTAAGTCCCATTTAAGGTTTAGTTTAAAAGCGACCGCCAAATTTAAATGGGACTGGGCCGGGCATGTCTGCCGGAGGCACCCACAAAGACGGGCGCACAGAGCCACATGGTGTGTACCGCATGACGGGCACCGACGGCAAGGCAGGCCGAGGCGGAGATGGCGAGATGACCTGGACGCGGAACAGAGTGATTGGCCAAATATAGCTCTGGATAGGGAGATCTGGAAGTCAAGAGGCGCCTTTGCCCAGCAGTGGGACACAGTTATATTCTAGATATAATAATTTGACGACCAGATGGCCTAGTGGTTAGAGACCCTGACTACGAAGCTTGAGGTCCCGGGTTCGATTCCCGTGTCGGGGCAGATATTTGTATGAAAAATACGAATGTTTGTTCTCGGGTCTTGGGTGTTTAATATGTATTTAAGTATGTATCTATCTATATAATTATGTTTATCCGTTGCTTAGTACCCATAACACAAGCTTTGCTAAGCTTACTTTGGGACTAGGTCAATTGGTGTGCATTGTCCCGTCATATTTATTTATTTATTTAATAATAACGCTGTGTGTGCGCCGCGTTTCTAATCCGCTGAGAAACCGCCGGCAAAAACGCTAATAACTCGTAATGTGGACAAGCTCAGTTTTTATCATTAACTATTACTTTTGCAGGTGGTAGGACCTTGTGCAAGGTCCGCCCGTATTGCTACCACCATCTTGCTCGCTAATCCTGCCGTGAAGCTGCAGTGCTTGCACTGTTGTGTTTCGGCATGGAGAGTAAGACAGCCGGTAAAATTACTGGCACTTGAGGTATCTCATCCTAGGCCTCTAGTTTGGCAAAGTATCTGCAATACCCCTGGTGTTGCAGATGCTTGTGAGCGGTGGTGATCTCTTACCATCAGGAGACCCATATGCTCGTTTGCCATCCAGTCGAATAAAAAAAAACTTATCTCTACTTGAAAGTATTCAACTAAGCGCCGCCAACTAAAGCTACTTGCAAGTTTTACTCATGTGCTTCGACTTAACATAACAGGTTATTATAAGCCGGTAACGACACTGACTATATCAGAGCGGCGGTTTAAGACCTTTTGTTACGCCCACTCGCGATCGACATTGATAAAAACAGTTCCTGCAGATATGTCACGATTTTTATGGTTCCACGGTTCCATGTTCTACGGGAACTTTTTGAGGTACGCAATAGTAGATTGTACAACGAGAGCATAAAACGAGCCATTTTACCCGAGGTGTTCATATAGCCACTCGAGCTGGTACGGCGAGGGTTGATGGACATGTCGAGGGGAAAATGGGTTTAATGCTCGAGTTTTACACTATGCTTTTCACTTCTGAGTTATATATAAATTAAAAATTATTAAAAAAATATATAGAAACTTCTTGTTTGTGGCTACACCTAGGTTTTAGTTAGGTACTTTAAGCAGTACAGGATAAAAAGTCATTTTATGTCGCCTAGATCCAGCATAAACACGAACTTTACGAACATGAGCATAAAACAATATTTTAGTAGATTTATTTTACTAATGGATGGATGAGGAAAACGTTCGAGTGCTCGACACGGTAATGGCCAATAGACGGCACCCTGCTGTCATCTCTATTGCTAATGACATAAGATAATGATGCCAACTACTGGGACAGTGACCAGCGTACGAGTGTTCGTCACGTGTACCTTAGACCAGAAAGAAAATTGGCGCCATGTGAGTTACATTAGTAAAACGGAAATACTACCTACCTACCTTTCCTAATAACCTACTTTCGATATAAAATCAAGTAAGCTAAACTATAATAAATCTAAAAATGGACCTTGCGGCATAGTACCAAAGATGCTGGCAGCATTTCCCTGCTGGATCGCAAGACTGATGCGTTGAGCGAGGAAACTGCCAGCTCTTTATCAAGGGACTCAGAGATACCACAGGAGACCGAAGAGCTGGCAGTCTTGCGATCCAGCGGGGAAATACTGCCAGCATCTTTGTTACCATGCCGCAGGGTCCGTTTTTAGATTTATTATAGTTTTAGCTTATTTAATTTTATTGCACCTAATATACCTTTTATTGTAATTACAAATAAATCTGATACAAACTTTCGATATTTTGACAGTCGACTTTTTAACATTAAGTAGATATATTGATTTTCAATATTCAGATACATCACCCTGTTGTTTTGTCGCGCGAGGAAGAGTTTATTGAGTCATCATAATCGCTTTTACAGAACAGAAACAAACAAACGTCTATCTGCAAAAACAATTAAGCAGGACACCAGTTTATTGCCTTGATAATTGGGTAAGCATGAGGCTAAGGTTATTACATTATGTCATGTTCATGAAAACTGAACACTGTTGAATAAATATACAATACAATACAATACAAATACTCTTTATTGTACACCAGAAATAATAAGCGATACAGAAAAACAGGTACACAGATAAAATTACAAGGTAAGCAATAGGCGGCCTTATCGCTTAAGAGCGATCTCTTCCAGGCAACCTATAATGACCTAAAACCTATAATATAATGAGGACACAAGGGCGTTTTCGCGCTGGAAGGGGGAGGGGGGAGGGTCTAAAGCAGAGGTTTTCAACGGATGTTTTCAATCAATTTCCGAAAATTAACAAACTAAATAAATATGTAAGTGGTGGTTTTAACTGCTCTGTACGAAAATACAGACTCAAATATAGATGCACAGAATAACCAGAAAAATAAAACCAGTGCTGGGACTCGGACCCAGGTCCTCGGCATTCCGTGCCGCGTGCTATACCGCTACACCAAAGCTGGACAATCTCTCTGCTCTATATAAATCAATGAAAACACAACGAGTGCACTTTTCGCGTGATGGATTGCTCTATGTCAAAAATACAATTTTAATTTTCCACTAACGCATTCTTCCGATTTCCCCCGAAACCCGAAGGTTTTTCTAAGAGCTCAAGAATTGTAATTCTTTGATACAACAGTGCTTTGGGCTTTGGACTAGACTTTATACTCTTGTTTATAACATTTTGAGGTTAAACTAGTTTAAACGTGTGGGCTTGGTGGCAAGGCGTGGGAGCTGGTGACGTCACTATTATGATTGTGACGTTGCCTATTTGCTAGTGGATTTTTTAAATAATATATTAATAAAAAAACCGGCCAAGAGCGTGTCGAATACGCCCAAGATAGGATTCCCATAGCTATTAGGAAAAAATTAAGTCAATTTTTTTAAAGATTTCGTATATTGTACAGAATATTCCAAGTTTAAGTATATTTTTTATCTTAGGCTGCTATTTATTTTTAAACTACTAATAATTCTCAAGAAAATTTAACCGTCATAGTTTTCCTTGTAAGTTTGATATAGGTACATACTTACTACCATCCTGAATTTTCTCAACTCATTCCACCCACCGGTTTAGATTTTAGAGGGACGCTCGATTATAAGAAAAATCTGCACTGTATGAATATTTCGCAAAATAATCACTAGATCGAAAAATCGTTTTAGCAACCCCCTAATGGTTTTAAAAGACCTATCCAACGATACCCCGCACTAAAAGTTTGGTTGAAAAAAAAATACCCCCACTTTACGTCTATGGGAGGTACCTAACCTGCTCTACAAAAACTTCTTTTTAAATTATGAATTGTAGGGAAAGTCGAGAGCACATGAAGATTTTCGCTTATAGCATGAGCCTTGCTTGCTTGCTTGAGCTTGCTTTCAAGCAAGTCAAGACAAAACGACTTTGGTTTGGTTGCTTTACATTTGGCAACTTTTTTAGAATCTCTAGGGAGGCACAGCCTTTCAAGTGTTGGTCGGCTACGCCTAAAAGTACGTATTTATCTTTCTCTTACCGACCCGTGCCAAATTTAAGGCTATATATCTTTTTTAATTTATTTAAATCAGCAGAAGTTGTGTGTTAAAACAGATGACAGTTGGATGTATATGTTTTTAGTTGCAGATGGTGATCTCTTACAATCAGGAGACCCACTTGCTCGTTTGAAATCCAGTCGAATAAAAAAAAAGTTCCCGTATACAAGGGGTTAAATACAAAAGCGGCACAAATAAAATAAAAAGGTTTTTTAGGCAAAAATAGCATTGACAACGCAATTTCGCAGTATATTTTTTATTTTATCATATTTTTGTCGCTTTTGTATCTACGCAGCGATCCGTATGTTGAGTATCGTAACATTCAATGATGGTAGAGAATAAAATGCACAGATAAAATGTGTGTTAGTAGTATAATAAGTACAAGTCTTTGGATGTGGCACGGTGTACCGCTACACAGCCATGGCTCTGAGACGGCAATGACCAATAAAAGTCTTCCATCGGAATCTAATTTGTGTCGGCTATTCGACAATACCATATAGGTACAACTTGTATGAGTTTGTGCACGTTAAAAGTAATGACGGCACTTAAATACTTAAAATCTGGGCGAGTACAGTATAGTTCATAAACTTGTGAGCGAAAATTTGATCAAAAATATCTGAACACGCTTCTACGCCGATAACAATAGAGTCGTGTTCAGATATTTTTGATCAAATTTTTGCTCACAAGTATATGAACTCGACTGTACTACTATTTGTGCAATAAGGCGCGCGAGTAAGTATATATTTTTAGGGTTATTATACCCTACTGGCAAAATTGAAAAAACTTCATCATTCAAACCTCGTCGTTACCTCATAGTTTACAAAATTCTACGTTAAAGAAAATCAAAAAGATAGAATTGACCCAAGGGTCATGTTCACTGTGGCGAACTCTATCAATATAAGGGTTAAAAAGGGACCCACATAGGGCGACTTCGTTGTACGTCTGTCTGTCAAACTCACTTCAAGATTCTGTTTCCGGGAACGCGTGGAGACATCAAACTGAAAATAACACTCGTGTAGTGTACTTACTTACTTAATTCTGCTGTTCATTGCAAATCTAACTTCGAAGTCGACTAAATCACAATATTTTCGGGGTTTTCGGGGATGACCAATCAGCCTAGCTTGGTTAAGACCTCTGGCTTATTAACGAGTTTTAGTCATTAAATAAGGTGTTTCCAGACGAATTATCGTCAACGAAAAATCTACAGGGTAATTCCGGGTTTCCTATAAACTTGAAATTTTGTATAAAGATAGGTCTTAGAGCGCAATCAATAGGAAAGGCCTGAAAATCTTAATTTTAAAAAAACTTAGGTTAAGGATTTTTCAGTTAAGTCTCATGTCGTGGTTTACGACAGCGGGCTACGTACGAAATGCAAAATTCAAACTTCGAATCTTGCCGTCCCGCTGATGCTTATATTATTTAACACGATGGTGAGAGGGATATCATATCAGCATATCCGTATCCGTATCGTAATACGATTTCGTATTATGTAGTAGCCCCCCTATTCATTGCGCGGCTGAGACGCTCGTCTCAAAGGTGACCTGCAGGACTACTCTGAAACTCGAAGTTCGTGTCGTGCGGTCCCTCTGACACTTATACTATTTAATACGAGAGCGAGGTGGATCGCACTGGGCACACTGGGCACGTGCCCAGGGCCCCGCGACACAATTAGTGCACCCTAGTCCCTGCTAATTACCAAACGATAACCGATAGCTACTCCACTGTCGCCTGAAAATCAGGCTTATGCAGAACGCAGCATGTTGTGCCCAGGGCCTCTAATAGGTGAAAGACTGCGTGCTGGGGAGTTACTATGAAACTCGCAAATCGAAGTTCGTATCGTACAGTCCATCTCATTCTCGTATTAAATAATATAATCGTCAGCAGGATGGCAAGATACGAAGTTCGAATGCACTTCTTAGGATTGATCCTGGCACTGGCAGCACACGCCATTGCGAAATGAAAAAATAATTCACCAAAGTATAGGTAAGTTGGAAATTCAAAATTCAAATTTCCTAGCGTTAGCCTTCGAACGCCACATAAGACAGCTCGCCACTTGCATCCACCTGTCCGCAGCTGCCCGCTGACGATGTCGTCAGCCCGCCTAGTGGGAGGCCTGCCAACAATTCCACTTCCGGTTCGTGGTCGCCACTCGAGGACTTTTCTCCCCCAACGGTCTTCGAGCGATATGGCCCATCCATTGCCACTTCATCTTGAATACTTTTCGAGCTATGTCGATGACTTAGTTCTTCGACAAATTTCCGTATTCCGGATCGCTCACGCTAATAGTACTTAGTACGAGAGTGAGCGAAATGGCTAAATGCTAGTTTAAAATAGTTTTGACTGTGACTGTGATTTCTCTCAGCGCAGAGCACGTTCACTGCGCCTCGGCGACCGGTACAAGGTCAGGCCTTATATGGAGCGTGACGCCGACAGGTTTACAATTAAACTATATACATTAAAATTAGAACGAGTAATGAGGATTTTAAGCTAATTCTAGCCTTAATAGTAACCTTTTTATAAATGTGCAACAACTACTTACCTACCTACCGTTTGCGAGGAATTCCTTTATCGCTATACAGGGTGGAAAGTTGAGATGGGGCAGCAATACTGGGTTAAGACACTAACTTTAGTTAAAAAGTTGAATTTTTAGTTGTCTACATACTGTTTAATTTTCTCGGCATAGTTTACATATTCGTGTAAAATTACAGCTTTCTAGCAGAGTTGTTGCTGATGCAGGTTTTTACTATATCAGCGGATGCTGATGCTGATGCTGATTTTCTCAGACCAATATCAGCGGATGCTGATGCTGATGCTGATATTAATAAATTACTTCAATAAATCATATCCTACTAGGAAATTAATAGTAAAACAATAAAGGCAATTTATACATAAAAAAACAATTTCAACTAATTGTTCACAAAACAATCAAATGAGGGAATAAGTGACAGCTTTTATTGTGTAACTTTCTGTGATTGATCGAAACTTCCACGTGCCTCGCGGTAAGTCTCGCCTTCAACAAACACGTTACGACTTGAATATCAGCATTGAAAATCAGCATCGATTGTTGCTGATGCTGATGCGGATGCTGATATAAAAAACCATGCTGATTATCCGCGGATGCTGATGCTGATGCTGATATTCGCAACAACCCTGCTTTCTAGCACTGATAGTCTCTGAGCAAAGCCGCGGACGGACGGACAGCAGACAGACAGACATGGCGATTTTCATTGGCAGGGTTCCGTTTTTATGTAGATTAGGGTCTAAAAAACTTATTTAACAGTGTTACCACAAAACAATGTAACTTGAGTTACAGTGTTTTGTCATGATACGGCAGCAGATGCTTTGCGCCCTTTAGAGTAAGTTTTCGTTTACAAAATACGTCTCGATCGCGTTCGCGTTAAAATCTCAATTTGTATTGAAACACGAACAGCGCTTCTAGCGGAATGTTTGCAACGTTCGTGTTTTCATACAAATTGAGATTTTAACGCGAACGCGATCGAGACGTGTTTTGTAACCGAAAACTTACACTAAGGGTACTGCACTCAAATGCCATCCGAACTAAATGTAACCTTGAACATTGAGTGAACCCAAAACTGACAATTTTAGGAGTCAAAACAAACCGGCAAGTGATTTATTATAGTTACTCGATAATATAATAGCGCATCTCCACGCACTCGCCAACGCACGCGTACCTATTTCAATGTCGGGGAATAAGTCTTTAACACGAGGAGTCAGAGTTGATTTTGTTGCGAAAAGTCGATGAATCTTGAACTTGAGTCAAAGGTTCGAATCATGGAATGTCTGTAGGTGTCCCGTCATTATAATTATGTTTATCAGTAAAGCTTTTGTGTATTTGTCAACTGCTATCCATCCAACTAATGAATACTTCCTACTAATAGAGAACGTATCTTAACTACTCCATGTACTAATATTATAAATGCGAAAATGTGTGTGTTTGTGTGTTTTTATGTATGTTTGTTTTTCACATTGAAATGGAGCAACGGATCGACGTGATTTTTGACAAAGAGATAGTTTATGGGTCAGAGAGTGACATAGACTACTTTTTGTTCTAAAAAAACTCCACAGTTCCCGAGGGGACACGCGCGATAACCGAATTCTACGCGGGCGAAGCCGCGGGCAAAAGCTAGTACTATAACTAATTTTAACGACAGGTCAGGTCTCGATTTTAATCCGGTCGTGACAGATACTTGTGTGAAAAATGTAACAAAAAATTTAACCGATTACAAAAAATAATGAAAATAAATTTCTAGCAGTCTGAAGTCGGTGCCTCTGCACGAGCCAGCATGCGAGTTTTGCATCTTTTATTAATTAAGCTAACAGTTAATTTAACTCGTAATATTATATTATGAACACTCAATGCGAATAAGTTTGCTAATGACATTTAAATTTTAGAGACCGGTTTGGCGACTTAGTCTGCGAAACTGAGGCACAAAAAATGTAATAGGTAGATAAAAAAATTTAATCTTTGATAATGATGTAGGATACACTAGCCCCAAAACAGTAACTATCGTTAGCTTATTATTATTACTAGCTTTTGCCTGCGGCTTCGCCCGCGTGGCATCGGGTAATCGCACGCTGTTCCCTCGGGAACTGCATTTTTCCGGGATAAAAAGTAGCCTATGTCTCTCTGGCCCATAAACTATGTATCTCTATGTCAAATCAAGTCGATCCGTCGCTCCGTTTCGACGTGAAAGACGGACAAACATACAAACACACACACTTTCGCGTTTATAATATTAGTATGGACTAGCGTGTTATTTTTGATTTCCGTTAACTTTGAACTGTTCAAATGAAGTTCATATTTTCTCCAAGAGATTATAATTCTTAGAGCCGGACCAGACGGAGTATTTTGTGGGCGAGGGCACTCGAGCGTAGACACTGCGCGTTCCCGTACTAGAGCTACATACACCCCGTCTCCAGATAGGGTTGCCACCTTTTTTTTGAAGAAAAATAGTATTTTTGTTTTAAATCAAAAAAATATAGTACTTTTAGGAATCTCGTGAAAAAAAAATATTACACATCTATTTTTAATCATTATTTTCCCATGAGTATTTATTATTAATTTTTGCTTTGGCAATCAATAAGGTGACAATGACAAAGGAGTTGGTAAGTGGTACCAACTAACTAAGCGCCATACGTACAGGAATGAGTTTCATTCACAGTTAACTCAAAAAAAGCGCGACAATTGAATTAGCGATAAAAATATAGTATTCTTCGTCCTATATTGTTTTTCTATAATATATAGTACAATTGACTAAAATATAGTACGATACTATATAATATAGTACGGGTGGCAACCCTATCTCCAGATGCTCTCGAGCGCTTCCATAACGAGAGCATCTGAACAGGGTGTATAGACAAAATCTTACTGCTTAGATTAATCAAGAATTAGGGTAGGTAATGAACTATACGAAGTAAAGCTGTGCAAATAGGTTCTTAATGTACGACTTTTTTTAAATGTCCATAATAGTTATAATATGTTAGCTATAGGTCAATCTATGGTGTTTGCTAATGTTATTGATGTTTTATCACTATCAGTCCACTAACCTGAGGTCACTGCTTCAATTTCCTTCGTATTAAATTACTAACTACTTGATGATTATCATACCTACTTACTTCAGTATGACATTTAAAATTCTATTCAGTGTTCCGCAAAAATGATTTACAAATTGTATTACCACATCGCATTGCAATTGACATTTGGAACAAATAACCCTGTCAATGGCCGGCAAACATTTCGTGTTGCTTTTTAAATAGTAAATGTAGGTAAATGTGGAAGGTAAGTGTCTGCGGTGCTACTACGAAATTCGAAGTTTGTGTTGTTCCGTCCCTTTCACTCTCGTATTAAATAATATAACCGTCAGCGGGACGGCAAGATACGAAGTTCGAACTTGGCACTTCGTAATAGGGCTTCCTTTAGAACTTGAAGTAGAAAACGGCTTGTATAGTCACTAGTACCTGCAATATCATACATACACACAATATCTGATACTATAAAGCGCGCATAAGTAGATACATAGGTACATATCTGACATTATGATACTACTAGCTTTTTCCCGCGGCTCCGCCCGCGTGGTATTCGCTATCGCGCGCTATTCCCTCGGGAACTGAGCAGTTTTCCGGCATAAAAAGTAGCCTATGTCACTCTTGGACCTATGAACTATCTCTATGCCAAAAATCACGTCCATCCGTCGCTCCGTTACGGCGTGAAAGACGGACAAACACACAAACACACTTTCGAATTTATAATATTAAGTATGTATTTCTAGGGCCGGTCGGTAGGACGTGTTGAATATATTTTTGCACTCCCCGCTGTAGCAGTATTAACGCAAGTGACTGTACGTATTGCTTAAAACAAAATTAAAGATCATGTGACCTAAAAAAACTAAGATTAATCACGCATTTATTAATTTTATAGTAGGTCAAGAATACATTGTATATAGCAAACATATATGTTAATTAAATGTCATACGTAAATGTCGTATCAATCTTAAACAAAGAAGAACACAATTTTTATTTTTTGTATTTCCTTACAAAACTCAGTCCGTCTGTATTTGTAGTACAGTAGTCTGTAAGGTACTGGCCCTAAATGTGCGCTACCTAGGTATGTAATAAATCTAAAACAAATTCTTTTACTTGTAGGTAAATCTAACAGCTTGAGGGGCCTGAGTGGGTCAGTGAGAATAAAAATCTCTGAATGTCCGTGTCGTGTGGCAGCCAGATGGACATCCCAGTTTTTTGTTTCACATTACAATAGAGAGGAACAGATAGTGTTGTGCGCTTTCTATTGCTACATAAAAACTCGGGATGGCAGCGATACAGCACAGAATAAGTAGTTTGCAAGGGGAACAAACCAAAATATTTAAAAAAAGGGGTCTTCCAAATTAAATTTATTGAGGCTTAGGCGGTTTGTGACATAGGAAGAAAAATTACGATTTTTATATCAATAGATGTGCCAAGGAGGGATATATAAGTGATCAAAATTGGTGTGACTTACTTTTTCCATGGCCTCAAAGTCGTTATGAATGAAGGTTTTGACAGTTACATCTTCATCATTTTCTTTTTAAGGATACGTTTCCACCAAAGTAAGAGGATTTGTTGCGAAGACTGTGTTTTTCATGAACCAGTACAAACGCTTTATTTACCGTCCTATCCTCGCAGAGCAGTCCCGCTGGAAACAGCCCAGCGGAGCGAATAAAAGTTAATTAATTATTGATAATCTGACTTTTTAAGAATCTAGATTATATTTGCTGCGAAAAAGTAGCTGCGTAAATTTTTTTTAGCGCTTCTATTTAGACGATTGTCTAACTGTATCTAACACTGAGAATGAACCGTAAGATTCGTCGCATTACGTCCATAACAGCCACGAAATTGAATTATGAGCTACAAATAAAACAGTTAAGAAATAACCGTACTGGCTGGCATTTTATTCGGCCGTCCCGGATTGAATGAACATCAATTTATTCGGTGTTTTAAAAGCGCATTATTATATTCTTATCTACCATAAATTGCCAAATTATTTAGCGAAGTATCAACTGCAACGCAGCTGCTGACTGCACGCCACACACTATACCTAAATTTTATAATTTACACTAGCTTTTGCCCGCGACATCATCCGCGAGGAATTCGGTTATCGTGCGCTGTCCTCGGGAACTGTGCAATTTTCCGGGATAAAAAGTAGCCTATGTTACTCTGGCCCACAAACTATCTCTGTGCCAAAAATCGTGTCGATCCATCGCTCCGTCCCGACGTGAAACACGGACAAACACGCACACTTTCGCATTTATAATATTCGCAAATTTTCATGTTCCTAGAAAAAGCGGTTGAAATTTTGAGTTTTACACGAATCCTATGAGAATTCCGGGATAAAAATTATCCTACTTTTTATTTTAAACGTCCAGCTACCTACACACCAAATTTATTTTTTATTCGACTGGATGGCAAACGAGCAAGTGGGTCTCCTGGTGGTAAGAGATCACCACCGCCCATAATCATCTGCAACACCAGGGATATTGCAGATGTGTTGCCAACCTAGAGGCCTAAGATGGAATACCTCAAGTGCCAGTAATTTCATCTGCTGGTTGGCGATTCTATTGGTTAATGAAAAACATTCCTCACAGCACATCTTCGCACATGCTTAATACAATTTTCGTGTCTTGTGTTATGAATAAATGTATTTTCGTTCTTTTTTCTTTCACATTTCTGGTGTAAACGCAGCCTTAGAATATAGTCACTATTAAGTCACGCGACTCAGCAATAACAAACTCGCACGATATTCTTGCTCTTTCTAAAGCGAAGCTTAACACACGAGAACCATTTTAGTCCACGACTGTTTACAGTAAGTGGTCAATCATGACCGCCTGTTTTGTAACGTTGCAAATGTCAAAATCATTTCGTAAGGCGCCGGCGCTTGAGATTTTAGATTTAGTATTTCTGCGGTCAATGGACTAGCATTGCATTGAGAAGTTTTCTAAATGACGAGGTTTCTAAGGAAAGTTCTGTTTTTCTTTAACAACGAAAATGTATCAAAGAGCTCACAAGATACACTATATAGATATAGAATATGCAAATATCATTTGGCTCACGAAACAAAAGATCGTTTTTTTTTTCTTTTTCTTAGTCTTGGCAATAGCAATGTATTCAAGCAAACCTCGTTTTGGCAACCCTAAAAATTATTGTAATAAGCAGCGATGTAAATTAAAATTAAATGTAAATCCGTCATTCAAAATCGCACGATTACGTGATCAATATTAAAGATCACTCTAAAAGATTGAAACTGTACTCTAGTCCAGAATTAGGCGAACTAGATTGACAGCTGAAAATTTTTACCCCTTCAAGATACCTATATAGCAAAAGTAATAGGCATAGGAATATATCGATACAAATATATCGATATAATGTTATGTAGACGCGGAATGGAAATGTTTTTCACTTTTGGACTTTATTTTCATAGCTGTAAGCTAAAAGATAACAAATTAAAATCAGTTTAATGACATATAATAAAAGTCAATAAAACAAAATGGCGGATAGCATCCTTACGTTTTTTTATATCGATATTACAGCACTGGAGAACCTGTGGCAAGGTGGCAACATTATTCGTATGTAATGTAGTGAACAGACATAGGAATCCACGGGGCAAAATTTTATGACAGGTAGTGAGTTCCTACATCGATAATATTAATTGTCGATGCTTGTCCCGTATACTAGTGATCGCCTCCAGTATTGTGTGTATTTTTTTAAGTATTGTTCTGATGACGAGTATGAAGTTCACACAAAATAAAAACATAGACGTTTAATGCTCGAAAATTTTGAAACAAATTCTGATCGTTTATTTTAACAATAGCAGTTGGGACAGGAATTAAGAAAAACAATAATGATGAGTATCAAAAATCGTTTTAAAAACATAATCCTCCTTCGGGCACTCGGGTAGAAAAGAATAGAATTACGTTATGATTTTGTAAAAAATTTACAGTTTTAATAAAAGCATATTTTTACAAACTAGACTTGGAGTGATCACTGGTATATGGAACAAGCATCGATAATTCTATTGAGATTATCGATGTAGTAACTCACTACCTGTCACCAAATTGTGCCCCGTGGATTCCTATGTCTGGAATGAACTTTTAATAGACATACATACTCGTAACCGTTAAAACGGCTGTATGATGTGTACTGAAACTAATTCAGAGAGAGAGTATTTTTTTTTTTATTCTACTGGAATGCAAACGAGCAAGTGGGTCTCCTGGTGGTAAGAGATCACCACCGCCCATAAACATCTGCAACACCAGGGGTATTGCAGATGCGTTGCCAACCTAGAAGCCTAAGATGGAATGCCTCAAGTGCCAGTAATTTCACCGGCTGTCTTACTCTCCACGCCGAAACACAACAGTGCAAGCACTGCTGCTTCACGGCAGGATTAGCGAGCAAGATGGTGGTAGCAATCCGGGCGGACCTTGCACAAGGTCCTACCACCTGCAAAATAGTATTATACTAGTAGTAGTAGTATACACTACAACTATAGTATTTCGACGTGGTCCTTCGAATCATAATACGTAACAATGATAAATTCACTTTCGATTAAAAATATCGATGATCTCCGCTGCACTGGACCGCCGCGTCGCATGAGCAGCTTTCACTCGTCCCTGTCGTAGTGTGCGTGGATGCGTGCACGCACACGCACGCGCATCAAACCGGCCGCTGTGCCCCACTGAACGACTTGCGGTCCTCTGAGCTCTTCTAACTACGAGTAGGATACTGTATAAATACTACCTTAGGATAAAGTGTGGGTCACACGCATTGTAGGGTTTCGTACCATATGGGACAAATATCGCCATAGAGGTACGTTTTTTTTTTATTCGACTGGATGGCAAACGAGCAAGTGGGTCTCCTAATGGTGAGAGATCACCACCGCCCATAGACACTTGCAACACCAGGGGGATTGCAGATGTGTTGCCAACCTAGAGGCCTAAGATGGGATACCTCAAGTGCCAGTAATTTCACCGGCTGTCTTACTCTCCAAGCCGAAACACTACAGTGCAAGCACTGCTGCTTCACGGCAGGATTAGCGAGCAAGATGGTGGAAGCAATCCGGGCGGACCTTGCACGAGGTCCTACCACCTGCCTATATAGAGGGGGGCCGGGTGGGCCGTACCCACCCCAATATGGTCTAGTGCCCATCACAGGATGTTGGGCTACCGTCTCGTAGTTCTATAATATTGATATCTTCACACAAAAACCTAGGTGAGGCCCCACCTGAAAATAACCCTGGATACGCCATTGAATATCACTGCTTTAGTTGGATAGTATCACATCTAGTAGGTGCCAATTTAGTTTTGATTGGGTTTTTCTTTCTAAATTCGTCATTCATAGTATCCATCCATACTAATATTATAAATGCGAAAGTGTTTTTGTGTGTTTGTATGTTTGTGTGTTTGTCCGTCTTTCACGCCGTAACGGAGCGACGGATCGACGTGATTTTTGGCATATAGGTAGTATAAATGGGCCCGAGAGTGACATAGGCTACTTTTTATCCCGGAAAAATGCACAGTTCCCGAGGTTTCAGTTATCTGTCCTATTTGGCCAATTTTTTTTCGTAATAAAATATTTTCATTTCAATTATGCATGAACCCTATAAAATTTGCGTAAATATAAAACTGAAATAAATTTTAGACCACAAAATATAATATGTTTATAGAGGTGTGCCGACCGAGAGCAGGATATTACATACACACATACATAAAGGCAAAGAATTCAGCCAAAGGCAACCGGATAACATAGTGGTTTATATGGCCCTGACTACTGAGCTTGAGGTCGCAAGTTCGAATCGTCCGTATTTACTGCACGGACTTTTGGTGTAAGTGTTTTAAATATAACTTCAATCATTTTTTATTCAAAATGTATCTGGGTTGTTCTTTTTTTATGTATTTATGTAACTTTTCAATATATTGTGTGTAAATAAATGCAATCATTTATAAAAGTACGTCTGTCTTGGAATCTTATAATATTTTTCGCATTTTCGGGTATCTTAGAATTTGAGCTGAAGTTAGGTAGGTGTATTATTATGTAAATTATAACAATACAGTAATCTGGTAGTGATATTCTGGTACCTAAACCAGCTAGGATCGTTTCCGCAGAATGAAACCCCTCAGCGGTTATTGACATCGATTTGGAATTTGATACAGAAATGTAGTTTCGATTACAATCCGGTCGGCAAAAAGGCGTGAATTAAAAAAAATATATCAAAAACTTAGTACCCCACTAAAGACTATTAACCTACACAAATAATAGATATCACTTTTTTTCTAAACTTTCAAATGTTGATTAGGTAATAAACCAATAAACGTTACAGTATGGCGAGTAACAATAATGTAATGCATGTTAATTAATTTGAGTTAAATAAATTAAAAAAAAAGTTAATTGTTTTGAGTTAAATAAATTAAAAAATATATATATTTATTCTGTGGTCACCTCAGATTATTTTACAAATATGTAATTCGCAATTTCATGTGATTTTTTTCAACGCGTCATTACAAAATTAGCGTAACAGAGGGGACGAAATACACCTCAGTCACACTTTTATAAACGAGAGGAGAGAGATAGAAAGATAAATGATCCAGCCATCACTATAACGCCGTACACTTTATGATTCGATCAATTTATGAAAACACTTATCTTTCTTGCTTGTTATTGCAAACTACTTATCGCTAATGTAATCTTAACGCAAATGATTTGAAAGTTTTTTTTTATTCGACTGGATGGCAAACGAGTAAGTGGGTCTCCTGAGAGTAAGAGATCACCAGCGCCAATATACATCTGCAACACCAGGGGTATTGCAGATGCGTTGCCAACCTAGCCTAAGATGGGATACCTCAAGGGCCCGTAATTTCACACAACTACTGGAAACTTTTACTGTTGTCGATTATATACATAGCAAGATACAGCAACGGTTATGTAACAATATTTTGTGAAAGATGGAAATATTAAATAATATTAAAACTGACATCAAACACTTCTATGTGAAAATGTACATGCAATAGGAAGTTTTAAATTCAATTATTTTCAAAAATATCACTTGTGTCAAGTATCAGATTGTAAGTACCTAACATAATTTTATACCTAGTAACATAACATAGTAGATAACTATTTATAGTCCAGATCATAAATATGCATATACACTTGATGCAATGGCAATGGCGTAAAAGTTACATATTATTATGACCCTGACTGAAGTATTGTGCGAAGGCTACGCATAACCAAACCAAATAAGAATAGATACTTTGTTTTGGCGCCTTTTGTGTCCAGTGTTGGCAATTTTTTGTGCTATACTCGCTAAAAGCAACCTCCCGACCAAAAGAAAACAGTAAAATTAGTTTGTGGATATTATGTTCTCTGTGGTTTGTGGTGACCTACCAACCTGGTATTCAGTAGCAAAAGTCTACCCCCTTATTCATAAACGACAATCAAACCTATTTTAGTTAAAATGCCGCTAAAATTCCTTTGTCCTTATCTGTCACTTAGACATTTGTATTTGTTAGAAAAGGACAAAGCATTTGTTAGTTAACATAGCCTTGTTAAGTTTTATGAATAAGGGGGTAAATCATCAGTTACAGTGAATAACCTACTGAGTAGGTTACACTGGTTATGTCCAATTGAGTGTTATAATTACAAGAATACATTATTTAACTCAACTTTACAGAAACCTATAACTTTCGTTAGCAATTCTTGCACAATCCGGTTGCAAAATCAACCTTGCTCCACACCGGTAAAGTTTTAGTTTGCAAATTATCTCAATTAACACCTTACTTTTGAGTAGAAATGGCCTACATTCGTCGGGCCACAACTGTATGTAGTAGTCAATAATATTTTGACTTTGGGAAAAATCGGTTGGTACCAACATTTATCGTACTTCTATTTTTACCCGACTGAAAGGAGAGGTATTGTTTTTCGCGCGTATCTTGTATGTAAGTATGTAATTTATCTAATGAATCCTAGGTATATTAAAGTACTTATACTGTGGGTTAAGTTTTTGTTAACAATTTTTTAATTTTCTTTACAATCTTGACATTATAAATATGAGTATGAACTAATAAAAATAGTAGGTACCTACCTACTTTCTTAATTTGATGTTTTTTACGGAACATTTGGTGTTATTGTTTTATTTTAACTGTTAATTTCATGTGTTTTAATGTACAACAGAGAGTTTATAATACAATACAATTAATGTATTATAAATGCTTAAGTTTTGCGAGTCCTTGCCTCCGTTTGTTTTTTTTTTTACCCCCAACTCAAATATAAGTTTGACCGCTATGTGTGTCTGTGTGTGTGTCTGTCTGTGGCACCGTAGCTCTTAAACAGGTGGACCGATTTGAATTCCGTATTTTTCCATAGCAGGTTTTCTAGCGATGGTTCTTAGACATACATGTTTAATTAAAATCGGTTCAGCCGTTTTTCAAATATTGAACTTTGAAGTGACAGTCGGGGGTTTTCCAATTTTTAGATGGTTAGGTTATTAGAATGATACAATTCAAATTGGTCCACCCGTTTAAGAGCTACGATGCCACAGATAGACAGGCACACATAGCGGTCAAACTTATAACACCCCTCTTTTTGCGTCGGGGGTTGAATATGCCTGGGTGGGTGGCGGGCTGTCGCAGGTGAAGACTAGTGCTTAGATACCTGATTGATATAGTACGTTCTAATATTCACGCATTACTGAGTAAAATCGTCAGACCGATTAATAATCTGATTGTCGTTTGGTAGGTTTTAAAATTGCTTCAGTAACTCTGAGTCCGGTTTAGCACTTAGTACTAATTGGTCGTGGACTATTTACATAATATTAATCAGTTGGGTATAATGGTATAATTCAGTCTTATACCGGGTGTAGCCTGTAATACGAGAAAATAGTTAAAACATAGATCATACTCGTCAAACTGAACAACATTAGTTGAGCGACTTTTGAAAATTATTAGTTTTTATTTTATTACAGTTCTAAGTTTATTCGAAAAAGCAATGTAAAGCAAAATGCTTGATGTTTGTAGCGTAGCGTGACAGGCGATGTCAGTTGTGTTCTAAGATGGCGTACATTGATAGCATTATTTAATTTGTATGAAAAAAGGAAAATTCAAAGACTCCATTATTTTTAAAAGTCGTTGAACTAATGCTATTCAGATTGACGAGGACGATCTATGGTCTAATTTTTTGCTCGTATTACAGGCCACATCCCGTATTGTCGCACCTACTCGTTCAAGTTATGGGTCGTAGGCTGAATGCGGTCTACCTATTAAACTCCAACGAGATCCTTGTTTCAACCTAAGGCATTAAATTTTTCCTTTTTAATCGAGTAAAAGGAGATTTATTAATTTAAGGCGAAAGTAATTCTCGGTGTTTTTGTGCAAACGAGCGGAAAAGGTCACTTTCTCAGCGCGTACAGTGCCCGGCTTAACACTTTGTTAATGAAATATCATTAGATTTAAAAAAGTGACCACGTAATTTTGTGGATTAAAGTTTAAAATATCTAAAAGTAAAGGTGTCCTTGATTATTTAACAGCTCAAAACACTTTTATACACATTATAAAAGCATCGCATATTAATTGCAACAAGTAAGCAGAAACAGTCGAATGAATATTTGCTGGTTACATTTGTCATTGTGTGTTATTTGTTATTCCCTCTAAAAGCCTGTGAAGAAGACCTCTCGCTAGATGGCCATCCAATATATTGATAGGAATTAGAGAGCAGAATCTAACTTCTGTGATAGATAACCCAGGGCAGACCGTCGTGACGCCGTCGTGCAAGAACATCATATTATGATGTCGTCACGACGGTCTGCCATATTTTGGTTGATATGGTATGGAGTATCGTATATTACTGTGCCTAGCTGTCCCCTAACAGGGTAAATAAACGACGAAACTGTAGGTACATTCACAAAGCGGGATTGTTAAGGTATTTGCGAGTGTCCTTAATTTAATCGGAGTTTAGACTTGCAAGAAAAATCACATTGCGGCGCTCGATTGCCCACTACAAACTCGTTAGCTTTGCGGCCTCGCAATGTAATGCAACTTGCACGATTTTTCTTGCAAGTCTAAACTCGGCTTTACACTTGAATGTAAGTAATATTTCCATGGTAGTAATATATCCACGGTAAGGTAAAGTAATTCTTTGTCACAAGATTTATTGCAAGAAAGAAGTCTATAAATAAATAAAAGTACAAAAGCTTTTCATTTTCAGAGAGGTCGAAAATTTATTTGGTGTATAAAAAGTTTGTACATGAAATCTGAATCTAAACAGTAGTTAACAAAGCACCAAAATGGATGCCTCTCAGCAAATGCCGATGTCTGAATTTTTTCAGTCACGGCGCTGTTCTAGGCAACCACGTTTTACACGCTGTATGAATAGGTACGAATATTGACAATGTCAATCAACTACTTAAACGTTATAATATAATAGGTATTTTACTAGTAGGTAGGTGCCTGCTAACGTCTATAAAATACCTATAGGAATGTTACCCGTAAGTATTAATAGGTATCTACTCTAACGTTTATAAATCGACGGTTGAATGCAAAAGTGGCATATAAATAGAAATACATATTAAAGCAACTAGTAGGTAAAGGACTACATATTACAGTTCAATCATGTACAGGTACAATCATATAGCTACAGTTCATTACTAGTTTTTTTTTTTTGGTTTGTGCCACTTTTGCATTTACCTAGCGAAATATTACTTACGCTAAAGTGACTATGTTATAAATATAAAGCATAACCAAGAAAATAAATTATCCTTTTTTAACTCGCAATTATTACTATCTTCAAATCGTGCAAATTTAATTCCAACCACGTGTAATCAGATTGGCTTGTAATTTGGTACAGATAATGTAGATGAGATGTCCAAAGTACAGTCAACAAAAACGACAGTTAGCAAAAAGAAAAGGTTAATTATATTCTTGGTCATGCAGGTAAAAGGTATCATTTATAAGAGTTAAATAAATCGCATTTGCAGTAGTACAGTATTAATTAAGTTAACTCAAGATAGCTTAGTTATGAAAGGGTTATTACTACAACAACTTAGACAGCCGTTGAACAAAACTATGAATTTATGTAAGTATCTATCTTTAAAATAATAATCTGAGTCTTTCTTGGTCGTGGTCTAGATCTAAATATAGACTAGTTTAAGCGATAGGACCTATTAAATACAGATAATATTAAATATAAATATATTTTATATATAGTTATATTTAATAGGTTTATTATTTTATTATATTTAATAGGTCAACAATGTTTTAAGAGTGTGTAGAAAATGCAGGAAATGATGGAACAGACACGAACAATATTTTGCATAAGTAGATACTAGGGTAAGGATGCATAGCACTGTAAATAATGTAATGTGACGTATTGAAGAACAGTAATCGCATTTAATTAAACACAGAGTATATTCCTCCTACATTTATTATAATTCATGTTATAGAAATTATCTAACGAGAGAATAAGAAGCTTTTACCTTGATCATTGATTAGCGTATTCTCAAGCCAACTTTCATGTTAAACAATGGCTTTACAGTTTTATTTCGCGCAGTTAAGTAAGAGTTAGAATAAATCATAACAAGAGTATACAAATCAGCATTGTATAAACATAGTCTCAAATATACACGGTGTTTTAAATACAAAATATTTGAGCAGATGTTTAGCCGTTACGGCCGAGAAACTGTTTTTCCGATTTTTTTCTAAAATGTCAATTAATTGTGGTTCGCGAAAAGATGATTCACGCGCGCTAAGGATAGTTGCATGATTGTACCGAGCCGGCCGAAAAGGGAGTGTTAGTTTTTCTCAACACTGTAGGTATTTCGTCGAATATTTTGGTTTAAAATGTAGTCACTTTGACGCGGTATGCTTTATACTTTGAACATCAAACGTCAAGGAATTATTGTAATCAACCACAGCTGTAAAATGTTACTGATCTTAGTATTAATAAGGCTCTCAACCTGCTCAATTTTCTGGATTAAGTAATTTAAACTGGTTGTATACTTACAGGCGGTGTTTATTAAATACTTACCTCAAAACCTGTCATTTTTCATTTTAAGCTAGTTTATTGAATTTATTTTCAAAAAGGAACCTTAAATTATATCAATTTATATTATATTCGTATATTTTGCTAAGTCAGTACTTAATTTCTAACTCTTCACTCGCAATTTTTGCTTGTCAGAGAGCTTCACAATTTTTAGAAGAAAACCAAACTGACGGCAAAACGGCCGTCGCGCTTCGTTCAATTATCGAAATAAAACGCAATCGCTAAAATTGCATGTTGCACTTTTAGACTGGGCACAATGATAAAAGGGGTTTGAAAAAAATAATGCTTGTTTTAAATATAGGGTAATTGATTCTGATCTCGATTTTTAGCAAAGTTACTTTCTGGTTCTCAGTTATTTAATAACAATAAGCAAGGAATATTTACTACCGACCGGTCACTAACAAAATTGTGTCAGAGTTTTACTTGAGTCTCAAAACATGTGAACACAACAGTCACCAAGGACATTTAAGCCGGTTCATACATTTTGAACACTTTGTACCTATATGTAACGGTGACGTTCATATTCTCGTGACCATTGACATTTAAAGTTAAACCGCTTAAAAACAGCAACAAGACAACGCTGTCAAAAATTGCCGAATTAATAAAAAAAATGAGTCACTAGGTACAATCCAAAATGGCAATCCTTTAGGTCACTATGCAGAGCGAAAGTAAGTTTGTTGTATATTCGTTATTGTCGCAGATAATAAGACAGCTTACCTTGGGCTAGCGTCGTGGTGATAAAACACAACAGGACAAAAAATCGCACCATATTTAGAACTTCCATATCACATAGTTCACAAACACAAAGTATCAAAAGTAAAAGTGGACCTTTGAAAAGTTGCGCGCACGCAAGGGACGTACTGTCATGGCCGCGAGTGGTCGCCGTCTGCTCCACTGTGCCTTTCACCGTTACGGCTCGCGGTTGAGCAAGGCTGCGGTATTGTCACTCGTACGCGGAAATATTTAGTTTGCCGACGACGCCGGTAGATGGCGGTGGGAAAATTTCGCCGGATAAAGAGGCCCTACAGCGAAGTTTAAAATTCGAACTTCGTATCTTGCCGTCCCGCTGGCGCTTTTATTATTTAATACGAGAGTGAGAGGGATGGTACGAAACCAACTTCGATTTGTGCATTTCTTAGTAACCGGGGCTCCTTCATCAGATCAGTTACAATGCATAAAAAAATTTATCTACCACGAAAAATGTTGTATGAAGGATTGTTTCGGTTTTATATTTATATATTATATTATAAAAGGCAAACCTGACTCACTGGGTTATATATCAACGCACAGCCCAAACCGCTGGGCCTAGAAACATGAAATTTGGTACAGAGGTTCTTTTTATGATGTAAGTGAGCACTAAGAAAGGATTTTTAGAAATTCATCCCCTAAGGGGGTGAAATGGGGGGGTGAAGCTTATATGGATCTTTCTCATTTCTGGACTTAGAAGTATGGAAATAGGTGTATAAGTTCTCGATTACCATTAAAAATTATCTGTGTAGGTGAAATGGATAAAATGTTACCCTAAAGGGGTAAAAAGGGGGTAAAGTTTGTATGGAAATTTTCTATTTTCTGGACTTAGAAGTATGAAAATAGGTATATAAGTTCTCGATTACAATTAAAAAATATCTGTGTAGGTGAAATGGATAAGATTTCCCTCTAAAGGGGTAAACAAGCGCGCGATAACCGAATTCCACGCGGGCGAAGCCGCTGGCATAAGCTAGTTATTTATAACTAGCTTATGTCCGCGACTTCGTCTGCGCGGACCTAGGTTATCACGCGGTGGCGCTCTCCACCGAAATAAAAAGTGTCCTGTGTTTATCCTTGGGGTTTAAACTATCTCTATACCAAATTTCATCAAAATCGCTTCAGCCGTTTCGACGTGAAAGCGTAACAGACAGCCATACAGACAGACAGACAGACAGAGTTACTTTCGCATTTAAAATATTAGTAGGGATTATTAACATTTAATTATCAGGTAGGTACGAGCGCGCGGGCTGGGCGCTGCCGCCTCAACACCACGGGACAGGTGCGACACCCCACTGCCGCTAATTCGCTGTACCAGCATTTACCATCAAAATTGTATCCACATGTTACATGAGACTTACCCCGGGAGCGCCACAGTTCGCATACTCTTCGCTAGTCATACCGTAATTTTTGTCCGAATCATCGTTTGTCCGATTTTTTTCCCACTGAAACCTTATATTTTTCAAAAAAATCGAAATGGTCATCCTATAGAAAACTATATGTAGGTTAGGTTAGGTTTATTTTATAAGAATTTAAACAATCATTGGATTCAGAGAAAAAAGAGTTAACGACTAAAATTAGGTACATTCGGACTTTCAATAAGTATGCGAGCCAATATGGACCCGACTTACCTCCAGTTTCACCATTCATTGATTTATGTGACAAGATATCTATTGTGCCATCTCTGTTTGTTTTGATCGAATTCGGAGCCGGCATCAAATTAAATTAAATTAAATTAAACTAGCTGTTGCCCGCGACTCCGTCCGCGTAGTAGTATGAAAAATAGATGTTGGCCGATTCTCAGACCTACTCAATATGCTCACAAAATTTCATGAGAATCGGTCAAGCCGTTTCGGAAGAGTACGGGAACGAACATTGTGACACGAGAATTTTATATATATGATTTATCTATGAATGGTGAAACAGGCCCTCAGTCATCGAAGCTATCAACCGATATTAATCAGCTTGATTCAAATGTTTCGCGTCTCGACTAGAGATGCAACGGATATCCGGCCACTATCCGGTATCCAGCCTATCCGGCCACTATTTTACTATTCGGCCGAATACCTGATAGTTGCGTACTATCCGGCCGGATACCGGATGGTAAAAAACTTATAGTTATGATTAAAAACTGGTATTTATTTATGAGTATATCAATTATTGACATCAGTTTATTATTCTAAGGGCATGTTTCAATGAATTTTAACTGACGGATAAATGTGATACCGTCTCGCGTCTATTCAGTCATATTTGTTCGTCAGTTAAAATTAATCAATGGCTGGTGAAACAGCCCCTAAGTTAATTAATTATACTCTACAAGTTGCAAGTTGCAACCTGCACGGAGTGTCATGCGTATGTTCGAATTAGCTTAATTTAATAATTGTACGTAAAACTAGGCCGAATATCCGGCGGCCGGATATCCGGCTATCCGGCCAACGGTCCCGCCGAATATCCGGTATCCGGTATCCGGCCAAACCACTATCCGGTTCATCTCTAGTCTCGACCCATTCAGTCTACGTGGTAATCAGGATATTCAGGAAATAATCTGAGTCGCTGAGGAGGTGATTCGCTTCACGCATGAGCATCGGCTGTTTCTGCTGGCTGATTAATAAATAACATCCCGAAAAAAAAACTCGAAAGCGAGAGCAGCAGAGTGACATGACATAGGCTACTTTTAATCCCGGAAAAATGCCCCTGATGCTCCCAGGGAAAATGTTCCCGAGGGAACAGCGCGCGAAAATAGAATTGAATTTTAATCATTTTGCGAACTAATGTTATGACAATTTTAATTGTCTTGCTATAGCAATTTCAACGTGGGAAGGCTGCCTGCATGATGAGCAGGACACCCTACCTAAGGGTGTAAATTTAGATACATATTAATCTTTGGTTTTAATTTTTTTAGCTATTTTAAGTTAGTTTTAGTTATGTTAATTTTATGCTTAGTCCCTGTTTTTATGCCCACTTTTATTGTTAAATAAAGTAATTTCTCATTTGAATTAGATTACGTTGTGCGAATTAATATAATAGACCCATTGCGTAGTTAACAAAAACAGTCGTTGGGGAACTATACTCCATTTATTTTAACATTTGAGACTTAACGGTGAAATTTTCATACGTTGTTAAATGAAACAAGGAAACTATTTAAAATTGTGTTAACTTCTATACTAAAAATATAATAAATACCGCTAATAAATGTACATGCAGGTATTTTTAGTGTTACAATTGGACCGTTAATTCAAACCTTAAATTAAATGGAGTATAGTCGTTGGGGAACTAACACTTCAGTGCGCGCAGGTTCGCGCATATGGACACTATTTTATTGACTTCGAATTTAGAATAACGGCTTTAACCTATTTTAGTTCTATGATTATCTTGGCCACAGAGGTTAGACATTGCACTGTGCAAATGTATAAAGGGAAAAACGGTCAAGAACATGTCGGACACGCCCGAAGTAGGGTTCCATGGCCATTAGGAAAAAAAAAAGTAATATTTTTCTAAGGATTTCGCATTTTGTACGGAATATTCTAGTTTACGTATTTTTTATACCTTAAGCTGCTATTTACTCTTAAAATAGGTACTAAAATAATACTCAAGAAAACTTAAATAAAATAATAAACAAATAAATATTATGGGACATATTTGACACCAATTGACCTAGTCCCAAACTAAGCAAAGCTTGTACTATGGACACTAGGCAATGGATAAACATACTTAAATATAGATAAATAAATACTTAAATACATATTAAACATCCAAGACCCGAGAACAAACATTCGTATTATTCATACAAATATCTGCCCCGGCCGGGATTCGAACCCGGGACCTCAAGCTTAGTAGTCAGGTTGTCTAACCACTTAACCGTTATAGTTTTCTTGTAAGTTGGGTATACTTACTACCATCCTGAATTTTTTCAATTTTTTCCACCCACCGGCTTAGATTTTAGAGGGGGGGGGGGATGGACGATCGATTTTAATGAAAGTTTTATTTTGCAAACACATCACTGAATCGAAAAATCGTTTTAGCAACCCCCTAATGGTTTTAAAAGACCTATGCAACGATATAACACACTACAAGATTGGATGAGAAAAAAAAATCACCCCAACTTTACGTCTGTGGGAAGTACTCTAAAAAAATATTTTATTTTTATTGTTTATTGCACCATTTTTTCGGCCTAGTTTACATATATATTCGTGCAAAATTACAGCTTTTTATCATTAATAGTCTCTGACCAAACCGCGGACGGACGGACATACAGACAGACAGACATACAGAAATGGCGAAACTATAAATAAGGTGATTTTTAGGGTTCCGTAGCCAGTAAATATTTCGCCGAAAAGGCAGTACACCGTTGAAAACTTAACCAATCTTGGGTTTAAGCAACAATAATAGGCTTCTCAGGATCACTTCTTCGATCACAGCTTCGCAGGACAGCAGATCCTGGTTTCTAGAGCCAAGATAAAGATATAAGCCAAGTTTCATTGATGTAAATACCGGGTGTGGCCTGTAATAAGAGCAAAAAATTAAAAATAGATCATACTCCTCAAACTAAGCAACATTAGTGCAACGACTTTTTAAAATAACAAGTTTTTAATTTTTTATTACACTTTAAAGTTTATTCGAAGAAACAATGTAAACATTAGTGTAACGGCTTTTTAAAAAAACAAGTTTTTATTTTTTATTTTATTAAAGTTTATTCGAAGAAGCAATCTAAAGCAAAATGATTGATGTTTGTACCGTGACAGGCGACGTCAGTCGTATTCTAGGATGGCGTACATTGATATCAGTATTTAATTTGTATGAAAAAGGGAAATCTAAAGACTCCATTAATTTTAAAAGTCGCTGAACTTATGTTGTTCAGTTTGACGATTATGATCTATCTTTGTTTGAATTTCTTGCTCGTATTACAGGCCAAACCCGGTATATTTTTCCTATACTACTTAAATGCCGGATTAGACGTTGTTGCGGCCATGGGCCATGACCAAATCTTGATTTCAATCATTGTAGAATTGCTGACTGTCAAAGTGAAGATTGTTTATTTTTTTTCAACTGGATAGCAAAAGAGCATGTGGGCCTCCTGATGGTAAGAGATCACCACCGCACGTAGACACCTGCAAAACCAGGGGGATTGCAGATGCGTTGCCAACCTAGAATCCTGAGATGGGATTACCTCATGTGCCAGTAATTTTTACCGGCTGTCTTACTCTCCACGCCGAAACACAACAGTGCAAGCACTGCTGCTTCATGGCAAGATAAGCGAGATTGGCGAGATTGTAAGTTATTTTCAAAAGTTGTAGAACTAAATTAGGTCAAGATGAAGAGTGCAACCTGTGGTTTAATTTTTTGCTCCTGTTACAGGGCCCACCTTGTATGGTGGTCATGGAACCTTTGTGCTCTACGAATAATAATTTATTCGTAGTTTATACTACTTATGTCATTTTGACATCTCATACTTTTGTCAAGTAAATCATAGACAATCATAGTGAAATTGATTATTAAAATGTTTCACCCTGGTACATAAATCAGTTTGTTCAACTGTACCTACCTACAGTCGAGGTGAAGTAACATGCTTCTACGCCGTTAACAATAGAGTCATGTTCAGATATTTTTATTTTTAACAAGTTTTTGCTTACAAGTTTATGAACTCCACTGTACATTGTCGATATGGTATGATAGGAATACCTAGTCTCTTCGTATTGTACGAGTTTTGGTGAATGAAACATAAAACTCCACATTCAACATTTATTTTTTAATTAATACACAGAAACACATGTCTGGCTAAAAAGTCAGTTACATAGTATTTTATTGGCTCAATCGGTGACGATTCTTCGAGAGACTCCTCCGTGGACTCCAGTGTAGCAGCATGCAAGGTAAGGAGAAATACAGAATATTCTAGAAATACTTCGTATTTTTTTAAAGTAAAACGGATTTGTCAAACAACAAAAATATTTTAAACTAACTAAAAATGCTTCGTACCTATACTCCGTTTAATTTAAGATTTGAATTACCTAACGGTCAAATTGTAACACACGTTTCTCGGTAGGTACTTCGAACACAAATGGACTTAAAATACCTACATACATTTGTTAGCGATTATTATTAAGTATGTTTTTTTATTAAAGAATTTAGCAAAATTTTAAATAGTTTGATTGTTTTATTTAAAAACGTGTGCAAATTTTGCCGTTAAGTTTCAAATGTTAAAATAAATGGAGTATACTCCCTATTGCTATACTTAACCTAATGACCCATAGGTACTACAAATTGCAAAATTCAAACTTCGTATCTTACCATCCTGCTCGCGCTAATTCTACTTGATACGAGAGTGAGAGGGACGGTACGATACGAACTTCGATTTTCGAATTGCGTAGTAGCCCCCAGCTAAGCTGAGTCAGCTAAAACGAGGTGTTACCTACCTAATACTTTGTCTTCAAGACATATCTTTCTTTACCAAATTACAAGGCATTTCTCACTTTTCGGGTTGAAGAACAATATTGAATATATAATAACTTATCTTCCTATAAATATACAACTATTGTCAAAAATACAATATAATATTATGATATATTATAATATGATACAAATTTGTTTTTCAGTAAATATTTGTTTCGAATTTCTTATCACGAGATCGAGGTCATTATAATGCATTTTTAATGCTTTGTTAATAAAAACAGAGTATAAGAATATAATCAATTTCTAAATACAAGAGGAATGCCCCTTACAGTTGCAGTCCTGTATAAAAATATGTTGATCTCTCTCTATCCTCCAGTGACCCAAACAAAATGTCTGTTTGGTGAACATGAAACTATAAGGGTGATAGTCTTTACCGGCCCGGATAACACCGACATGGAAATACCGGCCCTGTTTTTTGTGTACACGCCCATAGAAACTGACAGGAGCTTCTATGGACGTGTACACACGCAAAACAGGGCCGGTATTTCCATGTCGGGGTTATCCAGGCCGGTAAAGCATTACACCCAAAGTTTATGTCACTTACAGTAGGTACTTTCATTCTAGCGTGGTACGGGTGACCTCGACCGTTTGCACCGTTTCGTTTTACTCAAAAAAGTTGCTGCGGTCTAAATATATGGAAGTATATTTCAGTTGTAGCCTGAATATGACTGGCGTAAAATATTTGAACATAAAGAACTATATTATATATATTTGAATATAAATTTAACATCAGATTTTTTCGATCTTTTAATACAATTCAAAATTCAAAGCACAATTAAGTGAAGAAACGTAATATGCATGTAGCGTAACACCAGAGACTCGTTTAGTGATGCGAACTAACGGATCTTGAGTTATATCGGTACTTATTAATTGGTAAGGAACTGTTATTCTTGTAAACTCCGTTTAGCCTTAGTAAAGTGCCAAATATTTATTTATTATTATTTATTTATTCCAAGAAAAATGAAATACTAAAAATAAAGAAAAATTAAATAATATTCCAATCTAGAATTTCACTAATATTGTCATCAAAATTAGCGTAATAATCTGTTTAATTATGACATTAATTACTTATAAGATTTTAAATTATTACTTTTTTCGACTAAAGTTTCGACACTTTGACTCTCTAGTGTTGTGATATTGACAGCTGTCACCCGCACCATGCTACAATTATAGTAACGTAATGTTTTATATCACATTGCAACAAGTCCTATAATAACCACTGAGCTAAAGGAGGCAATATATTTGTTTATTCAGAAGTAGTCATTCCTGTGTGCTTAAACAAATGCCAAGCCGAACACTCTGAAACGTTTAATTTTCAAACGTCAGCGACATCTATTTTTTCTGAAAAGCTAACTTTAAAATCACTTGTTTAGGCACACTGAACAGAAGGACTATCAAAGTTTTATATTTTTAAAAACATCGATAAAATATTATGGGATGATGAGATGAGCGTACTGTTCTGAGTGAGTGCATACTGTTCTCAAAACAGTGACAAAAAACTATAGAAATAGGCGTAGACCCAAATTCTGCTGGCCACGTGTACGAGAAGTTTCGATTGAGAGTAAAAGGTACCATTTGAAGAGGTGAGAGAAAAACACGAATTCAAGTAGAAAGGGGGGTGTATGTTAATTCGCATAAAATTAACTGTCTCTAATTGAAATTGGCATAAGTTTATTTCGCATAGTTACTAAATGAATACGCATAATGTGGATTGGCATAACGGTAAGTTGGAATTAATTTACTTAGCATAACATTACTTTGCATAAGTATTAAACAGTGGACCCGATTCTACAGCGGCCGCTAAAATTCCTAATTTTATTTAGACGTCGCTAAATCACTTTGCTATTCTATGATCACCTGTCATAATCAAATGACAACACAACGCTAATTTAATCTGACGTTTCTTATTTTAGCCGATCTATCTAGCCGGTCAGCGTGACTTTCTGGAATAGCACTTGTTAAATCAGCCGTCTAAATGTCAATTAAAATTTAGAAAATTTAGATTTAGACAATATAGCCGACGTGCGCGTAGAATCGCATCCAGTATAAACCTAAAATGATTATTTTTAATGAAATTGTAAATTTAATTTGTCAAGCAAGATAAAGTGTTACATTAAAAAAGAGGTGCCAACCATTGTAAAACATTGTACTTTTAGCAACCTTAATAAGTGTTATTGTTTTTTTTTATTTTATTTTTTGAGCTTTATGCATATTTCAATTATGCGGATTCATTATTATCCTAAATAAGTGTTATGCTTCTTTATAATTGTGCAAGTTCGCTGTTAAGCACAATTATGTTATAAGTACCAAATCTGTTATGCGAATTAATATTAGGACAATTAATGTTATGCTGAATTAAGGCCAAAGGGGAGACTTTTTCTATATTCCTATCCTAATTTTCCTATAGACACCATTGTCACTAAATACGTTTTCTAATTAGGTAAAGGTATAAGTAAACTATGCCTTTCAGCTAACATAGATCATTGACGTTAGATTCTGTAAACTACTTCTGTATTATTATATATCCTACCACCTATTAAGGTGTTATCTAAAAAGACCTTAGCAATCATTTATCCGAGATTGATGACTACCAGAATTAAAATATCCGAACGGGATTTACCCTTTACTTATTTAACACGACAATACATTTAATATTTGGAACACCGAATTAGTATTTAATATGATTTTTTTTGTTGTTTTTTGAGTTTGTTTTTTTTTGTTGTCATTAATTTCGTATTCAAGTAAAATCGAATAAGATTTCTATGGCGTGTCGCGACGGGGGCACAGTGCAGGGCGGCGAGGGCTGTTAATAGCATGGTGTACCATCCGCAGATGCACTTCTCCGGAGGCCGCGTGATACTCGACAGCTTGCATATGGCGTCTCACCATTCGACGTGAAATAGCGCCTTTGCAGAAACAGTATTGGAACAGATGCCCATAAGCCCGTCGGAAATTCCAATCCAGGATACCGTAGAGAAAACTAGTGACAACTGAACGGGTAATCCCTATCCACACGCTCTTATAGAAATGCGAGTCACTCGTGAACGGATACCCGTAGACCAAGATGAGGTAGGGCAACCAACCACCAACGTATAGAACGAAGGCCACGATGTTAGCATAATGCCCGTACCGGTCATTCTTGTATTGCTACGACTTTCTATAGTGCGTGAGGACCCTGGCGTTAAACCTCATTTCCAAACAGGCGCTGACCGAGCAGTAGATGGTGATAAAGCTAGGCATGACGTGGAAAACAAGGCCAGTGATAATCCTGAACGCAAAGTTGCCGGAGTGTGAACGGTAGCAGCAGTCATAGTCGAGCCCGAGGTAGACGCCAACGGCGGCGGTGCTGAAGGTGGCCAGTAAGACGGAAACCGCGATAATATCGATACGCCTTGAGATAAATAGGTCGTAGTCATCATGGGTTCTGCATAGCCGGTAGAACGTTTCCAGTGACGTCATCTGTGGAAAGTACAGCTCTCTAGAACATTGCTTATCTATATAAATAAAAATGAATCGTGAAATGTGTTGCTAAGCTCAAAACTCGGGGACGACTGGTCCATTTCCGCAATTTTTTTTTGTTATGTTCGTTACTGTCAGGAGAAAGTTTTTATGAAAGAAAATACAGAAAAAATAGAACGGGACGAAGCCGCGGGCAACTGCTAGTAATTAAATAAAACTAAATATTATTTGCTGATTAATAAAGGTTAATGAACGCAGGAAACATGAGCATTACTCATAGTATATGATTTATGCACAATAGCTACTTACCGCGAAGAAAATACTGTAGCTGTAAGTAGAAGCCTCGGTTAAGAACTGCAGAAAATTGCATACGGATTTGGAATCGCTTTGTCCTGACAGAAGTAGCACAGCAGATGTTGGAATCACTGCCATCGTCACGATAATGTCAGACAAACCAACGGCAGCTTGGAACACGAGGCCTGCCATAAAAGTCTACAATCAGATAGCTTCCAAAAACCCCAGATAAGTACTTTTTTAAACCTGGGGTGTGAAGTTATAGTAAAAAAAATCTTAAATGGTATATTCATCCGACTTCAATGAAACTAGGTGTATTCCGACTAGTTCCATTATTAGTTCCATTGATGGAACTAGTTGGACTTTTACCCTCTTCGTTGAACGTAACAACTGAGAAAAAAAGTCCAACTAGTTCCATCAATGAAAAATTGAACTAGTCGGAATAGACCCAATGAAAAGTTACTTAACTGTTCGATCGATTTTTTGTTTAAGTCCTAGAGGCTCTACATATGTATTCCAATGATTCGTTCATCACTTACCAATTCTCTTGAGATAGTCCTCAACAAAGAATGCAGCAACGAAAAATCCATTCATGAGGCAGCCAAAGATGGAACATGCGACTGTAACCAGCAACCTTTCCCTTTGGGGCCATGCGTGGTCGAAGGTTATCACGGAAATAATTTCCGTGACGTTGCTGTTTTTATTCATGGTGAGTATCCTGTATAAAGAAAACGAAGTGTCTTAACACGCTTGCCGATGTTTTTACGCCTAAAATGCTATTTAGAAATAGAAATAGAAATCATTTATTCATGGCAGTTACAAAGTAGCGTAGCAAAACAAAAAGATATTAAAAATTTTAAAAAGTTGTATAATGTTACGAATGGTCCCAAATCAGCCAAAATTGCCGGTCTTGCGAATGCCGCTGTTTTTCCTTCACCCATCTATAGAACAAACTTTGCCTAGTTCGGTGCTGGGTCAATCGGTGTAGTTTGTGAGAAGATTTTATTATTTCATTCATTGTATATATCATTATCGTCAAATTCTAGTTCAAATTATTTGATGATCAATATTATTTTTCAGTGATTATAATAAATTTTTAGGAAGCTTATTCTGTGTTTTTTGGTGATTCAGTTTTAGTGACACATCTATCATTTTGGAACCCAATACATATAATTATTTGATAATCAGTATTATTTCCGAGTAATTTTTGAATAATGTTAAGGTAACCGTTTTAATATTATTTGCTGATTCAATTTAGGTGACAGATCTACTATTTTAGGAATAAAATTTATTCCTAAAATAGTAGATCTGTCAATATTTAATATTATTTATTAGGTCGCCGAAAACGCATTTATTAGGTGATCCATAAAATCTTGCCCTTAGCAAAACAATGGCGGAACGAAACAACGCCATGTTTTGGCGTCAGGGTGGTAAATTATCAAGACGATTTATGTCGTTTACCTCTACTTGCCCGAATTTCACTTGCCATACCAACGTTTGCCATAAAATATATAGAACCGTGCTGTTATTATTTCTTTTTTTTGAGGATTTTTTTAAATGCCACCATATAGAATGCACTGGGTTAGGTTAGTTAAGTTTAATATCAACTCTGACGAAATTAATATTTTAGAAATAAATTTCTTTATGGCAAATGAAAATTCTAGAAAACGATACATTCTGGCATGTGAAGTTCTGGCTAACGATAAAGAACCGATTTATGTACATCGATAATAATTATCTAACAGCTATCCGGTTATTATTCAACAATATAACAAGTCATCATAATCATCTCAGCCGTATTGCGTCCACTGCTGGACATAGGCGTCCCCATAGACCCCCAGTCACTTCAGACCAGCATGCAGATGGTCGCAGATGGCCGTTGGGGCCTAAAAGTTGTGGCTCTACGACCTTTTTAGCCCGTGTGTAGGGTCTACTAGTTTAATAGACCTTACATTTACGCATGTTGAAGGTATGTTGAAATTATGGTGTAAATGTTATAATGTTACAAGAACGGATTGTTAACTAAAAGATGTGACTGTGCCGAATGATATAAAGACTCTTGACTACCCTGAGTACAGAACAAAACTTTTTAACTATTGCTTAAAAAATGTACTATAGTGTGGGTGATCATTTCAAACCTGAAAGTTTGTGATATCATCATGGCTACATTGTTACGTTATATTATGCCTTATTATTTGGTTTTTCCTATTAAATGTGTTGATATGATTATTTTGTACTATTATTATTGAATTATTTTGCATAATTAACATATTACATCTCATTCCAGTCATGACATCAATTCTTATTAATTATTTTGAATTTAATTCTAGAATTCAATCATTTTGATCCAAATTATTTTTTTTACCTACATGAGCTTTTTGACATTGCCTTAATCTTTTTTGTAGTAAATTTTATTTTTAGTTGTAAATCAACTCTTTGTACTTAGTTTGTAAGAAATATTGTACGTATGCTGGACCCTGGCAGATTGTGACGTACTAAATGTAACAATAAGAACCTATGTATACTAACTCACAACCTATCAATAAATATTTGAATTTGAATTTGGCCCTCCTGGTAGAGTACCGTGTCACCCTAAGTACGCGTACTTTAGAACCGTGGCGATCCAACCGTTTTGAAATCTTGCTCGTAGCTCGCAAACTTAAAAATCGCGTACTGTAAGTTTGTACACTCAACGTCATATATAATCACTTATTTATAACTTTTTTCATTATAACGTCATTTTTAAAAAGCCATACCATCTGAAAGCGACAAGGTACAGCCGGAGTAAAAAAAGGTTCGTCACCCTAAGATCTATTTTCCTTTGCTCAGTATGAGCGCTCATCTGCTTTGCCGATTGAGTAGGACATACTGCGTCAACCTGTTAACCTGCTAAACATAATCAGGTGACCACAGCAACCCTACAACTACACCTTGACACAAACACTGACAATTAAATAGAACATTATTTGATTGAAACTTTTACGAAGTTGTTTATTAAAAAGGTTTTGTGTTGATATGAAACTAGACGTGTGTTAGAGGTGTATACTATTTTTACCCTTGTTATCATGCCAAGTATAATTTGATATGCTCTTGTCCACTTAGTGCTTTGGTTTCAAAACGTACTAAGAGTCTATGACTGTATAAAGGAATCAATTTAATAACTGACGAAGGTTTTCCTACTCCCACTGTACAAAAATCATCACTATTTATGACGTCGACTGTACGTCTATCACCCACTTTAGTTTGTATTTGTAAGATAGAAATATTGTACGCAGATTGTGCCCAAGATAATTCAAAACCAGTTAATTATTTGCGTAAAAGATTGAATTTCCTGGTTGTGTGCTATCGTTGTTAATTTCGGGTCGATAAATACGGAGATAGATGCACTTACACTGCAAAAAAAGTTGTTGGAGCTAATTAACGGATCCTGAAAATCGGATGCGCGGTGCGCGTTGCCTTTTTGCACGTTGGATTTTTGTTCCGAGCTTGTTTGAATGCCACTGAACTCGGATACGGCATTTAATCGAACGAGACCGATCGTACTCGAAAAATTGGATGAAAACACACTTCGCAGGATCCATTTTAATGCCGGACTTTGCAACCGTATGCTTGTGTGAACGCGTGCATTTAAATTGGTACTGTTGTCACTTAATTTGGTTCTAAGTATAAAAAACAGTTCCCGCAAAGAATTAGATGACAATTAGAAGGGGTAAATTCGCTACGCGTTCAATTGTACAGTCGGCACCAGAAGTTTTTGAGCGGCTGAGGGCTGAAAATCTACACACAACTCCAGCCAAGCCAAGTCAGCCAAGGCATAGAGTGTACACTCAAGGATATTAGTTCATGAGCCACCACGGAACTTTCATTGTTAATTAATGCGACGTTTACTGAGAAATGGTTCCATCATGAACCAAAGTCCTTGACCGTACTTGTTTGGTTCGAACTAATAACCGTTCGTCCACTTTTGCTGATTTTAATTTATCGGCGCAAAAAAGTTGACACTTTCAAGAGCACGGCGCATAGAAATTACACTAAAATGTTAAGGAAATTAAAGAAACGAAAATGGCCTCGCGTGAAAAAAAAACTATTTCCAAAATTAATTTAAATTTGAGCAAAAATTTAATATTTGATTAATGTTAAAAATAATTCAATTAAAAAAGTTTGATAAAAAAACAAAACTGTTTTGTCACTACAAATGTTAAGTTAATTATAAAAACGAAAATCACTTCGCCTGAAATAAAAATTGCAACTTCCAAAATTAATTTAAATTTAATTCTTTCTTTTAGTTCTAGTTTAGTTATTAGTTTGTTGTACTTTTATTAATATTTAACTGTATAATTGTAACTTTATTTAATTTGTAATGCCATTTTATTGGAAATAAACGTTATTAATTATTTAAATTTGAGCAAATTGAAATGTCTACTTCTTGTAAAAAATATAATTAAAAGAGTTTGATAAAAAACAGAATCACTTGAAAAAACTAACTTGCCGAATGAACGTTAAATCTCAAGTCACTTACGGCAAGCGGCGTCTCGGCAGGTAAGTGGGCGGCCCGCCCGACGCCGACTTCTGACTCACACCAAAACAAGGGACTGAATGGCGCTCCGACCCGAATCGCTGGCTTATATAGCATCCAGGATCCAAATGGCCTTGTACCTGGCGCTGGGCGCACCTACGCATCGAAATAAACAATCACATTATAACGCTTTCATCCCGCGACTTCTCTCCCGAAAAAGCGGAGAGGAGTCGAACTCGCCCATCAAGGGTTCCGTAGCAGCAACTAACATAATATAAAAGTTCTAGGAATTTATTTATAAACAAACAAATAATATGTAACAATAATTAACAGAAATAAATAATTTAAAAAAAAAAAAAACTATAACTAACTTACTCTAAACCTTTTAAATCTGTAAAGTTCTTGTAGTTCGTTGTAACTTAGATCGGTGTTTATTTGAGTTGATTGAATGAAAGGTAAATTGCGGTTTACGATTTATGACGTATTAAAAAAAAGTACTTACTAGATCTTGTTCAAACCAATTTTCGGTGGAAGTTTGCATGGTAATATACCTGACTACGAAGCTGGAGGTCCCGGGTTCGAATCCCGGCCGGGGCAGATATTTGTATGAATAATACGAATGTTTGTTCTCGGGTCTTGGATGTTTGTTTAATATGTATTTAAGTATTTATTTATCTATATTTAAGTACCTATGTTTATCCGTTGCCTAGTGTCCATAGTACAAGCTTTGCTTAGTTTGGGACTAGATCAATTGTGTCAAATGTCCCATGATATATTATACTATTTTCTCTGTGATCCTTAGATAATACCTACCAAGTCAACCATCAGCATGTGTTATGTGATCTTATGTACTATAAAGGTACTATAGCTTATGTTTGTACGCGGATTATTGTTAGCTATAGCATACCTAAACTCCAAAGGGGTTTTCAATAGTGCTTCGTTATTTTCCACTCACTTGTAGGTACTACTTGTTTATATAAAATAAAAATAAATAAATAAATATCTGGGATTGTGCAAATTCACATCGGAGTTCCCAAAAGTTACATCATGATCTTCATTTACGCTGCATGGGATCCTATGGGAATATCGGGATGAAAAGTACCCTATGTGTTTGTTATTCCAGAGACCATACAGTATAGGTAAAGGCAGGAAGTGGATATGTAGGTCAGACAACATGGCTTAAACGAGGGAGAAATGTTCACTGATTATGAGCATAATATTCTCGAGAAATGTTTCTTGGATCAATTTTCAACCGACGATATCTAGGATGGAACTTTTGTGCTACTTATACCATATTGATAGCGCATACTTTTATAAAAGGAATCATAGTGAAATGTATCATTAAAAGTTTCCACTTGGGTACATGAATCAGTGGATTAGTCTATTATTTTTATTACAATATATTATTATTATTATTGACGACCGGATGGCCCAGTGGTTAGAGCACCTGACTACGAAGCTTGAGGTCCCGGGTTCGAATCCCGGCCGGGGCAGATATTTGTATGAATAATACGAATGTTTGTTCTCGGGTCTTGGATGTTGAATATGTATTTAAGTATGTATTTATCTATATAAGTACGTTTATCCGTTGCCTAGTGTTCATAACACAAGCTTTGCTAAGCTTACTTTGGGACTAGGTCAATTGGTGTGAATTGTCCCGTGACATTTATTTATTTATTTTATTTATTATATTATTTATTAGTATATACCTATAATTAAATGTACCTATGTGTATTTTAATGCATGAATTAATAAAAAAATATATTTCACTGTAATTTTTAATTGTAATTAGGTACTTACCTACTTGCCGCCGATCGCTCAAAGGTTAACTGAATTTAAGGGATAAGCTTTGTCTTTGTACATCTTAGTCTCTTGTTATTTCATATGTTTTATGTACAATTAAGAGTTATACAATACTAGCCTGTTTCCCGCGGGAACTATGCAATTTCCCGGGATAAAGTCTATCCTATTTTCTCCTTCGGGACTCAAAATACCTATAAAGTATACCGAATTTAATCTAAACCAGTTCAGCAGTTTAGACGTGATGAAGTAAGAAATAAACAAACAGACTTACAAACTTTTCAATTTATATTATTAGTGGGATTATCAATTAGTAATTAAACATTTAAAATCATGCTTCATTTGTCATTTGAGTCGTCTTTGTTTATTTTGGAAAGCTTTCAGAACCATTGAATTATTATAAAACATTTTCCTGGAACAGAGTTACAAATAACAACAGAATTTCTACGATTAGAATGTCCCATGGAAAATTTGGTACAGGGATGTTAGGGGTAGGTATGTTTCACAGTCCACAACAATAATAAAATTAATCTGTTGAATCGGGCGTTATTTTGCGGTGGTCCATAGCAATGAAGTAAAAGAATTTCTTTGCTCACCTGCGACCATAATTTTCATTTTTCAAAACCTAACTTAACTATTATTATTGTTATTATTTTTGCTTATTGCATTGGTATGTACCTATTATTCATATTTTGTTTGCATATGCATATTTGTGTGTAGTAGTGTATTTTTATATTAGGATTATTTATAGATTTGTGTATTATATTATTTAAAGCAATGTATTGTAGCTTCCACTACCAATTTTAATTTTTAAACTCACTTTTTGTCTGTCCCTGACTGAATGCTCCTCTCATCCACTCAAAGGTTGACTGGTAGAGATCCCTTAAAGGGATAAGTTCGCCTTTGTACATATATTTAATTTTTTGTCAATTGTGTTTGTTTTACTTATTTTGTACAATAAAGAGTTTACATACATAGGTACATATACCTATTTTGATAAAATGTGTTCTTCGGTTTTTAATAATACATGTGCAGTCGAGTTTATAAACATGTGTGAGGAAAAATTTGATCAAAAATATCTGAACACGACCCTATTGTCAACAGCGTACCGCGTACCTATAAGCGAGTTCAGATATTATTGTTCCAATTTTTTCTCACAAGTTTATGAACTCGATTATACGTAGGTTTTAATATATTACGTTATTAATAAATTTTTTATTACCACGCTCAATACATTATTTTTTATAAATTATTGTAGGAAATATTTCAGTACATAAATACTGAACACTGAATACCTACTGAGATTTTAATGTTTTATACTGAGCCTATGTGTCAAACGTCCAATTTAAAACGCGATGGTTCCACTAAAAGAACTTTTTTATTTGCTTCACTTTGTAGATCACGCAAAATTTCATCCAAATCGTTTTAGCGTGAAGTAGGTACGTGACAAACTCAAGAACAACTTTACAATGCACAGGTCTTCATTAAAAGCTTCCTAGTAATATTTTCCCTCGGTAACAAAATGTAAATACTTAAGTAAATAAGTATCTTCGGCGTCTATTGTATGCGTAGCTGGTGGGCGGGGCAACCCTGGCCCCGCACCACTTGTTGCTTCTCTGATGTTTCACAAAAGGGAAGGTTCCACGAACTAGAAAGAAAACGTGTGAGAGATTATTGAAAATACTTATCACTTCTGCTTGTTAACTTTGGATTTAAGCTGGATGTAGGTGTCATAAAATTGCTTTTGCTCGTATGCTCGTAAATTTCGTGTTTATGCTGTATCTAGGCGAAATAAAATGGCTTCTTATGCTCTAGTACATGAAATAAAATCTTGGTCTAATACCAATACCAACTCAAAACCAAGGTAACCAGGTGTAACAGCCACCAACAAAAAAGTTTCTTTGTATTTTTTTAATAATTTTTAATTCAATCAGTTAAATTCAATCAATTAAAATCAGTCAAATCAATCATAATAAATCAGTCAAATTAAAATAATGGAATTATTATAATAATGCATAAAAAATAAAAGGTACATAGAAAGTGAATCATTGTTTCCACTGTTGCTATTTCATTTCCTCGCCATCGAAGTGAAAAGCGGAGTGTAAAACTCGAGCATTAAACCCATTTTCCCTTCGACGTGTCTATCCACCCTCGCAGTACCGGCTCAGGTGGCTATATAATTGTCTCGGTTAAAATGGCTCGTTTTATGTTCTTTTTGTCAACTTTTTGTACAATCTACTATTGATGTTGTAGCGCACAGTAAAATTTGCGTATACTTTGTTTTTTTAGCATTAGAAAGAAAATACGCGATCTTGACGTGTCTTTTTAGCAATTAACTGCAAACTGCAATTAACTGTAACAATTGGCATTGGTCTAAATAAAAAACAATGTTTATTTTTATTTTATTTTTTCACAAAATAAGCTAACTTAAGACATCTATTTTGAGGATTTTGGATTTAGTTGGGTTGTAAATTTTTTATTCCATTTAGATATAACCGGAATTATAGGTAACCGTAGTTGCCATGGCGTTAAAAGCTACATTATCTTCGCCCGTCGAAATTATTTAAAATAACATCATCTGTCACCTGTCAGTGTTAGGTTTAGGTGGTTTAGTTTCAAAACGTTTATTTACGATGAAGGTCAAACAAAGGTTAAACGTTATTTTGCAAATTACTATTTTTTTACTAAAATATTATAAAATGGTTTAATAGACCTATCCCTCGAAATGATTTTAAAATTATACCACATTGTAAAAAGTGATCAATGCCGATTAGGAAGGACGTACGATCATTTACATTGTCTTGGTATCATAGAGTAATAGTACTGCTTTTATTATAATGTTTTTCAATAAAACGACTCTTTAAGACTGTTTACCCTTTTTCTAATGCTAAAAAAACGAAGTCTAGGTCTATTCGAGCGTTACAGTTTCAACCGACTCATTTCCGTGGTCACATTTTTTTATGGGCTGTAAAATTAGATGACATTTTTCTATTATTTTTCAGACGTCCTGTGTTTCTAATAGATAGACTTGAAAACGATAACAGAAACCATTACCTTGTCAGCAAAATGTGCCCAGGAAAATCATACGGAGTGAAAATTCAAACAAGTAATGCCCCTAAAACCTAAGAGACCGAGGTAATTAGCCACTAAGAGCCACAAATAATATCCCACATACAAATGCGAGATTTTATCCCGGCTTTTGCGGGAACGAATTCTGCACGACGAAGTCGCATTCAAGTAAGTTTATAGATTAAGGAAGTTTTTGATTTTCAATTCCCTACCTGAATTTACCTGGATTAGGTTAGGTTAGAAGCAGGGATGTTATGGATATAACATTTCGGATCTGGATATGGATACGGATATATGTCAAACACAATACCGGTTTCGGTTACGGTTACGGATGTTGGATTTTTAAGGAAGTGTAAAACTAAAATACAAATAGGAATATAAATGACTTGACTTTAAATGTTATATTTACGAGTCAGAAGACGCGCGCTGTTCTGTCGGCTCGGCCGGTAAAAACAAAAACCTTTCACAACATGTCGCATTTAGACTCCGCCCGTCCGAAACTATCCGAAATTTTTAAATCGGATTCGGTTAGTTTTTTTTTAGATTACGGATAGTTTTTTATTTCGGATATCCGATAGTTTCGGTTACGGATACGGAGCTCCATAACATCCCTGGTTAGAAGATCCGCCTATCTTCATCCCCTTGGCGGTGGAAAGGGCCGGGCAGCGGATGTAAAGCGATTTGTGTGGGATGTAGGTAAGTACGCCGTCGGCTCAGAAAAAAGGGGGAGGATCTCTGTAAGTTATTTATGGTGCAAATGCTGTCCATAGTTAGGTATCGCACGTAGAAATGCCGCGAGCGCTCTTTTACTTCAGGTAAAGTAAAATTAACGACAGTTATTTAATGTTTAATGTTTATTTGGGCACAAACGGTACAATTTTACTTACATATAATGTGCTTACATCTAACATTAACCAATAAAGATGCCACCATTAGTTAATACATCATTAAAAATTGGGTAAATTGGTGTTCTCTGAATTATCTAACACAACATACACGACAACCTAATGAAATACATATTGGCGGGGGCACTGCCGTGCCCCCAGATAAAAAAAACATACATACATATGAAATATATATTTAGGCGTTAAGAAATTTAGGCGTCTTACCCCCTCCCAGGAGGTATGGGTAGGGGCAACGTTTATAAAATGCAAAGTTCCTGTCTTGGCAGTGAAGTGTTATTTTCTATGTATTTTTTGCGCTGAATCGAATGAAATACCCATAGATTACGTATTTGAATATCGAATCTTTAAATACCGAATGTATTAAAATATCAAAAGAGTCATAATATAGAAAAGGTATTTCTGTTAAGACTGTATTTTTTTAGATTGTTATAAATCTAACCTAACCTAACCTAAGGGGTTCTATATACGATGCCGTTTTAATCAATCCTGAAAAGTGTTCGGTTTCAGAAAATAAAATAAGCCTTTCGATATTATGACCCATTCGATATTTTAATATACATTCGATATTTTAACAATAGGCAAAGTTTCATTGATGTATATATTTTGCCGCCGAAACATGCCATTTTTCCTGGTAATAATAGGCCACTTGCTAAGTATATAGCCCCGACCTTGACGTTTTTATTTATTCCCGAAAGTAAAATTTCGCGGAAAACGTTTTACAGTGTAGACTTGGCCAAACTTTTCTCAGTGGATTTATCGGACTATACTATACTATTTTTTGCCTGCTGTAGGTACAAAGTATAGTACTAAAGATTTTGAGCCTTATTTTGAGTAAGAAACACCCAAAGTTATCTAATTCTAAAAAAAAGATACTTAAAATGAAAAACCGCGTTTATGATAGTTACATTCGTTAATAACGTTTCGTTCGTATTTATTTTTCTATAGCTTCTGCTGCCATAAATAAATTTTCACAATGCATTTCGTCTCTCAAAGCAAGATTGCCGGTGAGGTAGCCAGACCCATCTCATGGTAGTCTGTGGAACTAATTTAGTTCTACTCCTGGCCGCTGGCGGCGCTGTATCGTACTAACATCATTTCTAGCACGTCACAAATTAAGGGACAATTTAGGTTTCGCAATCGGTAAAATTAAATCAAAATACGTTTGTATGTTGTACTCATAAAATAATTTATACAATTATACAGTACTAGCTTTTGCCTGCGGCTTCGCCCGCGTGGAACTCGGTTATCACGCGCTGGTCCATATAAGCTTCACCCCCCCCTTAGGGGATGAATTTCGAAAAATCCTTTCTTAGTGCTCACTTACATCGTAAAAAGAACCTCTGTACCAAATTTCAAGTTTCTAGGCCCAGCGGCTTAGGCTGTGCGTTGATATATAACCCAGTGAGTCAGGTTTGCCTTTTATATATATAGAAGATGTTTCCCTGCAGGGCTACTACGAAACTCAAAACTCAAAGTTCCTGTCGTGCGGTCTCACTGACACTGTCTTATACTATACTATTTAATACGAGAGCGAGATTGACCGCACGACACGAACTTCGAGTTTCGTGGTAGCCCTGCTGTCGTGTACCGTCGTATCCATTCCATTGGGCATTTAGGCTATGGATAGTGCCACGACAGTTGAAGTGAATTATTACACACACAGCTACAACACGTCGTATAATAACAGCAGGATTTTGACATTAACTCATTCATTAAATTTCATTCATTCTCCTTTTCTGCAATCAGTTATTTTTCACGGCAGCCGACTCGTCTGGTAAAGGGGTAAAGGACGCCGGTCGGCCACCCCAGCATGCTGGAAGCTACAAATAAAAAATAAGTCAGGAAGCATAACTCAGAACAAATTTCACACAAAAAGTGGCCATACCTAAAACCAAAACGATCTATGAATCAAATACGAATCAACTTCAAGGTTGCAAATAGACGTTCTTTTTAATTGGTTAATATTCAGAAACAAAGCAGGGATTGGTTGGCTCGCGTGATGTAACGTCAGATGGAGATTGGTTTGTTGGAATCTTTTTGTATTTTTTATCTTATTTTTCTTCATTTTTGTGTTTTTTTGTATTTTTTTCTTGGTCTTATGGTTCCCCCTGCTTAAATACGCAAAATTTTTTAAGTCATAATTCTATTTTGCATAATCTGTTCACGCATAATACTACTTATGCCGAAACTGTATTCGCATAACAGTTTACGTCGAATTTTTTTACGCATAACCAATCTAAGCCGAATGGGCTTTACGCATAATTTGTGAAATCCGAATATTTTTTAGGCAGAAAATTACTTACGCATAAATTAATTACGCAGTAAGTTACTTTCGCATACTTAATGTAATTTTACGGGTGCCCTCTATTTCGCATACTTTTTAATGTCCGAAACTGATTACGCATAACAGGTTTCGCATAATTTATTTACGCCGAATCATAAACTTGCCGAAATTTAGTTCGGCATAATTCTGTATAAGCCGAATAATGGTTTAGCCGAATTTATTTAAGCATAATATTAACATGGCCGAATTTTATTATGCATAATCTTGTTTAGCATACATGTAATTTAGCTGAAGTTTGATACGTCGAAATCCTGTCCAAATCTATGTCCGAAAATAAATTACCTGAATTATTTATGCGTAATCAATTTCGGACATTAAAAAGTATGCGAAATAGAGGGCACCCTCGCACCCTCACTTCTTATATCTAGCATTTCAATGACGTGTCATAATTTGATAATGACAGCGTGTTTTTTAAGCGACTTAAAGGAAAGGTTATCAATTAGTTTAATTTTTTTTATCTGTTACTGTTTTAATTTTGCATTGTTCTTGCACCACTTCTTAATACAAGTTGGCATGATAATTTAGAGCTGTTCACAATCAAAAATGCGAAAACTTGACGCGAGCTCAATAAAATTGCAAAATAAATGTCGCGCATGCGCACATCAGCGCAGGACACGCTTAGGACACGGTATGCGTGCTTTTATAGCGCAGAGTTACAATTCCTGACTTATTATTTTGTTCGTAGACTGGAGGAACCGAGAGACCGCGGCGGCCGCTGATTCTACCCGCTCCGCACTGTGTGAATATCGTACTCAAGTTGTTTACGTTATAGGTTATGCGTCGGGGTTTAGTACAATAAATCAACAAAAGGACATTCAACGTTTATTACTTAAGCATATAGTAATAGACAGTTAAACATGTAGAGGTATTTATAACAGCAATTTACCAAACACAGAAGTTGCTATGGCATCCGTAAGTTTACATATACGGTTGCGAGAAAACTCGACGTTAGTTGATAAGTCCATAGATTGTTATAGATAGTTCGTAGATAGATAGAACACAAATCAATAGTACACCCTGGACTGAAGAGAACAATAGAAAATATTTCAACTATTTTCATTAAATTTATTTATAAACATTTAAAAGTCGTATGCGGAATAGGTACTTTTGTTAAACTAAAATTATTACTCTTCCTTTGGCTTTGCCGTAGTCGAGTAAAAATCTTTAAAATGAATAAAACAAAGTAGGTAAACTAAACGACAGCTGATTTATTTCAATGAGGGTTCCATGACAGATTAAATATCGCTAGATGGCGTTAGTATCGTGAGGTCCATTAGACGTAACAGTTGCTTGCGATTGGCTCATTTAGTTATACCCAATCACACACGTGACGCAAATGTAGCGCCATCTAGTCCGTCACGGAAACCCTCATTTGGTGGCAATGCCACAAAAGATGGCGGATACGCACCGACAGTATAAATTATGTACTGAATCTTGAATAATTAGAAGTACAAAAAGTCTTACAAATTCTACAATGGCTCTACTTTGGGGCTCAAATCTATAAAGAAATTTTTCACTCCTTTCCGCTGGAAAATATGATGAAAAATAAAATTACTCGTATAATTTCTTTTAAATACTAAACCTACCCGGCTCACAATATTACTTGAAATTATACGTATTGAAAGAAAAAAATTAAAGAAACCTAATATTTCGTTACGTAATTATGAGCAATATTAAGCCATGATTAAATCCCGGGTGCACTATTTAATAGTTTATTCGGTAAAAAAAAAAACTGATTTTAATTAGTCCGGGAGTTAGATTGTCAAAAATATTATACATGGTTTTTTTTTGTCAATCAAACGTACCTTACGTTTACGTTACGTCAAGCGGCACGTCAAAATAGAGGAGTAGCCTGTGACGTCATGTCTAAGTAAGAAGTGTACTAAGGTGTGACGTTAAACGGACATATGATATTATTTTTATCAATTTCAAAAGCCCACTCAGGGGCTTCGCGACTTTTTTATCAATCTTTATAATTTTTATTTAAGTGACAAAGAAAAAATACATATCCAATATTTTATGAACTTCTTACCAAATACTGACGGACTAATTGAATTTCTTCGATAAATCAAAATCGCTCAAGCTTACATTATTAGGAACAAAAAAAAAGCTTAAGTACATGTAATTAATACATTTGACTTTTCTGATAACAAGCCACATGCTGTAACAAAAAATAAGCACTTATAAATCGAGCTGAGCATGTTTATCTCTTTCCTGCAACGCACGTAATTGAAGGTATCTTCCTAAAACCATTCCAGTATCACTACCATGAGTTTACAGTTACCGTACTCGAAAGCGACGGTGTAAATTACTTTTAGAGAGCGCTGTACAATTCTCCATACAAATAATTTAGGCCGTCGTCGCTATCGAGTAAGGTCTCTGTAAACGCATGGTAATGGTACTGATCAGCAATCTCACGAGATTGAAGAAAGAGGCGACTGCGTGCGTTTCTTTGTTTTCGATTAAAATAAATATGAGCATTTGCCTTGCACTTGCTCAATATAATAGTTTCGATGGAATAGCGCTTGATTGCATTTAGTACCGTCAGGTTCGTTGGACGTTACAGTCTTGTTTGCAATCGGCTCATTTAATTATGTATTATAATCACAAACGTAACTTGGAGACCCACTTGCTCGTTTGCCTTCCAGTGGAATAAAAAAAAAAAAAAAAAAAAAAAAAAAAAACAAGTGTGAAATGTCAAAGCTGACAGACGATACTGGCGCAATGCATTGGCACCCCAGTCAGCTCACCTTAGCACAGTATAACAAGTTTTCCCTGTTTGTATGCTAAGCAGACCATGTTGTTCTCTTTCTTCAAGTCCATGGTATCCATTTGGCTGCGTTTTAGCAGACACATGCGAGGAATGTGTTCTTCATGAACCAATAGAAACGCTTCATTTAACTACCCTCGCTCCGCTTAGCTATTTCCACCAGAGCGTTCCTCGCGCATGTAAACGCAGCAAAAAGTAATCTAATTTAAAATAAATGTGATGATTTTACATTACAATCAAGGAATCTGAAATGTGATGCGATAGAAATGAGTCAATATGGACCCCTGAACGTTATATGATAAGAATTTGGTCATCATAAATATTTCATTATCTTTAAATTAACCAGTCTTTATTTAGAAAGTTTATTAAAAAATTTAATACTTTATAGGGATTTAGTACCCGGACGAGCTTAGCTCGGTTTGCTTAATCAGAAAACCCTTTTTCTAGTAACGAGCTAGCTAGTTGTTTTTCACCTCCAAATGAAAAAATATATTTTAGCCGGTGGATAGTTTATTAAAATAAAAATAGTCCATCAGTTAGATTATCAAAAAACACTGTAAAATATTTTTTTTCTTTAGTAAAATAAAAAGATTGACAAAGGTAAAGGGCGTCAAAGTTTGGAAGTAATTAGGCGCAAAGCCAAGTGAGGGGCGTACATATAATGAAAAAAAAACCGTATTTTTTTATAATCTAACTGTAATCCTGTTTTTTTTATTGTAGTCTAGAGAAACTTTATACGCGATGATTTTTAATCGGTGACCAAGTACCAATTTTTATATTTTAGTAATTGGTAGCGGTCACAAATAAGTCACACTTACATGGTACCGCACTTTTCTTATATTTATTATTTCGAAAAAAAAATTAGAACTATTTTGTCACCCTACTAATCTTTTTGTCCATGAGGTTACGACCTCTTTCAAAAGCTCTTAGGTACTTTCATTTATGAATAGTAAGTAGTCAGTGTCAAAAAAAAGAAATTGACGTAAAATCTACGGCTTACGGGTAATTCCCCGGAGGTATCTACTTCAGTTCAATAATTATTGCAAAATAACCATGACGTATGCGGTAGTTATTGATTTTAATAGGATACCAATTAATTGCAACTAATTAAACAATGAGCTAATTGCTTGAGACCGTACCTGTTGATTAAAAATTTTGCTGGTTATTAATATTTTTCAACTCCCTGTCACCGATTAAAAACCATCGTGTATATTTACCCTGTACGGCAAATTTCATCAAAATTATTAGACTCCTTCATAAGAAAGAGAATATGAACGAGGACGCCACTTCTTTCGTAATTGGCACCTAGTTATATATTTGTTTATATAGCAACAATTGTGTACCTACGTAAATACAAAGTTCTCTTAAGCTTTATTTAGATGGTTTGAGTAATAACGTGAGAGTAAAAAAAATTCGTGCGAGTTTTGTTACAACGCAGCGCGATAAGACCATAAATTTATTTATTAATTATTAATATTTTTTAATAATCGGTCATCGAGGCAATGTAGCAACGAGAACGATATTTTCCACACCACCTAAATAAGGCTTTATGTGGGAATCTGAAGATGTCTTTAAAATATCAAATATCAAATACATTATACAGCTAATTATATAAGGTTTCTTCAATTTATTTCAAAATGTTTCAGGTTATTGGGTGAGTATGACTAGGTACGAGTACTAACCCTTCGACGCGGTACACTTTAAACATCAATTAATATATTTTATCATTTAATAACCAAACTTAAAAGTCCTGAAAAACATTTTCAGAGGTATTCAGTCTAGTGAACCCAATCACCTGAGAGAAAATTCAAAATTAATCTGAATACACCTTGTATACATTCATAATACAAAATATTGCTCTTATTTTTGTTTTTAACGTTTAGTTTAACGAAAGGGAAGATTTTTAAAAACAAACATTTTTCTAGTCCCTTACGGCACTGGCATTTTAACCAGAATTTGGTTATACGCGCTGATTGTGCTACCGACTGTGCCAATCAGGCCAAATCTCACGAATTTTTTTATCGTTTGCTTACTTCAAGTAAAACGTAGTGGTTATATTCTCTTTGACTTCAAGGTGTTGGCATCCATTGCAAATATCAAAATGCATGAATTCTAAGTTCGAGAATATGTTTGTTTTGTTTTTAAAAATCTTAAATATTGCTCGTTTTATATTCAGTAGATATAATAGAATATAATAATATCAAAGGCATAAAAATGTACAAAAATTTCAAAAGTTACATTCCGTGTTGATTTAAATTCGTTTTACTTGTGTGGATCTACGGCCAATCGAACACTATTAAAGCTCAACTTAAGTAGATAATAAAATATATTATGCGATTTATGTATTTTGCAGTACATTAAACACTTATTAGACATTAACATAGTTATTAATTACGAAACATGTTGCTAATAGATTTATATACTGCAATAACTTTGATATAGCCGTCTCAAGGAAATTAGCTTTACCATAACAGACATTTGAAAGTTTTTTATCCCCCCGTTTCACCATCCATTGATAATATAATAAAATTTATCTGACGGATAAATGTGATGCCGTCTCTTTTTGTTTTGTTCGAATAGACGGAGACGGCATCACATTTATCCGTCAAATAAAATTTATTAATGAGTGGTGAAACAAAGCCTATAACAAGCAAGTTATACAATACGAGCTGGCTATAGCTGGCTTTAAAAGCAGATTATTCGCCTGGCGTTTTTACTCGTGCATATTTCTATTCCTTTTTTCATTAGTTCTATGGGTTAATCCTCTAACCAGTAAAATATAGTTACATTGATTACTAACTTCAACTTAAAATTAGTAAGGTATCCTAAGAAATTATTAATCCTCCTTCGGGAAGTCGGGTAAAAATATATTAAACTAAGAATTTGCTTTTTGTGCATTAGTTAGATAGACATTTATAACATATGGGCACAATTTACAAATCAGCGAATAAAAAATATAAAATGCATTTTGGTACAAAAATAGACACACGGCAGTGTTACGCCAAGTGCGTTTGCTTCTGATAATACTGACGCTTGATTAAAATACGAATTCTAAAGTGTTTAAAAACCCACAACGGATGTAGGAGACGGAATTATCACATAAGGTTTGAAAAAGTACGTAGTAGGTTCGGTACGAAGCGTTACGTTTTGGTTCAATAAATGGTGTATACTTGCCAGAGGGCGCTGTAGTTGACTTAAACACCATGTCATTCATCTGAGAACCGTCAGCAAATACTAACCTACCTTTACCTACATACTTAACTTTCACAAAAAATATGTTAATCTGTCAAAACGTTTTCGAGAAAAATACGACTTTTATAAGGAAACGCATATTATTTTTACATTCCGTCGTGAGCAATAAAAGTAAGACAGAAGCATTGTTTGCCTACAATACACGTTACAAATACATTGTGCAATACCAGAGGCCGTATGCTTACCACTTCTGACACTTACGACCAAAATCAAATGACAGTTTTCGCATCCAAAAACTGTCACTTGACTGCGATCGCGATTGTCAGAAACGTTACGCAATAGACCCTCAGGTGCGGTACAGCTAGGGATTGAGATCGGTAGTACTGGCATTGGTACTAATCGTTTCTCTGAATATCTGTATCTTAGTACTTTGACACATTATATACATTACCTATCTAAAATATTTACGTTTACAAATATATATTTTTATAAAAACCTGAATAAAATTCTCCCTGAAGGGTCCGGCCAGGATTTTGCGAGACCGGCGATGCGTGAGCGTTATTTGTCATACATTGCTTGTATTGCTAATTAACCCTTGACAGCGCAATGAGCAGAAAATTTTGCCCTAACGCCGATTGAGAAAAATCTTGGTCAATACTCATTGTATATTTAATACATTTTTTATAATTGCTACACGCAGTTTAATTACCAACACACCCAAGAGTTTATATTGCTAAAATTATTTGGAAGGTTCAGCTGCGTTAAGGCGGCTATAGTAACAAAAAAACTGGAACTGCGATGTAGCTGAAACGTCGAAGTGATTTAAGCGTTATAAATGTCTTGATTAAATCTCAGGTGTGCTAGTAATAATAGGTAAAAATCCTATAAGTTTATGACATGACATTCACTAAAGTCTTATACCTACATTTACTTGCTTAATGTAATAAGGTTATGCTTTCTAAAAAATTAGTCTACACGCTTATAAACACAAATATAAAATAATCAATATAAAAATTAGTAACTGTAACACAGTATATAAAAAGTATTTTTTCTAAAAACTTGGGTAGGTTGCGTTCCCTTAAATTACAGCTTTCAATAACCTGGTACGACTGGTAAAAGATACATGCTCAAACATGGTCTGAGTTTTCCTACTGAAACAGCATATATTTTAAAGCGTATTAGTTCATAAAAAAAACTAATTTTGAGTTTGTTGAAGGTTAGAAAAGTGTCTGAAAATTATACATAATTACTTTAATGTCTGTGCTACCTACCACGAAAATACTAGTTGGTTGTGCGACATTGCAAACGCAAGGATACGGTAGCTATATTAACAACAGTTTAAAAATGTTAAAGTCACATTTTACAAAGAGCAAGGCGTTTCAAAACTTTCAAAGACGATGATTTTCCATTTCGAATGAGTAACAGTTCAGTAAACATATGATCAATTTACATGCATGTTTTTATCAGACTTGGCCAGTTTTTTACAAGGTTGCTTTTTTTTGCACTTTATCATATATGCACAGGGTGTCTTCAAATTCTTCCGGAATCTTTCAGAAGGTTTTAGGGTTCATTTGACTGAAATGAAATTTTTCATCGGAATTTTCGACTCGTTGATTTAATATACTCAGCACTTGTTAACCAATATAAAATTAAAAGGTAGGCACTGAAAGACATTTGGGTCAATCAACTTTTTAATATAGCTTTTTGCCATGATAATGCATCCCGAGTTACTTATTAAAAGTACCTACGATTTTATGGGATACAAATCCACTAAAAGTTTGGAGTTGGGACAGTTTTTAAGGCAATTGCTTCCCGGCTCACGAGCATGCTTTTTTTGCAAACATTTTTTTTACGAAAGTGTATTACTATTTACTGAAGTCTTCTGAGTTACAGCCACAGGACAGAACACACAGGACAAATACTCTTAAAAGTTGATTGACTTATTTACAGGGGTAGTCAGTCAAACGAACTCAACCATCTGCGGAAATTTTGAGGACACCTGGTGTATAAGTAATTATCAAAATATAATACAAAAGAACTATACAATACAGTATACGTATAAATTACTAGCTACTATAGCAGTTTTTTTAAGATACTGATAGAATTAAATATAATCCGAATGTTGTTTCTCATATTATATAAAAATATATTTTTTTAAACAGAAATGCATATCTATGTGTGAACAGACATGACTGTGTAAGGTCTGGGGGTTTCTGTGACAGGCTGGTTGACGCTAGTACCACGAGGTCCGATGACAGCTTTAACTTGTGTCACGTTTGTGATTGGTTAAATAAATGAATGAGCCAATCGCAAGCAAGACTGTAACGTCACACGGGCCACTTGATACTAACGCCATCTAGCGATCATCGGCCAAGAACCCCTCATTGGCTTGGCGTGTAATGTGGTGATCCTTTTGTGTTCTCTCTGTCGCACATCGTGCCATCGACAAGACCAATTCATTAATAAGTAGACCCTGAATTAAATATTTACTTACATCGAATAAAAAATTCAATTCTCATAAAATATAGGCACCATCGTTTATTTTCTATTTACGCCCCGTTGATTCTCAAGGATTAAATTCAGTCAAGTAAGTTCAGTAAGTACTAAGGATCTTTAAGTATAATTGGGTAGTATCCTGGGTAAAAAATATATTATTGTAATATATTATATTAGGTAACTAGTTTAAATTGTCAAAAAATAAAGGACACTTTTTTTTTTTGTCAATCGAACAAAAACGTCATAGATGAAGCGCGTCGAAGTTCGCGAAAGTTCGTTCGTAACGTCACGTCTAAGTAAAAAGTGTACTAAAGCGTGACGTCAAACGAATCTTTAATGGGTTAGTCTTCAACATATATTTTACTTAATTAACGAAGGAAAAATACATGTCCAATATTTTTTGATATATACTTAATCTAAAGGCTGGCTGATGGGATAGTTATATTTTTAAGTATTCTAGCTTATTGCTTATTTTAACAGAAATAATTAACTTTTTCAAGTTGGTTTATGGAATCGGTTAAGTCGATATTTACCTATTTTGGGATTACTTTTTAATCAACAATGTTTTTTTCTGAATTTTCAAAGTACGCTCTCTCATCATTTATTGCGTTATTACACTTATTAGGACCCAGGAATGGTAGTAATTATGATTAAAAGTTTCAAAACTTTAAAACGTCGTCAATATATCGTATTTTAACGTAGTCAAATAGAAAGGGGTCCCACCAAACAGATATTATTAAATCGCAAAAATGTATGCAGGGGACATTTCCCCTGCTGCATACATTTTGCTTAGAAGTAGGGTTGTATTACCTAACATTGAATTCATAGATACGGCCGATTTTAGAGCACATTTAAACATACCTCCAAAGTACGGAGCCCTTGGCGGATGTATATAACTCGCACATGTTTCTGATCTATTATACCCGTATTTATACGCAATTCAGTTGGAAATATATACGCAAGCCAATAAGTCATAATGAATTACACCCGTCCAGTTTTTTTATAAATATGTACATTTATAATCCTATTTGGGTGACCATAAAAATCCCTTGCATACAGTAACGTTGCCGCCCAGAAACGGAACGTGTTCTCACTAAGTTTGACCCTTCGTTTTACCTAACCCTTAATTTGCGCTATATTTTATTTCCAAGACAGGCGAAAGACCTTTGTGCTTACCATAGCTGCCCCAGCCAGTCTTTTTGGTGAGATTCTAAAATAATCAAAAAAATCTATCTATGAATTCAGAAACATATGTCGAAACAGGTTATCCCCGATAGCGTCGCTCACCCCATCCATGTATCAGTCAGTACCACGAAACGCGGTACTACACTAAAAAGATACAGAAATGTATGGAGAGCGATACGTATCGTTTTGTCTCGGCGCTAGCATAAAATTTGGGTCTTTATCTGTTTTTTCGCCTGCCCTAGAAACAAACTTTAAATACTACAACTTGTATTTGTCATTAAATAGTAAGTATTGGTTATTAAACAAACATCTATAAGTAAGTACAATCGAGGAAAATGAGTCGCATAACACAGCAGGGTGTTTTTACAGTCAATTTTACGATGATTTATTTAGCGGATGAAAAATAAACATGACATTTGCAACGGAAAGGTTCTACTTTGGTACGCGATCACTCGACTGTACTTAATAGTTATCAAAAGTATTCGGTAACATCGACTCCAGACCTCTGCGTGATTGGGGTGTCAGAAATAGCTATTTAATAGGGTGCTCCCTAATCGAGAGAATCTTTTTGCAGAGCATGACATGGCATCAATGAGCCCAAAGTGTCCCAATGAAGGAGCACCCTAAGATGCGCGGGTGTGCTCGAACGATCCCGAAAGATCGGCGAAGTCAAATCTATCGCAACTCTTGCATATCTCGGGTGGACGAAGCAGCACGCTGTGGACTGTTTGCATTAACAGCCTGGTGCATTATGTGCACTCGCACATCGCCAGTGGCGGCTCTGTACTCGCAAGCCCTCCTATGCCGGCTCGCAAACGGACCAGACAGAGTACTCTTGCAGAAACAGTAGTTAAACAAGTGGGCGAATGCCCTCCTGAACCTTCTATCCATGGTGCCGTAAAGGACACTGGTGATAACCGACCGGCCTACTCCAAGCCACACGCTCTGGTAAAAACGCGAGTCAGTCGTGGCTGGGAACTCATGGACTACAATGACATAAGGCAGCCAAGCGCTAACGTAAAGGATGAAAGCGGTTATGTTCAGGTAATGGGCATATCGATCATTTTCGTATTGCTGAGATTTTCTATAGTGATTATGCTTTTTGGCGCGACTTTTCATCTTCAGAGAAGCACTGCTCAGGCAGAATATTGTTATCAAGCAAGGGATGACATGAAGGATGACATTGGTTGTTATCCTGAAAGTAAAGTTGCCGTAGTGCAGTCGGTAGCAGCAGTCGTAGTCGAGTCCAAGGTAGACCCCAACAGCAGCGGTGATGAAGCTTACTGCGAAGACGAATAGAGAGATGAGGTCCACGCGTTTTGAGATAAAGACGTCGTACTCTTCGCTGCTCCTACACAGTCGGTAGTAAGTTTCCACAGCCACCAACTGTTGAAAGAAACACCAGATCAGATTCGGTAAAATCGCTTCGTTAAATATTCATTCATATTAATTAATTTCATGAATTAACTGTCAGTCACTGCTTGTTATATACTTGTACCGTACTTGTACTATTTTTGCGAAATTGAATTAAAATTACTGATATAGTTTAAAAAATTGCACTTGTACTGTATGATTCTGGAGTGGAGTGCCACCAGAAACTGACGCCTCCTCCAAGGTGGCCGGACGTTCTGGCAAGGATCGCAGGAAGCTATTAAATAATTGCGGATAGCGTCGCATATGCTCGTTGATGCACCGCCGTGGTGATCCTTAGAGAAGGCCGTTTTGAACGACTTCCGGCTGACCATGACCACTAAACTTGTTGTGTTAAAAGTTGTATTGGTTGTGGCTACTTACAGCGAAAAAAATGCTGTAGCTGTATGTAGAGGCTTCGGTGAGGAACTGTAACGCATAGCATACAGCCTCGGTGTCCCATTCGCCTGATAGCAGTACCACGGCAGACACAGGTATGACTGCCATCGACACGATCAGGTCAGACATGCCCACGCAGGCATGGAACACCAGACCTTAATAAACAATTAGGCGACTTAAAATTTGTTGATGTCGAAAGAGAACTTAATCAACATTATGCTGCAATATTCGTGGCTACTACAGACAGTGTATTTCCAGTCAATACCTTAATATCCTCGCATTTAACTTGTTGGACCGGAATCAGCGCATATGTTTGTGTAGGAATAGTGAACAACATATTAATTAGAAACAATTTTATTATGTTTTCACTACCTCAAGTACCTACTAGTAGTCACTCAAACAACGAGAAAATTCATCTTGTAAGAGGGCCTGCCATACCCTGTTTCTTTGAACAAGCCTAGCTAATGCATAAAGAATTATGCACTATATCTTTGGAGGCCTAAAAAAGGCGCAGATATCTTTCGGCTGACGATAATGACAGGCTGTGTCTACGTCACTTACCAATCCTCTTCAAATGGTCTTCAACGAAGAACGAAGCTACGAAGAAGCCATTCATGATGCAACCGAACACAGAGCACGCCACCGTGAACAGCAATCTATCCCGCTTTGGCCACGCATGGTTGAGGGTGACGAGTGAGAAGACCCGTTCTGTCTCGTTTTTTCTAGCCCCATGCATGAGGACGGAGCCTGTGCAAAATATCACAAAATTATAAGAACAATCATTCGTAGCTTCAACAGTCTTAGAAATACTTTCACGAGAAACATTTCCACCTTAAAGTTTGGTCTGAAGCAAAGGTTACGGTGACATTTTCCAAATATAACGTGTGTTCGGACAAAGCCTCCGGACAACGCCATATATTGACTACAGGCGGTGTTAATACGACGTCTTGAAAGCTGAGGTACAGTCAACATCAAAACCAGCGGATCACTTTTTTACTCTGTTGTATTGACACATTGAGACAACCTTGCATGGCGTTTAGTACGTCGCTCTAAAAAGACACAGTGTGAAAGTGTATAAGTCCACTTTTAAATGTCTGTAGGACGCCAGTATCATATAATTTTTACATTTTTGAAAGTATAGCTCTATCGTTTGATCATGACAGTATATTAAATATGTCATGGTTTTCTCTATACTCTATTGGTACTAATTTTGGTATTGAGAATACCTAATGTCGCCGTCGGCCCCTGCGCAGAGCTTTGCCTAATATGCCCTATTTCTTCAGTTGTAGTCCCGTCTAAGTAAAGGGATCTAGAGGTGGAATGTACTAGGCAAAACGCGGACTGAGTCTTGCGAGCAAGACTAGGTCCACAAGTATTACGAGTAAGTACCTAGGTACTTAACTCAATTTCATTGACTCATTGTGTAAACAAAATGATTCCCGTAAATGCACTCCCGTGATTGCGTATACACTGTACTAGTTTTAGTAGTTTTACGAATATCGAACTACCGAATTCCATGTCACAGTTGAGTCTTTACACTTTTTTTTTTTTACTTTTAGCTTATATTAAATACTGACTAAAAACTTCACTTCATACTTTATAATAAATACAGGCTTAGGACTGTCAGCAATTTTTATAAAATTTTCAGTTTAAAAGTGTACATAAATGCTTGTTTTCAAGTTGGCGGAACATTGTCAGCCGCCGTACTCCTAAATACTTGTACGCTAAAAGAATAGCGGGTGGGAACGCGTACTCACTCATGCGTCCAAGCCAAAACCTATTCCAGTAAATACGTCTCACCTCTAAGGGGTAGTTTTATTTCTTGTTAGCCTTATAGTATGCGATTCGTTGAAATCAAATCTTATGCAGGTAAGTGAGGTGGGCGAAGACCATTTACGTAAGTTTACCAAGAACTGTTAGCAAATTTTGACATTGAATGTATCGTTTTACACTGCCTGTAAAATTTTACGTCAATTAATTTACCGTTCTTCAACAACCGATACATTTAAAGACGTTGGCGTAAGAATGAAAATCGACTAAGTCCGCTTTAACAAAGATTTGTTTAGGTGTTGAACATAAAAGTTTTATTCGGTGACGCGCAATGACTTGTACATGTTGCGAGAAATATTGCAATTAGTTTTAAATTGCGGGGTTGTGATATCACCCAGTTTCACGGCATCATTCGAGCGCCGTAATGGAATGCTATTTGGATGAATAACTCAGAATTCGGGGCAACATTTTTAATGACCAGATGTAGGAAGGAGTTTGTCTCAATTTTATAGACTTTTTTACGGGCAAGTTGTTACTGGCAACTTGTACCGTTCTAAAAAAATAGCGTTGAAAGAACGTTGTCTCAAAAATACAGTCAAGTGCAAGACGGATACATTTGTTGCGATCATTGGTTGCGATCTCGATGAAAGTAAATCGTTAACGATCTTGACATACACACTATCGTTTCGTCGTTTCGATCGGTCTGAAGCGACGGATCGTACAGGCGATCGTACCTTAGGGCTTCGTACGTAACAAAAAAATTGCACACGGTCACCCAATCCGCCATCATCCATTTTATTCATCATCATCATCTCAGCCGTAGGACGTCCACTGTTGGACGTAAGCCTCCCCATAGACCTCCAGTTGCTTCGGTTGGCAGCGGCCTGTATCCACCGGTTCCACCGTGAACCCGCGGCTCATCAGGTCATTCGCCCGTCTCGTTGGTAGACCTACGCCGCGCTTGCCGATCCACGATCTCCACTCGAGAACCGTTCGGCCCGTGCTATATGGCCTGCCCTTACAACTTCAACGAAATATAATTCGCAAATAAAAAATATTAATAGTGACCCGTATGGTGTCTGGTGAGAATCACATTTCCATTTCTTCTGTGGATGTCGTAAGAGGCGACTGAGGATATAGGTTAAGGTATACTGTAGGCGACAGGCTAGCAACCTGTCACTATTGTTGCTAAAAGTGGCTCCTAAGCGGTAACGTTTCGTGTGCTCTGCCTACCCCATTTGGGAATACAGGCGTGATGTTTGTGTGCGTGTGTTTTTTTAGTAAACAATTACTAAACTGTAATAATTGACCTACCTAAATAGGTACCTATTTACAATCGAGTTCATAAACTTGTTAGCAATTTGATCAGAAATATCTGAACACGCTCCTACGCCCTTAACAATAGAGTCGTGTTCAGATATTTTTGATCAAAAATTTGCTCAAAAGTTTATGAACTCGACTTTACCTACTCAGTTAAATATTTTATATTAAATTGGTTAAATATTTTGTACCTGCGTGTCCAATCAGCTATGTAGAATTAGATGGGTCCCGAATACTATTGGGGGTCAACTCCTACCTCGGCGAAAACTTGACATCGAATGACGCGCTACAGTAATCTAGGATGCAATCTACAAACAACGGGCAGAAATCGCTCTCTCACTCGCACAAGCACCGTCCGCGTGTAGTAGAATACGTTTCGTCGACATGTCGGTCGACATGAGATTATTACCGTGAGATTTGCTCATTAATCAAATAAAACTTGGATAACTCGCGTCTTAAATCGACATGTTTCAGGCTAATTCTAGTCCTGTCTCTATTCTATAGCCGCGTATCCATTAGAGCAGCCTCAAGCCGAGCTACCTCAGCTTGAAGCAAACAGCCTCAGCTTGAGCTGCTCACGGTGAGGCATAGACTTGATCCGCAACGTGCGAGCCATGTTTAATCCGTCTCCATCAAATGCACGGCTTGGGCAGAGGCTCCTTTGAGACGACAAAAAAACCGACAAAGTATGGCTCGGCTCGCGGCGACGAATTTGCCTCGTGTCACGGCTCGCCTCAAGTTGCGGCAACGTCTCCAATTGCACAGCCTCGGAGCGAGGCAGCCGCTGCCTCTAGTGTATTGCGGTTCTACTTGTCACGGGTAGTGACGGGGAAAGTTGTTGGAGTAAAGCAGAAGAAGGCAGGAACAGGGAAGACAGTAATATTGATTAGGATAATAATAAAAGGGCACCTGCAGACAAACAGACGCGGTCTTAAGTACCTATATAAAAGATGATAAAAGGTATGCTTTGACACTGTATCAATAATTATAAAAATAGATAGTTAATAATTTACTTGTATTTATTTATTTGTTATAGTTAATCGACTTACGTTTCCGTGCCCAGTTCTTTATTTTATACAATTCAATAGCACTGAAGTCCAACAGTATTAACAGCTAATGAACTTATGGAACTTCACTAATGCACTGCACAATTTGTAACTGGACTGTAGCATAAAAACTTCCTTCGGATAGGAGTTGTAAAATAGTTAAAAAGTTTAGGAGATTTAAAGGATCTAGGATAAAAAACAGGTATCTGTTCAGCTCGGGGGCTCTGAATAGAATGGCTACTTGACGTAAATCGAACAGGTGTGGAATTTAGAAAAGGAAATTTGAATTTAAATTTTATTTTTTAAAATGTGTGCTAAACCAGACAGTACAAAGAGTTAGGAAGAAACGAGCTGTAACAAACCTCGTTACATACTAAGCCCTACGTGCATATTTTGCAGCATCTGCAATCGCGTTGCTTCTAGAAGAAGGGCACATGAAGAATAACATGTCGAGCTACGTATCTTTATACTCGTTTTAAGACGTGAGTTATCCAGGTTTATTTCGTTAATATGTGCTTTTATTTTACCTTGAAATGTATGTGTTGTATGTATGTACAAATATGTACGAATAAAGTATTATTTTTTATAATTAATAACAAAAACTAAAATAATTAAAAACATTTAAATATTCAGCCACATGCTTCGTCAAATTTATTAAAAAAGAAGAAATTACACCATCTTTCAACACTAACAACATCTTTCAAGTTGGTAGTGACATTATGGTGGTCCAGCCAGGATCGTCTCCGCAGGACGGAACTCCTCAACGGTTAATGGCATCGACTTGTCTGTGTCTGTGGCATCGTAATTCTCGAAGGGATAGACCAATTTTGATATGGTTTTTTGTGAAATAGTTTTTGTGCAGTGGTTCTAGTCTAGACTACATACCTATTAATATATTATAGTTGTACTTATACTTAGAACTAGCGTCTCTGTTTGGGATTTGTCAACTTATCTAAGTTGATTATGGATTACTGATTAGGTCAGAACTACTACTACGAAATTCGAAAATCGAAGTTCGTATCATGCCATCCCTCTCACTCGTCAAATATTTTTTTGTACGATTTGTTGTGACAGATATTAATACGGCGACATGTGAGCTTATATTTTTTTAATCCATGAAAGCCATAATGAAACTAGCTACAAATTTTAATTCTGTGCTGACGAAGTATCAGGGTAAGACAAATCCATAACCAAGGACGATTAATCGTCCTTGTCCATAACGTATTTTTTTGGTTGAGTAGCCATAATATGAGAGAATGTCATTCACATGTTGTTATGGTTTTATTACCTACCTACCTACCTACCTACATATTTACTGATTAATTCTAAGAAGCCTATGTCATAATAATAATAAAATTGTTTACTTTTTTCTATACCTACAGAAAAAAAAACAAAGTTTTAATCATTGCGTACTGGCCAGTAAGAAGATGATAAGCCACCCACAATGTGTCAGTGAAAATAATGTTGTGGATATCCGCGTATTTATTTAGGTAATACTTACAAAAAATCTAAACATCAATAAATACCTAACGATTTATAGGTATAGTTAATTATGTATAAAAATTAAAAAGATAACATTTTATTTTTATAATTAAAATGTGTCATTATTATAACCTCAAACGTTAATCATTTTCTCACTTACCTTTTTGAAGATCCAGTGTATCAATAATACTTTTTATAACCAGTCACATATGTTTTACCTATCAATACTTCATTACAGAATTGCATCTAATAAACAGTCCAATAAGACACCACAATATAATACTTTAAAAACTTGATACCGTTAATAAAAACTTCAAAAAAATTGTGCGGTACGACTTCCACCCGAATTTTTATATGTATCAAAAAATTATAAAGCTCTTTTTGTATGAAAAATCTGTTGTCAGCGTTTGGGTGTTGGGTTGTAGAGTGCGCAGAAGTTTTAGAATTGCTCACTGCGCAGGATCTCGTACGAATCTCATTTGGATGGAGACCATCTTATATTGATCAGGCGTGAAACTTTGAAATCAAATTCCTATTTAACTTTTGGCGGGGGTTCGGAGTTACGCAGGTGCAAACCTAAACTTGTCCTTTCAAAGACAACAACATTTTTCTAGCAACACCAACATACTATCTCACAGTTTTGCGAACATTTAATATAAGGTACAATGTATTTTAATTTCTTATTTAAATAAAAAAAAAATGTCTGTTACTACTGATTTCCTAGAACGTTGTAAGTTTGGCGTTATAAGTAGTGCTAGATTTTTTTTCGACTGGATGGCAAATGAGTGGGTCTCCTGATGTTAAGAGATCGCCACCCCCCATTAACATCAGATTTATTTAAGTGGCACGCATTGTAAAACCACCCATAAACATCAGATTTATGTAAGTTGTGCGTGGTTTCGAAATTTGTAAACCGATTTTCGACCACTACTGCGGTTTCCAAGCCCTGTACCACAGAATATATAATAGTACTACACTACGAAATACAAATACAAAATTCGAACATAGTATCTTGCCGTCCCGCTGACACTTATATTATTCAATACGAGAGTGAGAGAGACGGTACGTACGATGCGAACTCCGAACTCATTATTTTGTTAGAAGAAAGGTGTTGTAATGAGTTTTTTTTTAATATTTCGGTATTGTGTTTAAAAAAGTATGTAAATATAAACTCGTTTTGAATTTTATAATTCGAATATTTCGATATGACAGTAGATAAATACACATTATATTATATCTCAAAGTATTATATACCTAATTTTCAGCTGTTTCTTAATTAAGAAAGTTGGTAAGAGGGGCAGCGGGCAGCTGTCCCTCCTGCCCTGGATTTTGTTTACCTCCCTCCCTACTATCTATTGTTGTCGATAATTATGTTTATTTATTTGACTAGGTGCTTATAAAATTTGATTTAACCCCCCTCTCCCCTGGCTTAGAACCTGGGTATGCCCATGCGTGATGTTGAAGCCAATTAATTGTGAACTCGAACGAATTCACAAACTCCTGTAAAGATATAATAGCAAAAACACCAACGTCCTTAAAACAATTCACAGGCGCTGTTAGTAATAAAAATTTAAAAAACCCCACTGCCTTAAAAACGTAAGTAAAACTTAAGTAGTTAATGTAAAGTTCAACAGTCGGTGGTCCCGAGGTCCGGAGGTCCGGAGGTCCCGACTGTATGTACCATGTACCAAAGAAATGGACATGCGTATAGGTATCCACATATACAATACATACATACACTCGAAAAATATAACCCTCCTTCGAGAGTCGGGTAAAAAACAAGAACGTCTACTTTGCGCTTTGCATTTGGTAGATAGAGGCACAGAATAAGTAGAGATAAAAAACATGACGTAAATGACTGGTTGATGTAGGTAGAGCTAATACTCTTTGAGGCAGAGTAACGTGACAGACTTATACGTCCTATCTTAGACTATATACAATACATGTTGTATTAATCAATATAATGACACTGAGGAAGCGCGTCATAGTTTGAAAGTGCATGGAGTGTCATCACACGAAACTATAACTTATTTATTATCTTTTTTTTATTATAGCTTTGTCCATTGGAGAACATTTTTGTACCTACGGTGAAAAACTTCTAGGAAACTAATTATGAGAGGTAATGATGGATGAACGATGACAGCGCGAAGCAATCAGCTATTACGCGCATTACCTTCATTATTTTTATTTACCTAAGTAATTGACAAAAGACCAAATAAATACGTGTTCAATATTTTTTGATAATCTAGCTGACAGCCTTAGGACACAGACCTAACTGGAAACCACAAAGTTTATCTGTAAGAAATTGTAATTTGCACCCAAGTAGTTCGCAGGCAATGCATTTTAAGTGAATGATTACAGCAGCGTTCCGAAGATTATTCTTTGCTCTACGATTGCATTCAATCGAGGGCACTGCCGCTCAGGGGGACTACCACAAAATTCGGAAATCATAGTTCCTGTCGTACCGTCCCTCTCACTCTTATATTAAATAATATAAGTGTCAGCGGGACGGCAAGATACAAAGTTCGAATTTTGCACTTTGTAGTATAAGGCCAGCCTGTTTTTGTTAGGTGTTAAAACAGGTTGCTAAACAGGGACACAAGAGAATTATTATTCGTAGGACTCAAGAAAGCGCCGCCAGCACTTTTTTAATACCATGGTATTTATTATTTATTGTAAAATTAAAACCATTTTATTAAACTAGATTTTATTTAAAACAACGTTTTATATTACAAGCCTTATTTTGTTTTATGCTTTGAGAACACTTACCTGACCACTGTTCGGTCAACTGTCTTCCCTTGACTGTCCATGATAGATTAATTTAAAAAATTGATTTGTCAACTTCAACTGTCAAGTCAAACTGAAAGAAACCTGCCTGCTATTTGGCCCAAATTACAAAACTGGTTAAAATGTGTCTATGTGATAAATTCCTGCTAATTACAACATTAAGTATGCCTGTAATATAATGTCTGGAGAAACCAGTGCCATATCTCTAAAGAGTGCCGCCAGGCGGCTTGGGCTCATCTCTTCGCAATATTTTAAAAGATAAAAGCGGTATGTAACCCTAACAAGCAGTATTTTAATTTTATTGGAAAATTGACTTGCAACCTTGGCATTCGATCAATAGATTTACAGGCGACAGCGAGTACAACTGATATAGTGTGATGCAGGCCCCTGCCAATTTTTATTTAAGAATAGCATAGCTTAGTACGCGACTGCTTCCCGTGTCGGTACCGCGTTAGTATTTTAAATGTTTTTTATTTTTATTTTTTAAGTGACAGATAGGTAAGTTTACGTGTAATTTTTTTAAGTGCCAGTTGTCTTTTTTAAATTATTAATAGCATTATTTTTAAGCAATAGTTTTTCAACACTGCCAGTACCAATTGAATTGATTCAACATTTTTCGGTGTCCCGCAGGAATTTCCCGGGATAAAAAGTAGCTTATGATAATTTGAGATAGTGTTGCTTACCATTAATGCAGGTTTTTTTTCCATCCAGCATTTTAAGATATCAACCCTTACATTATTAAATAATCAACATAGATTCTTTTATTTTTGGGTATTTTTGGAAGCTGTTGTAATGCAAATAACCTTGCAAGTGGAATACTTAATTTTTTATGTTCTAAGATGAACATGCTGGAATGTAATTTATGGCGCCTATCATCTAGAATCTCATTATTGTTTTACAGGTATAAATGCTAAGGCTGTTAAATGCCAAATTTTCACTGAATGTCTAAAAGTGCTTACTTTTAATATAAAACTACTAATTTTATATGTTAATTGAATGTTAGATTTGATGAATGTAAAGCACAAAGAACTTGAACTACTTTATAAACTTATGTAGATCAGTTATACTCTAGGCTTTCTCTTTGTGTAAAGTAATATAAGATTGTTTGAATACTTTTATATCGAGAGCAGTGAATGTATTTGCATTATTATATGTAGGTAGGTATTTTTTTTTTTCTGAAAGAAGTAATGCTGATTTACAAGTTCATTACATACTCCTTTGCATCCAGAGACTTGGTTTCTGTATCAGGCAGAGTGTACAGTAAACGGCACGAAAGTAGAACTGAAAACATATTACTCTCTCGCTTAAATTTTTCTCAAACATGCCAGAAGAAAACATGATTTTATGTTAAGGCCATTTACTATACTATGTTTTAGGTTTCCCTGTACCCTAACTTGGTCGCATTCGGTGTATTTAACCATGTTAAAGTACAGCGGTGGCCTTGCCAATTGCGAGGCTCTGGGCAGCATTACTTTGCAAGGCGTTTTGTCCTTTGTGAAAGTATGTGATGTGATGTGAAAATATAGTTACAAAATCTATATTTTTTTTAAATTCGCGCGAGCCGGTGTAAGAGCGAGGTCACGGGCGATTGCCCTGTTCGCCACCCCTTAAGGCCACCACTGTTAAAGTGATAGACCAAAGAAAATTAGACATTATGGCACAAGCCTATAAGAGACAAACCTTCATCCTATTGTTCCTTGGTCATAAGGGCACTGATCTCTTACTGATCACATCATACTTTCATCATCATCATCATCTCAGCCATAGGCCATCCACTGTTGGACTTAGGCCTCCCCCATATACCTCCAGTTGCCTCAGTTGGCAGCAGCCTACATCCACCGTGAACCTGCTGCTTTAATCAGGTCATCCGTCCATCTCGTTGGTGGACATTCTACGCTGCGCTTGCCGATCCGCGGCCTCCACTCGAGAAGTTATCGGCCCCAACGGCCATCCGCTCTCCGTGCCATATGGCCCATGCCACTTCAACGAGCTAATTCGCGTGGCTATGTCGGTGACCATAGTTCTTCTTCGTATCTCCTCATTTCTTATTCGATCCCGACATGACATCATACTCTAATCTGATGATTTACTTGCTATTTACTTGTTTCAGCTGCCAAGCTTCAAAATGGATTCCGATATAGTTCAGCAAGTGGCTAATGCTATGAGCACGATGACCATCCTATCGTGCCTGTTCCTAAAGGTGCCGCAGATAATGCACATAAAGGGGTCACGGTCTGCCGAAGGGATTTACATACAAGCCATGCTTATGGAGATAACTGGGTGAGTGAATTTTAAATAGTATAAAAAAATCTAACTAACTCCAATTTGCTGTAAATTGCAACTGTTAGAATCATTTCCTTAATCCCGTTTATTGTAAAGGTTGCCTGGAAGGGATCGATCTGAAGCGATAAGACCGCTGTTGCCTATAGTCCGCGCGACGGTTTAAGACGGCTCAGGGAATCTAGTGGGGGTAAATGGCGCATGGGTACAATCGCGCACAAAATCTTTTAACAAAATAATATATCAGAAAAAAGAACACAAGTAAATTTTAGGTCAGTGTAATTTTAATAAGATAATGTAATAGGTAATAACGGAATATTATTAATTGAACTTTTTACATCGAATGAATTAAAATTATATTAAAATATATAGATTTCTTATATGTTAGATCTTTCACGTCAATAGAGATACGAAATAAGTGTTTTATAGACAATGTTTAAAAAAATACAAAATTAAGTATTAATTTTTTTTCAAAATCCGGTAGACAAAAATGGAGATAAAACATTGGAGAAGAAGAACAGTTCGCGTCGTAAACCAATTTTCTGGCTTGCCTAGTTAAAACTTTATTTTTCGGCATTTTTTTCACTACGACGAAATGAAAATAAAGTTAAACAATTTGTGCGCAACAGTACGTAATGGAACACGAAATGTATGCACTAATAAGCGCGGCGGAGAGCGACTGACTAACCAATAACGTTTCGGCGTCGACGCCCACCTGCCCCTCACCCCTGTGCCCCCGCAAAGCAGACCGAAGAAATGACAAATGCGCATGCCCCTTCCACTTTTCCCGAGCCGTCTTAAACCGTCGCGCGGACTATACCTTAGAAAGTCTCTACATACATACCCATGTTTTTTGTAACTGCTTATTATTTCCTGGTGGATTGTATAATTTAAAATTATCTATCGACAATAGTTTTTATGGGTGTGTAAATGAAAAACATAGGCCTATCCTATTGTACTTCCAGTTGCTTCTGTTAGATTAGACGTGGCTTGTAAACCTGCGGTTTTAACCAGGTCATCCGTCCATCTTGTCGGTGGACGTCCTAAGCTGCGCTGACCCTCTTAAAACTTTTTGGCCCCAACAAACATCTGTTTAGAATAGAAAACATGGTCAAATATATTTTTTCGCAAGTAAAACATAATCAGCTGTGTTCGCTTTTGTGACAGAAAGATATCAATTTAACTAGGTAAAATTAATGGAAAAACATCTATTGTTGTCCTAGATTCCACACTGACCCAGGGGGGACCATGACGTGACCCCCTGGATCTACCCTCAGTAAATTTGCCCACTATCTCAAGTTTATTTTGCCCACAGATTCTCAATCGTGACTCTGTATAATTTCACAAATGGCTACAACGTGATGACGTATCTCGAGTACCCAATAATCTTGGTACAGATCTATGTGATGTTCTATTATGTGATGAAGTACAAGAACATGCTGTATATACCTATGGTACCTTTGGGTACTGTAGCTTACATAATTACTGTATGCGGTTTCGCCATGGGCGTTTTGCCCAAGGACATTTTGTCGTGTCTTGTGGTGAGTATCCTTCTCATAATGTAAACTGTAAGACTGTTTTTGTTGTTCTTTTATGCTAAAACAGGTGGACCGAATGTGGATGAAATTTAATGTGTAGGTAACTGTATCTGGAGAGTAATGTGGAAGCTCTTTTTTAAATTCGACATTCCCATAGCAACAGAACGAATAACTTGACTACTGTGCCTTGGTCGGACTGACCAAGTGTTAAGAGTTTTACCAATTATTGTGACAGTTTTTGAATAAAAAAAAAGATATTTGCTTTGTGAAAATGAAAGCTTCTTATGTGTAACGAATTTATTGAAATGTAATGCTGCACCAAAATATTCGTGTTCGAGTACCTCACCCTCACTAGGATATTTATTTATTTGTCTACAAAAAATTACAGCATTAAAGTTAAAACGCCAAAATTCAAATTATACAAAACAAAGAGACATATAAAAACACAAAAATTACATAAAAAAAAACTTATTAGGGATTTTTGAGTCTGATATATCTGTTGGCGACTGTACTTATTCTGTATCCTTTATTTTCAGCCATGTTGCACCCCGCTGAGTGGCTTTGCCAAAGTGACGTATATATACGGTATAATCAAAGCTGGCAACGCGGACGCCGTGTCCCTTACGACTTGGTTGATCTCTGTCAGCACCAACGTTGGTAAGTATTTACACGGAATCACTCTATTCCGGGTTGCCATATCATATACAATAAAGGGATGTTTTTGGTATCCCTTTTCTGTCGTCCCGCTCACGCTCACGCTATTAGTACCTGTATTTAACGGAAAGTGAGAGGTGTGTACGATAGTACGAACTTATGTTTCCACTGCTTTAAGGGGCAGCGGTCTTGAGTATTTGATAATAATTTCAGCTTGATACATTCACGCTCTTGTGAGAAAGAGGGTCTTGTAGATATAGGTACAGACAGACAGACGGACGAGAAAGTGATCCTATAAGAATTCCTTTTATTTTCCTTTTGAGGTACGGAACCTTAAAAATGATCAAAAAATTTCCTAGCTGCACAGCAATGCCACAGTATAATTATATAAGCTAAAGCAGTATGGAAGCTACAAAGCTACGATCGAAACAAACACACTCAAACAGACGCGCGCTCTACACGGCCTCTAAGGGTACTGCAGTGCCGCGAGTCCCCTCAGAGGCCGTGCAGTGCGCGTGTCTTTGTGAGTGTGTTCGTTTCGATCGATTTGTTCGTAGCTTCCATACTGAATTAGCTTATAGCTGTGGCAATGCTGAGATGCTGATAAGTGCGAAGAAGCACCCAGCTCATTTTTCTATGCATAAAAGAGGGCCACGTTTATCTTTGACAAATATATAACTATGGTTGATCTCGGTAGTACTCGTACCTGAGTATTACGTTATCAGCATGAAAACAGTATCACAAACGTGTCATGTTTGCAGAGCTGTGCTTTTATTAGCCAAAAAGATAAATGACGTCATATGTGAAACAATAGTTGATTCATATTACGGTCATACGAGTATAATTTAAACCGGGGTTTAACCACACTTATTTATCAACTAGTTAGGAGTTACGACCCGCAGTTTTGCCTTTACAGCCGAGATAGTTTCACAAAATTAGAGCTCAATATTAGATAAGCAACCTTTTAAGAGGCGTTTCTATCACAGATGTGCGATGATGCGTTGCGAGGAATGTGTTTTTCATGAACCAATAGAAACGCTTAATTTACCCATCCTCGCAGAGCACATTTTTGGTGGCAACAGCTGAGCGGAGTGAGGTGAGGTAAATGAAGCGTTTTTTTTGGTTCATGAAAAACACATTCCTCGCAACATATCCTCGCACATCCCTGGTCGAAACAGAGCTTTAGGCTTGGAATTGGACACCAGCGCGGGGAGCGAAGTAGTGAGCCCTGTTCATAGCGCCGCCGAGATATTCACCGCACCGCATTCGAATGCATTCGACAGACATGTTCCGTCCAGTTCCACAGTTAAAGTTGCGGTCAAAAGGTTAACAAAGATTTATTTTAAACCGACTAGTTTTCCATAAATTAGAAAGAAAGAAAGAAAGAAAACATTTATTCGTGACAAAAAAAATACCTAAATAAAAAACAAAAAAAAACAAAAAAATAGCTATGCATGTCACGAAATGGTCCCAAATCAGCAATCTGCCGTTCTCGCGAACGGCGCTGTTCTTCCTTACACAATTGGGTCAATCAACAATTTCTTGTTTTTCTGTGTGACTACTAGTAAATCTATTTTAGTTCAAAAAATGTAAGACATACTCGTACTTTGATTCTACTATGTTAATAATTGAATTAGACTATCAACCGACAACTGAACACAAAATAGAATAATACATTTTATAATTTATAGATAAATTATTGGTTTTCTAGGGGACAAATTTTCACTTCCATACAAAAATTTCGTGTCCCTGTGGATATATTCAATGTTTAATTTCGTCGTGGTGTAAAAAAAATATTCACGAGCATTTTATGTTATGGGTTATTTGAATAAAATATACCCTTCAGTATCTTAAAACGTTGTGCCAATCTACAGAACTTGAATATTTATTTTTACAGCTCAGTTTAAAAAAGTGTCCCTGTGAAAGTAAAAAATACTAAGTCCCCTAACTTACCATTCTAAAAGTAGGTGTAAATGTAATGACGCCGCATGACCGTGGCTGGACCAATAGACAACATATCTGAATGGCACGTAACTCAGTCCGACATTGATTTGGCATTTTTTAGCATCGTTAATTTCGTCTAGGGCTCTTACACAGGTACGGTGTCTTTATTCCAATTCTCCTAACTTACCGCGATATTTCATAAGTTTTTTATGATTGAGGTTCAAAATAGAGCTTAATACTTGGCATGACAGTCTAATATTCTAAAGCAACTAGTTTTATTTTGTTTTTTCGTTTATATTATGCATTTTATTTGTTTGCACATGAATTTGTCTCTTGAGTCATCGTCCCCTAGCTGACCTTTTCGGTGACCCAAGAGACTTTTTTTGGTGAGTCATGAGACATTGATCTGTTTGTTAAAGCAATCCGTAACTGAATTCACTAAAAGCTATAATTTTAGCATTTTCAAACTTAACATTTTCGTATTTCTCAGGATTTTAAATATTGGTGACCCTTGTTCTTCTTCGTATCTCCTCATTTCTGATTCGATCCCGTAGAGAAACCCCAAACATAGCTCTCTCCATAGCTCGCTGTACAACTCTGATCTTACTTATAAGACCTATAGTGAAGCACCACGTCTCGGATCCATATGCCATCACTGGCAACACACATCAGTCAAAGACTTTCATCTTAAGGCACTGAGGAATTGTGGACGAAAAGACATTGCGGAGTCCTGAGCTGCTCATCGGGGTTCGATTTGGCGATTATGACCTCCTTGTCGAAGTTGGACCTACCTAATTGAATGGTTCGTCAGTTCGTCCTAGGTATACATACGCGTCAACAACTTCAAGAACCAAATTCTCAACCAAAACAAGGGTAGACAATACATGAATATTCGACAAGACCTTAGTCTTGTCCCTTATTATTTTGAAGCCCACACGTTGGAACTTGGGAGAGTCGATTGAGGTCTTCGAGCATCAAACTGAGTTCTTCCATCCACTTTGTCATGACCAGGATATCGTCGGCAAAACGACCGAAGGTGAGTGATGTATTCGCCGTTGATATTGATGCCTAGTCCTTTCCATTCCAGAAGCTTAAAGGCGTCTTCAAAAGCGGCAGTAAACAGTTTCGGAGATATGACATCTCCCTGTCTGAAGCCTCTATTCAAGGGAATTGCCTTCGAACTCTGTTCCTGTACTCGGACCTAAAAAGTGGCGTTTTTATACCATCATTTCAACATTTCGATATATAATTAGTGAATACGACATCGCTGGAGAGACTCTAGCACCGCCCGCGTTTCAACCAAATTAAAATCTGTCTCGTAATCCACAAACGTATGACTTGCCGCAGCGTATATATGTGGTCTACGGTACTATAGCCTTTCGGAACCCGGCTTGTTCGGGTGGCTGGAAGACATCGAGTCTGGGTTCGAGACGATTTATTATGACCCTGAGCATCCCCATAGCACCCTGGAGCTTATAAACATGGCGCAACAGCGAGATGGGCATGTAGTTCTTCAATAGGATGTGTCAAGTCAGTTGCAATATCGTAATTTGAGTTGTTTTTGTGAAAGAGGTTTTTGCCAATGTCTCTACCTAAGACATTTAACATTGGAGACACATCATCATCATCATTAGCCTACAGCAGTCTACCGCTGGATATATGCCTCTTCCATGGCACGCCACATCACTCTTTCTCCAGCCCCTTGCATCCATCCGCCGCCAGCGATCCTCTTAAGGTCGTCCGTCTACCGTGCCTCAGGATGCCCTACATTACGTTTTCCCGTCCATGGTCTCCATTCGAGGACTCGTCCGTTCCACCGTTTATCGGTCCTGTGACAGACGTGGCCAGCCCAACGCCCCTTCAGCAAACTAATTCTCCGAGCAACGTCGGTGACTTTCATCCTTTGTCAAATAAGGTGATTTCGGATTCTATCCTTCGAAGGAACCCCTAGCATTACTCTCTCCATAGCTCGTTGAGCGACCTTCCACGCGAGCGTTCACGTTTCAGCTCCGTAGGTAAAAACTGGCAGGACACACTGATTGAAGACTTTCGTTTTTAGGCACTGAGGGATGTCTGACGACAAGATATGCCGAAATTCCCCGAAAGCTCAAATGTATTCGCTTCTATCCTATTAGCCTCTTTCTCAAAGTTGTTCCTACCGAGTGTTACGAACTTCGAGTGTGGCGCCACCGACGGTAACTGGTCTTGGAATGATATGACTGTTGAAAATAACCTTGGTCTTGTCTAAATTATTCATCCCGAGTCTCACTCGTCGGGAAGCATCATTGAGGCTATTCAGCATTTCGTCGGCAAAAAGGACATGAGAAATGTATGTGCCATTGATGCCTTGTCCGCTTTAGTCCAGGAACTTAAAAATATCTTATATATTGGAGACACACCTGTACTCAATATTGGCGACACCGAGTTATTGACCAGTGGTATTAATGAAGAGCTCAGTTCTTAATGATAAAGTTCCATTATGTAAAAGTTCATTCAGGCAGCTCTAGTCCATTCCACTTTAAAAGTCTATGGTGTTATCATTTCGTCTGGGTGATCAAAAAGTAAGCCTAGTCAACTTTAAAAGTCTCTCGAGTCACCATTTTGTCTCTTGGATGACCAACTTGTCCCCAAAAAAAGGCCTTAGTTTTTGTAATTTTTCACACAAGTGTTTCATGTTACGTGCTTTTTTTTACATGATTCGTTGTTAAATGAAAGGGGCAAATAAAACTTATGATGTACGTTTTAGTTGAATTAGATAAAATTAATAAAAGGCAAAATATTTGTACAGTTTTTGTCACCAGTGACTCAAGAGACATAATTAGTTGTTGTAACATTCTATATAAAATGTGTTTTACAATATTTTACATGTAAAGCCGATATAAATGTGTTTATTTATGTATTGCACTGATTAGATCTTTATCACCAAGCCGTATTATTTATTTTTTTCATGGTTACTCAGGGGACTACTTTTAAGCTCGAATTATGTTTAAGGCTATATAAAACATATAATAATCATACAAGTTCGCGGCAACCCTCGAATTTTAAAAATTTAATATATTTCCTACAATAAAAGCATATATTTATTTAAATAGAACTACATTTTTATTTTGATTTGTTCTTTGCCAAAAAACAAGAAAAAGTTGATTGACCCAATTACATCGTACTCTTCAATGAAACATCCCACGCTGGGCACAGAAAGGCCTCTGCTTTTTCATTTTGCCTTTTAAATATCCTTCGTAATATCTGACTAATTTGGTGGCGAATTTTACCCAGCCTGGACGCATTCGGCCGACATGTTCCGCCCAGTCCCACAGTTAAGGTCAATAGCTTAAAAAAGATTTATTTTTAACCGACTTCATTCATGTTTCAGCGCGCATCTTTACCGTGTACGTGGATTCAGCCGATATCAAGTTGATGGCCAACTTCACCATCTCGACTATTCTCAGTGCAGGAGTACTTGTTACCGCGATCTATTACAAAAAAACAGCGCCACTCGAGCAGCAGCAGCAAAAAAAGAGCACGTACAAGGACTAGAATGACACTTTACAATCATGTTCTCCTGGTATTTCTCAAGTAATCTATAGGCAATTTACGCCTGATTCAAAGACACAGAACTAAATAAGAGGAATAGAAATGACACGCAACCGCGTATAATGCTGAACAACCATTTATTTTCCCAGCTCAGTCTATAACGAAGTTAATTGCTCAAAAGTAGGTATAGGTTAATTGCAAAATTTATGGGCCAAAAAGACATTTCATTAATAAGTATCGTAACCATCGTAACCTACTAAATCTTATAAAAAGGGCAAAAACTAATGCTCGCTAACAGTATCCTAACGGCGGAGAGACAAACATGAATTTTGAAAGGAAATACACAAACTTCTTTTGTGCTTATTATTAATGTGGGTAAGTCAGGGCCGGATGTAGAGGTCTGGAGACCTTGGGGCACTAAAGGAGTGGAGCTCCTGCCACCCAAACTATTTTCCAAATAAAATTAGGGGAATTTGAGAAATTAATATATAATTAATTCAGATTACAAAAAATATCTCCATATTGAAATTTTAATCAGCATGAATCTGCTGTACTGATTTGATCAGTAACTTTTTTGACGAACCAATTAAGTATAAAAAAAAATATTTTTCATGTATCGTCGGTATGCCTGAGTATTTGTTGATTTTGTCTAATACTAAAATACTTATATCAACCAATATTTAATGGAATTAGTCGTTCCATTTAAGCCATAAGATGCCATAAAAAATAAAGTAATATAAAAATTTTAGGTGAATCTTAGATTTTTAGATCTGTTTTGTGAGGCTTAATTAAATACTCTTTTTAAGGGATATTATTTCGAATAATAAATTTTTAGGTAAAGCTCAACAATGTTTCTCGATTTATAGATATAATAATATAATTGTAGGATATTTAATTATAATAATTTAAAATCGTTATTGTAGTTTTAATTGTGATTTAAAAAAGACACATTCTATTTATTAATTTTAATGTTGACGCTTTGAAAAGACAAAATGTTGTTTATTCATAGATTTTAATGTTATATTCTAAAGTAATAGTTAATATTTAATAATTTATGTCATGAGTCTCTGATATTTCTCGTAGTATCAATTTATTAATTATTTATAGGTAGCGCTTTCATAATTGTTCTCATGTAGTTTGCTTCTTGGTAACAAAAAAGGTGTTACATAAATACTCGCTAGCGATACGGGGTTAAATGGTATCTTGTAATGAGTACAGTCAAGCGCAAAAATATGTATACACTTTAGTATATACCTTGTCTATTTTTGTCATATTTGAACTGCCATATATGAACTGTCACAGTGGTTAAAGTGACAGGCTGAAGTGTATACATATTTTTGCCCTTGACTCTACATAATTTTAACCACAGCACTCACGGCAAAAAAAATATTGCAGATTATTTTTAGTACCTACTATTATTATTATTATCAAAGTGAAAATGTATTTTGGTAAAACTAGCATTATCTTCTAATTTCACTGGAGTACTCAATGACAAGAAGACTCATAGAAACAAATGAAAACTTTTGGATTCTGGTTTACTTACATAACAGCTGTTTATGTCCGTGATGGGTGATGGTTCTCTGAGTATTTTCGTAGCATGGTACGCACTTCTAATACAATACTGATGTAAATGCAAATTTTCACCTTTTAGAGATAAATACGATAAACTTATTTTTGGTCGATTCCTGACCTTTCTCTATAGTTTTGAAAAAAAAAACAATTATCATTGCTTTTTCTAGAGGTGCGTATATTCATACTTCCTAGAAATCTAGTCAGTAAAATTACATATATTGAATAGTATAGAGATAACAAATTGAACGTTATGTTTAGTATAATGTATGAGTAATAATGAAAATCAAACGACTGGAAATAAGAGGTAATAACTAGATTACAAACTATTGACTGTCATGTATTCTATTTTGACGGCCACATCGAGGATTTTCTCTGTTCATTCACAGCCGAGGTGCTGCCCTTAGTGGTTACCTGGCAGTTCTGTTATGAAACCTATATCATTGTATAATATGCCGTGGTTAAGGTGCCATCGGTCCCCAGTGGAAATCACAATCGCTTTTACCAGGTACTTCCATCAAACGGAATGTATAGGATGAGGGTAGAGAGAGATGATGAATGCGATGGCATGTTATTCTCCCGCTTTAGATCTGTAATTTTTATGAATGAGACATATTTATTATTTTGGTACACCTTGCCTACTGTACTGTATTGTATGTTAGAGAAACTCCAGCAAAGAATCTCAGTCAGTTATTTTAAAGTACCGTCAAATTTGGTAACTACCTTTAATAAGCAAATTTTACCTTAGTAGATACTTGTATTGAAAAAGCTGCTAATTGTACCCACGTCCTGTTAAAAAAAGGGTTTATCGAGCGAGTTTCTGTCAACTAATTTAATTAAGTTACAACACTTTATCACTAAAGTGATAAAGTTTCTCATAAAATATGAAGTTGCCACGTCTGATGGCGACCTACCTACAAATGTTCTAGTTATGATAATGACAAATGCTATCAAAAGTCTAATTGTAATTATCTATTGGCACAATATACCTACTATTAGGAAGTTATTCGTGATTGTTTAATACTGTAACGTCGTGTACTTACATAAGCCTTGGGGTAACTTTGCCCGCCTTGTAAAAACCAAGTTTTTCGGTGTACACATATAAATGTATCGTTGATTTTTTTTTCACACAAGTTATTGGGTCTAATGCTGGTCAAACACAGTTTACGCTGGGCAAAGTTAACCTCCGAATTACTGTAACGGTACTTTTAGTTCCATTTTGTGCATATCAAATAAAAAGCTATTTCGTCATGCGCTAGTTTTTTGTTTTTATGTTCTTGTGTATACTTTGCGATTTTTCTAATAAGCTATTTTAACCTCTACCTTATTAGCATAGCAACCACTTAAATATCCGCCTTAAAATGTTTACCTTCTTCTTGCCATTTTTTTGTCAGTACAAAAAAATGGCAAGAACTTATTAAATTACCTACATTTGCGCGTCGAGTATTTTCGGTCGCGTAATTTTATATAAAAGTCTAGTTTGTGATACACTGCGGATTTCATATTTGGGCATTTCTATCTACTGTTGTACCCTGTGTTTATCTCTCCGATTTCAACAAAATTTGGAAGGTACACTCAGTCCATGATTGCGAGCTGGAAAAACAGGGTCTCCAGATGTGTCCCCAAAATAATTATTGTATGGATGTGTCCGTTTTGTTACGAATATTTCTTAATAATTTTCGTAACAAAACGGACACATCCATAAAATGTTTTGGAAACACATCTGGAGACCCTGTTTTTACAGCTCGGAATCATAGACTGAGTCTACCTTCCAAATTTTGTTGAAATCGGAGACTAATTTGATTCGTTCTCTGTATTCTCTTTGGAAAGATAAAACACTGGTATCTTTAAATTTTCGCTACGACTATTAATTAAGTAATTTAAAATTAACTAAGTAACTAATTTGGCTAAGTAATTTTTTTTAAGGTGTGCAAATATATTTTCGTTAAACCTGAAAAGACAGAAATTGCACGATTTACCTCACTATCTTTATATTTTAGGTAATCTTAATCTTACAGACAAAGAATTTAAAACTACGAATCATCACTCTTCAGTTCTCTAAATCTCTGCAAAATCTTCTGCGCAGGCGATTGATTAACAAACGCCGAAGATTTAATAGTAAGCAAGCTTGATATTTGCTTTTTGGAGGCAGAATTACCTTTCTTCCTTCTCTCTCTTGCTTGATACCCCCTAGTTATCAACAATCGCGAGCATAGTATTCTAGGAGACGTATCGGCGGAGGATGACGATGTCAATTTCGGTCGAGGAGACGTTATGTTGGAACCATGGCGTGGTGAGCTTATGTAGCATGGCTCGCACCTGAAAATATCCTGAGTCTTTTCCATAGAAGAGCTCTTAATCGCTGGTAGATCAGGCAACGCTTCGGATTCGCTTACAGTAGAGTCAGAGTCTGGTCTATCCGCCATCATGCCCTGAGGCTCTTGCGCCGCGAAGTTCATCTTGCTAGCCAAACGTTGTCCCTTCCTCCTTGCTCTGGCTTTAGCCAGCTTCGCTAGGCTTTTCGAGCCAATCAGTTCGACGTTTGCGTCTATATAGTTGCACACAGCCTCGGCTTCTTGTTGCGGAGTGAGGTGACGATCGCGGAAGAAACCGAATCCGTTGCGAAGGTCGTTAATGCCTTCAGATACAATCCACGTCAACGTTCCTATTATAAGAATTAATGTGGTGACTAGAGCTATCGCTGTGGTGGTGTCTGGAGACGTTAATCTTTGCCGTATCTTCCCAATGACGCCGTACGTGACAATATTGCGAGTTACTTTTCTGGCGTGTGAGCGGCAGGTATAGAATCCTCGCAGATCGTTGGTAGCTGTTGCCACCAGTCTGAGGACTCTTCCGTCGTCAATAGAACGAGCTTTCTTAGTGCTAATTATGCTGTCTATCCCTGTATCGAGGAAGATCCAGCGTGCTGTTCGCGGAGAACGAGCCGTTCTAGCATGGAGGCATGTCAGGTTTAAACTATTGGAGCTCCCCCAGCTAGTTTCATGATAAGAACCCGAAATGCTAGCCGTTCTCGATGATAACTGCACTTTTTCACCTTTGGACCTTTCTACGCTGTATTTGTGAAGATCCTGCAACTCCCCATTGATACTGATTAGAGCTATAATCCCAGTAAACGCTACGAAGTCTTCAGCATTTCGCCTAAATTCCTGCGGAACACCTCCCACAAAGAATTCGTCGCTGCATATTACAAACGGTACGACTACACTTGTCTCGTTTAATTGTGTTTTATTGTTAATGTCTTCAAATTTTTGTTCTTTCCGCGATCGTCTTAGTTTTTTTAATGGATTAAAAATGTTATAAGTGTATCTTCTATGTCTGTTATTACCTTCTTCTATAACTGCGTGTATCCGCTCTCCAGCGTTGATAGAGGTCTCCACGGAATTCGTTTCAGTTTTCTTCAGCATCACCACATCCAGCCATTGATCAGGAAAGTATTCTGTAGAACCACTGCTTTCTGATCGGAAATCACGATTCTCCAATCTCAAATTCATTCTCATGTTCTGCAGAGACAAATGTAACCAACTGTCACTGCTATCATCTCTTAAAAAGAGTATGGTTCCAGAATCCCGCTTTGATTTGAGCGTCAGTTCCAACCGCCATTCGTTCTGGTCGTCAAAACAAGGTAACCGTAAGTACTGATCCGCGGCAAGGTTTAAGAAAGCTTCTTCGGTGCCGGCCTTCTCGTAAGCTATGTTAGTCGTGGAAGTAGGAACGAAATTCGATCTTTTATACCTTGTGTTTTCATCCATAGTCAGTACCAAAGGAATAAAGTTCACGACAGCTTCTTGTAGCTCTCCGTGGAATTTTTCTCCGATAATTATATTCATTTTCTCGTCTTCTAACTCAGGTTCACAGGGGAAAGTGCTACGAATGGGTGTACGCGCGTCATCTAACCTTAACGAAGCAGAATCACTTGAAACGGTGACTAAAGCTGTGTGCCAGGCCGCTGACTCTATAACAGACGGAGAACAAATTCTTGGAAGGGAGCACGACTTTGATGATCCTTCTGCGTCTAAGCAGACGTGCCATTTCTGAAGGCTGAGTCTTACATTTGGATTCCGCATGGTTCCTCGTCGTACTAGGGTACCATGAGGGGAAAGCGGCATAAATCTTATATAGAAATGAAAGAGGGTAGACCGTTTGTGCTCGAAGTCGTAGTGGAAAAATGATTCCCCGTTTAAAACGGCGACTGTGTGGGAAAATACTTCGCAAGGGGCGAGGTGGCAGGAGCCGACTTCGTATTTGTGTCCGACGCAGTCTGTGCCACCGCCAGCGGGGATAGGCCTCGTGCAGGAGCGCGACCGAGAGCGTGTGCCAGCGCCGCAGGACTGCGAACAGGGCCCCCATACACTCCAACCCGACCACGCGCCGTCTAAAACACATACTTTATTTTCACACACTTCTAATTCATCATGCTGCCCCTGACAATGAGTCCCCCAAGTCCCGCCGACTTGCTGCGTTTTCTTCTCATTGCAAACGCGTCGTCGCCTCCTCGCACCAGGCCCGCAAGTTTCCAAGCATTCTGACCACTGTTGCCACTCACTCCAAGTGCCTCCTCCGCCGTAGTCTACTTGGTCTTCGATGGCGCATTGATCGCCTTCGCAGTCTTCTGCTTCTAACGGATTCCCGGTGCAAATGCGGCTTGCGTCGGAAGGAGGTGGGGTGTCGCAGCGTCGCAATCTCCAACGCACTCCTTGGCCACACCGGGCGCCACAAGAAGACCACTCACCCCAAGCGCCCCATTCTCCGACGACAGGACAACCCATGTTATGTTTGACGCATTGTAAGGAATTCCAAACTGCTTCGGGGCTGATCTGCCATGTGTTGTCGTAGGCTAGAGCTGCTTCTATGGAATCGAATGGGCATTCAGATTGTAGGCAACGTGCCATCAAAGCTGGTGCAGCTGCTAGCTGATTCAGAGCTTCTGTGCGACCTGAGTCTCCCGTGGCAAGTTTTCTGAAGTCTTTAACCGTGCAGTTCGTTAAGTGGCAGGGAATGGTATCCTCATCGGGGCCGGTGCACGGGACCCCATCTTTAGATGGTGGAGGGTTGTTGCATTCTCTGGTTCTAGTCCGATGGCCTATGTTGTCGCAGGATCCTTTGCAGGGAGACCAAGCTGACCAAGCAGCCCAGCTGCCATCGACTGGGCAGTCTGGGTCGGTGATGATGCCAAGGTCGCATTCCACGCGCCATATTTCCTGCTGGCGCTTGCTGTATGGCTTGACGGAGTGAACATAGCGAACTAAGCACAGTACAACGTACCACACGAGTTTATTAGTAAGCATAATTATCTCATATGTATGTCAAAATATGACAATAACATTGAGGTTGCTTAGGTACTAATACCACAGACTAATTACTCTTTGGGTTGCTTGTAACAAAGAGTTTAGGCTAAAAAGGCTAGGTGTTTAGGATAAAGGGTGCTAGACCAAAGAAAAGAATTGACGAAGGATAAAAGTAGAGACCGGGTAATGAACGCCCAGACGCCCAGTTATCTTATAATCTAGGTCGATAATTGAATCGCATTTTTTTTCATTCGTCTGTTTTCGTTTTTAGTCAGGAGGTTACTTTTATTAGCTTTTAATTATTCTGCTGCAAGCACTTCTTTTGGGGTATTTCGCGAAATAATTGCAAGAACGAAAAAGATGGAAATTAGTCAGGTTTCATTGCTTACATGCTTTACAACCGGCAACACGTAAGATTGCCAGCAAAATGAATAAAAAAAAAACAAAACATATTTCTCATTTTACATTTATTTTTTAAAACAATAGCAATCTCTTATAGAGGTTAACGTCTCGTGATTTTTAATCACTACAATAAATAAGCTTGTTAATATTACAATCACAAAATAAATAAGTAATATTGGTAGAGAAGCTTGCGCATATCTTACATATACTTACTGGACAACGTTACTTTAAAAAAATAAAATATCAGAAAATGTTATTGTGCCAGATTACGTACACATCTCTTGTCAGTAAAATAGGATTTGCAAAAATACTGCTCACAACAAAACTCGTCACTACTTACTTTGAAAAAATCTCGCATCTCCAATCAATAGGTACGTCAACAAAATTGAACCTTGACATACCTAATGGTCATAAAGTAACTATCCATTTTGAGATACAAGTTTTTTAAAGTAGTGACAATTTTATTACTTCAATGACGTATAGAAAACTTAGTCATACATCGTATTCTGTCAAAAACAATCGCATTTTAAACTATAATTATTTTACAATCATTTTAGCACATGGAACAGTAATGCTCTTACATATCTTTATCGTTTGCTCGTTCGCGCCTTATTCCATACAAAAGATTTGTTTGCTCTATGGCCGCATAACATACATATTTAATTATTTTGCACAACAAAAATTTTTTTTTCGTTTCGGCCAAAAAGTTCATTGCCAGATCGTTTAGGTACTATGTACTATCAAGAACCATATATGTATTTTCGTCAATGATATAATATCAATCTTGCGGGTGACAGTCTTTCCCGGCCCGGATAACACCGACATGAAAATACCTGCCCTGTTTTTTGTGTACACGCCCATAGAAACTGACAGGAACTTCTATGGGCGTGTATACAAAAAACAGGACCGGTATTTCCATGTCGGTGTTATCCGGACTGGGAAAGAGTGTCACCCAATCTTGCCTCAGTTTTGTCGAAAATAACAGAAATAAAAATACTTTGTAGGTACACAGATGTTTATAAAATATATCACATTTCTTTGTTTGTACCTAGTGCATAACCTCAAAATCATTTATTGAAATATTGATAATTAAGCATAGTAAACAAGTTAAAAAACAATAAAACAGTATTATTGGACGAGCCTGTGAAACGAAAATGAGTGTCAGATCCAACAGATCCGCTTGAAACTTTTTTTGTCGATTATTCCTATCTAAAAAGCTCATGTCAGTTTCTATGGGCATGTACATGAAAAAGAGGGTCGGTATTTTGATGTCAGTATTATTCGGCCCGGTAAAGCGTGTCACCTGTCAAAACGACACAAATTCTTTTTTTTTTTTTTTTTATACTGGACTATGGAACAACCCGTAACCAACCGGACTGTTGTAATTTGGCGGTAAAATTTTTCATCCATTCCCCATTAGGTACCCACATAAATAATATTATAATAGCATAATTTTATATTAGTTTTACAAAATCGATTGAATGCACTGCTAGGCTACCGTCGCGTTACCCTTATAAAATTTCTATTTTCTTTTAACAAAAAATAGATATCAAATTTGTACGATCATTATTGTTACAGATTACCCACACAACGTACGTTTGGGACAAACTGCAAGTTAATTTTTACCTCCCAGTGGCCATAATCATCAAATTTCGCACGCGTACCAAATTTTAAGCGACTAGTAATAAAAAGATAAAAAAGCTTATATTTTTAACAAAAACGAATGAGGTTTTTTTACATGTGGAATACTAGATGGCGTTGGTCGTGAGGACCGTTTGACGTTACCTTGCTTGCGATTGGCTTATTTAGTTATTCCAGTGTTTTTCAAGCTGTGGGTCGCGATCCCCGTGGTTGTCGCGGACGCCGCCTAAGGGGGTCGGGGTCGGGCGGTTGTACTATCATCGTTATTGTGTATGAATTCAATGTTTGTATTATATCAATGTAAGATAAAACAAATAACTGTGAGTGGAGGTAAGCAGGGGCTCGCCAAATATTTTTCAAACAAAGGGGGTCGCATCCTGAAACAGTTTGAAAAACACTGATTTATTTAACCAATCGCAAACGTGAAAAAATGTCGAAGTTTTCAGAAGGACCGCGGCACCAGTCCTATAATACGAAGTGCAAAATTAGAACTTCGTATCTTGCCGTCCTGCTGGCTCTAGTATTATTTAATACAAGCATGAGAGGGACGGCCGATACGAATTTCAAATTTCGTAGTAGCCCCCAGATATCCATACTAATATTATAAATGCGAAAGTGTGTTTGTATGTTTGTGTGTTTATCTGTCTTTCTCGCCGTAACGGAGCGACATATTTAGGAAAAAGGGGCAACTATCCTTTTTCCAGTAGTTGCAACAGCTCTCTCAACATATATCCGAAGTTGACTTGTCGCACGTACGTAATATGGATATGACTACCATTGGTTTGAAAAAGAGAACGTAATTGAAAAATAGATAATTTTATTGTTGCAGTAAGTAATCGTATATTTTTCTATATTACATATTTTCAGTGCATTCTTTTAAAATGTATCCCATGTCACTTTCCGGCCCATAAACTGTCTCTGTGCCAAAAATCATGTCGATCCGTCGCTCCGTTTTGACGTGAAAAACGGATGAACATACACACAAACACACAAAACCACACACACACTCGCATTTTCTAATATTAGTATGGATACAAAAATGAGGGGAGCGGTGCGGCACGAACTTCTATTTTCGACTTTCGCACAGTGCTTTCGTACCATGATAGATTGAAAGTACTGTAGTAGCAAAGGCACTGCAAAGTTGAAGCTGGAAACCGAACCGTTCAGTAAATAAGCACCCAATTCTGAGGATGGTTATACGCTAAGAACACGGGACAGTGCAAGAGCAGGGAATAAGTCTCTTTGTCCAAATGCTTGGAAACAGAGAGCCACTGGGTAAGCCAGTTCCTCATGTCCTGGTTGGACAAATGGCTGCTGTTCAAACCGCGGAGGTGACACGCGTATCTTAGTGATTCTGTGTTCATAAGGTCGACTCCGCCCTCTCTGTCGATGGCTCGGTCTAGTTCTAATAGCATGAACGCCTTGTGTTTCAACTTTTTTACCCTCAGCAGTCCGCTTTTCACGCCGTACATGTTCAGCAAATGACCCTGGAAAAATAAAGGGAATATCTTTAATAGTTAATACTAAATAACAATAATATTATGGGACACTTGACACCCGCCTGTGCAAGTACTTTGGATGGCGAACAATTTTTTGAATTTTCATCCTCTTTGCTAACGGTGGCTGATTGGCGCAAATCCTCTGCCGCGCGCCTTCGACCGTAAAAAAGGCGGCAATCAGACAATTAAAAAAAAAAAACTCGGAGGACATAGATTGGTGCTGTTGTGCTCGGTTTTGTAAATAAATATTAATTGTGAACATGTATTTTTGTGTGTAAATAATAACAAACTTTATAACCCTTAAAAGTAGCTAGTTAAGCTACTATTGCGGACTATTGCGGCTTTACGGACTTTGGCCTTGGTAGTCACTATTCGAAGGTTTAATTAACAACACCTATTGACATAGTTCCAAACTCTACAAATCTAACAATTTTCTACACATTTAACACACCCTAACGTGGGCACGCTTGATTATATATGTCCCTGTTGTTGCAATTATCATCTAAAAGGAGTCAAAAAAGAATAAAAGTCACATCACAAAGCCTTAGGCAGCCCGGTGTTCATGTTAGAAGGCTGGAAGTGTCTACAGGATTGTTAGATTCTATTGTTGGAGTATGACCCGAAAACAAACATTCGTATTGTTCATACAAATATTTTTAAATATGTGGACAACTGAAAATTGACTACTTTTTGAGAAATAGCCATATGAACGGACCAAAGGACAGGACGAAACCACAAGGGTTCAGTTTTTGTCATTTTGACTATGGAACTCTAAAAACGGAACCCTTACACTTTGTATACCGCTAAAATAACTGGTTGGACGAATTTAGATAAAATTTAGTACAGTTGGATGCCTGGTGTAACACAGAGGCTACTTTTTAACCCGATATTTTCAAGGCGAAAAAACCGAAAAGTTAAATTTTTAACAAAAACTTACTTTCATCCTGGTTATTTTGGAATGAAGTTTATTATTGAAATAATACAAATAAAAAAAGAAAATTCCATAGTTACCGCTGGATAGTGATAAACGAATTCTTGCAAGAAGAAGTAGCTAGTAGCTTGTAATAACATAAATAAGTTTCTGAAGCATAAATAAATACTCCAACTTGAAGTTTGGCTCAGTTTCGGGCTCCGTAAATGTTTATTAAAGCGCAAAAGTTTGAGAAACAATTTGCTTTATTTCTCGTTTTGATCAACAAAGCTCGAACGTTGAAGTGTTTCTTTTCAACTGAGTTTTCGTTCTGAAATGCGGAAGTTGCATACGACGACCGGATACCCAAATGGTTAAAGAACCTGATTATGAAGCTTGAGGTATTTGTATGAATATTACGAATGTTTGTTCTCGGTTACTGGATGTTTACAATACAATACAATGACTCTTTATTGCACACCATAAATAGTAAGCGATAGAGAAAATAGATACACACAGAGTGAAAATTATAAGGTAAGCAATAGGCGGCCTTATCGCTTAAGAGCGATCTCTTCCAGGCAACCTTTTTACAAAAACCGGCCAGGTGAGAGTCGGATTTGCGCACCGAGGGTTCCGTACACATTTATGATACCTATGTATATCCTGCGTTAGCAAAGCCCCTCCCCTAAGGAAAATGTACACAATGTGGGGTCATTATAGATGGTTACTGACATAGACTGAGAGACATAAATAAACACAAATCTATAGTTTTAAGATGTTTCCCTGTATTTGTAAATAAAACGATTATTACTTGATAAATTTTATAGTTCTAGATCAACAGAAAGTACCCTCCAAATTATCATTCCCTTGAGAGTGTAGAAGTTTTTTTTACATCAACTTATTAGTTTGATTTTTTCAAAGATTCAAGGATCTGTAGATAAAGCCATATAATGGTTTTAATTTCAACTCAATAACTTCACACGTTCCCGAGATAAAAGCTTTTGACTGACAGACAGACGGCGAACAAAAGGGATCCTCTATGGGTTCCGTACTTTCCTTTTGAGGTATGGAACCCAAACACATTTTTCGCTCGCCAAAGTTTATTCATACATTTATTGTTTTACGTCAGCATTGCAAATCTTTTGGTGCTCTGATAATTTTAATTGCATGTTTGAAATACTTACAGCATGAGAATAGGTCAACTTGCTCAGTTCATACGGCCCCTTGGCAAACAGCTCTCGACAAGCCAAGACCTCCGAGACAGTTGGATGAACACCAGACCCTAATAGACCGAGGATTCGTCTCCATTTCTCCTTAATTTCTCCATCAGGCACCGAGTCCAATTTGGCTTGTAGCGCGCGAAATACTGGCTTGTTGTGTTTGAGCCTCTCCATCAGTTCCTGGGTTGTGAACTCCGCTCGTTGCTGTATCGACCAGAAGTGGGAGCAGAGCAGCGTTCTTGGCTTTAGGAAGCTGGAAACCAATCGCACTCGTATTACAAATGCGAAAGTTTGGAAGGGGCCATTCAAGTATTACGTAAGCACAGAAGGGGGCTGGGAGGGTCTTTGCTTTACTTGTTTTTGATGACACGGGGGCCGGGCGATCTAGATGGTGCTTATGTCAACAATATTTATTTATTATTTCTTGTTTTTTTTGCAATAACATTAAAGACCCCTAAATAGATTTAAAAATATATATAAGTACCAATATTTTACGTGATGTTCAGCATAGGGGGAGGGGGTAGGGTTTTGCTGACTTTCACTGACAAGGGGGAGGAGGGGGTTAAAAATTACTAAAATTCTGCTTACGTAATACTTGAATGATCCCGAATACACTTGAAGGATTTATACTATTTATAACTAGCTTTCGTCGCCGGTGTGTAATTCGGTTATCGCGCGCTGTTCCCTCGGGAACTGTGCATTTTTTTGGGATAAAAAGTAGCCTAAGTCACTCTCTGGCCCATAAACTATATCTGTGCAAAAAATCATGTCAATCCGTCGCTCTCTAATGATCTCTTGCTTACAAAATATCTAATTAAAGTCTATTGACTGATTGTAAACTAAGCAGTATAAAAAAAAAATCTATTCTCCTGACAAAATTCACTTTCAACAGTTTAATTTTAGACCAGATTCAAAATAGACAAGTTTTTGTGGACAATTTTCTATTTGTAGTAATAGAAAGTAAATTGCTAGAAGATTTATACTTACGCTAAAGGAAATATGATGTAGTTCCCAAAAGGTATTGCAGATAGTATCAACACGGGTGCTATCCTCAACATGTCCGAAGGCATTTTTTGGTACAGTTCAATCTCTTGCCGGCTCATTTTCGTGAAACCTCTGTCTTTTGCAATCTTTATCCTTAAAGTTATGTACATTTTTAAATCTTTCAAAAAATCCTTAATGCCAACACTGAAAACTCTGTACATCCGCATTGCCGTTGGAAACCTTGTTTCCAATACTTTCGTGTAGTTTTTGACATAGTCAATGTACCGTTCAACAATGTATGTCCTGAGTTTTTCATTTTTGAGTTGGTTTGCATGTTTCGGGTTTTCGATAGTGATGAATCTGTGGACATAAATATTAATTTGTAGTGATGGGCCGAATGTAGAATGGACCGAATTCGAACTTCGGCCGAACATTCGGTATTAAACAACGCCGAATACGAAGTTCGGCCGAAGTTCGGCCGAACTTCGGTTGACATTCCCGCGCTTTTCTCCAAAGCGGCAGGTCATGACTTGTTTGTTTACGCGATCACTTGCAATTGGTTGTTATGGCCTTGCCGCCCGCTATTATTTTCTGAGACTGGAAATTTATATGAAAAAAAGAGAAACCGCCTTATGCCTGAAAAGGCAGAAGCGTTAGTCTTTATGCATCATAATTTGCCAAAAGTTAATTTCCAATATTAAAACGGCTACTAATGAGTGTACCTACCTTTTCTATTTTTTTTATTAATGTCCAGACAGACATTCTCTTATTTTTCTTATTCTTATGCTAATTATAATTTGCTTAAAGTTAATTTCCAATATTAAAACGGCTACTAATACCCGACGACGACATCACCGTCACAAATCAAGCTCGATCCGACTTAGATAGCAGATGCCCAAGAACATCACAGGGCGACACTAGCTTTTTCAACTCACCGCACCGCCCCCTCCGGAGGAGGCGACGACGCCGTCCCCCACAGAACACCACACGTGGGCGACCCCACTACTTCAACCTATACCGGCATATACCGGGTAGGTTCTCTCCGACCAGACCTCAACCCGACTGAGTTTCTTGTCGTTTCTTCTCAGTCGGGACTAACGTAGTCCTTCCGAAACGACGTAGCATTAAAAATCCGATTGTTTGCTTTTCTCCCTTAGCGTCCAAAGACCGAGGTCGGCTCAATAGGAGCACCCTTTGGCATGCTAACTTAAATATACCCACTTGCTGAGCAGCCCGTCTGGCAGCTCGCCCTCTCTCCGGTAAGCTGTAAAGGCCGTCTGAGGCCAACAGCAACAGTCAATTCGAAAAAAAAAAGGGCTACTAATGAGTGTACCTACCTTTCTATTTTTTTATTCATGTCCAGACAGAAAGTCTCTTTTGTTTATTTTTCTTATTCTTATGCTAATTATCAAGAAAAGAACTGATTATGATTAAAAATAAATGAACGATCTCTATTACATACCTATTTCTGACTTTTTATTTACTTAATTCTGACTCCGAAAGAAATGTAAAAGTAAAAAGTAGTTTCTAAAAAGCTTATGAAACTAGAACTACATTTTATTCTTTTGACTCGCCCAGTCATGTAGTATGATGATGAAGTGACGAATTTCGGCCGAAGTTCGGCATTATAAACCGAATTTCGGCCGAATGCCGAAGTTCGGTAAAACCTGCCGAAGTTCGGTTTAACCGAATGTAAAACGAATTTCGGCCCATCCCTATTAATTTGTACTAAGATCTAAGATTGAGGGGAAATGGAGATGGGTGGGGCACATAGCACGAACAAATGCTGCATTGGTACCCGAGTGACGGGCGGAGGGCAGTGGGTCGCCCGCGGCGCCGCTGGGGGGACAACATCGTAGCTGTGGCTGGCTGGTGTCGCCTGGACGAGACTTGCCACAGATAGAAATATATGGCACACGATGGAGGAGGCCTATGTCCATAAATGGACATCCCAATAAACACAAGTTATATTATATTGATAAAACAAAATAATGTTTCAAAAGCAATTTTTTCAGTACAATTTTCATGATGTTTTAAGGTATGGGGTATAAAAAAAATGGATCTCCTGGCAACATTCATAATCATAATTTGCAAGCTTTTCTGAGTTCAAAACTATTCACAGAATACAGTCCCCTAATTTTGCATATGTAACTTCCCTTGGCGCCATTATTATGAATTCAGAAACCTAGGTATTCCGGCTGTTTTAGGCCGGCCTTAGGGCATGCCACTAAATCACAAATCACTAATTTTATAACTACCTACCTATATGAAGTTGCAAGTTTTGCTAGACATCTTGACTAACAGAGCAAAAAATGTGGAACTATAATAAACAACAATAAAACTTTTTTGCAGTTTAAGCACACTGGCAGTTAAGAATCATACGATATGAATCAGAGTTCGTTGTGCTACACAAGTTAACAACATAACAAAACTGAGTAACATATAAAAGATATTGCGAAATCGAATTATATAGCTCGATATTTACAATGTTGCATAGCTGTTTATGCGGGTCTTAAACCGTTTCTATTTTAGTGTAATACGTAACTTGTTTTTCTAACGCAAAAACATTGCGATCTTGGCTCAAGGCTCCTTGTTTTCGTAGCAAATGTAACAACATTAAAAGACTAACCTGCAACTACTGATTTGCTGGAACTTTGTGGACTGGAGTACTGGACTTGAACGGTTGCATTGTGTCACGAATCGAGATACAGCCACCACTCTATGTAAAGGCATCGAAATTATCTCTAATAAAATACTTTTTTATATCAAAAAACTAAAACGCAACAACGTTCACTGATTTGATTTATTTTTGATTTTTTTTCATTCACGAGACGAGACTAAACGTCAGTGCCGATTTTGACACATGACAGCAGGGCTACTACGAAACTCGTAACTCGAGTTCGTATCGTACCGTCCCTCTCATTCTCGTATTAAATAGTATAAGGGTCAGAGGAACCGCGCAACACGAACTTCGAGTTGCGAGTTTCATAGTAGCGTAGCAGCGAGGCTACTCCGAAATTTGAAAATCGAAGTTCGTGTTGTTCCGTCCTTCTGACGCTTATGCTAGTTAATATGATAGTGAGAGGGATGGTAAGATACGAACTTCGAATTTCGGAGTAGGCCCTCTGGTTAGGATGTTTCGGATGATAGCTTTTTCAGTCGATGAATTTTCTAAACCATAGAGAAGGGAGTTTTGACGCGCGAGTTTGAAACTTATTTGAATTAATCACGCGTCAGGAGCTTGGTATCTTTTTTACAGCATTGAAAAATATTATAAGAAGAAAGTTTGTAAATAGTTTGAGGAATAATTAAATGATAAGTGATGGCGATGATATGAAATAAAATGGGTTTTAAGTTGGATCACAGTCGGTAGTTTTTCTGGAAAATGAAAAGAAACCTAGGTAACAGCTTGGGTTTTCGGTAAGAAAATTTTAATGACCTTTATTTACAATAGCTACTGTGGATTAGAAAATTAGTAATAGTAGTAAGTTAATTAAAATTAATAATTAGTATAAGCAGTAATATAAATTATTTTCAGAGCTGTGAAAAGCTGTGAGGACTGTACCACAAAATGCGTCGGTGGATTCAAAAAAGTTGCCTCTCTGTATGGGTCGGGTGCTGCAATTTATTTCTATACGCAGTCTGGTTCAGAACAGTGTGACAAGTCGTTGCAGGTAAAATCGGTTCTTGCGACTTTTTTACAATGTTACAATGTGTCCTATTATAGGCCTATTGCTTCAAAAACGAGGTCTGTGTTGCTATCCATATTATAGTAGCCTATCACAGACTTATACTACCTAACAGAACATTTGCCGTGGTACGGGAGCATTAGGTACTTGCAATGTATTAATTTAAGTTAATCTACTGTTTTTTTGCAGTTTTACATTTTAAACTCCCAACACAAAAAGAGGGGTGATAATAAATTTGACGTCAATATTATCTGTCTATCTGTCTGCGGCATCGTGGCTCTCAAACGAATGGATCGATTTCAATGCGGTTTTTTTTACGGGAAAACGAATTTCTTTGCAGCTATATTTCATTAAAATCGGTTCAGCCATTTTTTAACTGAACTTTGAAATGATGCAATGTCGGGGGCTTTTCAACTTTCCTCAGTTGGTTATTTATATTGTTTGGTATCCAAACTACGCCCCCCAATCATTATCAAAATAATTATCATGTACAGACCCAAGGATCTACGAAAAATCTGGATACTTTCATTGTGCACAACACAAGCAATACCGAGATCTCAAAGAATGCAATAGTCAGAGAATTGAGTAAGTATGGCCTACCTAAAAACCTTCGTATTTAAAAAAAAACAGCCAAATGCGAGTCAGACTACTGTACTGAGGTTTCCGTACCAATTTGTCGATAGATATCTATGAATGACCAGTGTTAGCAGAGCCGTTCGCCTAAGAAAGATGTACGCAAAATCACTTTTTTTTATTAAATCTTAGTTGTGCTTTAAACCTACTTTCGTACTTACCAAATTTCAAGTATCTAGGATAATTTAATGATAGTTCCAATAGGTTTTTATTGGGATGGAAACTTTACTAACAACTTATCTTTTCTTCCCCCCCATGCACATCCCCTCTCACTTCTCCGCTTCCCGCTAATATATACCTATCGAGCGAGATAGCCGTTCAAGATTTGGGCGATTGAATTTTGGGTTTCGTTGTCCTCGTATTATACGAAAAGTATAGCACAGAAATCAATGATATTTTACAATCAAGATCTTCATTATATTTTATACGCTTGTGGTTTTTTCGATTTTTGTATAAATGCTTTTATATTCTGTAATTCTCGTGCAAAGTTGACATCTTTTTTGTCGATTTTTGAGCTCCTGCAATGTTTTAATGTTTTAATGTTTTTTTGGGCACAAACGGTACATGGTTCTTAAAAATAGACAAATTACAATTGACATAAACCAATACAGCTGCCACCACTTACAAATAATTAATTCTGATATTACACATTTATATGAAAATCTGAAAAACCACAGGCACAGTCTAGTCTTGTCCATACTTACCAAATTTCATCTAAGTACTTCTGTTGGCTGGTTTTCAAATGGGACAGGGACTATGTTTGTATGGAGAATGGAACGAAGAGACTTCTCTTGAGTTAAAGTGACCAATCAATAATAAACGTGCTTAGATCAAACGTGATGTAAATGCAAAGTTGTCAACCAGACCTTACGGAACGGTACTAATACCGATCAGTCTGTCACTTAAACTGTCATTGGCTGCACGGTAATTTCAGGCAATTATAAAACAAAATGCATCACCTGCAAGGGCATAATAAAACGCGTCCGAACCTTGCTTGAAGAGATCAGAACCATCCGAAAAAACGAGATCTATGCGATATGCGACCATTGCAAACGTACAAGCGTAAAATGCAAGCGGTGTGAATATATTCTTGGAAAATATAAAGAGAGTAAGACGGAAGAGCGGGAGCAACTCTTCAGACAATGGCTATCGAAAGTGAAACAGTTGCTTGAGACCATATCTCAAGGCAATATATGCCAGTACAGGCTGTGCCAGGAATCTTCTGATGCTGCGGAATTGGATAAGCTCATGACGGAATTAAACTCTCCAATGCTGAGTCAGCGCCAGCTTGACATTGGAGCGTTCCCTCCAATGGACTTCCAGGAGAACTTGGCACAAAGCAAGGACATGCTTCAAGAGCTGATCCAGAAACTAAAGTACGAGAGTTATACGCAACGGTATTCTTCTGATGATAACCTGTTGATGCCGGTTGCTGATACCGGGTGTATCTGCAAGCATCTGATGGATAGGAAGATGGAGCAGCGCAAGGTTTTGGAGCCGCTGACACAACAGGTTAGTGCCTTTTTTTTATTCTACTGGATGGGAGACGAGCAATTGGGTATCCTGATGGTAAGAGATCACCACCGCCCGTAAACATCTGCAACGGCTGGGGTATTGCAGATGCGTTGCCAACCTAGAGGCCTAAGATTGGATACCCCAAGTGCCAGTAATTTCACCGGTTGTGTTAGTCTTCACGCCGAAACACAACAGTGCAAGCACTGCTGCTTCACGGCAGGATTAGCGAGCAAGAGCTTGCTATGTATAGTGTCTGATAGCAAAACTATTTTAATAAGATCAATAGACATGTCACGCGTGTAAACGAGCAAGGCTATCCGGCTAACAACATTTCGATTCACTTCCTCTTATTATTTAAATGTAGGTTTCTTTACAGGCGAAATATCGCTCGATGGAAGTCTGTTCCTGACCTGGTAGCGTCGCGAGTTACTTCCTAGTCATTTACTTGATAGATAAAATTATCGTCCTGTCGTGCTAAAACACAGGGCTCACAGAAGGGTGTACACTGCATTGAACGTTCTTCCAATTGCCACTTTATTTCTTGAAATTAATGGAATAACATGGGAATTTAGCAAAATCTGTACTTATTCATTCGTTGTCTGCATAAGTACATCATAAAGGTAGCCTCGTCTGAGCGAAATTTAAACATTCTATGTTCAAGAATTTTGAGCTTTGTGTCACAAGTTTTCATTTCAGAAATATTACTTATTTGTTTCGTTTCGTGTTACTAAACGTAGCAGTAACCTAGCAGGTATAGCTAAACAATGTTTAATAATTTTTTTGCAACGTAATCAATACGTTTAGATATTAGTCTAACATGAGGTTTTTTTTACATGAAACTGACCACGATTGACCCCTGTCTCACCTGATATTAAGTGCAGATAAGGCCAAAGGTGTATCTCACTGGTTCAATTAAAAATTCATTAATAAATTAATTAAGTGTCAATTATAGGATGCCGAACCGCCAGAATTAATTAAAGTTCCCTCCAAAACCGACTTAGTCAAACAAAAGGAAGCTGAATTCAAGGAACATAGAGCAATAGAGAAAGATAAGCCAAAAAGTTCAACCACAGAAAGGTCAGTAAGAGAAAAAAGTACTAAGGCAAGAAAAGGTAGTTCAACGACAGTAAGATCAGAGACTGAAAAAACTACTAAAGCAAGAAAAGGTAGTTCATCCGAAATGACATCAGTTACAGATAAAGAAAATAAACCAGCCAAAGAAAAAAAGCCAAAAAAAGCTTTACATAGTGCAGAAAGTAAGCTTATGAAAAAACTGGTTGCCCAAAGAGCAAAGAATAAAGAAAAAGCAGAAAAACCGCCAAAGGAGACTAAAACAAAGTTACCGTCATTCGGAGAACTTCCTAAATTAAGAACACTTAAGAGGAGAGAAGTGGTTGAGGACTTTTCTGACAGCATTCTAGAGTGCGATGAGGAAATAATTAGGAGTCCAAGAGAAATGATTACAGGCCAGAAAATAGTTTCTTTTCGGGAACATCATGAACTTGAAAAAATTGAATCGATTCAGCCTCTACTGTTCAAAGTGGAGGCTGATTGTCCGCCCTCTGTTGTACAAGAAGAGTCTCTATCAATCTCTACACGAATAAATAGAACAGCCTTAGGGAAGAAAAGTATTATTCAAGTAAGTTCAGATGAACTAATTGATTTTTTTGAAAGTATTCAATATAATTACCTGATGTTAAGGTACTTGTGTGATTAACTAAATAATAACGTTGTTATCAAAACGCTTCGTATATTATATCCCATTGCGTAGTAAAAATTATTTGTAAACAATGTATATATCTAAGTATTTTTATACTTACTTAATTACTATCAAAATCGGTAGTAGAAATAGTTTTGAAAAAAATCTAAGAAAGTGGAATGATTTTAGTTTTGATAATAGGTGATTTGACTCTAATTTGACTGTTGTGTTTTGTTATTTGTGTTGTGTTCGTTTATGAACTTATATTATTATGTTTGACTTGACAGGACAGGTCAGGTGTTATAAGATACAGACTGTCAGATAGACAGTTTATTGACAAAGGATGGACGCAGTTACCAAGCACGAAGATAATGCGACGGGTAAACCTCAGTTTAGATCTGCAAGAAAATTGTATCCAAGGCTCTAATACCTACCAAAAACCATTTTATTTGCCCTGACACTAGATTAATTTTCAATTCACTGTTACATTTTTATTGATGATTGCTTTGAAACAGATTGGCTAAAAAAAAGGCAGAACGGCTTTCTGACAATTTGTAAAATCTACGTCAAAATCCACTGGGTGTGTCAAATATAGAATATTGTTGTTTAGTAAGGAACTGGGTAATCAAAAAAAAATTTTTTTTCTAACAGTTTGGGTTTTAAAGTTTTCTGAAATTCCAGATGAACGTTTACAAAATGTTGCCAGTCAGCAGTAACAACTGGTTTACTCGTAACCGCTACAGAGGGACTGTGTATTACAATTCTGGAGAGAAATTGGCTGTGATAGAAAAGGACGGACAAGGCAAGTGGTTCTACAAGAACGGGATGGTTGCGTTAGAGTATTATAATGCAGAAGGTGAGATTTTGATCCTTTTTCGAAGATGTAGAAATGGAAATAAATAGAACCTATGTATATATCTTTATTCGCTGAAATACAGTGCAACTTTTTACTCGACTACGGCAAAGCCAAAGGAAAAGTATGAACAAATATGAAGACGGAAAATATTCTTGTCTGTAATTATTATAGACAGACTTCAGGAGAAGTGCTGTGGTTGCATGCCACCATAAAATTAATTGTTTTGTTAGTAAGCCTTAAGAAATGTGACATGCAAACAGGGTTCTCCTCCCGAAGTCTGTGTATTAGAATATCAGACAAGAATATTTTCTTGCTTGATTGACTCAGGCATTAGTTTGCGGTGGTTCATTCATACTTGTGGTCACGGGGAGCAAATTAATTGCGTATAGTTCTTGAACATTTTCTTATTTCATAAATTTTTAAGCTAAGCGCGTTTTTTCTGCAGTCGAGTTTCAGTTTTTTAAACTTTTTTTATAGGCTTCACCCTTTACTAATCTTAGCTTGTTATCTTACAGAAATATTCGTACAGAAGAGATGCGTGATATATAGTTGCGACGCGTGCATAAAAAAAACTAAAAGCCAAACGGTATTGGCTTGCTTTGATTACCTCGGAAACGGTGTTGTGTATGATTGTCAAGGGAACGAAAGGTTTGTAACCCCAGATAGAGTAGTTAGCTATATTAGGTGGGTATATTGATAACCAAGGGTGGAAACTGGCCCATTTCACCCGAAGCAGAAATCGCAGAAAGATGTACTAATAAACAGGTCATTAAAAAAATTAACTCACTAAAATAGTACGATATAGAAGCTTTACCTAATAGAATCCAGTAGGTACTCATCGCTACTTAGTAACATTCTGAAATTTAGCTTTACAACATTCTAACGCATAATTGTTGACTACTGCAGGCTAAAATACAATCAAACTGAAGGCCATCTGATCGACAAGAAGATAGGCCCACCAGGTTTTTGGAAGTGGCACTCCTTAAACGACCCGCCCGTCCTCCATAAAGCATTCATAGACACGCACTCCGAAGATAGAACGGCTTTCGAGCCAAAAACCAAAGTCAAAGCCGAAGACGATCAAGAGACAATTGGAGATGATGCTAATGATGCAATGCTAGCTATTGAATTCGACAATTTCGTGAGAGAAAAAGCTGATAAACTCCTGCAAACGTTCAAGCCTTTCCAGATAAGAATGAAGACAGTTAAGATAAACGATTATTTTTCATTAAGAGTAATAGATCAAGCAAATATCTATTTGCTTTACAGAGATGGTGCGTTGACTTTAAAATTGAATTTAGGGATGTTGTTGCAAAGTAAAGAGATCATTGATTCGGATTGTGCAGAGCTTAGTTGTGTGGGGACTCCTTACGATAGACGTCCCGCTCGATCAGCGAGTGTTCAAAAGCTGCAAGGTATCGTTTTGGCCGCTAAAGGGAAAAAGCAAGATTGTGATCATTGCTTTACACCAGAGGATACCACGGCAAGATAGTTGTAAGATTTAGGTACCTTACCTTTTAACTTAAGATAACTGTTGAGGAATAAAGAATCTCATGGCGACTATGAAACGGAAGATGAGGCATTTCCCATAAGCACCGAACCAGGATCTGATGATTGGATCCCAAGGAAATCGAGGGAACTCTTCAAAATGTTGTAGGGACACCTATAGTAATTTCGATATATTTAGGAAAAGCTCGTGCATTTGCTCTTCCAAATCATCATACATCATCATCTACTCAATAACAAGTATTTCACGGGTTCGATATCAATTACCTTAACATTGTTGCTAAGCAATTTATGCTCTTCATAATGTATATAGTAAAATGGGCGGTGAAGCACTAGAACTCCTCAATAATGAACGTCTCTGCATCTGAAAAAGCTGTCTCTTGTAAAAGATGACGAGCAGTTGTTGACATTAAACTATTGCATCTTAGATTATTTACACTAAAAAGCGTGAAAAAAATATTTATAACAGAAAATTGAACCGACTACAAAAAACCAAGAAAATAATTTTCTACCTGTCTGAAGTCGGTGCACGGTGGTCTTTTTTGTAGTCGGTTCAATTTTTTTGTAATAAAATTTTGTTGTAGCTTTCTCAGTTGGATGCCTCTTGCATTTTCTATGTCTTTATTTTTTTATAAACTTAAATGTGATATAGGGCATGTTTCAGGGTCAATATTGGGCGTTCCAACCATCTCATTTTCGTGGTCATGTTTTTCTATTAAATGGACTGTAGAATTTGGTGACATTATCGATTATTTTTTAGATGGCCTGTACTTCTACCAGAAATCTTGAATACTGTACAGTACCCGGTGTTAAAGATTGCACATTGATTTTCGGAAAATAGCAATTGGTTGTTCACGATGATTTGCGAACACTGGCCACCGTCCATCAATCATCGTATTTATTACGTGACGTTTTATTTCAAATAAATATTACAACATTACGTCAAATGACATGTAATTTTCGGATACTTATCCATAGAGAGCTGTTAAGGATAGTTCCAACTTTTTCCTAAAGGTGCCATTCGTTCAATTTCAAGTTTTGAGGGGTTTGAACAACTCTTTATTAATCTAAATGCGTTCGTACTCTACTGCACCTGTACCTACTTACAATGACTGACTAACGTAACAGAAGTAGGTAGTGTGTGACAACGCTCTACGGAACCGAAATTAGCCGAGTATCTTTCCAAAAACCGATGTGCAATCTTTAAGGCCGGATACTGTAAATTTAATGATTGTTTATCCATGTCAACAAAAAGTTGCCCATGAAAATCATACGGAATAAACACTCGAATAATGATCCTTACTTGACTAGTATATATTTTACCGCCTATTACTGCTAATTAATATAATTATGTACGAGTATTGCTTTAATTGTTTACTTTTTCAATAATGATAATATTAATCTTTCCTTTTTTTTGATATTTTTTCATCTTACAAGAAATATTAATGCAATTTTATTTTTCAAAATACATTTGATGTCCAGGGATAAAAAAATATTTGGGTTGGTCCAGCGCTGGGGGACTCGCCTCTCGCCTCAGAAGCATAGTGTTGGGTTACCCAACACTATGCTTCAGAGGTACTATCAAACCAATTAAATCGTGACGTGACCCACTGTGGAACTACAGTGACATTGCATTGCTTGACAAGCGCATTCATTATGACACTTAGCTACTGTAATAAGAACGTATTACGGTGGGTTAGTAATCAAATGGTTCGACTGTACACTAGCAGTTTATTTAACGACGCAAATAGAGTCAGGAAAACGAATAAGTAAACCATTCTATTCTAGTCTAGTCAATTTTTTTCGTGTCTAAAAGTTCTTGCTGTAGAAAGGTCGCGCTAGCTATGGCAACAAGCAATACGATTATTACGATTGGATTTAAATTGTGCAAAATTCGGACTTCGTTTCTCGCCGTCTCGCTGACCATGCGCCATATAAATCTGCCTAAAAGTTCATTACTTAATACTCAGTTTTGACGCATTTTTAAGATAATTTTTTATGCGACATCTTTACGTTACTCCCGAATTGTGTTCGAATCGCTTAACGGTATAGTGCCTATTCAATTATTGGAATTATACCTTTATAGTTTTTGTGGTACTAGTCGTGGCAATGAACTTTTAGGCAAAGTTAGGCGGCGGAAGGTATAGCAGGTCTCATCAAATTAAGTTAGTCACAGCAGAGCCTCTGTGTGATATTGATACGAGTAAGTAATAGAATTATAAATAGGGTACACCACACAGGATGCAGCGGAAAGCAGCTGGTAACGAGTTTAAGGTGCATTTTAAAGGTTCCATAAAGCAAATGGAAACAGATACCCTATAGGAGCTACCTATTGGGTGGGTTGTGGTCTGGTATAAGTATAGTCAAGTTCATAAAGTTATGAGCAAAAATTTGATCCAAAATATTCTGAATACGCTTCTATGCCACTATGCCGTTGACAATAGAGTTGTTCAGATATTTTTGTTCAAATTTTGCTCACAATCACAATTTTGTGAACTGGACTGTACATGGGTGAAGACCAAAAAGATGTACAGCGTTAAAGCGCGTTATCACGTAATTTAAATTTCCATTAACTTTTTCCATTGTGACACGAAAATTAATCATAAAAAAAGTTAGTGGAAATTAAAACTACGTGTTAACGATGAAACTCACTCATATTAAATGATATTGTATTGGTATTGTAATGATATTGTTTACTTGACCGCCGAGTCGCGTGCTCCAGTGATGAAGGTGTGCCATCGTATGGGATTATCTGAATCGCGCCGATAGAGTGCGTCATTGATCTCACGCGCATTGATTCAGATAGGTTTCCGTAGATTAGTAGCATGGGCCATAGATTAACATTAGGTATATAAGCTTGTAATGAGAATAGTAAAATCAGTTCAAGTAATCCCGACAAAGGTGCTTTTTCTCAACAACCCTATTTTCCCTAAAGTGGTGACCCCGACTGGGAACAAGAACACGCAATCGCTGAAACCAACTATTCAGCAAGGAAGACTTTCAAGTAAGTGGCTGTGAATTTCGACACTGGTTGAGAAGGACCGGCAAGGTTATCTCGGTATATTTGATTTCGCTGTCGTCACCATCACATCACCATAACATGACCTACACTGCAGAAAGCGGCGAACAGCACAAATTAGTCAGGCCGAGGAAGCTTATACTCAATGTAAACGGAATGTCATGGATGCGATAACCATAAGCGATCCGTCACAAAACGCGCAGTTGGCGCTATTTACGGATGCAAGTGCGTCTTGTGAGGGAGCAGCATTACAACAGAAGGTCAACAATCAATGGCGGCCATTAGGATTTTTCTCCAAAGGCCTGAGTGAGGCCCAAAAGAAATATTCAACTTTTGATAGAGAGTCGCTCGGGATCTATATGTCTGTTAAGCATTTTCAGCGGCTTATCGATTGGAGAGAATTCACGATTTTTACGGATCATAAACCGTTAACATTTGCATTTACCAAAAAACCTTCAGTTAACGATACTCCGCGGCGTGTTCGCCACTTAGACTACATATCTCAGTATAGCACGGAGATTCAGTTTATCAACGGACGTGACAACATTGTGCATGGCTGATAGTTTGACACGCACCATATCGATGTAATATGCATTATGCATGCCATTGCCGATCAATTATACAGAGTTAGCAAAGAACTAGGAGAATGATACTGAGTTAGATAAATTATTAAATAGCAAGAAATTAAAAATGGAGAAAGTCAGAATTGCGGGCACATCGTCTACAATCACATGTGACACTACTACTGGGACTAATCGTCCTTATGTATTACGTCCTGTTGAATTGGGATACATAAACCTGTAATGACAGTCGTGTGTATGTAGGTAATAAATAAATAAATGCACCCACTAAAATATTATAGGAAGCTACTCTTCGATGCAGTTCACAATGTCAGTCACCCCGGGAAACGTACAACCAGGAAATTAATAACGCAACGATATGTTTGGTTTAATATGAACAAGGATGTGAATCAGTGGTGCCAGGCCTGCATTATGTGTCAGAAATCAAAGGTTTGGAGACATACGGCGGCACTGAGGGGTCAGTTCATCCCGTCAGGGCGTTTTGAACATTTGCACTGCGATATTGTTGGAGAACTGCCATCAGCTCAGGGGAAGAGATACTTGATAACAATGGTAGATCGCTGTACTTCATGGCTAGAAGCTTTTCCAGTTGCAGACATAACAGCGGAGACCGTAGCTTCCGTTATATACGAGGGCTGGATAGTAAGGTTCGGGTGTCCTCTCCGTAGGTACCACTGATCAAGGCCGACAGCTCTAGTCAAGGACATTCGAGTGTCTCACGAAATTACTGGGAGTACAAAGGATCAGGACTTGTGCTTATCACCCACAGGCTAATGGCAAGGTCGAACGTTTTTACAGGGTTCTCAAAGCGTCCCTAATGGCAAGAGGTTCTCGGAATTGGGTCCGGGAATTGCCCTCTGTACTCATGTTAGTAGCATAGGTCATAGATTCACATTAGGTATATAAGCTTGTAATGAGAATAGTACAATCAGTTTAAGTAATCCTGACAAAGGCGCTGTTTCTCAACAACTCAATTTCCCCTAAAGAAGGGTTTCGAAATAACCCGAAACATGTCGAGCTAAACTCGATTTAAGACGTGAGTTATCCGTTACAATATAATTTAATATACATGTCAGTTAACGCAACTTTGACGCCGTGCAACTTTTTGGTCTTCACCCACATAGGTACCTTTGTAGAGTCAAAGTTTCAGTTTTACCATAGTTTACTAAACTTTAACTACCAGTTAAGTAATGAAAGGGAGCTAAATTGTAAGTTTTATGGATGTCACCCTAGAATTCAAACAACAGTTTGTCGAAGTGTTTGTTTCACAAGTTTCATTCTATTTATGAAATTAAAGGCGCATTTCCATTGTCAGAAAGGCCGGTAAATGCGATCAATACTGTATTTAATACCGTTTATCATGCATAATCAATCATATGAGCCGTAGAACGTCTTTTGTTGGACATAGGACAAATATTACCTACTGTACTCAGAAGCGACAAAATTTTGACCAATCAACATAAAAATTATCTAATGAGTAAGGCCACCAGAAATAGTAAATTGTAACTCTCAAGACAGTAACACAGTAATATTATATGACAAGTGGTAAGTGGTAACTTTCGAGACAATATAGCCATGTTTACTATGTTATTATTAATACTGCATAAATTTGATGGGCAGATTTTTTATATGATAGAGATGATGAGCGATATAAGAACAATTATATAATTTTAATATTATTCAAAGAAAACAATAAGATAGCTGTATCTTTTCGTTTTACATTAAAAGTACCTACAACTAAACATGAAGTAAACAAACCCTGACATAACGAAAATAAAACACACTTTTTGAATTAATTTTACTTACCTACCGTATTTAATTTTAATGTCCAAAAATTAATTCACAACCTTAGTTCACCCAAATCACGGTATCACAGTAATTTTGTATTATAAATTAATACGTGATAGTACTATTACTTATTCTGTGGTGATAGGTTTGTTTTTTGTCACAACCACAGAATAAGTAATAGTACTAGTAGCACTAGTACCTACAATAGTACTAGTAAGTACAATAGTAAAAGTAATAGTAATAGTACTACCTTCACAACGTCGCGATGAAATCTCAAAACGTCAGACAGAGCCTCAGAACTAAAAAAAGTTGCAGACGCTAGGTGGTGCTGATGTTGTGCACAGAGACAATATAAATTTATATGATTTATGTCTGCAAATATATAAACAATAATCGGCTGTGGCATTTAATATTCTTCCGCTAATGAAGTGGACACACGCTTCCATGTCACCGGCATTTTTCTGTGTCAGGGACATCAAAGGTAATTACAAGAACCATTTATTATGAATATCGATCGTAAGTCTATTTACACGAACGTAGAACATATCAAAATAAACTACTAATACAAGCTTCATCTTTGAGAATGAACTCGAATAGAGATGATAATTGATGACGCCAACCACCAACCACTCCACTAAAAAGCGTTTTATTTTAGCCCTGTAAACCAGATTAATTTTCGATTTACCCACTGTAAAATTATATTTTTTGTTGCTTTAAAACAAATAAATAGTTGATTGAGTTGCCGGATATTTCGCAATTTCGGACTTCGCTATTGCCATTGAAACTCTATGGGAGAATTGTGTTTTGACAGCTCATAAAAAGTACGTCAGTTGATTGGTGGTGTTATCATATCTATTGACTAGCTTATGCCCGCGACTTCGTCTGCGCGGATCTAGGTTATCGCGCGGTGGCGCCCTCTACCGGAATAAAAGGTATCCTATGTTCGTCCTTGGGGTTCAAACTACCTATATACCAAATTTCATTTAAATCGGTTCAGTGGTTTCGACGTGAAAGCGTAACAGACAGACAGATAGACAGACAGACAGAGTTACTTTCGCATTTATAATATTAGTAGGGATGTTGTGTGACTTGGCCGTTGACTGGTATCAAATATCCAAGCCATACCTACATATAAGTACCTCCGTTAAATGTCATTGGTAGCACTTGTAGTACTAAAGGGTTTTGCAGTAGTCAGCCCTGTGCAGCTTACGCACACATTGACGCGTGTACAGACGTCGTCGTGCCTATGTAGATTCCAGAACGCATATTTTGTACGGTGTGGCCGCCCTGTGATTTTATACTAAACCATTTTACTTACACAGATAATTATTAATTGTAATCGAGAACTTATACACCTATTTTCATACTTCTAAGTCCAGAAATGAGAGTATTTCCATACAAACCTTACCCCCCCATTTTACCCCTTTAGAGGGTAATTTTATCCATTTCACTTACATAGATAATTTTTAATTGTAATCGAAAACTTACTCACCTATTTTTATACTTCTAAGTCCAGAAATGAGAAAATTTCCATACAAACTTTACCCCCCCATTTTACACCTTTAGGGGGGTATTTTATCAATTTTAATTAGACTCATCATTTTTAACTGTGATCAAAAACTTATACACCTATTTTCATACTTCTAAGTCCAAAAATGAGAAAATTGCATTAAACTTCACCCCCCTATTTCACCCCCTTAGGGAATGAATTTCCAAAAATCCTTTCTTAGTGCTCACTTACATCATAAAAAGTACCTCTGTACCAAATTTCAAGTTTCTAGGCCCAACCGTTTGGGCTGTGCGTTGATATATAACCCAGTGAGTCAGGTTTGCCTTTTATATATATATAGCTTTTGCCCGCGGCTTCGCCCGCGTTAAATTTGGGGTAACACAGATTTACTTTCTACGATATTTATTTTCGTGTTTTAATTGATTTTTCGGAGAATTATATTTGCAAATTTTCGAATTTAAAAATCGCCTTTGAAGCCCTGTTTCACATCTTCAGGTCAGAGGTGTAATTTTAGAAAACCTACCTACTTGTTTCTTTTGCCCGCGACTTCGTACTCGTACCTGTGCGACACAGGAGTCTCTTAACGCTCCTCTACACTCCCCAAGGAAGCCACTTGCCAAATTTCAGCTTTCTACGACCATTAAATCCCGATTTTCCCATTCCCGTAGGAATTTTGTAAAGTCCTCTCTCAATACTCCTCTACACTCCCCAAGCAATCTAAATGCCGATTTTCAGCTTTCTGCGTCCAGTAAAACGAAAAATCCCGTTTTTTCCCTTTCCCGTGGGAGTTTCGGAAAATTAACTCTTAATGCTCCTCTACACTCCCCAAGCAATCTACATGCCATTTTCAGCTTTCTGCATCCATTAAGCGAAAAATCCCGTTTTTTTCCCTTTCCCGTAGGAATTTCGGGAAATTATCTCTTTAATTCTTTCCTACACTCCTCAAGCAACCTACATGCCTAATTTCAGCTTTCTACGACCAGAAAAATTAAAAATCCCGTTTTTCCCCGTTCCCGTCAGAATTTCGGGAAATCGTTTTCTAATAAAACCCTAGATCCCCCCAGGAACCTAGATGCTAAATTTCATTTAAAACGATAAAACCATCCCGTTGAACTGAATATAAATCCCGTTTTCTCCTTATCCCGTAAGAATTTCCAAAAATCCTTAAAATAGTTTTTTACTATTATAATTACCTACTTTTATGCCAAATTTGAAAAGTCTAGTAATTATTGTTCATGGGATTCCGTTCAACTGAATATATAAATCCCGTTTTTAAGGTTCCGGAGCCAAAATGGCAAAAACGGAACCGTTATAGTTTCGCCATGTCTGTCTGTCTGTCTGTCCGTCCGCGGCTTTGCTCAGGGACTATCAATGCTAGAAAGCTGTAATTTTGCACGGATATAAAGGTAAACTATGCCGACAAAACAGTACAATTAAAAATTCAAAAACAATTTTTTTTAGGGTACCTCCCATAGACGTAAAGTGGCGGTGATTTTTTTTTCTTATCCAACCCTATAATGTGGGATATCGTTGGATAGGTATTTTAAAATCATTAGGGGTTTGCTAAAACGATTTTTCGATTCCGTAATTTGTTTGCGAAATATTCAACTTTAAAGTGCAAATTTTCATTAAAATCAAGCGTCCCTCTAAAATCTAAACCGGTGGGTGGAAAAATTTGGAAAAAAATTCAAGATGGTAGTCAGTATATCAAACTTCCAAGGAAAACTATAACGGTTAAGTTTGCTTGAGAATTATTAGTAGTTTATGAGTAAACAGCAGCGTAAGGTATGAAATATACCTAAACTTGGAAGATTCCGTAAAAAATACGAAATCCTTAGAAAAATATTACTTAATTTTTTCGTAATGGCTACGGAACCCTATTTTAAGCGTGTCCGACACGCTCTTGGCCGGTTTTTCCTTATCCCGTGGGAATTTCCAAAAATCCTGAAATCAATGTTTTAATTAATATAATACTTATTTCTTTTGCCCGCGACTTCGTACCTGTGCGACATAGGATTCCCGTGGGATAAAAATAAGTGAGTTCAATAGAAAACCACACTGTCCGCGATTGAATTGAAACAGGCTTCTATTATTTAGGGTAGCGATTTTTAAAAAGCTGTTGTTTCAGAGATTACCCCCAATAACCAAAGAAACAGACAAAGTTTAAAAAGTTTTTCTTCTTTCTTTCTTTCTAATCAGTTGATTGGTTTGGCGTAGGTACTAATGTGTCCTAACCGTTAAGGAGTTATACCTTCCAACAGTAACCAAAATAACCAGAATAACCAGAGTAACCAGAATAACCAGAGTAACCAGAATGAAAACAACTAAATGTCTATACCTGCATATTAGGTATAATATTTAAAAAAAACCTCAACTCCTAACCGTTATGGAGTTTTACCTTCCATCATCAGCTCATCAACATCAGATGATGTCTATCAGACGCAAATACTGAGAAAATATATGAAAAACGTAATGCGTCCCTACACAATTTGAAGTTTACCCTCGATTTCCCTGAGATCCCGTCATCAGATCCTAATTTGATGACAGTGGACCACCTTGGGAGTATACTCTTTCGAATAAAAAAATATTTTTAAAATAAATAAGAAAGAAAAAGAAAAGTCCCAATTTTCCCGTTCCCGTTAATAATTTTCGGAAAATTCTCTCTCAACGCTCCCCTACACTCCCCAAGGAACCCGCTTGCCAAATTTCAGCTTTCTACGACCAGTAAAACGAAAAATCCCGTTTTTTCCCGTTCCTGTGGAAATTTCGAAAACTCTACTCTCAATGCTCCTCTACACTCCCCAAGCAATCTGCATGCCATTTTCAGCTTTCTGCATCCATTAAGCGAAAAATCCCGTTTTTTTTTCCCTTTCCCGTAGGAATTCCTACACTCGTCAAGCAACCTACATGCCAAATTTCAGCTTTCTACGACCATAAAAACGAAAAATCCCGTTTTTTTCCGTTCCCGTCAGAATTTCGGGAAATCCTTTTGTAATAAACCCCTAGACCCCCCAAGGAACCTAAATAGGTACTAAATTTCAGTTAAAACGATAAAACCATCCCGTTGAACTGAATATAAATCCCGTTTTCTCTTTATCCCGTGAGAATTTCCAAAAATCCTTAAAATAGTTTTTTACTATTATAATTACCTACTTCTATGCCAAATTTGAAGAGTCTAGTAATTATTGTTCATGGGATTCCGTTGAACTGAATATATAAATCCCGTTTTTTCCTTATCCCGTGGGAATTTCCAAAAATCCTGAAATTGATGTTTTTATTAATGTAATACCTACTTGTGTAACAAATTTGAAGAGTCTAAACTAAAAACTGGAATTCAAGACCACAAAATCTACGACAGATTTGTCATTGTCAAATCTATCAATGTCACTTCTGTCACTGTCAAATAAACTGTTCAGGTTTCACCAACCTTTTTTAACAGTGATCACAAAATTCTATATTGCTCTCGTGTCCGACATTTTTTAATGCGCAAGTTGTCTCCGCGTGGTTTCTGGAATTTTGCTATCAAGTTGCAAAAACTACAATCACCGTACAACGTGAAGAAGAAGAATATATTTATCTTTAATTTAACTGACATTGGCCCAAGCCTTAAGGCCGCCATTGGGGGGAATAATAATAACCTTTTTTAATTTGATTTCTTGTATTGTTATTAAATAAGGATTTTGTGAAAAAAAAATACTAACTTATTTTCAACTCTCAACTAACATGACACTGAGACAATTTTATACTAAGGAACATAAACAGTAAGAGGTTGCGATGTTCTACCACAGTGTAGTTCTAAATATTTATTTTATTCCGTTTTTTTCGTATTTTTTGATAACAACATATAACATAACGACCATAAGGCCGCAACAGAATACATTATCTGTGAAAATTTCAACTGCCATGGTTTAGATACAGTCTAATGACAGACGGACAACTGAGTCTTAGTAATAGATTTTATCCATTGGGTGCGGAACTCTAAAAACAGCGCTCTAATTTTAGTCTAGCACTTATATACATACATAATACGATACAAATGCTCTATATTAGTTTGATTTTATCTTAATTGTAAATAATTGCACCAAATGTTATGAATACCTGAAGAAATACAAGCACAATACCAGTTTTTCAACCAAAAATTACGAAATGTTTAAGTTTTTATTCAGGCGTCTAGTATTTATGTAAAAGTAAGTAAAGAAAATTACTTCTTTAAATTATAGAATCGAAATTACTAATAAAAAGAATATTATGTCCTGTGTTTAAAAAAAAAGGAATGTACTATTGTACACACATCTTATTTCAGTGGCAACATTGTAGTAGATTTTGAGGTCTTGAATTCCAGTTTTTAGTTTAGTTATTATTGTTACTGAGATAGGGTCACTCAGAATCGAATATATAAATCTTGATTTTTTCCCGTTCCCGTGGGAATTTTCAAAAATCCTTCCTTAGTGGATGCCTACATTGTATAAGGTATCTATGTGCAAAATTTCAAGTCTCTAGGTCCAGTGGTTTGGGCTGTGCGTTGATATATCAGTCAGTCAGTCAGTCAGGACTTTGAATTTTATATATATAGAAGATGGTTTGAAACGCGATAGCATTTTGTTTTTATAGAGGGCTGGATCTTAGGCGGCCCCTAAACGGTCAATTATATTGTGCAATATCGCGAATTGTGCAATATTATTGACCGTTTAGGGTTAATATTGAAGATTGCACAATGATTGACCAAAAGTTTGAGCGAGTTTAATTTTTATTGCACCATATTTTTATATTGCATCGTGTAGGGTCAGTATTGCACAATATTCAATACTATACTGAACACGAAAACATTGTGCAGTTCGTATTATTGTGCAATACAATTGCTCGTTTGGGTTCAGAGCGCCTTTCAATCTTATTGTGCAATAAAAAGTATTGTACAATGTTATTGTAGGTCTAGGGGCCGCCTTATACGTCGTACAGATGTAGCTGTTGTGTACGGTTGGGAACGGAAAAGGAAGTTAAAAATATTGTAGTTCTACAATAATAAATACTAGATTATACTAACCTAAAACTAAAACGAATTGTCCAAAGAGTACCCCTTAGGCAAGTGATCAAGTCTATACTATGAAGTGCAAAAATCGAACTTCGTATCTTGCCATCCCACTGATGCCACCTGATATTATTTAATACGAGAGGTGGAGGAATAGCACGATACAACCTTCGATTTTTGAATTTCACCTGAGGCCAGATAAAGATAACCAAATCAACCTAACCCAGCGTTAATGATTTAATTTTTTAGCCTTCGACCGCTCGTCGCCTCGTGTCACTTACTTGGCCCTTGAGCGATAACTAGTTTTAAAAGATCACAGACTGTAATATAGAACAACCGTTAGACACAATATAGGTATAGGTAAAAACTTGGGAACACCCAATGATATCATTGGGAACGCCCAAATACTCCGAAATATTTTTTCCGAATTTGCTAATTCCGAGTATAATTCCGATTGCTTAAAAACATTTTTTTTTGCGAATTTCAAAATATCAGGTGGTAGGACCTTGTGCAAGGTCCGCCCGGATTGCTACCACCATTTTGCTCGTTAATCCTGCAGTGAAGCAGCAGTGCTTGCACTGTTATGTTTCGGCGTGGAGAGTAAGACAATCGTTGAAATTACTGGCACTTGAGGTATTCCATTTTAGGCCTCTAGGTTGGCAACGTATCTGCAAACATCCTGCCTGTTGTTGCAAGTGCCTATGGGCGGTAGTGATCTCTTACCATCAGGAGATTCACTTGCACGTTTGCCATCCAGTGGAATAAAAAAAAAACCCAGATTTTTACAACTCCGAAGACTGAAAAACACGAAATTTTAATGGCCCGAAGTACAGTATTCCGATTATCAATTTTCCGAAATGACATCGCAAATTCGAAAATATGAAATTCGGCAAAATAAACTTCGTGGTTTTAATAATCGACATCTTGAATTTTGAGTCTCGAATTAATATCAACCAGTTAAGGTAAACTGCCGTACATTAGGTAAGGTTAAGTTAAAATTGCATCAAGGCGCGAACCGCCTTAACTGCGCGGAATAGGAGCTCCGCTAAGCGGAGCTCCGAAAACCTTGTGCTACAGAAAATGAATAACAGTTACTACTGTTTCAGGCCAATCTAACCTACGTAGCGTATTAATAAGTCAGGATTTAAAAAAAAACTTATTGTTCGGTGTATTAGAATTCGGAATTTTAAAAATGGTAAATTTTAAACCTTAGTAATTTGGAATTCTTGGATTTTTAAAAATATGGAGAGTCAGAAAAGTAGGAGACGAGCAGACGGGTTTTTTAGCCAGTGAGCATCTGGTACTGTATGAGTTCTTCTTCCCATGTAGTCTACCATAATGTATTTTATTTACCCATATAGTAAATCCTTCATTATGCGTTCAAAACCATAGATAATGACTAGCATTACGATATTGGATTCTATTATGAACACGGCTGTATCGTAATGGTCATTACGATACAGATTTCTGTATCGTAATAACATTCCATACATTATTACAGCACCGGGGGCGCCTGCACGCCGCGCGCCGGGAGCAGCAGCACGTCGCGCGCAGCTCGTAGGTGCGGCGCGTGCGGCAGACAAACCATCTAGTTCTCGTTTATGCAGGCCATTCTCAATGGTTCTTGAACGCATTATAGAGAATTTAATATATGGATGTAGATAAAATATTGTATGCAACTGTACGTAATTAGGCCTTAAAACACTCATGTGACCCTTTTATGAAACTCGGCTACGCCTCGTTTCATGAAACCACATTCGTATTTTAAGGACTCCCATTACGATACAGTTGCATAAATAGCTATTTCACCTCAGGGCTATTAACCCCTTCACCGCCAGAGTCATCCAGTCGTGACAGTTAATGGAATACATCACGTCACGGTCATCTATGAGTGACATGACCAACATTAAAATCGAAATCAATCCTTCTGCAATGGAATTAAAAATCAGGTTGATTTGTCGCTGGTTCTTCTGTGCGTACAGAGCTTGTCACTTTGTTTGTTATGTGGCGGTGAAGAGGTTAAAAAACAGTCAGCCAGACTTCCCCATTTTGTAGATTTTTTGCAAAAGGTGTGGTTAAAAAAAACTACATTTATGATTTATTTAATGTATATTTGATTAATACAATTGGGTACACATTTTTACTAAGTTTTTTGTTTAAATCTATTTTCTTAGCGTAAGTACACAATGAGATCATTTTAAATAACATACGATATCTATTTAGACATTAAACTATATTACGTTATGTGAATTACATAATTATAGATAAATAGAGAGTACCTACTGTATCCTCGTTACTCCCAAGATATGTTTAGGACATTTGTATGTGGGTATTGACGAAATAGATAAGCATAGAAACATATACATAAGAGCTCGAACAGGGGTGAAAGATATTCTCACTAAGGTAGACCAAATGAAGTGGAGATGGACGGGTCATATGTTGCGGGGCCCTCAGGAAAAATGGAGCAAAATAATAACCGAATGGTACCCTAGAAATGGGAAACGAAATAGAGGTCGACAACGTAAAAGATGGGAGGACGAACTCAAATTAACAGCAGGTTGCAATTGGAGAAGAGTTGCAAAGGATAGAGATCAATGGAAATCACTAGAGGAGGCCTTTGCCAAGAGGCACACCGAACTCCGGGATATATTATAAAAAAAAAGAATCTATATAAGGAGTTCCGGGATAAAAAGGCTATATTATTATTATTATTATTATATATTAACGAATCTGCCCACTAATAAGGTTCTTAAATAAGTAGGACTAGAACTTTGGACCATGTTCTTATTTTAGGACCTTGAGAAGATGTTTCATAAATGTATACGTTCAGTTGGGCGGAACGAATAAAATTTGTTGACCTAAAAATAGAACATTTGGTCTTACGAGGATAAAGAAAGTAATCATTTCTTCTAAACGTTATTTACTGATCTGCTATTTTTTTAACATAATCAAAATTTTGGAAGAACAACATAATCATAGCATAAATTAATAACAGTAATTCTTGAAAAAAACTGGCTTACTGTGAAATACAAGTCTACATTTCCAAGTCATCCGTAATGTATGAAGGTCACTAAACTACTGTATTTAGAATCTTTTACGCCATTAAATTTAACGAGTCGAATGTCCTAAAGCGCTAACAGTGGCGCGTATCTAAGTACTGGTGATTAGTCAATTTTTGTCACTAGTTTCGATCCCCCTTTAACGTAGGGTACTAGTCCAAAATAACCCAAAAAAGTCGTTGGTTGCGCTACGGGTTAATATAATGCTTTGTAATTATTAGCTCTTGCTAAAAAGATCTGTTTTGTAGAAATGTTATTTCTTAAGCCACCTTGCAGAAAAATCTATAAACGGTAAACCTGGTTTTATTTCTACTACGAGTAATTATAACTATCTTGGCGGTTACGTGATTATAAATTATAATCCTATTAATATGATAAATGTGAAAGTTTGTGAGTGAGTGTGTATATGTTTGTTATTTCTTCACGCTGAAACGGGTGGACATCCGAAATTTGGCAAAAAGTCAGTTCACCACTTGGATTAAAACATATAATAGTTTTTATAGGGATAAAATCTCGAAATAACAACCGCTGTCAATGAAAACCACCATGTAATTTTAGGGAATTTAATGAATTCCCGGAATTTCAATTCAACTGCTGTATCTAATGATTTACGCGTGCTTGTAATAATAAAAGTTCCAAAGTAAAAGTAGTAGTAAGTAGTATGGGGTCTATTATTAATGAGCAAATAAATTTAGTGTCATCTCCCTTGCTACGGCTGGGGTCTAATTTTAGCAACGGTAGTTATTAAACATGCCTTGACAATAAATAAATAAAATTAAAAAATCAAGGTAGTTTTGTATCACATTTAAAATTTATTAATATTTTGCGGGTAGTTTTTTGTTTTGTTTGACAAATTAAAACAGTGGTGGTGGTTTGTTAGTCTAACAACTGGTAGCATGGTGTACGGTTGTGTCACTCTGAGGATGAGCTCTGGTTGAGTTCGAAACGCGTCAGTGAGTTGTGGTGGTGGTGATAGATGGGTTTGTGTAATTTGTGTGTGTTCGTACAGTGTGGAGGTGGAGGAACTGCATGAACACGCATAATTTGCATAGACTTAGCTATCTTAAGGTCGCGGGTGAGCAAAGAAATTATTTTAGTTCATTGATATGGACCTCCGCAAAGTAACGCCTGATTCAATAAATTATTTAAAAGTTCCAATACTTATTTGCAATTTTGTGTTTTAAATATGTTTACAATGAACAGTATTATACTTTTTAATAAAGAAACCTAATTTATTGGAATAAATTATAATTAAATAGAACCTCTTTAAAACAAATTACCATAATATATTATTTATAATGAAATTAAATATTTATACATAGTGTGAATGATTATTTGCAAACAATAATTGTTTTACCTTTTTAGCGATAAACGGTTATCACGTGACACTACCACAAAAACATTCTAGACGTTGATGATGAGGATATATTCTAGATTTCTAGATGTTTGTTGCAATAAAAACGTTTCATTATTAACTCTTGGTTATAACTTTTAGAATATTATATTTAAAGTAACACATAGGTATAGTAGAAGGACAAAAACATTGTTATTTAAGAAAACATTTCACTGTGTGTTGTTTGTCACTTCACACGCTCAGATTTTAAGAACTTACACTAAGTATTTTACTGTACCCTCAGTGCACTGCTTTTTTTCAAAAGCTGGGCTCAACATGCACTGAGACTACAGTTTATCTATTGATAAGATTTATAAGTATTACGAATATTGGCTAATAAATATTAAATATAATTTTATTAATAAATGTATCCTAGTTACATCTAGTACGACTGAGTAAATGCGATTATATAAGTACGTACACAGTTTAAGGTACTATAGCTAAAACGATTACAAGTTCATAAATTTTCGGGGCTCTTTCACCAGTCGCAATTAGTCGAATGCCCATACGCATTAAGCTACAGTCGTAGCTACTGCAGATTGACTGCAGTTTTGCCCCTTGCAATGTAACGGCAATAGTGAACGTATGGACAGTCGGAAGTTGGCTGAAGATTTTACCGCAAGTTATATTAAACTAAGTAATTTAACTAGTACCTACCTTATTATATTATAACATTTAGAACATTACGTAAAGTAGTAAATATATGGAAAATGGGAACGTCACGCCAAAAACTTTATTATTGATTATCTTAATTGAAACATATCGCCGATTGAAATGTTACGCCTTTTATATATATTTATTATTTATATTAAGATGTTTTCTTGTTACTACACTCGCTCAGATATCTACACGAATACCTCAGTGCACTGCCTTTTCTCTACTTTTGACTATACTACAGTTAAAATTATTTTTATTAATATAATTATTTATTATCTTCAATTAATATGACGTTGAGAAAAGGCTGGGCTCAAAATGCACTGAAGTAAATAAATTATTATAATTATATATATAAGGTTTATGAATATTGTCGGGTTAATATTGAATATAATTCTTATAATAAATGTACTTATCGTAGTAACATCAATAAGACTCAATAAATGCGATTATAGACACAACATCCTATGATATAATATTACCTAAAGGTAACTAATATTTTTTTATAAGTTAATATAATAATATCGATACCGTCTCTGTTTAATCGTACAACATAAACAGGGACATCATTATAAATATCTGTCACAAGGTAACAGGAACTTAATAGAAAGGGTGAAATAGGGGATTTAATATCTGAAACACTATTTAGAAAATTTTACCAAAAACAAAACAAATAAAATGAGTTTGACAAGATAAGTAAGAAGTAGGCCGTAAACAACATGAAGTAAAATTTACCGATCGATTTCATAGTAGGTACTATGTAGTTAGAGTTGTGTATAGTCAGAAGAAAAAATGGATAAGTGGTGGTAGTGCCCCAAGTATCCAACACCATCTTCTTCATACTTTTTAGCAATACAAGTAGAGTCGTGTGAAGAACATTTTGAGCTCAACAACTTAACTGCCGACTGTACCTATTCGTAAGTAAACAATCTAAATCTAAGAAATAATCGATTAATCGCATTTGTGATAAAATTCGGTAAAAAAATAACTTTAGTTCATATCTGAAACTTTGTTTCCGTTTTTATATGAAAATATATTTTTTGATTATATGAAAATATAGCGTACTTTTAGTTGGCTGGAAACTGGGACGTGTTCATTATTTTACGATTGTTTCAATGCAATTTCGTTGATTTTAATAGGATCTTTGGTTTTGTTATTCAACAGTTGCAATACTTAAATATTTTTAATTTTGTGTTAACAGTATTATATTTTTTTCAATCAACAATTTCAACTTCTTATATATTTTTATATCATAAGATAATTTAGTTTTATAAACTTTTAGTGGTCTTTATTTTTGTTATGAAAATAAATCTTCTGTATCTTGATGTCAACTATTTTGTACTTTATTAATAAAGAAAGAAATACATTTATATGTAATTAAATTATATAAGTATTTATAGTGCAAGTGATTGTTCGCAATAATAATATTTTAGCCTTTTTAGCGATTTGACACTACCACAAACGTATTCTAGACGTTTGTTGCGATGAAAAGTTTGGTTAGTTCGCCGGATTCTTGATTCGCCAAATTATAGTTTCGTCGAATTGTTCTTTCGTCGAACATTTTAAGCTATTGAAATTAAAGGAAACTGTTATAATATCGGATACTATTATTAAAATAATTTCACCAATCTGAAATTAATCAAAAACATACAATGAGAGCTTAGAAAGAAGCCGTTTTTTCACACGTTTTCTTCTCTTGCTTTTAAGAAGTAGGTGATGAGGTCGATAGGGAGGGGGAAAACAATAGTCGAGTTCTTTTCAGCCGAGATCGTGTTCAGCGTCTGAAAAAAATTGGAACATTAAATAAAAAAAAACTATTATACAACCTACTTTTCCAGATGCCATTTACTCGTAATAGCTTTACTTCATGAGCGTTGAATTAGGTATTTGAATGTATGCAATTTTCGAGAAAGTAGATATTCGTATGTAAGTACCTATTATCTATATGCCCAGTACCCTACTTCCGAAACTACAAGTTACAATTTACAAGCGGTAGTCTTTGTTTAACAGTATGCATTAGAAAGAGACTTACCGCTTGTAGTTTGTAGCTTCGTGAAAATGTGCAAATTTCTATCCAAATCTGTGCAGCTCTAAAGCATGATTGAACTAACATTCAAACATCAAAACATACTAAATTCTAAGCGGGATTTCCACAGTACAAGTAAATTAATCCAAATATCTACAGATCGTGCGGCTACTGAAGTCTCCGACAGTTAAATATAACAATGTAAAATCATTATTGTACATTAAACAGAAAAGAGTAAGCGAATACCCAACTGACACACTAAAAGTCCATTTCAGAACGAAATAGTTTTAACGCCGCGTCCTCTCGCATGACCGCGGCCGCGAATTTTACAAGAACTGGATGCCTGGCCCTACTACGAAGAGCAAAATTGGAACTTCGTATCTACCCGACGTTTATTATTATTAGGTACTTACTTGCTCTCAGTTTCGTATAATTAATACGAAAGTGAGAGGGAAGGACGGCACGATACGAAGTAAAATTTTCGAAATACCATAAAAATCAGTTCACGCGATGGCAAGTCCAACTAAGCGAATATGTGGAATACTCAAAGCCAACGATGAATTGGAATGCAGATAATATTTTCTCGTAACGTGAAACCCGACCGGCGAGGCGAGAAGAGAGTTAAAATTTGTATGGCGGCGCCCGTGGCGACTAGCGGCCGGCGCGCGAGAATGTACCTATATGTCGGCGGCCGATCATGAAATTCCTAGGCCTATCATAAAACGCCGCCATTTCATTATTTGGCTACTTTAGGCAGGTCATGAAATTTCTAGGCATATCATGATTTGGCTAGTTTAGGCAGATTATGAAATTCCTAGGCATATCGTGAAACGCCGCCATATCGTTTCCGGCACTTCGCCGGCCGCTGCCGCGGCCCGCTCGCTTCGCTAGCTCGGCTCGTGCGTAGTGGTCATAATTCATACTAACCACTTCTCGCTTCGCTCGTCGTACCTAATTTTTTCTTTTTTTCAGCATATCACGATATGCCCGGCATAGAGCTAGGAATATCGACGAATGCGTTGCTCTGATCGATCTGCCGTATTGTTTCTCAGGCACATCGTGATATGCATGGCCAACTTTTAGGCATATCATGAAATGGCGCCATTTCATGATGTGCCTAGGAATTTCGTGATCTGCGGATTTTTTGGTCGGCTGCCGATATATACAAATTCATCAAAGCAAATTTCTGTTGCGAGGTACGAGTATGTACTTTTTATGAACCAATAGAAATGCTTCGTTTACCTCACCTTGTGCTGCGCTCGAGATGTGCTGTGCGAGGATAAAGTACCTAATTGAAGGGTTTCTATTGGTTCATGAAAAACACTTCATCGCACCAAGGCTCGGAACCGGTTTATAAAATAACGGTAAATACCGGTTTATTTCGGTTTTACTCCGAACTTTCATAAGAATGCGAACGTTTTTATGAACTTAACTATATCCTAAATAAACCAGTTTATTCGACGAGTAACAGTTGGCCGGCCGGCGGCGGGCGGCGACGTTCTTCTGCGCCGGAATAAACCGGTTTTTATTGTTCTGACAAGAACTTTATGGAAATGTTCCCTTTAAAACCGGTTTAAAAATAACGGTTTCGCGAACATATCCCAAATGAAAAGGTTTTGCGCCAAGTGTACATGATAACGGTTTGGAAATTTAACCGGTATCAGAGCCTTGCCTCGCATATCTTCACCTGGCTGTGCTGGGATGCTATTAAGATAATGATTTGGTGTAATGGGCTAATGAAAATTATGAGTTATTTGACCTTGAGTCCTGTGGCGATAGATTGAGATGGAAGTGGTATGGATACTGATGAAGTTCATGACACTTGACAGTTCCATGGATTTGACAACATGGACGATCAGCTTCATCTTGGGTAGCATGCTTCATGCCACGAATGTCTCTGGGAGACAGCGTTGCCAGATTTTTTTTGGCCAATCGGGATTTTGTATCTCGGGATTATTTCGTCAAAAGTGGGACAAGTGAAAAAACGTGTTAAATGAGAAGTATTTAAATATTACTCTTTTATCTAAGTTTTGAATTATTATTATTATTATCTTTGTTATACCTTTATGTCTTATGATTGTCTAAACGTATTCACTGAAAATCAGCGTCTTTGCATTTCATGTATCGACAAAAATGCTGAGTGAAATCCTTATTTGGAATCACCTCAACAACAAATTCACTATACATTTATTTTGTTTCTTAGACAGGCTTTGTGAATACTGTAATATTGTTGTGATGTTTTTCAAAATAAATAAATCATTAATTCATTCATTATGTATGTTTTGCTAAAAGTGCCTCCGAAACGGTAACGTTTCGTGCCCTCTGCATACCCCATTCATTTGGGAATACAGGCGTGATGTGATGTGTGTGTGTGTGTGTGTGTGTGTGTGTGTGTGTGTGTGTGTGTGTGTGTGTGTGTGTGTGTGTGTGTGCGTGTGTGTTGAATTATGTTTGCGTGACAATACTCTGGTGGCAATACTGGCGATACACCATCCTTCCTGTCGTCCAATCGGCGTGACGCTGCCGATTGGATCAGTTACAACTGGCCCTGTGTGGGTGTGGATTGGCATGGCAGGCAATTGGCAGCCTTAACTGTGTGGACAGTACATAAATGGCAAAGATGCCACCCGGCCGCGCTTTCTCAGCACGCTGCGCGCACTGTCAGTGAGCTGTCCAAAAAGTTGCTGTGTATGATTTGGGGGAAGGGGTATGATTCCTTTGACCCCACCCCCTTCGGAACGCGGCTGCGTTATAAAGTGTCCAACTTTTTGGTCTTCACCGTCGTTTAATTTTGATAAAAAATTTGGGACGTCCCGCTAAAATCGGGACGTCTGGCAATGCTGCTAGGAGACCACATCAAGCTTACCGCATCCTAAAGCCAGGCAGGACCCAAGGCTGTCTGCTATGCCTTAGCTTCGCAGTGGCAAGAAAATTAAAAATTCTTAATACTTAGTCGTAACAGCTTATTTAATTCTACATAGGCGAGACGGTCTCCTCCACCGCTAAGGATATAGAAAAGCAGCTGGTCTAAGTAGACATTGGAAGTAAATCGTCCAGGTAACAAGTGGTCTAAGAAGCAACTGTTCTAAGTAGTAAGTGGTCTAAAAAGTTCCCTGGGTGTTTGTGTTGGAAACTAAAAAAAAAACATAGGTTTGATAAGAGTAGCGTCAAGATACAAAGCGTCTCAGCCATGCGGAATAGGAGCTCCGCCAACTTTGGGTAATAGAATTAGAATTCATGAACCAGGAAATAGACGAATGGAGATCGACTTGAGGTTTGGGGAAATTTTTTGACCACTTGCTTCTAAGACCAGCTGATTTTTAAACGCAGTATAATCTAGACCATTTTACAAGAAGTATTGGTGAGATTAACGTTATTTTTTAAATGTTGCAAATAAAGTATTAAATTACTTATGTATATACTATCTACTAAGTGCATCACTCTGCAATTAAAAGAGTGGCGTATTATTTAAGACATTGTCATTGTAAACGATCCTTTGTCAGTCTGTTATTGAGCGTATAGCGTCCTGCTCACGTTTCCCGAAACATACCTACTGCACAAAAATGCAACTCTAAATAGCAACATCTTTTACACAAAACTGACCATGATTGACTAAGAGATTGATTGATGCCTGGTATTCGTTTGGGATATTGCTATATTAATCGCTCGTGACATAAGCGCTCGCGTCCGTCCCTCCATGTACAGCCCCTCCTGCTTCTCTGCTTCCCGCTAATGTATATCGAGATAGCTGTAGGCTTTTCAAGATTTGCGCGGTTGAATTTTGGATTTCGTTGTCCTAATATTATACGTAAAGTGTAGCATAGAAAGCAATGATAATTTACAATCAAGATCTTCATTATATTTTTTATTCTTGTGGTTTTTTCGATTTTTGTAAAAATGCTTTAATAGCCTGTAATTCTCGTGCAAAGTCATCTTTTTTTTGTCGAATTTTGAGCTCCTGTAATTCTGATATTACACATTTATATGAAAATCTGAAAAACCACAGGCATAAATAATTACGTCTAGTTCATACTTACAAAATTTCATCTACTTCTGTTGCCTAGTTTTCAAATGGGACCGGGAGTACGTTTGTATGGAGAATGGAACAAAGGGACTTCTCTTACGTACAGATGAGGCCAACCAAAGATATTACTGGTTCAGTAACAGCCTATTCTCTAGCCTTGAAGAGCTCTAGGTTACCTGTAAGTAACGTAGCTGCAGTGCCGCTGGGCTGTCTCCGATGACCTCAGAGGCTTCTCGAAGGGCTCGGGAAGCCTTCTGCTCGCCTTCAGCAGCGATGACCTTGGCGCGAGCCTCACGAGCAGCCTCAGCTTCAGCGGCCATGGCGCGCTGGAGCTGGACTGGTAGACGGACGTCTTTGCTGGAAGATAATGATGTTATAACTTCTGTTTCCAAGTAATCTTAACATTTTGATTATTCATGAAAATTCTTAGGGCTACGCTAGCTGGCGCGGGTAGTACTACTTCGCGGGAGCACGCCTGCGGGCAAGGGTACAGGTAAAATTTATTCAGAAATCATTCTCCATATAAGTGCGCTCGAGCAACGCACACAAAGACATTATTCACGGGCACGATGTCTCGGTCCGTTTGGGACCAGTGCGAGCGCGGGTGCCATCCACTTGGGACACGCGGCTGTAAACTTTTTTTGTGCATTAATTAAGCAAGTGGACGGTTGTTTAAGGCGGCCCCTAAACGGTCAATTATATTGTGCAATATCGCGAATTGTGCAATATTATTGACCGTTTAGGGTTAATATTGAAGATTGCACAATGATTGACCAAAAGTTTGAGCGAGTTTAATTTTTATTGCACCATATTTTTATATTGCATCGTGTAGGGTCAGTATTGCACAATATTCAATACTATACTGAATACGAAAACATTGTGCAGTTCGTATTATTGTGCAATACAATTGCTCGTTTGGATTCAGAGCGCCTTTCAATCTTATTGTGCAATAAAAAGTATTGTACAATGTTATTGTAGGTCTAGGGGCCGCCTAAATTAAATAATCGTGAATTTCGCCAATAACGAAATCGTCGCAAGATTTTTCTGTGACAAATTTATAATAATCAATAATAAATCAAAAACTAGATACGAGTGCCACTACCACGATAGTTTTTTGTGCGTAAACCATAGTTGACAACCTTAGAGCGATCGCCGAGCGTAGGTATGAAAAGTAAAGTACATACAGGAGATTGACTTCTGAACTATCTGTGTTTTGTGGCTGCTCATAGGTTAAACAACGGCGTCTATCTGTAAACATCCATTTCAACGAACTAATTGATCTTTCTACGTCGGTAATTTTAATAGCACGTGTGCGGGCTACTACGAAACTCGAAGTTCGTGTCGTGCGGTCCCTCTGACACTTATTACCATTTAATACGAGAGCGAGAGGGACGGTACGATACAAACTTCGAGTTTCGAGCTTCGTAGTATCCCTGCAGGTACAATCTGTCACACGCGACGCGCGCAGTCAGCGCTGCTCATTGGTGGAAATGGTAAATAGAGAACTCGAAGTTATACTATAGTCCAGTAACTTTATACATCGGCAGTATGCGTCAAATCCGGTAGTTCTGAATTTTTGCACACTTGTTTATGATGTTGTTCTAATGAATAATCCAAGTTTGTGACCTCGAGCGCCGAACGCAACTTTGTCAAAAATCGAAAAAACCGCGAAAAAAACGCATTTTTTTCAAATTTTGGCGATTATAACCCTAAAGGACTAGTGTTTGAAAAAATTTTTTAGAACGTTTTAAAGAAGACTAAATTTGCTACAATATGATACAAGAATTGTCTCTGTGGACCCAATAGTTTCCAAGATTAAGCCTTTCAAAGTTTATCATTTTTACGAACTTCGCAATTTTTTGCGATTCTGTCGTTCTAAATGAATTTTGACCCTGATTATACTATCGAAACCCTGTACTTTTATGATAGGATGTTAAAAAAGATAATGAGGAGTGTGAACGATGATGTTAAAGCTAAGCTACGAATAATGAAGTAAATAAAAAAGAAAGGTACAACAGAAGTTAATGAGTTTATTTGTTAGGAAATTGAGTAATATTCAAAATCAAAAAATCAAATTAATTTGGCCCTTTTGGAAGGTCCCGGTTGAGGTTCGTCCGTATCTGGATCGACGTATTGGGATGGCATATCCCCATCAGGGGATGGTAATGAATCGTCGACGTTTTGTGCCGTCAAGTCATCCTCCATTTCGACATCGGACAGATCGTCGCCTTCTAGGATTTTACTACTGCAACATCAGGTATATTGTCACAAGAGGCCTCGCTGCAGTGCCTACAGACTGATGAGTATTTTAATCCTGTCTTCCTGCAGCTGCACGCGATTCCACAACCCTTCGTGCAGCCGCAAGTAATCATCTGCAAGAGGTGTTGTGGGGCTGCATCTCTGGTCATCGTTTTGGGATTGAGGCTTTGTGGTGTGTATATAGCCACCCACAGGGTTAAGTGTGACTCCCAACCACGCCTGTACCTGTAAGAAGATTGTACATGAGAATAGAAAATGATGAATGATATGTTATGTGAATTACTGATGTAAGGACAAATTTTTACCTGATGGTATGTCCGCAAGGAGTGAAATCGAGCAGAGTCTCTTGTGGGAGGTAACCTGGCTAGATTGAAGCTGGTTTTCGTCGCAGCCCTAGCGAATAGTCGGTACCGCAGCTCGTCAAGGTTATAGGTGCTGTGGTTGCCTAAATTGCGAAGTTCGAAAAAATGATAAACTTTGTAAGGCTTAATCTTAGAAACTATTGGGTCCACAGAGACAATTCTAGTATCATGTTGTAGCAAATTTAGTCTTCTTTAAAACGTTCTAAGAAAGTTTTTTCAAACACTAGTCCTTTAGGGTTATAATCGCCAAAATTTGAAAAAAATATCAATTTTTTCGCGGTTTTTTCGATTTTTGACAAAGTTGCGTTCGGCGCTCGAGGTCACAAACTTGGATTATTCATTAGGCCAACATCATAAACAAGTCTGCAAAATTTCAGAACTACCGGATTTGACGCATACTGCCCCCATACTTTCAGGCGACAAAGTTACTGGATTACTATAGAATAAGTAAATATTTATCACGCTGTAATTTTAATAAGAAACTACCGAATTATTAATTAACAACGCAATATCCGCAACAGGCTTCGTCAACAAAACAAATTGTAGCTCGCAACCTGCTTCGTCATTTTTAGTCTAACCTAACTCAACCTAAACCCCAAAGCAATCCCCGGACCGATGCAATCCAGACCCAAACGTAGGTACTACGAGTATAAATACCTACTTGCCGCATTGCCCCGCTGAATCGTTAAAGATATACTGGGTGACCATACCCTCTGGACTGGACAAATACGATTATTACTGGCTTAGCAAGATATTTAAAACCAAACTGCTAAGTATCATAACAATCAGTCCAATATTTACCGAAAAACTAACGGTTTTCAATGTATCACTTTGGAGCAGCCTGTGTATTTGGATGATCTGATTTCATAGATTTTTTTCTTGTCTAATTAAGCAAAATACTATTTTAAGATATTGCTAAGTATCAGTCTTATCCATGGGTTCATTATTTGTCCAGAGGCTAAGGTCACCTAGTATGCTGCACAGGATAAGAACCAGGTCCGCGGGTCGCCGCCCCCGTTCCTCATGCGCCGCCCCAGATCCCTAATGAATCGCTATAAGTAATAGTACAGTCAGCTGCAGAGAAAGGGTACCCCCCTGTAATGGCGGTAAGTATGGATACCGCCAGAACGCAGAATACACAAAAGACAGAAAGTACAGAAGGCAGAATTCTTATGCCTAAACGTCACTTTTGTTCGGCAGTGAAGCTTTTGTGCTTGTACTATTACTTATTCTGTGGATAATTTGAGTTGTCCATTTTCCATTTGCACCAAATGACAGTAAATCGATCTTTCTACGTCGGTAGTTGTAATAGGCGCGAGTAGGGACTTAATATCTTCAGGTTCATATCATAATGACTTATCATAATATTATGAACGCGAAAGTGTGTTTGTATGTTTGTGTGTTTGTCCGTCTTTCAAGCCGTAACGGAGCGACGGATCGACGTGAGTTTTGGCATAGAGTTAATAAAGGTTCGATTCTACTCGCATAACTAAGCTATTTTTGTTTTGTAACAGTTTCAAAAGCTATAGTTAGTAAAGTTTAAGCGTTAAATCGATTGCAAGTAGAATCTAACTTTGGATTTATAGCCCAATGGTCAGAGACGTCCTGTATGTACACTGCGACCTTTTGGTTATTGGAATCAGGTTTATAGATATTATCGACGTCTTGGTAACATACATACATATATTTATGACCTTGCTCGTACGAACTGTACATGCCGTGTCGTTCTACATCTAGCGGTCCCATTGAGAATTCAATACCATTAATTAAGGCTTTTCATCAAGTTAAGTATTTTTTTACTACACTGCAGTGTGCCCATTTATAACAATCATAATTATTAGTTACCCGGGCATTTCTATTTAAAGTTGGATTGTGAGTTCATCTCTCCGATTTCAACAAAATTTGGGAGGTAGACTCAGTCTATGATTCCGAGCTGTAAGAACGGGGTCTCCAGATGTGTCCCCAAAAGGTCCCCAAAATATTTCATGAATGTGTTTCCGTTACGAAAATTATTAGGTAAGAAAAAATCTAGTACTTACTGCGACTTTTGTAGCTAGCTTGTATCATATGTTATAGCTTTTAAGGATACATAATGCGTTTGTTATAATCTGATAAATATGATGTTTAAAGTATTGTGATTGTGACGCATTAGCCCCGGTAACCATAAAGTCGTGTATACATAATTTTTGTAATTTTGGCCTTGTCAATTGGACTGCACTACAAAAGTCGCAATGAAATGTCTGTCTAAGATCTGAACTTGAAAAGATCTTCACCGGTTAGTATATTTATATATTAGAAATGGATTTGGTAAAAAAATCCTAGACAGGCTGTTTTTAATTATTAAGAAAAAATATTTCTAATAAATTTTTGTTGCATCATCGAGATAATAACACAATTTTATATTGACTTAATGTATAAAACCAATCGAACATGTAGACGTTTGGTTTGCTATTGTTTACCTGGAGGAACTACTGAATTGCCATATATACATAAACAGTATGTCGATGCCAGGTTACTTTCACTTGATTAGATAATAGAACAAATTGTATATCAACGTCATTGGTCAGCACTGTGTTATTTACTGTGAACACGTTAAAATATAGGGTTGTTTGCATTTAATTAAAAATCAATAAAAAAAATATTAAAAAAATAGCTCGTTCAGGATTTCTTTAGCAAAACCATATCTAATAGGTATATTTTCTAATATACTAAATTTATTATAAAATACATTTCATTCTGTTATCAGACCGGTGAAGACTTTTACAAGACCTATTCAATGACACACACAAAGTGTTGGAGCGAAAAAAAAACACTCCATTTTAAGTATTGTGTTGAGTAGGTAAAAAAAAAACTTTTTCATTTTTTTACCATTTTATCGGCGTGAATATACCTAAGTACAGGTACGTAATCATACCAAATGTATGCGTTTTTGAAAAATGTACTTTTGAAATATTGTAGGTACTTTTCAAAAAGTTTTGAAATAGTGTACCTTTAGAAAATTTGCCCAATTGGGCAGCCTCAACCCTAACAGTGAACCAGAAATAATTTGTAATTTAACAGAAAGCGCCCTTTTAAAGAAAGTGTACGTTTGGGGAAAGTGAGTTTTTTAAGCCTGACTCAAAAAAACACATGCTTCACTTTTTAAACGAGATGAATATTTAAAAACAAATTAAATCAACTAGAAAAACAAATTGGTGTTTTCAGAACCGTTTTTTACGAGGCCGGTTAGGCCTCATATGTGCAAAACAAGAATGTTACGGAGCTCCGATTCCGTTTCCGTTAATTCGGAAGTTCCGTTTGGTTTCAAATATCCGTTTCGGTTCCGGTCCCGTTACTTTTGAAACAGAAGCTATATCGGATGTCAATGCTTAGCGCAGCGGTCGAATTTGAACAGCGTACATCAAAAACAAATAGGTTTATATCAGTCATTCGCTCAGCGCCCCGCTTGCCACGTGCTACATAAACTAACCACTGTGTAAATTCTTATACTTACATCTCAACCCTCTCCACCTTGATACCCCAGGCCTCGGTAGCTTCGTCCAGGGATATTTGCATGTTGCCGGAAATGGTTTCGCGTTCGCTCAGTATCTCGTGCAAAGGTCGGGTCCCCATGGTGTTACGGAGTGTAGTTTGAGCCAGCAGCCTTAGGAAAAGGGTCTAAAGGTGATTTTCTACCAGCGAGACGAGACGAGGCATGGCAAGACGAGAATGGAAAGATTGAGAATTTCAATCCCGTCTCGTCGGTGGAAAACTACCTTTAAGCTAACGCTATGGTAAGGTAAGTAATGTATTGAATCAGCGTTACTATGCGGAGGTGCATATAAGAAATCAATGAACTAAAATAATTTATTTGCTCACCCGCGACCTTAATAATTATTATTTTAAGGTCGCGGGTGAGCAAAGAAATTCTTAAAAAATCTTAGAAATTCTTGTTCATTATTCAAGCATTTATTTCGTATGACTTTCGTCGAACCGTGCTAGATCGGCCATAGACAAACTAATGAGCGCGCAAAAGAACCGGGGTCAATAAAGGAGTCGGAGTCGATAAAAGGGTTAGGGCTCATAATGTCCCACTCGCAAAATGTCCCTTTGTCCCTTTCGCAAAAGATCCCTTTTAGAATGTCCTATTCTCAAAACGAGCCCTCTGCAAAATGTTCCGTTCTCAAAATGTCCCGTCACTTAAATTACGTCCCGTTCGCAAAATGTCCCGTATAAACTAAGTTTTAGGATAAAATCGTTCAAATCTTATTTAACTCTTTATTCTACGTTTACTTCTGCTGTCTATTCCTAGTTGTGGCGGTTAGCGTTTTGTGAACGGGACATTTTGCTAATGTGCCATTTTGCAGACGGGACGTTTTGCGAAAGGGGCTTTTTCAGAAGAGCCATTTTGCGAAAACGATGGGACGTTTTGAGAAAGAGACGATTAGAGAAAAGGATGTAATGCGAATGGGGTATTTTGCACAAGGAACCATTTCCGAATGGGATGTAATTTTGGTGGTGGCACGTTTTGCGAGTGGGACATTATGAGCCCTATTAGAAGCGTGACTTAAATATTAAAAATTTCAAACAGACCTCTCAATACTAGGAATCACCAAATCGCAAGCAAAGCTTTAACGTCAGATGAATCTCATAATATTAACGCCGCCTAGCGATATTTGGGCCAATCAGCTTTTTTACCCACACTAATCTGTCCGCGACATTTTTCAAACAATTGCAGATTCTTGTAAGTAAACATGTTAACAGATCCTACGTAAGTTCAACCTATGAAACTGTGAAATATCTTGTTGTAAGTACGACTTTTTTTCAATTTCGGTAACACAGGAGACGCTCAAAGTGTCGGTAAAATAGTTGATTGGCCCCATATTTAACCCTTGATTGGCGCTGTCGTCAACTCTTTTAGCTTCAAGTGCAATGCCTGAAATGATATGAAATGAAATGATATATTTTTATTTGCTGGTCCTTACCTAGTGGAATGATGGGCATTCTCCACGTTGGCTATGGATATGGTGGCATTGTGGACGCGATAGTACACTACAGCGTCCACTGATACGGTGACGGAGTCCTTGGTCAGTACCTAGATCGATAGGAAGGAAAGTAGGCGTTACTTTTATGGTCCATATGGTCCATATCAATGAACTTCGGGTATAAACAATGGGACCATTTCCTAAATAAATCTAGTTAGATTACCCATCGGAAAATATTGGACACGCAGTTTTTCTTTTGTGAATACTTAAACTATTTTTCTCAAACATGTCCGTAAAAGTTGATATTAATTTATTCTTCACATATCAGAAGGGGAAGTGCATAGTTTAATGCTCAGCGAAAAACTAAAAAGTTAAAAAAGATTGCAGCTTCCTAGCTCGACAATAATGTCGCATAGAAATTCCCTTAGATCAAAGGCCATTAGTTTTAAAAAGTTAAAGCCATAGAAATGTTAGCACAAGTCGTAGGTATACAGCCAACTCAAATGATCGGTTCAGTTATTTTGTTAGAATTCCGGACCTTTTTTATTCGGTCTGAAATAGCTTGTGGTGCTTTCGTTGGAAAAATATACCTGCAGTTTTATTTAAATGATAAAAGGCGGGAAAGCATAAGCATAAACATTTGCAGGTGGTAGGACCTGGTGCGAGGTCCGCCCGGATTCCTACCACTATCTTGGTCGCCAATCTTGCCGTGAAGCAGCAGTGCTTGCACTGTTGGGTTTCAGCGTGGAGAGTAAGACAGCCGGTGAAATTACTGGCACTCGAGTTATCCCATCTTAGGCCTCTAGGTTGGCAACGCATCTGTAATACCCCTGGTGTTGCACATGTATATTGTATATGGGCGGTGGTAATCTTTTACCATCAGGAGACCTTGCTCGTTTGCCATCCAGTCGAATAAAAAAAACATTACTGGAATAAAATTAAATGTTATAATATGTTTAAACGAAAAGTTCATTCTAATTTTTTTCCTTTCTTTTTTAGAAAAGCTTGGTGTCCGCTGGAATAGCAAATGCTCTATAATAGGAATATTAATAACTGTTCTAAAATACCTATAAACATTCTCATTCCCGTGTCATACTTGCTCAGGTTGGTTGCTGCAACCAGACGTGCCCTGTACGCCACAGAAAAACCAGCGACAAATGATCTTGATTTTTCAAATTTCGAGTTGAATGTGAATGTGACTGTGGCGTGTGAGGCTTTCCATTGGCTGTCACGACTGGATGATTCTGGCGGTGAAGTTAAAGTTTACTGACCTCTTGAGGCGGGATGTCATAGGTGCGAGTGCGCAGGTCGACGCGCGTGTAGACGTCAATACAGGGCAGGATGAAGAATATACCTGGCAAAGGCAACAGTCGTAAAAAGAAAGAAGAAAGAAAAAAAATATATAAAAAAAAATTGAATAGACTACAAAAAACGATGATAATAATTTTGTACCAGTCTGAAGTCGGTGCCTCAGCACGAGCCAGCAGGAGTGGACCTATAGTTGTCTACTTATTATAATGGACTTTAATCACTCCTGCTGTCTCGTGCTGAGGCACCGACTTCAGACTGGTAGAAAAATATTTTCATCGTTTTTTGTAGTCGGTTGAATATTTTGTTATAATTTTTTTCACGCTTTTTAGTATTATTAATACCATTCGATAAAAAAACTAGGCGATTTTAATTTTCATGATTTTCTCACACAATTCCTTCGATGCTTCCTGCCGACACGGTTCAAATGGCATAACATAGCACATGCTATTAAAATAATGCGGTAATATTTAAATTTAGACGGTAGTCCCAGGTACAGTCACCAGCTCAAATATCTGACACAACAAGCGTACATAAATATCTGATACGACTCTATTTCTAGGGCCAGAAGGACGTGTCAGATATTTTTGCAAGCTCCGCTGTGGCAGATATTAATGCTGGTGACTGTATAACTATGGCCGAGGTACAGCATTTACCCCTACTTTTCCTCCAGGTGGCCTACGAAATGTAACTTCTAAAGTGTACACAGTAGTGTACACAAAGCGTCCAATTGATGAATTGTAAAACAAAAACAACACGGCGCCTTATTCCTCACATTTCACAGAATTCCGATTCCGAATAACAAAGCCATTGGATCGCAAGCAAACTCACTTTATTGAACTTACAGATTTTTATTTACATCTAATACAATTCAACCATTTCCGTATGGCTTACAGATAAATTGAAAAGGCGGTGGAGTTATGCCCGAAATGAGAAGTTTATTTGCTTGCTTCTATTTTGCCCCTGACAATTCGCCATTTGAAATAAAAAAAAAACCGGCCGAATGCGTGAATGCGTCTCGCGCAGCGTTGTTAACCCCGACACAAAATAGGGGTGTTATACTCGTAAGTTTGACCGCTATGTGTGTCTGTCTGTGTGTCTCTCTCTGTGGCACCGTAACTCTTAAGCGAGTGGACCGATTTGAATGCGGTTTTTTTTATTTGAAAGCTGGTTTTCTAGCGATGGTTCTTAGACATGTTTTATCAAAATCGGTTCGACCATTTTTGAGATACTGAACTTTAAAGTGACAAAGTCGGGGGTTTTCCAACTTTTTGTTGGTTAGGTTATCTATTAAAAAGTAGGCAAATATTCAATATTGATTACTTATTTATTGCTCTATCTCCTCCCTGTTTATATGTAATATCATTTTCTATCTCTATCTAAAATTATTTTAAGATAAATGCTTTTTAAATCATTTTCTGTAGTTATTTAATTTTAATACATGCTACGAATTCGGTATTTGACTATTTTGTATGTGTTTTATAAATTAAAACTACACAATGCCTGTTATCGAATAGAGATACAATTTTTAATTTTTAAACTAACTAACCATGGACGAAGTATATATAACCAAGTTCTAAAGGTTTGAAATCCAAGATAAGATAGAGATAGACACACTGGCATGTGACGTCATACGCCAGTACCGCCATACTTGCTGCATAGTTTGAGAAAGAGACATAGATTTTTCAAAAAATCGCTATAAATCCAATTTTCAACCGATTTACCGATTCGCTAAACACTGTCTGTACATCTATATTTTCATAATAATACTAAGATATGGCAAATTCAGAAGTTGTCAAATACCGTGCTTCATTTTATGTCTGAAAGCTTATGATGATGATGGTTCAAGTTGCACTTTCTGCGAAGATTACGGATTTCACTACTTTTTATTTTTAATCAAATTTGTTTAAAAATTAAAAAGTTAGAAATGAGTTATTGTCTAATCAAATTTGATTTGGACCCGCAATCTGTCATTATGACACTTTGATAGTTTTGACAGTTTATCGCTTCACCATAGATAAAAAATAAAAGAATTCTGGTGCTCTACGTACGCAAACAGATAATGAAATAAAGAAGCATTGGCGTGCCAGAACTAGATGACCTCATCAACCTTATCTTTTAATATTTTCTAAAGTACTTATTCGTATGAAGAAATATCGAAATTGGTTTTTGATAATAATTGAATTTTCTATCCAAACAAAAGTAAAGCGTGTCACACACTAAGCAGATGCGATAAGATATCTGTGTCTGAATGCATATCTGTCAATATTACTCCCTATACAATTCAATTGGCTAACACACACAGCGCAGATAACTGATATTTTATCGTGAAGTATCTGTGGGAACCGACATTATATCGAAAGATGGCAAAGATATTATCTGCGTATATAAATTGATCTGTGTATAATAACTGCCGATATAAATATGGTATAGTATTTCATCTGCAGATAGATACAGGTTGATGTGAGAGCCCCGCTGTTCTTCCGTAGAAATGCATTCTCGCATTTTTTTTTATTCGACTGGAAGGCAAACGAGCAAGTGGGTCTCCAGCCAGATGGTAAGAGATCACCACCGTCCATAAACATCTGCAACACCAGGGGTATTGCAGATGCGTTGCCAACCTAGAGGCCTGAGATGGAATACCTCAAGTGCCAGTAATTACATTTCAGTGCATTTTAGTATTTTAGCTCGGGTTTCGGAAATAGATTGAGAATTTTTCTTGTGATGGATCCTCGAAGATATTAATTTCGCACGGTCCTTTTAAAGCATTATATGACGTTCTATCCAAATCCTTCGCCTGTTAGTACATTCTAACGCAACACGAGCATCAAATTCATAATCAGAATTGTCATCTGACGAGCTGTCTAGTAAATCCCGAAGAGACAAACACGAAAACATCCTGTATAAACAATCCGCACCAAAAAACAAAGTCTACTCAGTTTTGAGGATTTAGACTCGTATCGTTTCTTCTCGTATGTTATCGTATCTACGTAGTGTGTGATAGTTTGAGATCATTAAGTTATTATACGCAGATAAAATATTATCGTATCTGCGTAGTGTGTGACACGCTTTAGATTTTTTAATTTCAATAATCTACTCACCTGGTCCTTTAGCTCCCCCAGGAAGAAGTCTACCGAGACGGAAGATGACAGCCCGCTCATACTCCTGGACGACCTAAAAACACATTACCATTACTGGGGGCTCGTACCGTCCCTCTCACTCTCGTATTACATAATATTAGCGTTAGCGGGATGGCAAGATATGCAGTAAATTAATATTTATATTAATGTTCATAATAAACAGAAATACATCACTTGTGAATTGTTTCAACTTCCTAGGTATCATGGTTCATGAGATACAGCCCCCTTGGATACAGCCAGACAAATAAGTGGTCTATCATTTTTAGGGTTCCGGAGCCAAAATGGCAAAAACGAAACCCTTACAGTTTCGCTATGTCTGTCTGTTTATCTGTCTGTTTGTCTGCGGCTTTGCTCAGGGACTATCAATGCTAGAAATCTGTAATTTTGCTCGAATGTATATGTCAACTATGCCGAAAAAAAGGTACAATAAAAATATATTATTATTTGGTACCTCCCACAGACGTAGTGGGAGTAATTTTTTTTCTCATCTAATCTTGTAGTGTGGAGTATCGTTGGATTGGTCTTTTAAAACCATTACGGAGTTTGTAAAATGATTTTTCGATTTAGTGATTTGTTTGCGAAATATTCAACTTTAAAGTGCAAATTTTCATTGAAATCGAGCGTAAAAACTAAACCGGTAGATGGTTTTTTTTTTCAAAGTTCGGGATGGTAGTAAGTATATCAAACTTACAAGCAAAACTGTAACGGCTAAGTTTGCTTGAGAATTATTAGTAGTTTAAGAGTAAATAGCAGCCTAATGTATAAAATATACATAAACTTGGAAGATTATTTTTCGTAATGGCTACGGAACCCTATTTTGGGCGTGTCCGACACGCTCTTGGCCGGTTTTTAAACAAACATAGGTGGTAGAACCTTGTGCAAGGTCCGCCCGGATTGCTACCACCATCTTGCTCGCTAATCCTGTCGTGAAGCAGCAGTGCTTGCACCGTTGTGTTTCGGCGTGGAGAGTAAGACAGCCGGTGAAAATACTGGCACTTGAGGTATCCCATCTTAGGCCTCTAGGTTGGCAATGCATCTGCAATACCCTTGGTGTTGCAGATGTTTAGATGTTACACTTGCTCGTATGCCATCTAGTCCAATAATAAAAAAAACCTTCCTATAAATGAAAATGTCGCTTAAGGCAAATATTCAAGCATACTTTTGCCTCGAAGACTAAAAAAAGGGGGGGGGGGGGGAGGGGCACTACCTACCTTCTCTTGAACCGTTTCATCGTATACTCCAATTCAATAGAATCTGACAATCCTGTAGACACATCTAGCCTACTAATATAAACACCGGGCTGCCTAAGGCTTTGTGATGTGACTGTTATTCTTTTTTGATTCATTTTAGATGATAATTGCAACAACAGGGACATATTTATAATCAAGCGTGCCCACGTTAGGGTATGTTAAATGTGTAGAAAATTGACAGATTCTATTGAATTGTAGGTACTTTATTGTCAAATGTTTTATAACGTTAATATAAATAACACTAATAATGGCCAGTGTTGGGGGCACCATAACGTAATAATGTATAATAATAAAATAAATGAAATACCCAAAATAAATCTGCTTATATCAATAACTAGCTTTTGCCCGCGGCTTCGTTCATACGGGAACCGTGCCATTTACCGGGAAAAAAGTAGCAATCACTCTCTGGTCCATAAACTATTTTTATGCCAAAAATCACGTCGATCCGTTGCTCCGTTTTGACGTGGAAGACGGACAAACATACACACAAAAATGCAAACACACACACTTTCGCATTTATAATACTAGTATGGATATACGAGTATATGGTCCAAAATACTTGAAATTAACCTAAATAAGATTTAACGTTTTTAAGAAGAATTGTTTTTGAAAGTGCGAAATGAAATTTAAAAAAAGTCGATTTCCTTAATCAAGGAACATCAAGGAAAGAAAAGAAAGAAAGAAAGAAATCATTTATTCGTGACAAGGGACATTTAGCTTCGTGGTCAGGTTTTCTAACCATTTGTCCATCCAGTCGTCAAATAATGTAATTTAGGTACTTACAAAATAATACAATATTAATACGTAATTTGCTACATAATATTGATTCGATTTAGTAATATTATAAATGCGAAAGTGTGTTTGTATGTTTGTGTGTTTATATGTTTGTCCGTCTTTCACACGAGCGGTAACGGAGCGACGGATCGACGTGATTTTTGGCATCTAGAGATAGTTTATGAGCCCGAGAATGACATAGGCTATTTTTTATCCGTGCCGCGGGCAAAAGCTAGTGATTAGATAAATACAAGAATTTAAGAAAAAATAACCATATAAATTGGATTATGTACGATTATAAGTTTGCATCCTTAATTAAAAAAGAACTAACCCACGATATCTTAACTAACTATAACAATGAAAATTATTATAAAAAGAATACCCCGTCTAAAAGATCTGTTTGTGGCAGGGTTCCCATGACGCTGGCCGCGTTACCCCTTTGGACCGCAAGTGAGATAATTTAACAACTGTTGTTCGCGACGCAATTTTATTTATATCGAGGTGTAAGAGGCGAGAGAAGTGCGAGGTATGCGTGCATCCATTTAACCGATTGCCGATGAATTCCGAACAGTGCCGACTTAAGCTCTAGCGACCGCCGCACGTCTCTCGCTCTCAGCTTTTTCGTGTGTACCGCCGTTGAATTTAAATAATACAGTTTTTATTTCGCAAATCCGTTTTTCTCTGGTTTTACCATCTTCAACTGCTACAAAAGTGGTCTTCGAACCGAATCTTGCATGTTCCATACACCGAAGATGGTTAAAACACGCAGTGTCTCTAAACGGGAACAAGATAACGAAGCTGCAGCACCAGAAGCACCGCTACCGCCGCCTACTGATGGAACCAAAAAAGTACAAGCCGGACCTTCAAATGCGGATAAGACGATAAAGAACGCGGGTTCAGTAAAGTCTGAGATTCCCAAAATTACACACTCAGGTTCGTCCATTTCAAAAAGGTCTACCTCGTCTTCTATTGAGGCGCGTAGAAAAAAGCTCGAACTAGAAGCAGCGGAAGCTAAAGCACGCATAAGGATGGAACTAATAGACAAGCGATTGGAAGCAGATTTAGCTGATTTAAATGATGAATTCGATGAAAACAGTCCACAATCGGAGTTAGATGCAGTTTCCAATCGTAGTGTTGTGAAGAAGTGGGTGGAGCACAGCCAGCTCGAGTTGAAGTTTCAGTCAGCCAACGCACAGGATGAGGCTCAGAAGGAACCAGGCTCACTGTACCCGCCAGCGCCGAAAATGGACGCTGGCACCGACGGTTCAATTCAACAGCTCGCTAACGTACTGAAAGATCTGCTCACTACAACCGCAACTGAAAGGCAAAACACCAACCTACTAAGTCGTATTAGCACACCTAAAGAGCTACCAATATTCACTGGAGACCCTATGGAGTGGCTTCAATTTAAAACGGCATACGAAGAATCCACCCGCATGTGTCAGTTTAGTGACACGGAGAATTTATGGCGATTACGAAAATGTCTCCGTGGTCCCGCCAAAGATGCCGTCAGTGCCTTATTAATTAGTGCCACTTCGCCAGATATTCTGTTATCTACTTTAGAATTACAATTTGGGAACTCTGAGGTCATCATATCCCGGATTATTTATGAAATTAAAAAGTTAAGCCCCATGTTACCAGATTATCACAAAGAAATAGTCATATTTTCCAATAAAATTAAAAATTATGTCGCCGCTGTACGTGCCCTTAAAAGAGAAGAATACCTCCAAGGAATGAGTATAGTCACTATTGTGCTATCAAAGCTACCTACGATCCTGCTTTCTAAATGGGCTGACTATAGCTATCCACGCATCGCCCAAGAAACGACTAGATTGGAGTTGTTAGCTGATTTTCTTCACGAAGAAGCCGTTAAAATATCAGTGTGCAGTGCTACATTGCTACATGTGCGACCGGATTATTTTAAACGTAAATATCAGGACAAAAATGACACTAACGTGCATTCTGTGTTAGTACAAAGTGGACAAAGTGAACTGAAGTGCCGTTACTGTAAAGTGTCTAAACATGACTTAACGGAGTGCAAAAGATTTAAAAAAGCGCTGCGAAAGGACCGCTGGCTGCACGTGAAACGATTTCGCTTGTGTTATAAATGCCTATTATCCCAACACGATAGGCATAACTGTCCTGCTGCCCTATGCGACGTAAACAACTGCGGGCAAGCGCATCACCGCTTATTACATTTTGTACCTATTAATCAAGCCGCACAAAATAGTTCTCCAGTGATAGAAGAGCCGCCCGAAACTTTCACTGAGGCGAACACCGAAGCAGAAGTCGTAACGCATATCAAATCTAATTCCGCGAGTGCAGTGTTACTAAAAGTCGTACCAATAAACATTCATGGCCCTAGCGGCGTAATTATAAAGACAACCGCGCTGCTCGACGATGGCTCAACTGTGTCGTTAATAAGCGCGGGGCTGGCGGCGCGGGTCGGGGTGCGCGGACGCACCACGTGCATGCGAGTGCGCGGCGCATGGGACAGTAATGAGTTAGTGTGCGACACGCAGATTATTGATATCTCTTTATCAAACAGAGATGGAACTATGTTTACCTTTACCGCTCGCAGTGTGAAAGAACTTGATTTACCTAAACAAAATACGAACTTAGTTAATTGTGATAACTTTAAACACCTACAAAAACTTAAGAGTGATTTATGTGACGGACTATTTAAACCGGAAATACTGATAGGACAAGATAATTACCACATGATCTTACCGTTGGAAGTCATATTTGGGGGTCCTAACGAGCCCTGCGCCACTCGCACGCCGCTGGGCTGGTGTGTCCACGGCAGGGCGCCTGCTTGCGTGCCGTCGTCGACGCACGTACTACATACTACCCTGTTCTATGCCAACCACGAAGACAACACTGACATCATCGAGAACAAACGGCTGCTTAACGATTTGCACGAGGAAGTTCGTCGTAATTTTGCTGTGGACTCCATGGGAATTTCAATTAAACCACGACTGAACTGTGAAGACGAACGCGCTCGTGAACTGCTAGAGCAAACATCCACTCTCGTTGATGGAAAATGGTACGTCGGCTTACCCTGGAAGGAAGAAAACTCTGTAATGCCTGACTCATTTCCTCACGCGATGTCAAGGCTGAAAAATGTAGAACAAAAAATGGAAAAGGATGCTGGATACAAACAAAGATATTCCGAACGAGTACAGCATTTGTTTGAAAATGATTATGCTCAAGAAGTAATCGACCCACAACCTACACCAAGAACTTGGTATCTACCACATTTTGGAGTAGATAATCCAAATAAAACCAAACTACGCCTGGTATTTGATGCTGCGGCAAAAACAAACGATCTGTCCTTAAACCATTACTTACTGAAGGGGCCCGATCTACTCGTATCGCTTTTTGGCATAATGTTACGGTTTCGTGAGAGTAGAATTGCCGTGACGGGCGATATCAAAGACATGTTTTTAAGAATCAAAATAAGAGCGGAGGATCAAAATGCATTACGATTCTTGTACAGACCCGAGCCCAAGGGGCCTGTCAAAACTTTTGTCATGACGTCGTTAATTTTTGGCGCCAATTGTTCGCCATTCATTGCGCAATTCATCAAAAATAAGAATGCACAACGCTTTAAATCGTCGTTCCCCTCTGCTACTCACGCCATTTGCAATCAACATTATATGGACGACTGGATCGACAGCCTGCCAGACGAAGAAACCGCTATCAAATTAATCCACGATGTAAGAAAAATTCATGAACAAGGAAACTTCGAAATACGAAACTTCACGAGTAACAGCAAGACCGTAATCAATTCTTTGCCAAAAGAGACCCTCGGTCCGACGGCTGTAAGATTCAAAGTCGGCGAGCAATACGACGGGGAGCGAACTCTCGGCCTTATATGGCACCCAGAGCAAGATACGTTAAGCTATGACGTCTCCTTCAAGAAAATACCTGCGAATATTATTAATGGAAAACAAAGACCTTCAAAGCGGGACATGTTACGAGTTGTAATGTCCATTTTTGATGTTTATGGTTTCTTGTCACCATTTACTATAATCGGAAAAATAATAATACAGGAAACATGGCGACTCAACCTCACTTGGGACGAACCGATACCCGATAACGTATATAGTGAGTGGTGTAAATGGACGAGCCTAATAAAAACGTTAGAAAACGTAAGGCTGCCTCGATACTACTGCGACGCCGCCGCAGCGGGCCGCGCTAGCGCGACGCACACGCCGCCACAACCGGTTTCCCGTTCTCAGCTGTTGCAGCGAGATGCGCCCGCGCTGTTATCAATACCTGTTTCACCTAACGTAAACATCTATACGAATCTACAACTACATATATTCTGCGATTCGTCATTGAAAGCGATGTGCGCTGTGGCCTATTGGCGGTGGGACTGGAACGGACTCGTTAACGTTGCATTTATAGCAAGTAAATGTCGTGTCACACCGAATAAAAATACATCGATACCGAGATTAGAATTACAAGCAGCTGTATTAGCCGCGCGATTGGCTGATTCAATAATCAACGCACATACAATAAAAGCCGAGCGAAGAATATTTTGGTGCGATTCTAGTACTACGTTGCACTGGATAAGGAACGAGGCGCGTACCTATAAACCGTATGTAGCACATCGATTAGGTGAGATCGACGAACTCACACTTATTAAAGAATGGAGATTCGTACCGACGAAATTGAACGCCGCTGATATAGGCACGAGGAAAAGTTACGATCGCAGTATCCTAGAAAATGAATGGCTAAATGGACCTACCTTCTTGCGCTGCGACGAGAGCGACTGGCCCGTTGATGTCATAAACCCTGAAACAGAAGAAAATAAATTAGAATGCATTTATGTGATACAAAATTTAAAAAATAACTTACCTGTACCGGAGCCTACACGATTTTCGTCCTGGTTGCGATTACTGAAAGCTACTTACGCCATTTTTGCATTTATAAATAAATGCAAAAAACTTACTGAAGATGCGAATTGTGTAATGGAAAGAGCTGAATGCTTGTTGTTAAAATTTTCACAAGCTCAGACTTTTGAAGATGATATAAATACCTTGAAAAAAGGGAAACACTTACATAGAAGTAGTAAACTACTCACCTTATCTCCATATCTCGACAACTACGGGGTCCTGCGCGCTCAGGGTCGAATCGATGCGGCTGCTGAAATCCTACCAGAAACGAAGAGGCCTGCGATCCTGGATGGACGAGATTATATCACTCGATTGATTATAAAATTTTACCATGTTAATAGTGGGCATGAGAATCAAGAGACCGTGGTAAATAATATTAAACAAAAATATTGGATTATTAAATTAAGACCTACGGTTAAAACTGTTACATCACAATGCATGACGTGCAGAATAAGGAAATGCAAACCGGAAATTCCCAGAATGGGAGACTTACCTAAGGCCAGAATGGCTCACCATCAGCGTCCCTTTACTTTCTGTGGAATTGACCTATTTGGCCCGTTTGAAGTTACGATAGGAAGAAGAAGGGAAAAAAGGTACGGAGTTTTGTTTACCTGCCTAACTGTGAGAGCTATCCACTTGGAGACAGTTGCTACTCTTACTTCGGACTCGTTGATCATGGCAGTTCGTCGAATGGCAGCGAGGCGAGGTTGGCCACAGCATATTTATTCTGACAATGGTACTAACCTAAAGGGAGCTGAGGCAGAGCTCAAGAGGTCAGTTCAGGAGCTTGACAAAGAGATTTTGCAGAATGAAGTGATAAACCACGGGACCAATTGGACCTTTATTCCCGCAGCTAGTCCCCACTGGGCGGGAGCATGGGAGCGACTTATTCGGAATGTTAAAAGCTCTCTCAAGATTGTACTGAAAGAAAGGGCACCCAAAGAAGAGACCTTCAATACTCTACTAGCTGAAGTCGAAAATATCGTCAACAGTCGTCCTCTCACCCATGTCTCCGTGGACCCTGAAAGTCAAGAAACGTTGACACCGAATCACTTTTTACTGGGGTCGTCATCCAACTTACCTCACATTGGTTCCTTTGACGACTCTGAGTTTTATCTTAAAAGGCAATGGAGAATCGCCCAACGACTTGCCGACCTTTTTTGGAAAAGATGGGTGAAAGAGGTACTACCAGATCTAATACCGCGAAAAAAATGGCATGAAGAGCAACGGCCGTTGCAGGTGGGTGACCTGGTTCTAGTGGTTGATCCTAATGGGCCCAGAAATACATGGCCCCGAGGGAAAATTGAACATGTTTTTCCTGGAAAAGACGGACGGATCAGAATGGTCCACGTAAGAACCAAGAGTGGTCTACTTACACGGTCCGCCGTACGCGTCGCTCGCTTACCTGTTGGGGAAGAGTGCTGCTAGGGCATCACTGGGGTGGGGCATGTTCGCGACGCAATTTTATTTATATCGAGGTGTAAGAGGCGAGAGAAGTGCGAGGTATGCGTGCATCCATTTAACCGATTGCCGATGAATTCCGAACAGTGCCGACTTAAGCTCTAGCGACCGCCGCACGTCTCTCGCTCTCAGCTTTTTCGTGTGTACCGCCGTTGAATTTAAATAATACAGTTTTTATTTCGCAAATCCGTTTTTCTCTGGTTTTACCATCTTCAACTGCTACAACTGTGTTTCGTAGACTCATCTGCTACCATTCCTTTCTTCAAAAGATTCTTACTCCTAGTTTCTGCTATGAAGTTCAATCTTTTCTGTTCCTAATGTCATCAAATTTAGTGCAGCGCTTTAGTTGTGAAAAGTTAACCATTCTATGATGATCCAAAATGGCGATTAAAAACTATAAATAATTTATACAGAATATTTCTTGAGTTGTCAATTTTATAAACGTTCCGTTCCTTACAGAATGTTCTTTATCTTTGCCTTTTAGGTATTTAAAAAAAATATGGACTTTTGTTTGGTCTGAAATAAAGTATTTTCATTTTTTATTTTATTTTATAGGATTTTTTTATTATTTAATATTTAAAAAAAAATAGTTTTTTTTTTATTGTTTTTAAATTATTATATAAAAAACTGCAAAGTCTCACTAATATAAATTATAAATGTGAAAGTTTGTAAGTCTGTGTGCTTGTTTGTAACCTGCCTCTTCGCGTCTTAACCGCTGAACCGATTTAGGTGAAATTCGGTATACATATAGTACAAGTCCCAGGGAAAGGCATATATACTAGTTTTTATCCCGAAAAATAGCCGCGGGATAGTAATAAACGAATTGTACGTGAACGGAGTCGCGGGCAATAGTTATTGAATAATTTAAACTACGAGTAATATTGATGTCTTCGATGTTTTAATTAGAATTTAGTTTACACCGTATACTAAACAAATGTAATTTATCAAATGACTTCCTAAGGCCTACAATAAACAACCTCTTTTCCATGTGTCCATTCTTATATTGAACAAACTATAGATATTACCTACAATTGTTCATCCATTACTATTTATATAATTATATTTGTTTAGTTTTATTAATTTTATTAATTGATTTTTAGTTTTACATAAACATAAATTAAAAATTATTTAACAGTTATATAGACTCTTTTTGTTTATGGCTGTTGACACCTGATTACCTTGGTCTTAGATGAAGATTTTAATATCTGCATTAGAGCATAAAAAGTCATTTTATGTCGTCTAGATCCAGCATAAATACCAACTTACGAGTATGAGAAGTGAAAAGTTTATTTATGAATATGGTAACTTTTTTTAGCTCTAAGGTCCCAGATAATAAGAAAGCAAAGCGGTTCCTAGTCAAAAAACAAAACCAATCAAGAAAAGTAGAAACACTCCAACAAAGTCATTTCAAAGCTAAAATATCTCGAAAACAATTATTTAACTCAGATTATAATTTCAGTCAACTAAAAAAACAACTCAAATAAACTAGCTTCCTATTACAAATTACTCTATAAAACAAATTATTCGTTCGGGAGATGATGCCACAAGTAAACACAAACACAGCGGTCTGTAACAACCCACTTTTGCGTTGGAGGTTCAAAAAGATTTAGAGGACACTGTCTTACCTTAAAACAAACGAAAAGCGAAATTGGCATAGTAAGCACTACCAACACCCAGGATAATACCACCAATATTTTCCCACATGTTTTGGATTCCGATTCATTGTCATCGTTCGCTAAAACAAAATGAAAATAATTAGTAACACAGTCTGTAATCGAAAATACCTAGCTTAAATAAAATACGGGAGTACAGATCCAAGAATATCGATAACAGACTTCAAAAAGTTAGATTTGTTGTCATAAACTTTACAGTTTTCGAGAGTGTATTCAGGGAATTTTGCCACAAAATGTTGAATTCACAGCTTCAATTTACACAAATTGTTTATTTTTAAAAGTTTTCAAATCACTCGATCACCATTTCAAAACTTACAAATTAAATCACAGTAAAAATTAAAAGCTATTGACCCAAAAATTCCGAATGTTCCGCACTGAATCGCCGGGAGATAGGCGCGAGTCAAATTATCTAACCACAATTTCCTTCTTAACTTCCTAGAAACTTAGTACAAATAAAAAACCTACACGTAGTGATGGTAGTATGCAGGTTCTGTCGGCTTGACATCTCTAACATGTCGTCAACGTAACAACGCAGCTGTGCGTGACCGGCCGCAGGTATCCACTGCCGTCGCGGCAGCCAATCGACCCCGCGCTCAATTATTCACATGAGAATATGAAATGTGTTACACTATTATATAATAGATTTTAAACTTTAATCGACTTACCATCGACAACGACCGTGGTCGACTCTGAGTAACGCGCCAGTGTTGCTTCGTCAAAGGATGGGTATACAATGATGGCAATATCGTCCGCCCGCTTTTAAATATCCCCCCGGGTTCCTCGCAGCATCACGATGCGCAGAGCTAGGCCCTCCCACTGGCCTTCCAATAAAAACAACATCATCCTGAAACCCTTATATCCTATTAACTCGGAGTGGGCCGCGATTCATGGCAAACAGATCTAAATATAACACTTAATCATTATTTTTTCCACTTCAAACTGTATTAATATTTTTGAATTCCATAAGCCATAAAAATGGCTCATTTTATTATTAAATTACCTGATTACTTTGATGAATTATACCTGCCTGATTATTAGCTTTTTGGCATGTTGACGTAACCTACTGATTACGACGTACCTCACAGGGTAGAAAGACATCCAAATTAACCTCCTTTTTTGAACTACTACTACTAAATATAATTATGTGAATCAAAAAAACTTAGTACGGAAATAAAAAAAATCCTTCCTCACCGTCACACCACACCGACACGTTTTGAACTCAACCAGAGCTCATTTTCAGAGCAACACAACCGTAGATCATGCTACCAGTTGTGTACACGCATATTTTGCATAAGCTTAGCTATCGTAAGGTCGCGGGTGAGCAAGGAAATTCTTTTGGTTCATCGATATGGACCTCCGCAAAGTAACGCCTGATTCAATAAATTACTTAATACGGACTTTTCAAAAACGTAATAAATAATCTTTACACCGTTTTAACTACAGTAGTAGACTTATTGCATTTATGGCTTGTAATTTATATTATGCATGTATAATACAACCTAAGCATAAGTGCATTCACCCATTTTTTATAATATTAACAATCAAATAAATAATCATGAAGTATGTAGAAAGAAGCTAAATAATATTATCTATTTTTTGGTCAAAGTTTCATATAGATAAGATGCGTAATAATGGAGATATCATATAAACAATTTTAAAAACTTTAACCGCGTTTTTCTCGAAAGTAGCTTGAACCTAGTTATTGCACTCTTCGTTAGGACGGCAGTACTGTGCTTACATGAAACTATCTTAAGTTTTGGTTATCTTTTTCAAAAGTCACAGTTGAGCTTGCTTGACTTGCGTATTGGGAAAATTAACTACATTTGACCTTATTGAAAATACAAACTGAGACTTGAATGCACAGAAAAACCAGAAAGAGACCAGCGTTGGGAATCGAATCCAGGTCTCAGCAATCCGTGCTGCGTGCTATATCATGTTTTTCTATGCATCCTTGTCTTAGTTTGTATTTTCGATATGGTTTCACGGGATACCCGTAAAAGTAACAAACTTAGAGTTCAAACTGAAACTAATTACGTTATGCAGCAGCAGGGGAGACCGACGATGAGAAATACGAGTAACCTTGAATTATTTTAAAATGCACACATTTAATTCTAAAAATTAATTAAAATTAGTTAAAAAAAAATAATTAATGAAGGTTTGAAGACGATCAATGTTAGAATCGAATTCCGAACTCTAAAATTAATTATAATACTGTGTGAATCCCGGTCGATGTTAGAACCGAGACTTCAACTCTAAGATGTTTAAAAGTAATTAATCTAATGAGAGATGTGAATCCCGGTCGATGTTAGAACCGAGACTGAGGTGATGGCGAGGTTCCCATCGCTCGGAGCGTCGACCACCAGCGATGCGATAGGGCGGCCGCAGGTGCACCGGGTGAATCAAGTCTTCCGCGTAGTGGATATATGATATTTTAGCGATACTAGTACTCTGCCCCGGCTTTGCGTGTTATGTTATTATTCAGCTATAACAAACTCACAACATTTATTGACAACAAAAACACACTACATCATAACAAAAACAAAAACACACTACATCATAACAAAAACACAGTATAAACATAAATAGAAACCGCGTTCAAATCGGTCCACCCGTTTAAGAGCTACGGTGCCACAGACACACAGACAGACACACTCACAGACACACATAGCGGTTAAACTTATAACACCCCTCTTTTTACGTCAGGGGTAGAAAAATACAAAAAGACTCCAAAAAACCAGGCATAACACATTTAGAAATCAAAAATACCATGTACAGTAACTGAGTGGGTACCTACAAATCACATTGCAAGGCGTAGGACTTCTCTCAGAAAACGACTTGGATCGCTTTACTATAACGCGGATTGGGAACTTCACTCGTATCATTGAATTTCTTTACAGGTGTTAGTGAAATTTGCTGACAATGTTTTCCTTCATCGTAAATCCCATGAATTTCAAATGTAATTTCGCACATGAATTAAAAAAAACTGTCAAGAGCGTGTTGGACACGCCCAAAATAGGGTGCCGTAGCTATTACAAGAATTATGTAATATTTTTCTAAGGATTTCGTATTTTGTACGGAATATTCCAAGCTTAGGTATATTTTATAATACTAATAATTCTCAAGAACACTTCACCGTTATAGTTTTCCTTGTAAGTTTGATATACCTACTACCATCCTGAATTTTTCAATTTTTTTTCACCCACCGGTTTAGATTTTAGAGGGGGTGACGCTCGATTTTAATGAAAATTTGCACTTTAAAGTTCAATATTTAGTAAACAAATCACTGAATCAAAAAATCGTTTTAGCAACACCGTAATGGTTTTGAAAGACCTATCCAACGATACCTCACACTACAAGGTTGGATGAGAATTTTTGGCTACGGAACCCTGAAAACGAGGTGCGAGCTCAAGTTCGAAACCATGATGCTCTAAATAGGCTCAGTCAATCAGAATTCATCATCATTATCATCATCTCAGCCTATATACGTCCCACTGCTGGGCACAGGCCTCCTCTCGGAATGAGAGGGCTTGGGCCATAGTTCCCACGCGGGCCCAGTGCGGATTGGGAACTTCACACGCACCATTGAATTGCTTCGCAGGTTTGTGCAGCGAATCAGAATTACTACGGCTCTATTCAGTATTGACCTAGTTAATCCTAAAGTACGAGTACCTAAGCAAAAGGGTGAAGATGAAGGATGATGATGATGAATGAGGGGTTGGTATCACAACGACTACATTGTCTAAACGACCAAATCATCATAAGGTCCAGATCTTTAAAGGACCATCTCTTTATAAAGCCCATATCTCCGAATGACTAGGTAGCAAAACCGCATTCAAAGATTTTTGTATAATTGTCTGTCTGAACTGGGAATTGAACCCGCCAAATGGTAAAAAAACACACCCGTAGTTTTTACTACACCGATCGAAAGGCTCAGTCAGAAGGATTGGTTATTTCCAAGTAACATATGCTATATATCTCTAATAAAAGGAAGACCATGAAATAATACATTTACAGTTTCTGGAAAACGAATATTTAGCCTTTTCTTTGACTTTGCAGTGCTTCGAGATACTGATTTAATCATTCTACTTCCAAGCCTAGTTCCAAAGAAAATAAACTAATCTCTACTTAGGAGAAGGAAGAAATCGGCATTTGCCACAGTAGGTACTTTGTAACACTGCCTTTGCTAAAAGACAGCTCACTTCTTCTGGTTGTAAAATTTACAATAATATTATAAATAAGATTTTAGAAATTGACTGCATGCATAAAAATGAAAAAAAAAATTAAAATAATGGTTATTACCACAAGACTATGATAAAACTGAACACATTTTAGGAAAGTATGTAATGTAAAAGTATTAATTAAAGACATTTGAACATAAATTAACCTTTGGGCCCATGGTCATCCGACACAAAAAAAATGTAAAAGAAGTGTCGGACAAGCTCTTTGGCGTCTCAGGAGACCATAGGGCGCTGGTACCTTCTTTGCCCAGCGCCTAAGTTTGGCGGTGCAGAGGGGCAATGCGGCCTCCGTCCTGGGGACGACGCCCCAAGTGAGCGATCTGCAGGGTATTTTTTACTTGTAATTTTTAGTTTTCTAAAATTTTAATTTGCTTAGTTATTTTGATTAGTTATAAAAATAAATGATAACCTCACAATCATATTATTATCATAATCACAAGTGTTCACCATAATAACATACACAACACACACACAACCTCAACTTACGTCGAATCATAATTAGATCTAGTCTAGATTAAGATTTAAGTGCAAACCAGTGTCTCGAGCTCCGAACCACTGTCCTTCATATCACAGGGTACCCTAGCATGAAGGCCAGGGAACAAAAAGCAGGCCCTTATATTACTATTGTTTGATTTCATAATATTGTTATGTCACTTATTGATTAGCAGCATATTTCTGCGGTTTCAGGCACGATCCCACGTGATATCCCAAACTCGTGGCAATATATAGATTTGAAATATAAAGCCTATAATTTATTAAATAACACACAATATCGCACACCTAGATCAAAAGCGTATCAACTCAAAATAATACACCATTTTAATTTAGGGTTTATTCATCATCTCAGCCTATATACGTCCCACTGCTGGGCACAGGCCTCCTCTCGGAATGAGAGGGCTTGGGCCATAGTTCCCACGCGGGCCCAGTGCGGATTGGGAACTTCACACGCACCATTGAATTGCTTCGCAGGTTTGTGCAGGTTTCCTCACGATGTTTTCCTTCACCGCAAAGCTCGTGGTAAATTGCGCACATGAATTTCGAAAAACTCAGAGGTGCGAGCCGGGATTTGAACCCACGACCCTCAGCTTGAGAGGCGATAGGTCAAACCACTAGGCCACCACGGCTTATGCTTGCTAGGCTTTATTAGCTTGCTAAAAGATTTAATTAAGAATGGTGTATTACTCGTATTTTGAGTTGATACGCTTTTGATCTAGGTGTGCGATATGTAAAATAACCCGCTTCGAATCGTTCGCCCTTCTTAAGTAATAGTCTAGAAATCGACAGCAGCGAAGTTGTATGCTGAACTGAAACCCTGGTATTTTAATATTTTCCTGGTCTTGGTGGCTTCAGCCGCTGCGCCAGGTTTTTTAAAGCTTAAGTATGTTAAGGAATAATACACCTGAGATCCACCTAAAACACGAAATTTCATTTATTTTTGTCCACCTTTCAGTGTAATAAAGCGAAAAATTAATGCATTTTTTATAGTATAGGGGGCAAACGAGCAGACGGATCACCTGATAGTGAGCGATTACCGTCGCCCATGGACACCTGCAACACCAGAAGAGTCACAAGTGCGTTGCTAGCCTTTAAGGTTGGAGTACGCTCTTTTCTTGAAGGCTTGAAGGTTATATCGGTCCGGGAACACCGCAGGCGATAGTTCATTCCAGAGTTTTGCTGTGCGAGGCAAGAAATTTCTGAAAAAATTGCATAGTAGAGGACCGCCAACCATCTAAATGTATTTAAAATCAGAGTTTAAAATAAGACTTCACACACGTCAAAAATAGGTGTAGCTTTTGAAATTAAAATTCATGTTTTCGTTAATAAACCTGTGAGGTTTCCTAAAACTTATATAAAGGAGAAACACCCGCACAAATTCATGCCTCCCAAATTTTAAAATTTAATCCCGATCTCGCAGAAATATCTGGATAAAGCTAAACTGTAATATAATTCCGGACGTCCAGCTACCGCACATATCAAATTTTGTCCAAATCCGTCCAGCCGATTTAGCGTTAAGTAGTTACTAATACAAGCACGTGCATAAAATTATTCGCACTTACCTAATACTTTTAAACGATAAATTCTTCTATTATTTTATATTTCGGGGATTTCGAAACGGCTCAATTTAGCTCCGTTTCGATGAAACTTGTTATGTACTCGTAGGGGTTTCCGGGAATAAAAAATCGATCCAGCTCGGTATTTTCTCTGGGGAAACGATGGTTACCGAGTTTTATTTTAGCCCGAGAAAAGTTCGGTCACCCAGGTACTAATATTTGGATCGGGTCCCGTTGGCCTTACTTGCACTTAGCCTTGGCGAGCAAGACGGCTCAGTATTACGGGTAGGTACACTGACCACGTATGCAAAATGACTTGGTTATATAATGCCATGATTACAAAATTATCTAAGTTTTAGGAAGACTTACTTAGCAAAACGTCTAGGTCGTGAAATGCACAAGTAGGCAGAATGACTCAATTGCGTAAGGTCTTGCTTGGATTAAATAGTTTTAAAAGACCAGACCAGACCATTTACCTACTAAAACATTATGACATTAAGTCGTTTTAATTACATAGCCAAGTCATTCCGTCTACTATGCCTTACAGCAAATGAGGGCGTTTTACAAACCAAGGCATTTTGCTACCCGGACAAAATACATCTAAAGTGCTCTGCTCGCCAGGCTAAATGCAAGTAAGGCCGACGGGACCGGACCTCAATATTTCTAGGAATAAGAATAGTAGGATTAGATAAGAAACGCTCGTATGTATGTGTATTCCGATGAATAGACAAATAGACACATACGAGTTGTATACTAAATAAAACCATTGTACCAACTTCCCATGCACGCTGGTTTAGACAGAATACTAAGACCGGCTTTGTTATGCTGTGCTTTTCAGTTTCTTAAAGGAATATAATCTACCTATTGAGCGATATCTTAGATAATATAAAGCGATATTATACACGTGGAACGACAAGCGGTAAGACTTGAGCCTTTTGTTTTTAGGGTTCTGCAGCCAAAATGGCAAAAACGGAAACCTTATAGTTTCACCATATCTATCTGACTGTCCGTCCGCGGATTTGCTCAGAGACTATCGTGCTGGGAAGCTGTTTTTACACAAGCATATGTAGTAACACTGCCGAAATAACAGTAAAAAAAAGAAAAAAACACTTTTTGGGTATCTCCGATAGTCTAAACCGTGTGGGGTAACATTGAATAGCTATTTTAAAATATTTGGGGGGCGGTTTGCAAAATATTCCACTTTACTTTAGGCAACAAAGCAGGCTTTTTCTTTGCCCAAAGACTGAGCGTCGCAGGGCAGCGGGGCAACGCCGCCAGCGTCTTGGGTACAATGCCCCGCGCTGCGCTGCCTATAGAAGAGGAAGCCCGTTTTAGTTAATTTATGTTATGTGTTTTTATTTTTATGTAAAAATATCGCTGATGTTTTAATTTTAGTTGGCACGTATAACAAAGTAGTTACGAATTAAATAAAACAATTGAATTATTTAATTACGAGTATTATATTTCACCCGTGTGGTGTCTGGTTAGAATTACACCTCTCCATTTCTTCCGTGGATGTCGTAAGAGGCGATTGAGGATATAGGTTAAGGTATACCGTAGCCAACCTGTCACTATTGTACCGTTTTCCATGAATATAAGTTGCAGTTTATTAAGTAACTAGCTGTTGCCCGCGGCTTCGCCCCCGTTGTTTTATTTTGTATTTTTTGCCATAAAAACCTTCTGATAGTAGCGAAAACAACAAAAAAGAATTAGCGAAACGGACCAGTCGTTCTCGATTTTTGCGCTTAGCAACACATTTTACGGTTCATTTTTATCTATAGGTACGTTAGTACTATTATATATTCTGTGCTATAGGTATAGATAGATAGATATTTTGAGTGGACTATTTTGCTGTGCAATCAGAAATTTTGATGTGGATTGGGATTTTTTTGATAAAAACAGATTTTTTTTGATGTGCGTTTAAATGCTACCCAATAAACACATTCCTCGCAACACATCCGTGAAAACGCAGCCTTACAAAAAGGCCCACTCCGTTTTTCGCGATTGAGACAGAACCTTCAGACCTCTTCAGACTTTTCAGAACGGAAAAGTTGGTTTTGCGGTAGTTAGTGAAACGATGCCATGCCATGATTATAATATGAGTAAAGTACACGTAAGTTCTAGGTTGATCGATGCGATGTCAACGTTTTGATGACCTATTTTTAAAACACACAATACTCGTAATATTGTCGTTTCACTGAATTGATTGATTGATTTTAATAATTGTGTGATCCAGTTTACTTAGAGTGTTACAATTGAAGGTGTAAGAAATAAAAACTGACTGAGTGCGTGTAAAACAATGTACACACGTATTTTGTTTTTTTTTTTGACACGTGCAAGCAGTGTAGGTAGGGTTCCCTATTTCTAGTGATGGGCCGAACATGGGCTTCACCGAATACGAATATTCGGCCAAATGTTCGGTAAAACTTTTACCAAACTCAATATTCGGCATAATTGATTCCTTTACGTACACAAAAATCGGAACTTCTTCTCGAAAATACATTAGCTGGAAAGAAAAAAAAAACATCGAATAGTATAAAGTGGCTCCCACTCAGCATAATGCTACGGCAAGCCGCAACGCTGTTTTTCAGTGGCACCCAAACTATAGTTTAGTGGAACTCAAACTTAATATTTGTATATCGAATTATTTATCAAACAAAATAACAGGCTTACTTTCGCATTTTTGATATCAGTGGGATGGGATAGTGAATAATGGGACACTTAATAAATATTTCTTTGCCAAAAAAATAAACCTTAAAAATCGTCTTGTTAATTTTGATATTTAAATTTCTTATAGAAGAAGATAATATTATAAAAAAACTAAAAGCATCGTCGGTTAAAAATCGGCTATAAAACTGGACAACAGTTTCCCATATCGCCCTGTTTTCTTATAAATTTGTCTACAGCGTTTGTTTTATTTTTTCAACAGAGAACTTATCTCCATTTAGATCTAAAAATAACATCTATTTTGCAAATGGCGCGGGGACGCTTAAAGGTGTTGTTTAAACACTATTAAGACAATATACCTGGATTTAATAGTTATTTATGTGGTTGATACACAATGAACTGCATTAAAATACGAGTGAGGTTTTATACAATAGGTACGTTGAGGTATATTTAGATACCTGCATTTTCAATAATAATAACGTAGGGTGCCATCTATTTGGATACTTTTAATTGTATGAAACTGATTACGCATAACAGGTTTTGCATAATTTATTTACGCCGAATCTTAAACTTGCCGAAATTTAGTTCGGCATAATCTATCTATATATATAAAAGGCAAACCTGACTCACTGGGTTATATATCAACGCACAGCCCAAACCGCTGGGCCTAGAAACTTGAAATTTGGTACAGAGGTTCCTTTTATGAGGTAAGTGAGCACTAAGAAAGGATTTTTAGAAATTCATCCTCTAAGGGGGTGAAATGGGGGGATGAAGCTTATATGCAATTTTGTCATTTTTGGACTTAGAAGTATGAAAATTGGTGTATAAGTTCTTGATTACAATTAAAAATGATCTGTCTAGGTGAAATGGATAAAACATCCCCCTAAAGGGGTAAAATGGGGGGGTAAAGTTTGTATGGAAATTTTCTCATTTCTGGACTTAGATGTATGAAAATAGGTATATAAGTTCTTGATTACAATTAAAAATTATCTGTGTAAGCGAAATGGATAAAATTTCCCCCTAAAAGTGTAAAATGGGGGGGTTAAGTTTGCTTGGAAATTTTCTCATTTCTGGAATTAGATCTATGAAAATAGGTATATAGGTTCTCGATTACAATCAAAAATTATCTGAGTATATGAAATGGATTAAATTCCCCCCTAATGGGGTAAAATAGGGGGGTAAAGTTTGTATGGAAATTTTCCCATTTCTGGACTTAGAACTATGAAAATAGGTGTATAAGTTCTCGATTACAATTAAAAATTATCTGTCCAGGTGAAATGGATAAAATTTCCCCCCCCCCCCCTAAACGGATAAAATGGAGGGTGAATTACAATTTAAAATTATCTGTGTAGGTGAAATAGATTATCCACTAAAGGTGTAAAATGGGGGGTAAAGATTATATGGAAATTGTCTCATTTCTGGATTTAGATATATGAAAAATATAGGTATACAAGTTTTCGATTACAATTTAAAACTATCTATGTAGGTGAAATGGATAAAATTACCCCTAGAAGGGTAAAATGGGGGGTGAAGTTTGTATTGAAATTTTCTGATTTCTGGACTTAGCAGCATGAAAATTGCTATTAAGTATACATATACCTATTGGTATTAAGGGTCCTGATAACAATTAAAAATTATCTCCGTAGGCAAAGATAAAGAAAGAAAAAGTAGCTTTCGACTTATTAGGGGGGAATTTTTATGAGACTTCCTTATTTCTACACTAAAAATATGGCTGGTCACCATTTACAATGATCCGTATGGTGTTGACGACTTCAATAAAGGAGGGGGTTTTTCATGCAATATGGAGGTTAATTAAATAAAACATATAGCCTGATAACTAAAGTACACGCGGACGAAGTCGCGGGCAAAAGCTAGTCCTGTATAATAATGTATATTACCTAATCTTGTTTAACATATAGGTATGTAATTTGGCCGAATTTTGATAGGCCGAAATCCTGTCCAAATCTATGTTCAAAAATACATTACCTAACTACTATTGATGACTAGGAAACTAGGTTAAGGTTAAAATTGTATTTGTAATGGAACGAACAGCCATGAGTAAAAGAGGCACACGGGCATAAAGAAGGGGGCGGGAGGGCTAAGCCCCCCGCAAAGGGGGTAGAGGGGCAGAGCCCCCCGCAATAAAGAAGACCCATGTAACGTGATTGCTCAACTGTAGGTCAGGTTAGGTTAGCATTTTGTCAAGGCGCGAAGTGCCCTAACTAGGCGGAATAGGAGTTCCGCGAAGCGGAGCTCCGTCGACTTCGTCTGGGTCGTTAAATAAGAAGTATGCGAAAGTAACTTTCTGCAATTTATGCGTAAGTAATTTTATGCCTAAACAATATTCGGAATTTAAAAATTATGCAAAATAGAATTATGTCATAAAAAAAATTCGTAAACAAGGACCCATACGCCAATCTTCTATATTGCGAATTAAAAACACAACAGCGCGCGGTCCGAGCGGCAGTGTTGGGTGTAGTTAACTTCTATTATGAAATGGGTCTACGTCGTCATTTATCATCATGGTCATCACCATCACTAACAGTCGTCATCATCATCATCATTATCATCGACATCATCATCACCATCAACGACCATCATCATCACCAGCAATAACAATCATCATCATCATCACATCACAATCATCGTCATTTCATTATAACCGTCATCATTATTTTTGAGAAAAGCACTATACAAGCTTCGACCAGTAATTGCCATCCTGGCTTCGTATCATTGATGGCCTCACCTGGACTCGTCCAGGATGGATTACTTACTGGCCTCTGCAGTAAAGTACTATTTTCACAAAAAAAATCAGTTTCCAGTGCAAAACAAAATGATGGCGCCCTTTAAGAGGCACGGAAGTGGTGTCGACCTCGCTCTACTTGATCAAAGGATAGAGCCGGAACCACAGATATAGATTACACTAGATAACGCAAACAGCTCAATCTGTATGAAAACCAACCGTGTCACTTTTTTATATCAACTGTGACGTCTCAAGAGCGAATTAGTCATGTGAATTCCCCAATGTTCGTGCAAAATCGATTCAAATGCGCCGCCCGCCCGCGCCGTATGGCTCGAGTCAGTCACTAGTCATCATTAGTCAGATAGCGGTTAGTCTTTATATGGGGCCAACCCCGACGTTTGGTCGGTGTTTGGACACGCGAAGTAGGTGCATTTGCGTACCTAATCTAGTGTAATCTATATCTGTGGCCGGAACTGTTGATGCATCACGCAACATAAACGTATTATATAGCTAAACACTCTACGTATTTTAATTTAAGGCGTGGTCACAACAATTTCTTTACTAGCTTTTGCCCGCGACTTCGTCCGCGTGGAATTAGGTATCGTGCGCTGTTCCCTTGGGAACTGGGCATTCTTCCGGGATAAAAAGTAGCTTATGTCACTTTTTGGCCCATAAACTATCTATTTATTTGCCAAAAATTGCGTCCATCCGTTGCTCTGTTTCGACGTGAAGACGGACAAGCATACAAACATGCAAACACACACATTTCACATTTATAGTATACATTTCACATTTACTAGCCTTTGACAGACAGACAGATAGACAGACAGATAGGCAGGCAGGCAGGCAAGAAAAGCAGATTGTGCACCTCGCATTAAGTAATTTATATTGCCCTCATTATTTTTAAAGCCTTTGCTAACGCTCGGGCTCCAAATCGCCTCTCGACGCAATAATAAATAATTTTCTACTTGGTGCAACAGTCTACTATTGTATCGTATTGAAAGGTTGTGTGCTTGTTACCTCAACTGTAAACCACTGAATATAATCCATACTAATACCTATTATAAATGCGAAAGTGTGTTTGTATGTTTGTCCGTCTTTCACGCCGTAAAGGAGCGACGGATCGACGTGATTTTTTATGGGCCCGAGAGTGACATAGACTACTTTTTATCCCGGAAAAATGCACAGTTCCCGAGGGAACAGCGCGCGATAACCGAATACCGCGCGGGCGGAGCCGCGGGCAAAAGCTAGTAATAAATAAAATAAGTGTTGAATCTAGAAAATACTTATGTCATTCGTCTCGCTACTTCGCTTTATGTCGTACGTTGTGTGCTTTTTTCAATCAACTATTTTACCAACACTTTGGGCGTCTCCTGCGTTACCAAAAAATCCTACTTCCAAGAAGATATTTCACGGTTTAATAGGTTGAACTTACGTAGGATGGCATGTATTAATGTATACCATCTATTAAATTACAGAAAAAAACATGTTTACTTACAAAAATGTGCAATTGTTTAAAAATGTCGCGGGCAGATTAGTGTCTAAAAAAGTTGATTGGCCCATTTCTGAGGACTCAGCTTGCTTATGGATTTATTATGTAGCAAAATAATCGGTCACATTTTATGTATATTTTATCCACTTTGTCATTGTCCTATTATCACCTTTAACGTCACGTTTGTTGACCTCAAATGTATATTTCAGATTTGTTGGTAAATAAAACATATCCTAAAAATAACAACTAAACTTACCTACATAAAATAAAAAACTTACAAAAAACACGTAAGGATGAATAACCTCCTTGCAATATCCATTTGTTAAAAACTTAGTCTATGAATATAAGTTGATTGGTTCTTGATTCTTCTGAAATTCTGTCAGATGACACTATCAGTGTATTCTGTTTTATACACAACTAATATTTATAAAGTTATTTTATACATTAATTACGTTAAAATATCGGTGAGCATGTTTTTATCATTAATTTTAACGTTTCTAAGCCCGAACTGGGAATAAACAAATATTGTTAGTCATTACCTACTGTTTGTCTGTGAAATAGGAAGACAAGATCTATCAAACAAAAATAGATAGATGGGTTGGAGTCAAGTTGGAGTCTAGACGCTGAGCTCTTGAAACTTTTATATGCCAAAATTAATTAGGAAATACCATAAAATTTTCGGTTACAGAATTTTTGAAGTTAAATGATTTTGTTGAGAGCCGAAGCAAGTTAGAAAAGTTGGGAGCCCTTGACATTGTCATACAGAGGCCGTATTGTACAGCCACCAGCAATAATATCTGCCACAGCGGAGCGTGCGAAAATACCTGACAGGTCCCTAGAAATAGAGTCGTATCAGATATTTATGCACGCTTGTGTCAGATATTGGTGCTTGTGACTGTATAACGTACTGACGTTCCAGTTTGCATTGACCCTCTCTTTCTGTCCTCTTTTTATAGCATGTGACAGAAAAAAGTGGTGAGAAGCTTAGCACAGATCATGTCGGATTAGTTCATTTATTTTGTCTTGTTTTCTCAATTAGCTACAGTAAATTTCAATAATCTAGTTGAAACAGCAAGATAAATAAAAACTTTTCAGACTACTATCGCCTCTCAAGCAGAGGGTCGTGTGTTCAAACCCCGGTTCGCATCTTTCAGTTTTTCGAAATTCATGTGTGGAATTACATTTGAGATTTACCACGAGCTTTGCGGTGAAGGAAAACATCGTGAGGAAACCTGCACAAACCTGCGAAGCAATTCAATGGTGCGTGTGAAGTTCCCAATCCAACTACGGCCCAAGCCCTCTCATTCTGAGAGGAGGCCTGTGCCCAGCAGTGGAACGTTTAAAGGCAAAGATGATGATGAAGACGATATAAAAACATTACTTATTTAATACATCTGGTATATCATATAAATGTTAAGTCAATTTTTCAGAAATCAGAAGCCAGCAGTTAAAAAACTGCGCAAGAGTTGCTGACGGTGCCTTAAATTATCATACAAGATGAACTTGAAGACCAAAAGCTTAGAAGGTCGTCATAAGGTCCCCAGGAGTGCGTCTAAGCTTGACACGGAATTCAATCCTGATGATGTACCCCAGTACTTTCAGGTGAGTCAAAAATATGCTTTTACTGGGTGACCTTAGCCTCTGGACAAATACGAATACTACGAGCTTAGCAAGATATTTAAAACCAAACTGCAAAGTATCATAAAATCATAACAATCAGTCCAATTTACCGAAAACTAACGGTTTTCAATGTAGAGCTTGTCTAAGCTAAGATGACGCGCCCCTCCACTGAATCAGTTGATTTAAATGTGTGCGTGCAAATATTAATTACGACTCTTCATCTGTTTGCGAGCATAGACTATTTCGTGAACTATGATCACTGTGCAAACATGTCGATTGACAAATCGCAAGAAAAATCCAATAATGCTCCATGTACGGAGCAGCGCTGTCACTTGTATGAAACCAAGATGTCTGCTCTGTGGCGCGTTGAGATCAATTATGACAAGTTGGACAACAAATCGGACGATAACCACTTCTCACCAACGTACGGCACGCAAAAAACATAATAAAATAAAATAAATTAAATTAATATTTACCTATGTGCAAACATTTTAACAAATAGGCTTAGATACAAATAAGTAAGTACACGTAAATAGATTCAAATAAATACACGTACATAAATAAGTGTCTCGGCGTGTAAGACTCGTCGAACTACTGAGGGCCTACTCCGAAATTCGAAAATTTCGTATCGGACCGTCCCTCTTGCTCTCGTAGTTTAAGCGTCAGAGGGCCGGAACGACACGAACTTCGATTTTCGAGTTTCGGAATAGCCTTGTTGTTCCGGAGCACAACCTAGCTACCTAGCTACAAAAAATCAGTTATTATAACGTATATTATTATTTACGTATATGTAAATATTTAAGTACATAAAAAAAACGAATGAACTAAAACAATTACTTTTGCTCACCCGCGACCTTATGATAGCTACGTTTATGCAAGAAATGTGTGTTAATGCAGTTTCTCCAACTTCAGACTGGAAGAACATTAGTCTAATATTAATAAGTGTTACAGTCTAACACTATGGTCTGTCCCATAATTCTAGATAATAAAATGACGTTTCATGTGTTACCTGTTTTTTGCGTCTCATAAATAGTGATGTGCCGCAACCGGTAATCACCGAAAGATTTTGTAGGTACCTGTGTACCAATATATGTATGTCATAAAATATTAAGATATGAACGGATCCGTGATGTAATAACATGTAGGACACTTAGGACATTCTAGAAAAGGCAAAATAGGTCTAATAAAAATGCGACAGTTTTGGAGATATTTCGACTTTTTATAGATGTTTAAGTTTCAATTAAATTCTAATTAATATCATTGCCATAAGAAGCTGAAAATACACTTAATAGGTGTTCCCTTCTTTCACAGACAGAATTTTCGTAGAATTTCGTTTCGCAGAAAATATTTCATATAATATTTGCTCTTCGTATGTTTACTTGGAATATTATTGTTTTAACGACTATTAACTTGAATGGAACATATTTAATAGAAAAACTATTCAATGAATTTTATAATCTCACTAGCTTTTGCCCGCGGCTTCGCCCGCGTTAAATTTGGGGTAACACAGATGTACTTTCTACGATATTTATTTACCAGAATGAAAACAACTAAATGTCTAATACCTGCATATTATAATATTTAAAAAAAAACCTCAACTCCTAACCGTTAAGGAGTTTTACCTACTATCATTAGCTCATCAACATGAGATGATGTCTATCAGACGCAAATACTTAAATAGCTTGAGAAAATATAATGAAAAACTTAATGCGTCCCTACAAAATTTGAGGATTGCCCTCGATTTCCCTGTGATCCCGTCATCAGATCCTAATTTGGTGACAATGGACCACCTTGGGAGTATACTTTTTCGAATTTTTTTTTTTTTTTTTTTAATAAATAAGAAAGAAAAACAAAAGTCCCAATTTTCCCGTTCCCGTAATAATTTTCGGGATATTCTCTCTCAACGCTCCCTACACTCCCCAAGGAACCCACTTACCAAATTTCAGCTTTCTACGACCAGTAAAATGAAAAATCCCACTTTTCCCGTTCCCGTGGGAATTTTGTAATTTTCTACACTCCCCAAGCAATCTACATGTCGATTTTCAGCTTTCTGCGTCCAGTAAAACGAAAAATCCCGTTTTTTCCCTTTCCCATGGAAGTTTCGGAAAATTAACTCAGTGGAGTCAACCTGTATGCCAAATGTCAGCTTTCTGCGACCAGTAAAACGAAAAATCCAATTTTTTTCCGTTCCCGTGGGAATTTCGAAAACTCCACTCTCAATGCTCTTCTACGCTCCCGTAGGAATTTCGGAAAATTATCTCTTTAATGCTTTCCTACACTCCTCAAGCAACCTACATGCCAAATTTTAGCTTTCTAAGTCCAGAAAAACGAAAAATCCCGTTTTTTCCCGTTCCCGTCAGAATTTCGGGAAATCCTTTTGTGATAGACCCCTGGACCCCCCAAGGACCCTAAATGCTAAGTTTCGGTTAAAATGATAAGACCATCCCGTTGAACTGAATAAAAATCCCGTTTTCTCCTTGTCCCGTGGGAATTTCCAAAAATCCTTAAAAAAAAATTTACTATTATAATTACCTACTTCTATGCCAAATTTCAAGAGTCTAGTAATTATTGTTCATGGGATTCCGTTGAACAGAATATATAAATCACGTTTTTTCCGTATCCCGTAGGAATTTCCAAAAATCCTGAAATGAATGTTTTAATTAATGTAATACCTACTTGTGTAACAAATTTGAAGAGTCTAGTTATTATTGTTACTGAGATAAGGTCACTCAGAATCGAATATATAAATCCCGATTTTTCCCGTTCCCGTGGGAATTTTCAAAAATCCTTCCTTAGTGGATGCCTACATTGTATAAGGTATCTATGTGCAAAATTTCAAGTCTCTAGGTCCAGTGGTTTGGGCTGTGCGTTGATATATCAGTCAGTCAGTCAGTCAGTCAGTCAGGACTTTGAATTTTATATATATAGATTTAATTTTTTATCAAACTTATCAAATTGTAGAATTATTTCCATTTCATTCATTCATATATCCATTTATTCGTGTCATGCGGTCCCTCTCGCTCTCGTATTAAATAGTATAAGTGTGAGAGACCGCACGACACGAACTTCGAGTTCCGTAGTAGACCTGCAGCGACCCCCTCCGAAACGACTCGTTATGTACTAGAAGTGTAGTTTAGGTTAGGTTAGAACTTAAACGAATTTCATGTTTTTCTTGATAGTAACATAGTAGTATTGTTAACAAGTTTAGGTTTACACCATGTAGAAGAATCAATAGACCACGCAGAGCAAAATGTAACTTTGACATCCGGCTGCCTAATTCTAGGAACTATGTACAGTTTAAAAGAAGCATTGAATATAATGGAATAAAAATCTATAATTTTTTGAATGAAGACATAAAGCAATGTATCAGTGTGAGTGAATTTTCTGCGAAATTAAAATCTTTTTTACTTATACGACCATTTTACAGTCTCAAAGAATATTTTGATAAATTATATGAATAGACTAGAATTGTTTTTAATTTGTAATTTTGCGTAATAATTTTATTTCATTTGACATTGCTTAGTTTAATTTAATTTTGCTTAATTGATATAATTTGTAATTATTTTAATGAAATTTATGCGACATAATTGACATTAGCTATAGACATATTATTTAGACTAAGACTTTTGCGTGCCATATCATGGCGGAGCATACATTCATGTAACTGCACCCACCTGACATGTACAAGTAACACCTGTGTTGTTCCAGCAAAATAAATCATTTCATTTCAGTAATTTTTACATTAACTAAATAATATGAGAATAATGAATATTTGATTTCTTATTCTATAATATGAATATCTAAATAAAAAATTATATTTCTAACAAAAAACAATGGTTTAAATTTCTTCAAAATAAATTTTCTGCGTATTGATTATTCTATGAAACGACAATTATGAGAAAAAATATCTGTTAAACGAAATTCTATCAAAATGTCTCCAAATCAACGTACAACCCCGATTGTGTAGGTATACAATCTCACAAATAAACACTATATTACTATTATAGCGGCTTTTGTGGTCCAGTAAAATTATGTTTAATACACAGGGGTAATAAAAAAAAAACAGTTTTAATTGTCATGTCTAATGTTCATGTAGTGCCAACTCCCGTAATAGTCGGAAGCTCTGCGGTCGAAGTTGTTGACGACTATGTATACCTAGGACAGAGGGTCCAGTTAGGTAAGTCCAACTTCGAGAAAGAGATCACTCGTCGAATCCGACTCGGCTGGGCAGCGTTCGGGAAGCTTCGCAGTGTCTTTTCATCCAAATTACCGCAGTGTTTGAAGTCAAAAGTCTTTGACCAGTGTGTGTTGCCAGTGATGACATACGGATCTAAGACGTGGGCGCTAACGATGGGCCTCATAAGGAAGCTCAAAGTCACTCAAAGGGCTATGGAGAGGGCTATGCTCGGGGTTTCTCTGCGGGATAGAATCAGAAATGATGATATCCGCAGTAGAACTAAGGTTACTGACATAGCCCGAAGAATTGCGAAACTGAAGTGGTAGTGGGCGAGGCACATTGCACGCAGGACTGATGGCCACTGGGGTCAGAAGGTTCTCGAATGGCGTCCGCGGACCGGGAGACGAGCTGTCGGTAGGCCTCCAACTTCGAACTTCGTATGTTGCCGTCCCGCTGACGCTTTTCTCATTCAATACTCGAGTAAAAGGGACGCTGCCATACGGACTTCGTTTTTCTAGTTTTGTAGTAGCCTCTCTGTATTATATTTTTTTACGTTGGCACTAAGTGATGAACACTGTATTTTACCTGTTTTGTACAGTCAGCTGCAGAGAAAGGGTACCCCCCTGTAATGGCGGTAGTATGGATACCGCCGTTACAGGGGGGTACCTTTTCTCTGCAGCTGACTGTACCAGTGCTTAGATTTTATCACTTTATCGTAAAAGTGTAGGTATTTATATTTTTAAAATAGGAAGTAGTATATTGAATACTTGAATGTTATTTTTGCTATCGTAAAATATACATTTTTATCGGTTATTTACGAAACCGGAATCACGGAGCCGCACTGTTCGTTTTATGCTGGCCACATTATTTTTACGTTTGACATTTCAGACTGTCATTTTATTATCTCGAATTATGGGACAAACCATAACATCTGGTAGCATGGTGAACGGTTGTTGCTCTGAAGATGAGCTCTGGTTGAGTTAGAAATGCGTTAGTGTAGTGTGGTGGTGGTGATAGATGGGTTTGTGTGGTTTGTGTGTGTTCTTACAGTGTGGAGATGGAGGAACTGCGTGAAAACATATTTCTTACATAAATGTAGCTATCATAAGGTCGCGGGAAAGCAAAGTAATTGTTTTAGTTCATTGATATGTACCCCCGTAAAGTACCTAACGCCTGACTCAATAAATTATAGAAAAACTATTCACTCATCTCAATGGAATCTCTTACATCTGAATCAGAGTCGTTGACAAAATTATAGGTTCATTATCCATACGAGTATCAAAATATTGTGAATATTGTTTTTCTGTGTCTTCAACATGCCTACATGTTTGTTTCTTTTTTTTAAGTGACATGCTGACGGTACTTTTGCGTCCTAAATATACGTGCTACCTTTGAGTCTAACGGTACGCGTCCACTTAATCCGTTGTCGTACGAACTATGTTCGGACGTCGTCGTCCGAACTCGGCCGATCGAATCAAACGTATGTAAATGAACGAGAGCGCGTTCACTGCTACATCCGCCATCTTCCGTTGACGTCCGAAAACGGCCGATCAACTGCCGAATCCGAACTTGTTTGGATTTGTCGTCAGTATTGTACCGGCTACTGCAAAGTTGTGTGTTTGTTTACTTAAAATAAATTGCGTATTTAGTTAAAATAAAGCGACTCTTTCGAAAAATGACTATGGATATCGAAAAGCTAATAACCCAGACACGACGACGTCGTCGCCGACGTTGACGTCGACGAATTAAATGACGGTACGAATTTTCTAAAAGATACATTTATTCTAAATTGTCTATTTTAAAACCGCGTCCTCACTTTTTAAAGCTTTCAGTCAAACTAAAGAAGAGCGGCAACGTCCGATGTCGGAAGCAGTTTACACAGACGAACGTCCGAGACAGTCGTCCGAACAGCTCCGATCCGAAATCGGCCGATAAATCGGTTTTAGTGGACGCGTAGCGTAACGGGGAACTGAATGACAACTGAATGACCAACAATGACATTTATGCGTGTGTGTCGTCCGTATTTAAAATTTGCGCATGTGCGTAAATGCGGTGGTGGGGCGCGTCATTTTAAATTAGACAAGCTCTACCACTTTGGAGCAGCCTGTGTATTTGGATCTGATTTCATAGATTTTTTTTCTAGTCTAAATTAAGCAAATAACTATTTTAAGATATTGCTAAGTACCAGTCTTATCCATGGCACAATACAAGTAATCTAACTACTAAGATTAGTTGTATTGTGTCCATGGTTTCATTATTTGTCCAAAGGCTAAGGTCACCTTGTATAAAAGCTTGAGTAAAAAAAGAAACCGGCTAACAGCGCGTGGCACGTCCGGAATAGGGTTCCGTAGCCGTTACGAAAAAAAATCTTCTATCCATATAAAACGGGATTTTTTTTTCATTTTTTTTAGAAAATATTTACCTTTACTTAAATGAATCAGGAAGTGGTTCAAATTAAGTTATTTTATGCCTTAGGCTGCTGTTTACTCTTAAACTACGATACTTCTCAAGCAAACATATCCGTAAAGTTTTTCTTGTAACTTTGTAATCTTTTTCTTGTAAAGTTCCTGGCATCACTAATTTTCGCCTTAAGAGTACCTTATTTTCTTGGTCACTTTTTGATGAATGGGCTGTAGATTTTGTCGACATTTTCTTCTTTAAGTCATCCTATACTAAGATTGGTTTTTGGATTATTTTCGTATTTTTTTTTCAACTCCAAATTTCGTTACTTTTACTTTCATCCCGTAAAACCCATATCGAAAATACAAACTGAAACATAGATGCACAGAAAAACTAAAAAAATAGACCAGCGCTGGGAATCGAACCCAGATCCTCGGCATTCCGTGCCACGTGCTATACCGCCGCCAATTCACCAGTGGACAGGAGTAGAGACACGAATTTCTCCTATGCACCACATAATCAGCTTGTTTGTTTCTTATTTAGTCATCCTATACTTTTACATAACCTGGCAACTATAATAGAATCTCCCATATTAAATGATATTGTAACGTATAAGCATAACTCACGTCTTAAATCGAGTTTAGCTCGACATATTTCTGGCTTTTTCGTAGCCCTTCTTCAAAGGAGCACGGGACTCTGCGGCTGCCGCAACACGCGCACTACGCGCCACCGCTCTGCTCGCGCGACTGTCCGACGAAACTAACGCAGGCGCACAACACAACTACCCTCATTTTTACCGTCATTTATATTGTCACTGTCTAATGTAGGGTATCACACAACACGAACATCATATCAACAACATATCATTTAATATGAGTGAGTCTCACGGTTGTTTCTTGTTCAAAATCTTCTTCTTCTCTTAACTATTTTTTAATATATGGCTTCTGTCCTAATTAATAAGACTATTTCGCCAGTGTCTATGTAGTCTCCTTCGAAAGGCAACGTTGTACGGTGATTGTAATTTTTGTAACTTGATAGTAAAATTCCAGAAACCACGTGGAAACAATTTGCGCATTCAAAAATGTCAGACACGAGAGCAGTATAGAATTTTGTGATCACTGTTCACTGTTAAGGTTAATCGCCGCATAAAACACTATCAAAATTATACTTCAACTAGCCAAAGAAACAGAAATAGCTAAATTATATATTGTCTACATCCGCCATGTTCGAATGCCACAAATCGAATCCCCAAAATCTACCATGTCAATAAAAATGTGGCCACAGAAATCAAACGGCATAAACCGAATAATTTTTTTCAAGGGCGTGTAAACGACGTCGGTTTTTATTTAAACAAGAAACATCCAGTGCGCGTGCTGTGCCGCTGCCGGCGTGGTTTATACTTTAAACAGAGAGTAAGCTGAGGCAAAACAGGGGCGCGGCAAACAAGCGTCGCGAAAGCTTTACATCTAAACTAGCAGGCTGCGTCCTTGGACGTACTCGTAGAAATGTTATTGTGCCTTTGTTCCATTAAAAATGCTAGTAGGCCGCAAAAGGCACTTTTATATGTCAGTTTTTGTAGTACCAGCGCTTTCGGAAAGACCATCATTACCAAGATGTATGCACCGCTAGAAATTTGGCAGAAAGTCGTTTTTTCTAATCAAAACATAAATAATTACCTACTTACAATTAATTATCTTATTTTTTAAATTTTTATTAAGTAAGTACTAGTTTTTGCCTGCGGCTCCGATCACGTGGTAATCGGCTATCGCGCGCTGTTCCCTCGGGAACTGTGCATTTTTCCGGGATAAAAAGTAGCATATGTCACTCTCGGGCCCATAAACTATCTCTATGCCAAAAATCACGGTGATCCGTCGCTCCGTTACGGCGTGAAAGATGGACAAACATACAAACACAAACATACGAACACACACTTTCGCATTTTAGTAGTGTGGATGGATTACCTACAATTAATTATCTTAAATGTTTTTTTTTTTTTTATTTTCATTAAGTATTTATTGTGTCGCCTGCTAACACATACGGTTTTCGTAGGTCTGGAACATCTATAGCTACCAGTGGCGAAGCGTTCATAGAACTCTGTGCCCACCGGTTTGATCAGTATTTGGGCTAATCAACTTTTTTACCGACGCTTTGGGCGTCTCCTGCGTTACCAAAATTGTCTCTGGCGTTATCAAAAATCGTACTTCCAACCAGATATTTCACGGTTTAATAGGTCGAACTTACGTAGGATGGCATGTATTCATGTACACCATCTATTAAAATACGGAAAAAACATGTTTACTTATAAAATGTCTGCAATTGACAAGATTTCATTTTGTCAACACCTGTAAATTACTACAGGAATCGAAAGAGTTTTGCCTCCTGAACATGGCAAAATATTTATTATAATTTATTTCTCCATATTTAAAAAAATACAAAAAAATTAAAAAATGTATCTGAATTTGCCAATACTACGACAGAATAGATATGTTTCCTTTGCCTTTTGCACCAGAAAAAGGAGCTGTCATAATTTTGACAACGTCTACTTCAGATTTACGCATGATTTACATGATCTTTTTTTTAATAGAAACTAGACAAAAGATAAAAAGAAAAAAGGTAAAGATCTATTATATCGTAGTTTTGGAGTTAAGCCCTTTTCGAATAAGCACATCTTAAAAACTTTGTAATAAATTAATTAATAATCTTAGCGAAATTTTAAAAACATCAGCGTCTTTCTATTTCCAAGCAGAACAGAGCACGAATCAAATTATAGTCTTAGAAATATGAAATGTTGTCAATTGTTTGAAAAAATTCGCGGACCAATTAGTGTCGGTAAAAAGTTGATTGGCCCATTTACAAAAAAGAATAACAAGATTATACAGAACTTATGAAAGATATAAACGATGTTTGCTTCGGCTTTTCCACGGAAATGTCTACACCACGCCACTGATACCTACTCGTGCTATTGTTATTATCGAACTAATATTATAAATACGAAAAACTTGTGTGATAATTGAGAATTTCTAAACAAGTTTGTACATTCGATTTGCGACTCGATTCAGATCATTTGCAGGTATGTACAGTCGGAGTAAAAAAGGTTCGCCACCCTAAGATCTATTTTCCTTTGCTCAGTATGAGCGCTAATCTGCTTTACCGATTGAGTAGGACTTACTGCGTCAACCTGTCAACCTGCTAAACATCAGTTGACCATAGCAACCCTACAACTACACCTTGGCACTGACAAACACTGACAATTAAATAGAACATTATTTGATTGAAACTTTTAAGAAGTTTATTAAAAAGGTTTTGTATTGATATGAAACTAGATATATGTTAGAGGCGTATACTATTTTGACCCTTGTTCTCGTGTCAAGTAAGTATAATTTGACATGCAATTGACTACTTAGTACTTTGGTTTCAAAACGTACTAAGAGTTTATGACTTAGTAAAGGAATCAATTTAATAACTGACGAAGGTTTTCCTACTCCCACTGTAGATTGAACGATACTGAGTCGTAATTACATAGTCTCTCAAAATGTCCCAATTGGTTTGTATGGAAATTTCCTTTTCTGCTACCACAACTCCATGGATTTGCGGTAACAAAAAAGGAACTTTCCATACAGATTAATTGGAACATATCGGGAGACTACCTTATGTTACTTAAACTCAGTATCGTTCACTCTATCTACCTGCAATTTTTTACCCAAATTGGAGTCGCAAATCAAATGTACAGACTTTTTTAGAAATGCTCATTTATGTATGAATTTAAGTGAAATTTATGTAGTTTTTAGGTAACTGGACATCTGGATTAACAAAAAGGCTACTTTTTATCCCGTTATGTCCACGGCAGCAGGCTAAAATTTCAAAATATTAACCGCTGGGCGTAGAATTATGAAAAAGATAAATATGTAGACAGAGACAGGGTATAATAGGTGAACAAAAAGTTTTTTTTTGAAAACTTTTCTGTTTTTTTTAGGTGTCAGTGAACATTCTAGAAGGGAGGAAGTTCTCGTGGGCCAACCCCAAGTCGGCGACTTCGTACGTCATCGTTGTGCTGGATAAGAAAAAGCACAGGACCAGCGTCAGGCGGAACATGGAGGCACCGTATTATAGAGAGGTAGAGAAGGCATTTTTAGAGCGACAGTACTTCCAGACACGGGGTAAATTAGGAAGACGTAAAGGCCTACAGAAGCAGCAAGGCTACCACGAAATTCGGAAATCGAAGTTCGTATCGTACCGCCCCGCCTACGCTTATGTTATTTAATATGAGAGTGAGAGGGACGGCACGATACGAACTTCGAATTTCGTGTTTCGGAGTAGCCCTTTTGGCGCGGGCTTACTCATACGGCGCGGGTTCTGTATGCTTATTGTATTTTCTCGTTCACAAAATACGTCTCGATCGCGTTCGCGTTAAAATCACAATTTGTAGTCGATTCGTTGTTTACAAACACGGAGAGCGCTTCTAGCGAAAAGTTTTTTTTTTATTTTTTTTTTTATGGGACACTCGACACCAATTGACCTAGTCCCAAACTAAGCAAAGCTTGTACTATGGACACTAGGCAACGGATAAACATACTTATATAGATAAATACATATTAAACATCCAAGACCCGAGAACAAACATTCGTATTATTCATACAAATATCTGCCCCGGCCGGGATTCGAACCCGGGACCTCAAGCTTCGTAGTCAGGTTCCCTATAGGCCATCCGGTAGTCAAAACATAATAACTTTTTTTTTGCATAATAACTTTTGTGAGTGTAGGTTTGCTACGTAAACTATTTCGTCCGTGTATCGTAACGAAAACGGACGACGACGCCGCACAGTGGAAATGTGGCGGCTACGTATCGACGATCGAACGCTCGATTTACGTCTTCGAATAGTAAACGAATGATTTGTTAAAACGCCACACTAGAGGCACAGGTAAAATCAGTCGCACGCGACGCGCTCAGTTAGCGCTGCTCATAAAATTGCTCACCAGGGATTCACCCGCTCTGTGCAAACCGCGTCAGCAAGCGTAAGCCCTAAAAACCTCTTCTTTCTTCTATAGATCAAATCAATCACTTTTTCACCAAACATTGGCCAAATTCTAGCTAGTCAAATAAAGCCAACATCATCTCCCTAAGCTATCTAGCTCCGCGCCTAAGGACAGACGTAGTCGGGAAATCCACTCCGCATGACCCATCACTCCGCTCTGCTACAGCACTCGTATATATAAGTATAAGCTAAAGCAGTATGGAAGCTACGAACAAATCGATCGAATCGAACACACTCACACAGACGCGCGCTCTACACGGCCTCTAAGGGGTCTCGCGGTACTGCAGTTACCGCGTGTGTCTGTGTGAGTATGTTCATTTCGATCGTAGCTGCGTAGCTTACATATTGCTTCAGCTTATATTATATACTGTGGCTCTGCTGCCTCCGCTCCGGACAAGCTTAAGCTCGAAGTTTGTCTGAATTGTTTTAGCACCGCCGATAAATATGTTGTAATTGTAACCAGAGCTTCATGTTTGAACTGTACGCGAGTGTCCATGATGTGCAACGGCAGAGCCTGTTCATCGCCGTCCTGGAGCCGAGGTGCTGCGCCCCCCCTCGTCTGCTGGGGGAAGCCAACATCGACCTAGCTGCTGTTTGGGTCCAGCCACGTAAGCAGTTAAAGTTTTCATTACGAACAACTCGTTCATCTATTGCTTACTTTCCAGCCTCTAGAACTACAACAATGTAATATTAATCTAAGTAGAATAGTAATATACAAATCAATACGTCAACTAAATTGATCCTTGAAATAATGTATATCTGGGGGCACGGCAGTGCCCCCGCCAAGTCGAGCAAAACAAAACAAAGGCACGGCCGTAGGTACCATACTTTTCTCGAAGCCATTCAGGCTATTTTCAACACCCTGTAATAGGCAAAATTTGAAAGTATGTGCGCGTGTGTGTGTGTGCAAGCGTGCATGTGTTGTATTTTTGTAATAGAACAGGAACGATTAGCAGAAATCATTGAAAAAGTAAATAAAATAAATGATATCCCTAATTAAAAAAACTCGAACCTAGATGGGCTAATTTGAATTCTGAACTGAAATTTGTAAATATCAGGAAATTGCAGCTACAAATAAGCACTTATTTTAATACAAGTGTCTCTTATAAAAGACCCCGCACAAGTTGATTACATTTTATATTAAAATATGGCTGCGGGATAGAAGGAATTAATTACTAAAGGCACGGTGCGTTCAGTTGCAGGTTTCCTAGGATATTGGTAGGTACCTGTCTTGGGGCACGGGCGTGTATCGCCAAGTCTAGCGCGGCCGTACCATTTTTCTCGAGGCGATTCATGGCTCTTTTGATCCCCCCGTGATTTTTTTGTGGGTAAAACAAGTAGTTTGATTTTTTTGTATCAAGAGGACCTCTAACCGTCTATATTAAAATAGACTAGATTCTTAAAAATATGCAACCTATGGAAGGTTAGAGTTTCAAGATTATCGGAGATGTAATTTTTCTTTTCTCAATTAAATAAAAAAATATATAACTGGCTATATAAGTAATACTAACAAGGCTGGATCCTAGTTATATAAATAAATAATTTTTGATAATATAAAGATGCTCAGAAATTTCTCATTTATGGCTCCCTACATAACTTCTTGGCATAGGCCATGAAGTATGTATGAAAAGCCTTTATTGTCCGCTGCTCTTACTTTTTAAATTTGGTTTCTAACATTAAACTGACAAAGGAAAAATTATAAACATCCAACCACCACTACTCTGTAAGTGTTTGCGATATTGCGATGGACGGATGGATGGATGGATAAAATATTTCCTGACATTGTTTGAGAAAAGAACTATTACAAACCTCGGCTAGAACAGGGATTGCTGGACTTGTTTTATCCGGGTCAGTCTACCCAAAACTCGCCCATCGATCCCTTACTTCATGGCCTTTGCAGTAATGTACTATTATTATTATTATATTGTTATTATTATAGCCGGTTAAAGTCCATATGACACGCCAGCGAACACTTTTTGCTACGGACTTCGGCAAGTTTCATCTATGTAATTTTTTGTTTGATTGATAAAACAAAAAAAACACATGTTCAACATTTTCTACAAATCTAACTGACGCATTGAACAGAAAACCTATTTTTTTCATCCAAGCATCTACCCAAATACCAAGTAATAGTTATAGGCTTTTTAAATGAATATGTCATATTATATTAATGAGGTAGCTGAAAATGTTGACTAGTATTTGATGATGATTTATTTTGTAACATAGTCATTGAATAGGTGTTTCCATACATACTTACTAAAATACAGAGTGTCATATATTTGATTAAGATATTTAAGGTTCAAATTCTTTCTCGTTCTCCAGTGTGTCACCGACTGAAGTTATAGGTAGGTATAACGTGTCCAGAAATAATAATACCACAAATATAATAGTTATATCTATAACTGACTTGTGAATTATTTTAAGATCTCACAACTATTTGTATTAGTGGAAGAACTGCTTTGCGAGACTTGGCATTTTTTTACATTTTATGTTTTTGATGACGTTATTATATTAAGTTAAATAAAAGCAGTCTGCCAGACTCACAAAGCATAAGATGGTGTTAACTATTTTCCGACAACTGGTAGGTACATATATGGGTCTGTGTACGTGTTCTTCAATTATCATCATCATCATCGGAAGATGATCAACGCACGACATAAAAAGAAACAAGAAGGCACTTTCACCACTATCCTCTTATGTAAGGAAAACAACCTGTTTACATTTACGGATGTAAGAGGTGCGTATTCGTAAAGTGACTTCACCATTATGAATTTATTAAGAAAATACACATTTTTACACAAATATATTAATCGAAGTTTAATAAAAGTCTTATGCATCTTATGTTTTGTCACCATAACGGTATTTGACTATTTTGTATGTGTTTTGTAAATTAATAGAGAAACAATTTTTGAGCTACCATTACAAATAACAAAGTTATGAAGGTTTGAAATTCAAGATTAGACAGAGAAAGATATACTGGCAAGTGACGTCACACGCCAGTGCCGCCATGCTTGCTGCACAGAGAAAAGCGTTTGAGAATGAGACAGGTATAGGTACAGATTTTTCAAAAAATCGCTATAAATCCAATTTTCAGAAGTGCCAGAAACGATTTGGCGGCGTTTCATGATATGCCTAGGAATTTCATGATCTGCCTAAACGTTACTAGGCAAATTGTCAAACGGTGAGTTTTGAACAATATGGCGGATGTCCCTTAGCCAATTCATGAAATGGCGCCATTTCACGATATGCCTAGGAATTTCGTGATCTGGCGGATTTTACGATCGGCCGTCGACATCTATATTTTCATAATAATAATAAGATATGGAAAATTCAGAAGTTGTCAATTACCGTGTTGCTTGTGTTTTTGCCAGATCACACGGTGTCCCACAAGTGGGCGCAGCTGACCCTGCCGAAGGACGACGGCGTCGGGCCGGTCGGCTTCCTCAAGGTCGACATCTCCATTTTGTTCCGCGGCGAGATGCAGGTCATGTCCGCCATCACTTACGAAGAGAAGATGGAAGAGTGAGTCATAAAATTGGATCACTCTGTGTACAAAATTACGAGTAGGTAGTTGCGAGTAGGTACAATCCGTGAGCTCTTAGAAAAACCTTCGGGTTTCGGGGGAAATTGGAAAGATTCGTTAGTAGAAAATGACAATTGCCTTTTTGACTTAGTAGCAATCCAAGCGAAGAGTGCACTCAAGTGCCCATTGCGGCCTATTTACTGAATAAATGATTTGAATTTTGTATTTGGGTGAATCCACGAGCCTCAAACGCTGTCAGTCCCTTGCCTGAGATTTTAAGAATTGGAAGGCAGATTGTTTTTTAATTATGACGCAAATAGCTTCTGTACTCAGGCCAGGATCTGAATCATATGAATTATTTACTTCGTAATATAAACAGCTAGGGACTGACGGCGGTTGAGACGCTCGTGGATTCACCCATTTAAGGGTTAAAAAAACCTATAGCTTGAACGCCAACAATGCCATACATATAGTTTAATAATAAGTAATGGCCGTTATATATGCAGCCTTAGATTATATACAACACTAGATGGACCGTCGGCGGCACGAAAACGTCCCCAAAAAATATAAGCCAATTGTTGGCTTATAAGTCATTTTCCCCTCCTCAGTCTGCATTGTGACACCGTAGGTGACGTATGCGGAGCGCGCAATACAAAAGTGCCGAAATATGACCAAATGTGCTATAAAAGTGTGCCGCAATTATAAAGGCAGGATTAAAAATCCTAATAACGTGACTTTCCATCGGTAAGTACTCCAGAATCCATAAAATTTCGTACGAAAAGATTAAATTATTTAGGTTAGAATTGTGTGTCATTTTTTATAGGTGATACCAGTTTCCAGTGCAAAATTCCCCACAATTCAGTCAAAATCGTACTGAAAAGTTTGTATTGGGCACAAAGTCGAAATATATCGATTTCACCTAAACAGTTTATAGTTTCGCCATGTCTGTCTGTTTTAGTTTTATTAATTCATTTTTTATTTGATTACATTCGCCATTACTTTTACTAGCGTCTAATTTTCGTCGTGTCGTAATAATTTTCCCCCAAACTTTGGAGGATTTGACATTACGTGGTATCATTTAGCACGCACACAGTGACAACCGGATTGACGTAACTCGAGTGTAAAGACGAAGCTGTCACGTGGTCGCCACGCACACAAACAAGAAAAAGAGTGGACGTTTTCAATCGCATTGTTTCTTACTGAGGCTCGGTCTAGTGTTGTATATAGTCTAAGTATGCAGCTAACTCGCTGCGCGCTTGCACCAATAACGATGCACGCTCGCGGCGATACCGTTTTGTTACGCGCTTGCGACGAAAGCGTTGCGTCACGAAACACAGATAGTTCAGAAGTTAATCTCCTGTATGTAATGTACTTAATTCACTTTCATACCTACGCTCGGCAGTCGCTCTATGGTTGTCAACTATGGCTTATGCACCAAAAAGCTAGGTATCGTAGTAGTGGCACTCGTATCTAGTTGTTTGATTTATTGTTGAGAATGAAACGGGAAGAATGGAAATGTAAATTAACTAGCTTTTGCCCGCGGCTCCGCCCGCGTGGTATTCAGTTATTGCGCGCTGTTCCCTCGGGAACTGTGTATTTTTTCGGGATAAAAAGTAGCCTATGTCACTCTCGGGCCCGTAAACTATCTTTATGCCAAAAATCACGTCAATCCGTCGCTCCGTTACGGCGTGAAAGACGGACAAACACACAAACACTTTTTTGCATTTATAATGTTAGTGTGGATATCTAAATTATTTTAATTTAAATGTCATTGTTATTAAGTATTATAAATTTGTCACAGAAAAAATCTTGCGATGATTTCGTTATTGGCGAAATTCAAGATTATTTAATTTAAACATCCGTCCACTGAGCAGTTATAGTTATAACAATTTGTTGCTCCATTATTGCACAAAAAAGTTCACAGACGCATCTCAAGCGGATGGCACTCGCGCTCGCACAGCTCCCAACCGGTCCGAGATATCGTGTCCGTGAGCAGTGTCTGTGTGCGTTGCTCGAGCGCATTTTAATGGTGTTTGATTTCTGAACTATCTGTGTTTTGTGGTTGCCCTCCCTTCGCTTTCAATTTGCCCACAAAATCACCAGTGTGATAAGGCTCCCCGTTTTCCTCGTTTTGTGCATGAATGCAACATTTTTCCAGCAATCTCCTGCTGCCGTCTGGATCTGAGCAGCAGCGTGCCAGCTACCAAGTGACTGTGTACGCGGCGTACTCCATACCCAGCGGCACCCACTGCCACATGGACAGATTTGCGAAGCCCCCAAGCACCTTTGTGAGAGTGTCTTTCTGCGGACTCGTGGTAGGAGCCTTTAGTTTTAGAAAGAAAGAAAGAAGAAAGAAAGAAAGATTTACTTTGGCTCTATAAGTACCACCTAAGACTGAGACTAAAATAAAACTAGCATTAAAACTATATTACTTGGTGACACGACAGGATACCAAAAAGGTTCTCTACTCAGCATGTGTTGCCGCACATTAGGTATTTACAGCAACGCTGGTTTTCTGTGGAGCCCAAAGTAGTTTAGTTGATTCTATTAAATGATATTGTAACGGATAACTCACGTCTTAAATTGAGTTTAGCTCGATATGTTTAGAGCTATTTCGTAGTCCTTCTTCACACGAAGAAGAGAAAATGACACTTTATTCCTTATTCAAAAGACATAAGTTCTATTGCTAACAAGTATGTACTAGTATTAGCACTTTGAACCCAGGAGGCTATAATACTGTCAGAAACACCTCTGACATCACTAAAATACCCCTGCCCCCCGACCCGCATCGTGCGATAAAGAGAGTCGCAAGTCCTGGACGCGGCCTACTATTTCCTTTCGAAATGTTACTTCGGCCGATAACGTTTAATTAACCCCCCTAAACCCCCACGAAACGAGATGATTTTGACGTCATTCGATTCAGTAGACCTTAATCTAGGGCTGTACGTTTTTCTTTTTTATTAATTCAGTTTGGTTAATTAAAAAAAAAAAAACGTCCGTGGTAATTTTCGTGTCAAAAATATAGATATTTAGATGCTTGTAACTATTGTTTTGTACAATATTTCTTGAATATTTCTAAAGTAGGATTACGTTTAACGGAGCAAAACGTTATCGCTTTTTGTGTGAAAATGTGTAGCTACATAATCTTCTTAAGTCAATTAAAGCAATGTTGAAGTACTCGTAAATGCCTGCAGAAGACGTCGACTACTTCAAAGCATTATTGAGATAATTATAGTGAAAAGATTACTGTATTACAATATAAATTACTTTATATAGACTGACTGATGTCGTAAAGTTCTATCTGCAATGAACGTAAGGGTTCTAACTCACTTAGCACCTTGTAGTTTTGTAAGCCCGCATCGAGACGTATTTTGTAACCGGAAACTTACACTAGGGGTACCTACTGTTTTCGCGAATGATAAAAAACTTGATTTTGTTGCCGTTTTTGCTAACGTCTAATGTTATATAGCTAATAGTACGGACGGAACGTGCGCGAGTAAAGCAAGCAGTAGTAAAATTATTTTAAGTAACCACGCTGAAATATTTAATTGGCGAATGCAAACTTTAAGACAAAGCGCCGTGGAACAGGTAGGTATATGAAAAAAAAATGTACATGAACTGCTTTAACCCTTTAGTGGGTAACGGCAAGATATTTGCCGTCATACGACTCAGATATTTTATTTTTTTTCTCAATGAACGTGTTGTTAGTTAATATAACTTTTGGTTCGCATATGAGAATATACTCGTACTAATTTACGAAAAAAAGAATAGCAGATAAACGTTATTCCAACCCATGTTAAATGATGGTTCTTAGGCCTGAACTTAGATTTTTAACTATTCCTTACAATTGAACAAAAATGTTTGTAAATAAAATTTTATTTGCTGGATTTATCCGATAGTCACAATTCTCTACTTTCAGAGACAAGATTGGCGATATAAAGTTTAAAGAAAAAAAATCTGTTATTTGATAATTAAAAAAAATGAAGACGGCAATATATTTGCCACTATCCGTTAAGTGTCTGGTGTTTATTAAAGGAAAGGGTGGGTTAGGCTACAATTGTTATTGTTTTATATATGGAGCAATAGCTTAATTCAATACTTCAAATTTGCCTTTTACCTTTATTGCTGAATTAGCCGTGTTAGTTAGAAATGACAACGGAAGTAAAAAAATCTCGCAAAAAAAGTGTTGATTGTTCGTGCGTGCAATCTTATAAAATATAAAATATTGTTGTTGCTTAACTCGAAGGTTAGGTATTTTTAATTTATTTATTTTAGATACGTCGTGCCACCCGTAGTTCCCCCGGCAAATTGACATGACGGTCTTGTCACTTAATGCCCTTGGCTGATAGCGGCAAACATATTGCCGTCTTATAATTCGGAAACCCTGCAATCTTCTATATATATAAAAATCAATTGCTGTTCGTTAGTCTCACTAAAACTCGAGAACGGCTGGACCGATTTGGTTAATTTTTGTTTTGAATTATTTGTGGAAGTTCAGGGAAGGTTTAAAAGGTGAGTAAATATGAAAAAAGAAAAGAAAAATAAAAATGAAGCGGGACGAAGTTTGCCGAGTTAGCTAGTAATATATACATTTCTCTTTCTCAAAAATCATAAAAAAAATCATTCATGCTGTGCGTATCGTTAAAGTTCTCGATTCATTGCTTTAAAAAAATAATGGTCAAAGGGTTAAAGTGTAGCGTAATCTTCTTATCAAATTACTTAGAAGTTTGCAAAATATCGGCTCGCAGACTTATTGAAAGTCCGAATGTAATGTTTATCAGAACGATCGTTTGTCATAACTAATTTTTCACGGAATCCAATAATTGTTCAAAATTATTATAAAACAAACCTAACCTATATAGTTTTCTAAAGGATGACCATTTAAAATTTGCCGAAAAATGTAAGGTTTCAGTGGGGAAAAAATTATGACAAACGATGATTCGGACAAAAATACGGTATGACTAGCGAAGAGTATGCGAACTTTGGCACTCCCGTCAATCTTACTTGGAACTTATTTTCATGTACATTGCTCTCTCGCAGGCCAAGACCGGGATCCAATGCCGCACCAACAACCCAGTGTATGCCGAACAAATATCAATGGTCGAGATGTTCCCAAATATCTGTCAGATGATAAAGCTAGAAGTGTGCTCGGCCGACGGCTGCGCTAATAGAGTACTGGCGAGCACGCACTTGAAACTCACACAGATCTCGCATGGTGGTGAGAATGGTGAGATTATGAGATATGTGAGATCTTAACCCATTACAACCGTAGGAATGGTGACAACGAGCAACAATGGGGAATGTCTGAAAAATTTAGAAACGCTTGAAACTTTTTATATCAATAGGAATAACTTTTCTAATTAACAGAAATAATATCACATTTTTAAGTAGCACCGATTAATTAAAAAAAATTAAAGAGTTTTCTTTACCGCCAAATTATGACAGTCCGGTCGGTTACGGGTTGTTCCATAGTCCAGAATAAGCTGACATGAGCTTCTACAGGTGTGTAGATGAAAAACAGGGTCGGTATTATCCGAGCCTGTAAAGAGTCACTTGTGAAAACGATCGAGTGAAAGACGCATAAGTAAATTCTTTTTTAATGTTTTTACTCTGGACTATGGAACAACCCGTAATCGACCGGACTGTCGTAATTTGGCGGTAAAGAAAACTCTTTAATTTTTTTAAATTAATTGATGCTACTTAAAAATCTGTTATTTTTTTCTGTTAATTAGACAGGTTATTCCTATCGATAAAATAAGGTTGTTACGCTGCCGTATAATAACCTTTTTGACGTAATCTTCTTAATCTGTTACTGGCAGGTTCGTATTTGGAATAAGTAGTAAGTTACAAGTATTGATTTTAGCATTCTTTTGTTTTTTCGTCGTCGGACTTTTGACGTCAGAGAGAAAAGCGTTCGAGGACCCAGAAAACGAGCAAATATTTAAATATTTTTTTTGTTATTTCACGGTGTATCCTATGATTTTATGCTAATGAGTTTTCGCCCCATACAAATTACATAAAGTTTGCACCGATCTTCACCATCACCTGATTTTTGACGATGTTTGACTATGTAAGTTTTAATTTTTTGCTCGTATTACAGGTCACACCCGGTAGAAATTGGAATCTGTAGAAATGGGAAACTGTAGAAAAGAGAATCTATAGAAATGGGAATCTGTAGAAATGGAATTTATAGAAATAGGAATTTGTAGAAACGGGAATACGTAGAAATGGGAATCTGTGACCTTTACAGCAATGTCTTTACAGGTTTCCTGCCTACATTTGGGCCTTCCCTTCTCCACATGTATGGACCTTGGAGCTCGGCGGCGGTGACCACTGGTGAAGACGGTCCCTACCACCGCGGGGTGATGCTGGTTGCTTTGAAAACTGTGGTCCCGTATTACAAGCACAGCATCAGGACTATTAATGTGGAACCAGTGGCTCCTTTTAAACAGGTCAAAGTCTCCTTGGAATTTTAATACTATTTTGTTTTTGCTCAGACAAACACCGAGAGCTGTTGCCGCTCATCTACTTCTTCTGCCGACTGTACTCTACTTTATTTTACGTTATGCTAGCATTTTAATTTATGAAGGTTTTGTCATCAACCGCATTCTTTGATAAGAATGTGATTGATAAAGTAGCTCAGAGTTACAACATTAAGGGCTGACACTAGCTGATGCGTTTGTACACGCAGCAGGTAAATGCTTATTGAAATAGGTACGTACGCGTCGCGTGCGACGGATTGTACCTGCAATGCAAGTAATAGGCAGTAGTTCGACTTCATACTAGCGCCCGAATCGACGCACGCACACAGCCAAGCGTCATTTACACGGCCGTTAGCCAATCTTCGCAAGACAAAACTACGCACGCCAGTGCCACGCCGCGCGTCTGGCCCTCCGGGCGCTGGACGAATGCTGTCGCTGCTCGCTCTACTTGCCCCCATTTCGATTCTGTAACGTGTGACTATAGCGCTCGGTACTAACCCCCTTATTCATAAAACTTAACAAGCCTATGTTAATTAACAAATGCTTTGTCCCTTTCTAACAAATACAAATGTCGAAGTGACAGATAAGGACAAACGAATTTTAGCGGCATTTTAACTAAAATAGGTTTGATTGTCGTTTATGAATAAGGGGGTAACTCTTCAACAACAAGTCGTTTCGAACTTGCCTCAATAGACGCAATTTTTTTTCTATTACTAAATTATAATTAAATGAATAAATAAATAATCAAAAAATTCACATTGTTTTATTCCTATACTTAAAACTACACATATATGATATACAATAAAAAATCTACACACGTCTGTTTTACTTTTTGTAGACGTCAACCCTAGCGCTCCGCCCCGCCGTAGGAATAAATTTCTAGAATAAGGCTGAGTCAATCTACTGTCTATTATTTGTACTGTGTTGCAGGTGTGCACCCGCTCCAACTAAAGTAGGACTTACCTAAACAATTTTTTTTTAAATAAATTTCGTTACTTTTCCTCTGTGCTAGTTCATTCCTCCAATACGTCTTTGGTCAATGGTTTTTATCAAACGTAACGTTTTACCAAACGTCATCTTACAGGAATCGCAGTGGTCGTTGGAAGACTTCTGCGTATACTGTCCCATCTTTGAAGTCTCCATGCTGGATAGAAAGATTGCCGGAAAATACTGCGGTGTCGCCGTCACAATCGGCGAGATGCCTTGTGAGAATAGACCAGATGAAGGTAATGTCTAGAGACGGGATTTTATGTAGATGTATAATTATGTAATATGATGATCGGATAGCCAAGTGGTTAGAGAACCTCTATGAAGCTGGGAGCCCCGGGTTCCATCCCTAATTTGTATGAATAATACGAATGTTTGATCTCGGGTGTTGGATGTTTAATTTTTATTTAAGTATGTATTCTTTAAACGTATGTTTATCCAATGCCTAATACCTATAGTACACATTATATAGTACGCATATGTAGTACGTATAGTATAGTATAAGGTTTGCTTAGTTTGGAACTAGATCAATGGGAGTCAATTGTCCCATGATATTTATTTATCATTTTATTATTTACTTATTGCATATTTACATACGCACATAAAAACTGTTGGAGAACCGATTGTCGGATTCTTGGGGCTAGAATGTAGATCTAGATTTTTCGAATGGAATTGGCGGTTTCCATAGATTCATCACCATCACCATCATCATCAGCCAAAAGACGTCCCCTGCTGAACAAATGCCTCCCCCTTGGAACGCCACAATGAACGACAACTCGCGACTTGCGTCAACCGGTTACCCGCGATTCTAACGATGTCGTCAGTCCACCTAGTGGGAGGCCTTGCCAACGCTTCGTCTTTCAGTTTGCGGTTCCATACATTGTTCATGATTTGTTATTATTATTTAAAAAATGTATAGAAACCACAATTTTTGTCAGACTTATTTCAACAAAAGTGTTAATGTATTAACTGATATCGAAAAACTAATTTTGTGTCACGTCAAAAATTTCACCTTGTATACGTTATGCCTAAACAAACCGGTTTCGTCAAAATTCTTCTATAATTGTATTGCTTTTGTATTGTTCTTGTATTGTGATTCTTGTGTGTTGTAAGGGCATTCCACTAATTGGAAAATCGTTGTCCTTGGCTTTTTTGGAAAAACGTGTTGAGATAAATGGTAAAGAAAAATGTTTCTGTATTTAAAAACAACCGTATTTTTAATCTTGTCTAATATTATAGGAAAAATAAAACTACTTATTTAATTAAAATTTTTCAAGCACCCCAAAAAACAGTCCCCTGCCTGACATGTCCGCAACCCAGAATTTGATAAGTATCAGATAATATTAGCCATGTGTTACAATTTAGCAAGATTTCTCTATTGAACTTAAAAAGCTAATTACACCATTAATGATAATAAAGTAGTATTTCAATTAATATGCATGTCATTTTATTAATATTTTTAATCAAACATTGTCCCAAGAGTACAAAACAGTACCCTGTTGCCTGATTATGATTAATATAAAATAATTGGTAAGATTGACATTTATGCATACATTTTTATATAGGTCACAACACTGTAGTTATGGTGCAAAACTATTTTTACTGTTCAATTCGTCATAGTTTGCAGAAGTGAAAGTTGGCAGGGGACTGTTCAAATTTTCTAATTAGTGGAGAAATACCCATAAACACCCACTGAATCGAATCAGTAACACATTTATCTATAATTCTTGTCTTTTAACTAGATGTCTAAATCACTTTTTTCACAAAAATTCGCTTGATATCAATATTTATTTTTCATTTGAAAAATCTTCGTCAAAATCTGACGTTATTTCTTGATTGAAACATGTGTATAATCTATAGTAGCATAGACTAGCGGAGAGATGGTGGAAAATTTGTCATTTAAAAATCGATTAATGCGCCGATGAATAAGCTATTTTTATTTACTTTCCTTAACATTAAAAAATAGTTACTGCTTTTATAATTGAATAAACAGTCTTTGGAATTAAATTAAGTATTGTAAATAATAAAATAGACAAAAATACGTTGATCTATTCAATTTATAAATAATCGATTTACTGAAAGATTATTCTTCTTCTCTTTTAAAATATGGCTTCTGTCCTAAATAATAGGACAATTTCGCCAGTGTCAAAGTATTCTCTTTCGAGAGGCAACGTTGTAGGGTGATTGTAGTTTTTGTAACTTGATAGTAAAATTACAGAAACCACGTGGAGACAACTTGCGGATTAAAAAATGTCGATACGAGAGCAATATAGAATTTTGTGATCACTGTTCACTGTTAAGGTTAATCGCCGCATAAAACACTATCAAAATTATACTTAAACTAGCCAAAGAAACAAAAATAGCAAAAGTAGATATTGTCTACATCCGCCATGTTCGAATGCTGCAAATCGAATCCTGAACAGATTAATTATCTTGCAATAGGATCTAGGTTTCCACATGCCCAAATGTCTATGGTCGGGTTAATGGCGTCTTTGTTTACGCTTGTCACAAACTGGATTGGAATACGACATAGGTATAGATTTAGGTACAGTCACTATTTAATATCTCGGCTATATCGCAGCGTGCAAAATATCTGACACGTCCTTCCGGACCTGAAATAGAGTTAACCCGCACGCTTTGATGTGTCAGATATTGATGCTGGCGACCGCACCGTAGTTAATTAATCCAATTTTTTGAACTCCATAGCACTCCGAGGCTTTTCAATTTTGCAGGCCAAAATTTACGTCACAAATTGAGTCAGACATTTTTAAGATTAAACTAGTTTTGTTACAGTTCTATCGGCAGGGAGCGAATCTTTGATACCGGGTGACGTCATTATGACGCCAATTGACATATAGGGTGTTTTTATAAAATTTACCTACACAACATATTATTTATTTATTCTCCTCAATGGCGGCCTTCAAGGCTTGGGCCAATGTCAGTTAAATAAAGATAAATATATTCTTCTTCACGTAGTACGGTAATTGTAGTTTTTGCAACTTGATAGCAAAATTCCAAAAACCACGCGGAGACAACATGCGCATTAAAAAATGTCAGACACGAGAGCAATATCGAATATTGTGATCACTGTTCACTGTTAAGGTTAATCGCCGCATAAAACACTATCAAAATTATACTTCAACTAGCCAAAGAAGCAGAAATACCAAAATTAGACATGGTCTACATCCGCCATGCTCGAATGCCACAAATCGAATCCACAACATATTAAAAGAGTGACATAAGTATAAGTACTGGCTGTCTCAAGTGTCAATAAAATATCCGTCTGCTAAAGAGGCCAATAAGTTTTAGTGATTATTTATTTCTACTCGTAAATAAAAACACTGTATGAAGCTTAACGTCATACGGCTGTCACCGGCATCAAAGTTTCGCTCCCTATTTATCGGTTAAGTATAATTCCGTGTGCTTTTTGAGAAAAACATAGTTAAAATCATAATATTTTATCATATTCAGGGAAATCCGTATGACAGTTTTTTTTTCAAATTTAGATAAGTTCATTCAAGCCAATCAGCGAAAGAACTTTGTTATTTTTTTTCTTTTTTTTGACAGTTTTTTTTTTCAAATCAACATTCCAGAATACAGAGGCCGTAATGCCTAACTTTTGAGAAGCTCGTGATCGCATTCAAATGACTGTTTTTGTATGCGAAATTTGTCATTTGATTGCGAGTTTTTTTCAAAGACAGATAAATTGTAATTGATTATATCAAATGAAGGTAAATCCAATAAACATTTTATTATTTGAAAATAATGGATGGTTTTAACGCTTAATTTGCCGAACAGGGTCGCTATATTTAACCCTTTCAAACCCAGCCGATACGATTGTGCGGGCTAATTACCAGTGATCGTACTTTTTCCAGCATTTTTGGTACAGTGCTAGGGTTGTCAGTAGAGCCCAATATTAAATTGTTTGAACCAAGAATCAAATAAAATCATTTAGACTTTATGGTAGAGCGAGACATGAAATGACAGATACAGAGATGTTTTTTTAACTGAAAAACATGCAACCTGTTTGCTAACAAAACATTCTTTTCTCTATTTTGCATTTAATTTATTTTGGTTTACTTGTCAACGTCATTTTTATATTCGGCCTAGAATAAAGTATTTTCTCTTGCAATTTATTGAACTATGCTGAAGAATATAAACAATTCCAATTGGATCTCATGGCAAAGCTGGAGATTCAAAAGCTTCGACGTGGAAATAATGCTCGTGGTAAAAAAAATGTAAAAAAGGAATAGTAGCATAAGTTTCAAATATTATTACATTTTTATTTTTGCAGTGCCCAATATATGTTCCTGCTTTTTTAATTTTCGAGACAGGTGTTTAATGATTATGCTCAAACAAGTTCACTTCTTGAAATTTGATGATTCATTGTTGGGACGAAGTCGTAGGGGTTCTTCGAAAATATCAACTGAAAAATGTCCAAGGTAATTTAGTAATAAGTACATACACAGACTGTAATTTTTTTACATGTTGTATTTTACGATCTCTCGGTAAGGTGCTCCTTAACTCCAAGCTATACTCCAAACTATTACTTTTATTTTCAGAAAAAAAACCTGGTTGCTGTTGTTCGACAGGGCAATCAAAACTATGAAAATTTTGAGGAATTTCGGGTTGCAGTAATAACTTTTATACACAATTATAATAACTGATTACGTAAAAAAAGTGTTTCATTTTCAATGACAACATAATATTACATAATTTTAAACGTCAATCATATTATACACGTCGACAACCCTAGGTCGTTGTCGTGTGTCATTTCACGTCCTCGCTCCAAGAATGCTGGAAAAGTACGATCACTGTTAATTACACTGTACATAAGGTCCACTGTCACAACCCTACATTTGAATTTTGAACTTGACATGGATTGTACATAAAGTCCATTGTCGTAAGACTTTTCATATTCGGCTGGGTTCGAAAGGGTTAATGCTTTAGCCATAGTAAAAAAACTGCCTTTCAAATCACCGTATTAACGTTATTATCACAATTTTTCCCAAACAGTTAAAGTGTTAATTAGCTGGGTTTGAAGTTAAGCGACCTAATTATACGATGGCGAATCAAAACTTTCTTAGAATACGATCAAAAACAAAAGAAAATCAATATTTTTTATTTTATTTTTCTATATATATTCCTTCTTGTTCTATACATTTATTATAACGTTTTAAATTTTTTTTATTCCATCATAAAAATAATTTCTTTTTGAGTCTCGAAAAACTCCTCTACAGCACCCATGACCGCGTTGTCATCGTCAAATTTAATTCTGCGAATGTGCTCCTTTAGTTTCGGAAATAAGTGAAAATCACTCGGAGCTAAGTCTGGCGAGTAGGGCGGATGATCAAAGAGCTCAAAACCAGCTTGGCGGATTGCAGTGAGGGCCATCTGTGACCGATGAGCTGGAGCGTTATCATGATGGAAAAGCACTCCAACGCGCAATTTTTTCTCGACGTTTTTTTTTAATTGCTTGCCGGACTTTTGGGATCATTTCGGTGTAATAGGCACCAGTAATGGTTTTACCTTTTGGTAGATAATCAATAGGTAAACAGGATTCCTTCTGTACCCCAAAAAACTGAGGCCATTACTTTACCTGCCGTTGGAAATACTCGGAATTTCTTTATTGGAGGGGAAAATGGACGTTTCCAGGACATGCTTTGCTTTTTCATTTCAGGATCAAAATATCAATTTACTACGTAATGGCGCGAACGATTCGAATAAAAGTAACGGTCAAATATTACATGAGAATGACAGCTCAGAATAAAATAAAAAAAAAATTAAAAAGTTTATGTAAATAGCCAGTTATAAGAACTTTTTGATTCGGCCCTCGTATAATTAGGTCGCTTAACTTCAAACCCAGCTAATTAATTCCACTTTAACTATTTGTGAAAAATTGTGATAATAACGTTAATACGGTGATTTGAACGGCAGTTTCTGGCCCTCCGTATGTTTGCAGTAACAAGTAATTTTGTATGAAAAGTGGGCCAATTTTGTACCGCTGAGTATAGAATTATCTTGCTCATTGTTTGACGTCCTTCGCATAAGACAATAAGGAATGAAATCAAAGCAAAAACACTTTGACATCCGATATCTATGGGTACAGTAGAGAGCTGTAATGAAACACTCGGCAAGTTGAAGCTTTATTACTTTTCCGCCTAGCTGTTCCTAGTTCCAGACTTCCAGTTATTGCTTTTTATTATGCACCTAGATATTTCATTTCATTTATCTTCCATTGCAAATTTAAATCCGATATCGTCGTTTCAAACATCCGTCATACACTGTGTTTTTGTTGATTTCCGCTAACTTCGGCAGATAGCTCAGATTACTGATATAAAAAAAATTGAGATAAAAAAATATTGTTTTCATGCATAATAACTTCACGGTCTTTGTCAATGGTCAAATTTTAAAACGTGACGAGTGACATTGACGTGGGAAGTAAGAGAGACAAAAAGAAATTCACTTATTTAACGTTCCTCTGCTAATTATGTGTGAATTCACGTCACGGGTTATATACGGACTTAAAAAAACTTCATAAATTGTCTTTACTCTGTTTTACTGCCAAAAATCATTACCTTAATTATTGACTATCTTTTAAACACCGACCTGTGATGTTGTGTGTTAATCAAACTCAAGTTACAAGTAAACACTATTTGTTCTCAAACCGTACTACTTTATAATGTAACAGTAAGTATGCAGTAACATGTAATTTTGTATTTGCAAGTGGGACAAATTTTGTGCCGCTGAGTATATTTTATCAAAGAGCGGACGACGGATGCAATACGGTCACGAAATCATAAGATGGATAAAAGTTCTATAAGTTTTTGTTGTACATAACATAATTACGTCACTAATAAATAATTTATGGATTTTACTGTGTGAAAAAAAAATATGTTTTTTATTTATTTAAATCGGTAGGTACATAATACCTCTATTCTCTGTAGTACATAATTAGTAAATTGAGAAATTACTTTTAAATTATCATCTCTTCAGGGTCTTCAAACTAATATGTGTTCATATGTATTACGTCTTAGACTTGTTAATTACACTAACGTTTTCATTTGGGACTTAACGTGCGTTTCCTTCATTATTTATTATTTAGAATAATTATGGCAAATGAAATCATACCCATGTTAAGTATATCGTTCGTCATGATTTTGACGTAATTATATCATATATATTATAGTTATGTATAGACGCCGCCAATTATGTCATGTATATTATATGTATAGATGATAAAGACCTGTTGAATATTCGCTTAACCCTTTCGAACCCAGCCGAGTATGAAAAGTGTTATGACAATGGACTTTATGCACAATCGCATCGGCTGGGTTTGAAAGGGGTAGAGTTAACGGAAATCAAAAATAACGCGGCGTATTTTTTCAATAAATAAATGATTTGTACGCAAGCTCTGCGTGAGCTCAATAAAGGTAACTAGTGCATTCAGATTCCTTAATCGATTTTTATTGCCGATATGCGCATAATTGGAATTCCCCGTACCTTTGGTTATAATATAACCATATTATGATCATATTATGATTTTGTGCGATTAATAATAAAAAATAATGAGTATACTAACGCTTTCACTCAAGATATTATTATTCTTTTTCAAACTACTATCGGACTTAGCTTAGTTTAAGGATGGGGATTCTTCCGAAAAAAATCGACTCTTGAATCGATTCGAATCGAGTCATGAACGATCGATTCTCGAAGAAATGGAACTAAAAGATTGATTTTCTAAAAATCTATATTTTAGATCTGCTTTTAGAATTCGTATTTTTTCAATAACGAATCAAAAAAATTACAAAGACTCTTTGATAATCGTAATAGACAGACAGCGGTACAGGTGAAACTAAATAATAAAAACTTGTAAAAACAAAATAACTCGTTATTCGGTTATTAACTGTTCAAACACCACGAATAATGTAATAATTTAGTTCTTAAGAAAAATATGTTTTCTCAGTAAGTGATTGTAATCTTATGAGAAATAAAATAATCTAAAACTTTAAATAAAGTTGGAACTCTTAATCGTGGTCCTTTCATCGGTAGTTAGTATGTGACCTAAAATATCTGTTATTAATTAAGTTTTTGTGTCAGTGCTGATTTTCTTCCGAAATTGGTGAAGCGCAACTGACAAGTGTGTAAAAATAAATTAAAGTACTTACTTGCTTAGCAAAACATTGGAATAATTTTCGAAATAATTAAGGTATTTTCTAAGTACCTATAGGTATGCATCAAACTAACTTAAAATAACAATAAAAAAATAGTTGAGGTGTCTGAGGTTTTTGCTAAATATTTTTTAAAGTAAACAAAGACTCACTAGATTACTCGTTATGTATGTTTGTTATATTTGTGGAAATTGGTGTTGATCCAATATTGACATTAACACTTCTTTTTTATTATTCACAGATTTCGTGTCTCTAATGTCTGCAATAAGTAAGTAAACATTAATCAAGTCATCTACAAAGGTACACGCGCGACAAGTTTCACAAAAGCATTGTTTCCTAGTAGCAAAGTTTCGCATCGCGTTCTTTCATGATCGCAAAATTAATTATTCGTCTTTTTTCATGTAGCTATTTTTCATTCACCGTTTTTTAACGCTCGCGTTTATTTTTTTCGCTTATTTTACCAGTAGATTATATTAGCAGTCGCATATATTTTTAGCAGCATTAGGCAAACCACGCATTATGTCGACAGAGCCCCGCTGAAGCGGGGCTCCTATTTCTGGGCGGTCTGCCCGTCGGGCATCTGAAGATACCTAACGAACCTAAACTACCTATTAATGTGTAATAATACTAATAATATGGACACTAATGGGTAACGATTACTTAGAAATACCAAGTTAGAATAATGATTTCGAGTAAAATAATCTAACAAACCGCACTGTAATGTACTGATCATAGATGCGAGTAATAAAAAAATCTACTGGTAAAATAGCCACTCACTTGCTTCGAATTTTGAGTTGAACTCTATTAAAAAAGAAAAAAGACGAAAAATAGATTTTCGATCGTGAAAAATCGCGATGTAAAAATTCGCTATTCAGGAAAAATACGTTTGTGAAAATTATCTAACAAACCCACGTATCATGTCCGATTTAAAGTGTAAATTAGTCTGGAATATTTGTAATGTTTTCGTCGAAGTTTTCTTTATCGAATTTTTGTATAGGTATTGATATTAAACTTTTAAAAAGACAATACGTCATAATTAAGTCACATGAAAAATATGATTTAATTTATGATTTATAAGAGTTTTGTTAGTCTTATAGGTATATATTTACTATCATATTATTGGCGCATGCAACTAACACTTAGCCAATAAATTTTTTCTACTTTGTCGTATTGACTTCGTTTAACAAAATTAAATAGGTACTAATCTGGAACACAATGACAGCTGATTACTTTCACAGCCTTGTAAGTGCGCTGTTAATAAAAAAATAAGTACTTAATTGCCACGGAAATACAGTTGCCACCACTTATTGGTGCAATCTTCTAACGGCTGATGGCAGACGGCTTTTTTTGTTGTTGTAAGTAATTAGATTCATCGGTTGCTAAATCAAAAGTTTCAGTTTATTTAATTGCACATTTTATTAAATAATTTTCTGAAAAATTATGTCCTGTTAAGGTGTAGTAATTTAAGTTACATTAAGTGAATCTATAATGCTGAGCGGCAAAAAATGTGGACCTCAAATGCAAAAGTCAAAGTCAAAGTCAAAATATCTTTATTCAATTTAGGCTATAACAAGCACTTATGAATGTCAAAAAAATCTACCACTGGTTCGGAAAACCTCTGTTGAAAAGAATCCAGCAAGAAACACTCTACACCCCTTAGAGGCCGTGTAGAGCGCGCGTCTTGTGAGTGTGTTCGTTTCGATCGTAGCTCCGTAGCTTCCATACTGCTTTAGCTTATATATATACTGTGGTAAAGGTTTGAATTACAGTTGGGGGGCGCCGAGGAAATTTAGCCCAGGGCGAGTGCTAAAACCGGCACTGGCTGAGCTGTGCGAGAATAGATAAATGAAATGTTTCTATTGTTGCATGAAAATTATATTCCTCGCAAATCTCTGATGAAAACGCAGCCGTAAAGTGTAGCACGCTGGTTCACGGTGGTTTTATAAAGTCCTAAATTGTTGTCATATGTTTTTGAAACTTATAACTGAAATGACTTGGTACTTAATGACGTGGTACAAAAAGACAGTTAAGAGTGTTGTCGACTGTACGTCTTTAAAGTAATTACAGATCAGTTATTGACGAAGCTATTGAATTAACCTACATAGAGAAGTAGGTTAACCTACTAATTGATGTCAGTACTTAATTATTTATTAAAGGACATGTATAAAAAATTCTTTAGATTAATAATAAATGATATTTTTGAACTTGTTATTAGAGAAAGTGTTGTTATTGTTAAATGTTGACGCCATTAAAAAATAATTCGAAGGCATGACTCCAGTGAAAAAACGCTTTATTTTAGCCCTGAAAACCAGATTAATTTTCGATTTACTGTAGGTAAAATTAGATTTTTTGTGGCTTTAAAACAAAATTAAGTAGTTAGTTGATTGAGTTGGCGAACAAATAGCGACTTATGACGTCATAAGTCGCTATTGCCATTGAAACTCTATGGGAGAATTGCGTTTTGACAGCTCATAAAAAGTTTTTCAGTTGATTGGTGGCGTCAACATCCCTATTTCCTCGAAGCATTCTCGGGAAATACAAAAAGCGAGAAGCCAAAATATCAAATTTAAACATTTATCTTTTGAAATTTAAACCTTTTTCAGTCCCGTCTAACTTAGATAATAATATTCTAATGCAAAATTAATCATAGTTTAATATTGTTTACAGATAGAGTCATTCTCGTTGCCGCGTGCCGTGGTTCTTATTACAATGTCATTAATGTCTAATTTTGACAAATTCACGCGTCTTCGTCGATGGCACTAGTTATACCTATGAGTGATTAACGCAAAGACGAAAACTATTTTTAACAAAACAACATCAATTCGTCGCGTTTCGCGTCGTTGCACTATCTGCGGCGACACATGCTGAGTGGACTCCTTTTTGAGACCACAGTCAACACTGTTATAGCTATTAATATACTTACCTACTATTAAATTAAGTTATTCCTGTAAAATGTTGTTGCATTGTGTGTTTCAAATAAATTTTTCTTCTTCTTCTTCTTAATTGATTTTGTACCATAATTGTAAACGTAGCAAGTCGAAAATTTTTGTACATTATGTGGTCGCTATATCGACTATACAATGGAAAAGGGTTAATACTAGTGAATCTGTAAGCTCTAGAACTCGTGAGTCAGTCTTTGCATAAGTATGTATCTTACATTAATGTTCACCATGCATATAGAAACTCTATTGGTACTTTGGAAAAAATAAATTGACAAAGAAACCTAATTATCGACGCCATCACAAAATTTTACGAGATTCGATTAAGAAATTTTTGCAGGTGGTAGGACCTTGTGCAAGGTCCGTCCGGATTGCTACCACCACCTTGCTCGCTAATCCTGCCATGAAGCAGCAGTGCTTGCACTGTTGTGTTTCGGAGCGGAGAGTAAGACATCCGGTGAAATTACTGACACTTGAGGTATTCCAACTTAGGCCTCTAGGTTGGCAACGCATCTGCAATACCCCTGGTGTTGCAGATATTTATGGGCGTTGGTGATCTCTTACCTTAGCTCGTTTGCCTTCCAGTCGAATAAAAAAAAAGAAATCGACCGCTCACTTTCTCAACTCAACCTCGTACCTGGCCACGTTAAATTGCTTTAGGAATCGTCTTTATGTCAAGTATGATAGTGTTGACACAATACAAGTTATAGAAAAAAAATGTCCTGGTGGCAGAGGATCATGGGTCCAAACCCCGGTTCGCGCCTCTGAGTCTTTGATGGCGCGACATTGGCCATTGTTTGGTTAGGTACGTGAAATTGCGGTATCCCAATGGATAGCGTCAAAACCTAGTTTTTTCTATTCCGTGGTCAAAACGCTATGTAGTAAAATCGATGTTAATTTCAGAAGACGGCAAGCTCCACTACACGGGAACGATGGATGTTCTCAAATCCCGACCAGTCTATGGCTACTTGGAGTTTCCGAACGAGTTCCCCGTTCTCCAGCTGGCTGTGCGTCTGCCAGACTTCAGGTTCAGGATGTTCAGGAACAATATGATACACGAGATTGTGAGCGATTTGGTTAGTTAGATTTGAGATCAACTATCGATTTGACACCGACAATCAATTTGACACCGCCAATTAAGTAATTTGACACCACCCGATTATTTTGGCACTAAAAAGAAATTTAACGTCTCCAATTAATTTGACGTTATCAATAAATTTTACACTATTTTTAAAATAGAAATATTTTTATTCATGCTTGGCACATAAAATAGAACAGAGCAAAAATACATGAATTTTTTTTGATATCTTTTTACTGAATTTTAAAACTAATTTCGTTTTTCGATTTAAAATGGTCTAAAAACAAATAATAAGTCTCTTGATCTTCACAGTCAACTAAAGGCTGACTAGGAATATAAAAAAACCTGACGCGAAGGAAGCACTTCTGGGTTTTATATTGCAACATTCTTATACTTACTAGACGATACCTACCAGTAATATTTGCAACGGTGTCGGTGATATCATTCAAAGGAATATTTTCTAGTCCCTCGGACTTTTTCTACGAAAAATACTTTTATACGTTATAATATTATTTTCTTCCAAGGATATGGAAAATCCTCGGAATTTTAACGCACAAAACCCAATATAACACTTTAAAATGCCACGCGCAAACAACGTTAAACTTTGACACAATAGACAGGATGACTTTTGAATTTAGTGTTACCAGTGCAAGAAATTAGTTCTATTGGTTTTCCGCAATATGGCGAGGTTTTTTATAATTTCTGGTCAGCCTTTGCTAAACTCTACTTTTTGTCTCATTTTCTCCAAAATTGGAAGCAGAATGTAAATATCATTACAGGAAATGGATCTGTCAAACGCGGAAAGTCGTCTCCTCAGCCACGACTACTCTTACCCAAACGATCTCATAGAGCAGCTGAATCGCTCAATCGATGATGCTGCAGCCAAGATCCTGAAGTTTCTGGACATCATGCAGTACTCCAGCGTTAGTGAAGGTCGGCAGTACAGCACTGAACTGGATCTCAAGCAGATGCAACTGCAGAAGGAGGAGATTGTACGTTATTGTTATTACATTGTCAGGGGTCACGTTCATCTCAAGTTTGATGACACAGTCTTTAAATTTTTTGGTTTATTATTATAATTATTTATTTTTATTTTAGGTAAGTATAAACGTCATTGAAAGCGTAATAAAAAAATCGTAATATGCCGCAAATCAAAAATAATCATTTAAATTTTAGAATCCCGGAATCAGGTAGTTTTAACAACCCCATATGATTACCTGCTTCTTCTGCAAAGTATAGGTATAAAATAGACCTTTCTTATTCCGATTACTAGGCATTAAGGAATACAAGGAATATCTTGTATTCCATGGACATTATCATACCGTTTCTCACCAGGAAAGAATCTACCAACGAATATCGAAGAAGACCAAGAATTCCTCGCTTAGCCTCTTCCCACCCAGCAAATCTTTTTGTGAGAACGAGGGTGGCACGAAAAAGGCAGTCAAGCTGCTGCTGGCCGAAGGCAGAACTGTAGTCCAGGACTTGCAGACCCTCATTTTTAAGGTAGTACGGTGATTAGCTCAATATTTCGCCGACGTATCCCCAAATTTGGGCCCCACAGGAAACCAGCGTTACTGCACATAATGTGCAGCAACACATGCTGAGTGGAGACCCTTTTTGGTATCCTGTCTGTCACCAAGTAATACAGTTTTAGTGCTAGTTTTAGCCTTAGTGTTAGGTGATACTTATGGAGCCAAAATAAATCTTTCTTTCTTTCTACATCGACGAAAAGATTTTGTGAAACTGCAATGCAATATTTTTGAAATTCGATGCACTGTACGATACGAACCTCTATTTTACTGAACTTAGTCTACTATTACCTTCATTACATAATTTTAAGCTATTTGATTGAATAAGAATTTCTTGGGCGATATTTTACTAGATGGCGTTAGTATCGAGAGGTCTTTTGCAGTCACAGTCTTGCTTTCGATTTACTCATTTCGTTACTTTAGTTTTATTTTAATGATAATATCCATTGGAGTTCAGTAAAAATTGTACAAAACATGATATGAGATGATGGTGGATGAAATAAATACAGCGCAAAATCGACTCACCAATAACAAACGTGACACAAAAATATCAAAGTTGTTTAACTGACTTAAAAATACTAGTACCGACTAGTTTGACATGGACAGTTGGATACCCTCGTTGATTGGTCTCATTTCTGCCCTTTAACGACCGCGGCACGAGAGACAGAGGAACGCGTATTTGCAATAATTTGCATTACTTGCTTGGCACAGAAATTCTCATTTAATTTTGAATTTGGTCTTTTACTTCCTCTCCCGACAGACTTGCGAGGGTTGGCCCGACGTGGTGGTGTGGCTTCTGACCAGCGGTTCCAGAGTGGCTTACGCCAAGATCCAAGCCGCTGATATCATACATTCCGTCATACCAGAACAGAGGGGCCGCGACTGCGGAGAGATCAAGACTGTTTATTTGAAGGTAGAATGCATTTTATTTCTCTATGTATCCGTTTATTTTTTTCTCTCGCGCTTACGGAAAAAAAAGCGGCGGCAAAGGCGGCGGTTTGTAGATGATCAGCTTTTAGTAATTTCAACTTGAAAATACTACCCGTGTTCATGAAAAAAACGGACTTGACAGACAAAAAGAATAACGGAAAACAAAGCTATCCTAGAGCTCTTGTAAAGTTTCGTACCCGAAGGGTCCAAATGCAGCCCTGTTATTGCCACTTACGTATACATCCGTCGGTCTCTTTGTCACACAGGCTTAACAGCCAAACCATTGGAGCTACAGCCTTCAAATTGATCAAATGGACGCGCAAACAATTTCTAACAGCCTTTTAAAATGGGTATCGTTGTTTAGAGCTCATTAAGTATTTTTTGTTTAAAAGATAGTAAAGTCATTCATGATGACGCGTGCCGTGGTTCTTATTACAATATCATTAATGGCTAATTTTGACAATATCACGCATCTTCGAGAATGGCATTAGGAATACTGGAAAACAAAGCCAACAGAGTCATCTACGAGCATTATTTAGCAAAATTTTGTAAGTACAGAAGAATTTATGCCTTCCTATTGACCTTTGAACTTCATATTTGATTTGTTTTTTTGTTGGATGGTCACCAGCCCCTGAAATGCCCAAAGCACATCAACTCGGAGTCCAGTTGCTGCTGCATTGCCGCTAAGATTGAGCTGTTGGCTTGGATGGGTCCGTATCGCCAGCGCGGTGCCTTCGACTCCTGCCTGCCCGCTGGCCATAAGCTAAAGAATAAGGATTACGCTATGGTGATCAAATGCTCGCCGTTGGTACGTGACCTAACTTTTTTGGGGATTCTGGCTTTTCGCCGAAAATTTTTTCTCCGAATGATTCACTCCCCAACTGTTTCATTGGTCGAACGATTTTTTTTTCTGAAACTGTAGGTATTCAGGATATGAATTTTAGGACTATCCTGTAGAACCCTGTAGGTTAGGTTAGTTTTATTTACTAATAATTACTAATACACGGAGTTATACAGGAGTCGGAAGTAAATTATCTAACATGGGTAAGTTTACAATTTAAGTTGTTACAAAGTTACAGTTTTCCCGTTAGAAACTGCTTTTCTTAAATTGCAACGAAAAATTAAAAAAAAAAAACTTTATTGGGGTCGGAAACCAGATCCAATTTTTCGTCATTTCGTAACGATACCTAATAACTAACTTTTCAAAGAGCTACTTCGTTTGACCTGATGAATGCTCCCTTAAAGTAGACGGAAATCAAAAACAACAAGTTGTCATTTGTGCTCTAGGCGCTAAGTAACGATCTTAGTACTAATCTCATTATGATATTTTTTTCGACACGATTTTTCTCATACGATTATTTTTTTCGTCGAAGTTATCGACATAGCCCACCGCATTAGCACGCTGAAGTGGCAATGGGCCAGTCATATAACCCGAAGAACCGATAACCGTTGGAGTAGACGAGTTCTTGAGTGGAGACCACGGATCGGCAAACGTAGTGTCGGACGTCCTCAGACTCAATGGTGCGATGATCTTCGCAGGGTGGCTGGCAAGAGCTGGATGAGAGTGGCCGAGGATCGTGCTCAATGGCGTGCCATGGGAGAGGCCTATGTCCAGCAGTGGACGAACATAGGCTGATGATGATGATGATGATGATGATTTTTTTTCACAGGTAGTGGAGTGTCGAGTTAATATATACCGTGCCAAACTGAACGGTTCGAACGACGCCCCGAATGTTGCATCCCCTTTTGTGAGGGTCAATTTTATGAATACGATCAAGGAAACTCAGGTACGAATAGTATGTAAGTTCGGATCCTCCCCTAAAAGTACAGTCGAGTTCATAAACTTGTGAGCAAAAATTTGATCAAAAATATCTGAACACGCTTCTACGCCGAACAATAGAGTCGTGTTCAGATATTTTTGATCAAAACTCAACTTTGCTTTGCTAGTATTGCGAACAAGTTTGCTACTATCGTTCAGACCTCGAAACAAAAGATCGGTTTTCTTTTTCTTTCTCATCTAAGTCTTCGGGAAAACGAAAGAAACCGACGAGTCCCGAGCGACATGAACATTCTGGTTGTGCAGTCGAGTTCATAAACTCGTGATCAAAAATATCTGAACACGCTTCTACGCCGTTGACAATAGAGTCGTGTTTAGATATTTTTGATCAAATTTTTGCTCATAAGTTTATGAAATCGACTGTACTAGCCGTAGGAGAAAAGATATTATTAGCAATAGGTTTGGTAAACAAAATACAAAAAGAAAACGAAGGGGTTTATTTGGATTACTGGACGGGATCTGAAAAACTCCGACATACACCAAAAAAACTACCAGTGTCTATTGGCGTACACAGGCGTTAAATATCTTTCAGATGGGTAGATCAGGAGCCACAAGAAATTTTAAAGATATTTCTCCATTACAGATTCAGCAGAAGACTGTGAATCCTGTATGGAACGAGGTGATCAGGATCAGTCGGAACGCCTATACTTCGCCGGAAAGACTGACTGAATACCCACCAGAGATTTTGGTTGAAGTCTATGACGGTGATACCACAGTGAGTTATTCCAATAGGGGTGGTAACAATCATTCAATCATTTATTCGCTGTAAAAATAGTATTTAATAAATAGCTGACAAAGAACAAACAAACTGAGGCATAGCAGATGCACAGAAAAACCAGAAAAATAGACTAGCGGTGGGAATCGAAACCAGGTCCTCAGCATTCCGTGCTGCGTGCCATACCCCTACACTACACTGGGCAGGAGTACAGACACGAATTGCACCACATATTTCAGCTTTTTTGTTTCTTATTTAGTCACTTATGCAGCGACACTAGTGACATCTATGTTTTTTAAGCCCTTAGTTATCGAGAAACTTTCAAACATAAAAGGAATGTTATAAATAAAGAATTTAGACGATAGTTTTTAATCGTTGATCGGGTAAGATTTACTAATTTAATAATTGATAGCGATAAGCGATAACAACCTCGTCCTGCCCACGCATATTTAAAGGAACTTCAAAATTATTTGCCGGTAGATAGTAATTAATGAAAATAAAATAAACATCGACAATCTTAAGCTTCCGCGCGAGAGTAGGCAGTTAAGTCTCTTAAAGGGTCCAAGTTTACTTAAGTAGGTACTTCTCCTATTTTAGTATGGAAACATGGAGGGGCATTATACTGAGAATCTTCGTCATCTATACCTTTAACTTCTTGTATATACCTACTTATGTATATAGATTTTACAGCATGACCGTAAAAGTAACAAAATTTAGAGTTGAAATATCTTAGCTGACGAAGTTTTAGATTAACATAATTGGGGATGTTGACACCACCAATCAACTGACATACTTTTTATAACTTCCCATAAAGTTTCAATGGCAATAGCGATTTATGACGTCATAACTATCTATGTATTTGTTTTAAAGCAACAAAAAATCGAATTTTACAGTAATTTGAAAATTAATCTGGTTTTCGGGGCTAAAATAAAGCGTTTTTTTTACTGGAGTCGTGCCTTCAAATTATTTTTTAAAGGCATCAACATCCATATTTTTAGCAATATTTTTTACGTGTCGTGTACCGCCAAATACCTCTTGTTGTTCTAGTGGTATTGCTATTTTTAGGATAAAAAGGAACTCATAGGTCGTCTGCAAGTAGAACCGGTGGTAGACGACAGACGGGACTTTGCGCCTCAACTGGAATGGCAGGACCTCCTGAAGGGAGACGAGCCTACCGGCCGGATTCTAATCTCTGCGCAACTCATGCAAGTAAGCGTTTTAAACACCAACGCGATAGTCAACCTAACCCCAGGCCTATTGCCCACAATAAATGTCTTACGGGTAAGTACAGTCGGAGTAAAAAAAGGTTCGTCACCCTAAGATTTATTTTCCTTTGCTCAGTATGAGCGTTAATCTGCTTTACCGATTGAGTAGGACATACTGCGTCAACCTGTCAACCTGCTAAACATAATCAGGTGACCATAGCAATCCTGCTACTACACTTTGGCACTGACAAACACTGACAATTAAATAGAACATTATTTTGATTGAAACTTTTTCCAAGTTGTTTATTAAAAAGGTTTTGTATTGATATGAAACTAGATACATGTCAGAGATGTATACTATTTCGACCCTTGTTATCATGTCAAGTAAGTATAATTTGATATGAGATCTACTTAGTACTTTGGTTTCAAAACGTGCTAAGAGTCTATGACTTTGTAAAGGAATCAATTTAATAACTGACGAAGGTTTTCCTAGCCCCACTGTACCTAATTATGATTATGATAATAATATTGATCATGGCCGTGGTGGCACAGGTGGTGGCCTAGTGGTTTGAACTATCGCCTCTCAAGCAGAGGGTTGTGGGTTCAAACCCCGGCTTCCACCTCTGAGTTTTTCGAAATTCATGTGCGGAATTACATTTGAAATTTACCACGAGTTTTGCGGTGAAGGAAAACATCGTGAGGAAATCAGGACAAACCTGCGAAGCGATTCATTCGTGCGTGTGAAGTTCCCAATCCGCACTGGGCCCGCCTGGGAACTATGGCCCAAGCCCTCTCATCCTGAGAGGAGGCCTGTGCCCAGCAGTGGGACGTATATGGGCTGGGATGGAGATGATTGATGAAGAACAAAATTTCATTTATACATTTTATGGCCAGGTGCCTTACAATATCGAAAGGAAAATTACTGAAAATCGAAAGCCTTGTCAAAGACAAAAACTTCTCTAACCACCATCAGAAATGACAGTCGACGTCTAAAGTTTTCCGATACATTGTAGATGCCAGAGAAACTCCTTAAGACGACGTACTACAGCCCCACCCAGGAGTCTTTCTACGCGCCCGGGGTCAAGGAACAAGTAGATGTAGTCTCTGAAGAACCGGAGCCCTTGCCCAGCAGCCTGATACCTACTCCCTGCACATACAAGTAAGTTTTATCAACCACGTCAGTTCATGTTTACCTAAAATCACTTAGATTAATACTGGTGGCCGTGGTTCTTATTACAATTGCATTAATGGCTAATTTTGAGAAAATCACGCGTCTTCGTGGATTTGGTGTCCGTCAGGCAGGTAAGTAAGAATGCATGAGTCGTAAAGATAGGGTAGTGTCCTATATTTACTAACAACAAATCTAAATATTATAAATTCTCGTGTCACAATGTTTGTGACCAAACTCCTTCGAAACGGCTTGACAGATTTTCATGATTTTTTTGTGTATGAATACCGAATAGGACGAGAATAGGACGTAAACTATTTTTCATATGGGCGAAATGGTCAAAAGCTAGTTATACTATAACTAGATTTTGCCCGCGGCTTCGCCCTCGTAGACTTTGGTAATCACGTGTTGTTCCCTCGGGAACTGTGCACTTTATCGGGATAAAAAGTAGCCTATGTCACACTCTGGCCCATAAACTATCTCTACGCCAAAAATCACGACGATCCGTCGCTCCGTTATGGTGTGAAAGAGGGACAAACATACATACAAACACACACACTTTCGCATTTATAATAATTAGTATGGATATTATATTAAGTATAATAACAGTTCTCAACCCAGGAAACTGCCTATTTTTTTTTTATTCGACTGAATGGCAAACGAGCATGTATTTTTTTACTTTCTCTTCTTTTCAACAAGGGTGGACGTCTACTGGTGGGGTCTTCGGAACGTCAGCATCACGCACAAGCCGTGTGTGGTCCTTGAGATGGAAGACGTGACCATCAAGTCAAGCATAATCACGGACGCTAAAACAAACTGCAATTTCCCCAATGGGAAAACCTCACAGGTTTTTATTTATTACTGGTCTTTACCGATGACTGTTGAAGCCGAAAAGTTCTCGAATGGAGACTGCAGGGTTACCATGAAACTCGAAGTACGTGTCATGCGGTCCCTCTCGCTCTGGTATTAAATAGTATAAGGTCAGAGGGACCGCACGACTCGAACTTCGAGTTTTGAGTTACGTAGTAGCCCTGCTGGATCGGCAAGCAACCGTTGTAGTAGCACGTCCATCAACGAGATGGACGGATGACCTGGTTAAAGCCGCAGGATCACTGTTGATGCAGGCCGTTTGCAGCCGCAGCACCTGAAGGTCTATGGGGGAGGCTTATGTCCAACATTGGACGTCCTATGGCTGGATACCGGGCGTTTTAAAAAAAGTGTACCCTTTCTTTTTGTTTAATTTTGGAACAAAATATGGTTTTTCTTACTCGGAATCAAGAGCACAATCGATTCCGCGATCGTTTAAATCGTTTTAAATGCCCTACCTGGGGTTTTTCGCATGACCCAGGTCTGACAGTTGAATTGCAATTTCGCATACCTTTAACTTGCGTCATTCGTAATAGGAAGTTAGTTTGTTAATTTTAAGCTGAGATTTGACATACTACCAGGTTTAGACACTAAATTTGGTTTTTGGAATCTTTACTATTTTTTATTTCAACTACAAATTTTTGTTACTTTTACGGTCATCCCGTAAAACCCATATCAGAAATACAAACTGAAATATTCTTTTTACACAGAAAAACTTCTTTTTATTTTATTTTACTGTGCATCTGTAATAATATTTCAGTTTGTATTTTCGACTCAAGATTTTGTGTCGAAACTTAATCACCTATTTAAATACTGTTTAAATTGCTGCCAAAACTATTTAGTATCAAAACCGACCTGTAACATACGGCACGTTGCATGATATGACTATGGACACGCATTTGTTCATAATCGTACAAATATTCATCTGCTTTTAGTGCCCTACCGTTAGATATGACATACTATTGCACACTTTGGTCCTTTCTAGATTTTCGAAGCTAATCTGGGCGAGTCCAATTGTTCCCCCCTCAGCGTCAGGCTTTACGATAGCAGCACTTTTGGAAGAACCCTGTTTCTGGGTCTGAACGTTGTGAAGAAACCGCACAAGTACATGGTTGGTTGGATACCTAAGAACGAGAGGGAAGAGTCTCTTTACTCCTCGTCGATAATGTCTGCGGCATTTGTTCAAGGTTCGTCATTAGACCAGCTGTAAAATCATCTTCAAAAAATCATCTGTCAATAAAGCATACACCCTCTTTCAATTTAAAATGGTTTTCGTTGAACCTGAAACGTTGACTGGACCATAGTCTCCAACATTGTACTAATCTATAAGTGGCCCAGTCCAAATTTTACCACTGTCAAAAGGAGATAGTGGATTGTAGATAATAGTGATGATGAGCGTTGAGCAAAACTTTTGAAGCATGAAATAGTATGTGTGTGTAATCATCCACAATTTCATGGAAATAATCACTGGGTTCTACGTAGAAAGTAATTAGGGTATAGGTACGACTATAGGTAGTAGCGGGCTGTTTTCCGCAACTCAAAACTCAATAATATAGAGCTTCTATTTTGCGTGATTGGCTGCAGGCTTTATTCATGGCAGTGATCCAGTGATCCGAGGTGTAGTGCCCTATAGTTCGCCACACTAGAACATTCCAGTAGGAGGCAGGTAGCCGTCTCATCTGCCTCCTTTCATGCTCTGCACAGGTGACTATCTGTAACACCTAAGTACATTATGTTAGTGTTTGTTGAGCAAGGCATGTCCAGTCAAAGCTCCGACTAGCAGTCGAAGTGTCCCTAGGGTATAAACGAGACAACTCGCCTCTTACTTAGATTCTGGTTTTTCTTCAACAGTAAATCGGATGGTGTTCGTAAAACGATCGCTTCGGTCAAATACCGAGGAATCCGAAGACGCTTTGAGTCACGTTTCGAGTAAAAAGAGTTTCCAACCCATGAAAGCAAAGGTATCGATCTGGAGGAGAATATTGTGCAACAAGGAGGCTGATGAGGAAGAATACACTCTGCTCCCGATCTTCTCCAAGGAGAAGAGCCAGATTAAAGTGGTAAAGCCATCTCCAGTGGTGGAGAAGGATTGGTGGATGAGATACTCTGCGTCACTGACGGTAGGTAATCCTCGCGCTGACCGACACTATCATATTCAGCATCTATTTCTACTAGACGAACGTAACACGATCAAATCGGGGACGTTCTGAAGAAAGGTCCGGTACTCTAAACCAACGTGCATACATGAAAAGATTGATGATTGTAGAGGAAGCGAGAGTTGTATGCCAGAATCGTAGCAAGTTGAAGGGTGTAGTCTCTGTCGACCGCGTTGGGAAAGAGGCGTGATTTTTATGTATGTATGTGTATGTATTTCTACTACATCTATTACACCGTCTGTTAGAATGAGATGGTGAACACGAAGGAAATTGTACGTAATGAAATATAATAGGAATAGAGGAAAACTTGATTAATACTATGAAAGGATTGCACATTTGACATTGTTTTGTTTTTTATAGGATAATTACGACGATGATAAAAACATCAGCGATCGCATTGTTGTAAGTTGCTTTTGATTTTAAACAGTATTAGTTACTTGGACCCTTTCTATATTTAAACACTAGCTCGGGAGACTTGGCTCAGTTTGTTTCTATAAAATATAAAAAAAAAATAGCTAGCTCTCTATCCCGTGGAAACGTGGAAAATCCCTACTTAGTGCAATTTTATGACCCTCAAAGAAACTTAATGTCAAATTTCAAGTATCTTGCTTTAATCGTTTAAAAAATACTTTGTATTTACTCAATCAATCAAGTTGTTCTTTAACAGGTACGTACCTATATTATAGATAATATCTTTTTTCCTGTTTGACTGACTCATCGATACCCAACTCTATCCTTGAAAATCAAAAACTTTAATTTTGCATAGACCTAGGTGAAGAAAAGAAATATAATAAAGAGATGTAAAGACACGAGAGTAATCGTAATCATATAGTAAACTTGAAGGAAGATAGCTCTGGAAATTCCTTCTTCAGATATATGACTCGGAGCTAGAATGCCAGCCTGAGTTCTCAAGATTCAAGGACTGGTGCAGCACACTGAAGATATACAACGGGAAGAAGACAGGCATACCTGAGAAGGACGAACAATTACACTGCGGTTACTTGAAGGTAGAATACACATAATAACAAGTAGGTGGGCCAATCAACTTTTTTACCCAAACTAATCTGTCCGCGACATTTTTCAAAAAATTGCAGATTTTTGTAAGTAAACATTTTTTTCTGTAATTTAATGGATGGTGTACATGAATGCATGCCATCCTACGTAAGTTCAACCTATTAAACCGCGAAATATCTTGTTGGAAGTACGATTTTTCGATAACGCCAGAGACAATTTTGGTAACGCAGGAGACACCCAAAGTGTCGGTAAAATAATTGATTGGCCCAGGTAGGTACATCCTACTGATATTGGGCCCGGAATTTCGCGTACGGTACGGCTATTGACAGATTGTAGGGAGCGAGCACCGCTTTTTGTCGATGTTATCGACAAATCGAGTTTTTTTATTATTTATGTTTTAACTTTAATACATAATTGTAAGTAAATTTTTACTTGGAATATTATTATTATTGATACTTTATACAGGCTGTGGTAAGAACTGAAGGAATACTCAATAATATTTTCTCTTTCGTTTTATCAAAGGTTAGGCAAACAAGCTTCCTAACGTTAAGTGGTCTCAGAAGGATCTTTTCTCAAGTAATAAAATATGAAGGTAATCGTAATCGCCATCCAGTCGAATAAAAAAAATATAGTGATTTCCAGAGAGCGGAGAATTTAGTTTAGGATTGTACAGCGCCTCTACAAATAATTTACGCCGTCGTTATCCAGTACGGTCACTATAAACGCATAGTAGTGGTATGCTTAGTGTATTTTCCCGTTCACAAAATACGTCTCGATCGCGTTCGCGTTAGAATCTCAATTTGTATGGACACCACCTCTAGCGGAAAGTTAGCGCAACAACCGTTGTGAGTGTAGGTTTGCTACGTAAACTATTTCGTCCGCGTATCGTAATGAATGTGAGTGACGACGCCGCACCTACGTATCGACGATCGAACGCTCGATTTACGTCTTCGAATAGTAGAAGAATGTTTTGTGAAAAAACGCCACACTAGAACCAGCCATACTAGGTGCTTGCATGAGTTACATGAGCGCCGCATCCTGAGCTTGAACGGGCACTCAGGCCTTCACTGTTCACAACATATCGAGATATATGTCATTTTAATACGAGGTACCCAGATAGATTAGCCGCTCCTCGCAAAAAAACAGTTCTATATGGTCGAAACACTTTCTGTATGGCAATTAAAATATATAATAGACTAAGTGATGATATTAAACGATTGCCTTTGAAAATGTTTAAGCAAAGACTTAAGGCTTGGCTTGTGTCAAAGGGTTTCTACTCAGTTGCCGAATACTTTTCTTTTTTTAACCAATGATAAATCGAGTGACATTCAATTGTAATATATAAAAAAAAATATGTAATATTTATGATATTTTGCATGCCAGATGATGGTGAAATATGTGAACCAATTATCTTTTAATTAACACCTCTTGTACCGTATTTCAAGCGAAATAAAGTTATTTGTATTTGTATTTTATTTCACTAAGTCGTTCACGTTGTCTGTGCTGCAGGTCGGTATCGCCATATACAAGTGGCCGCCACCAGGGAACACAGTTGCAGTCAGTCCCTGTGGTGTGGAACTGGATCGAGGGTACCTAAGGGCCTACGCTAGCTGACGCGGTTTGCACGGAGCGGGTGGCCGCCTGTTGAACAACAGTGTGAGCAGCGCTGACTGCGCGCGTCGCGAGCATAGGATTGTATCTGCACTCGCGTCCGCAGGCTGCGCTCGCGCTGTGCACCCGCGTCAGCTAGCGTAGGCCCTAAGTCATTTTAGTTAGTGTTATAAGTATACCTAGTTTCACCTTAGTTGAGGTCACGCACACAACAACGTTGTCGTGTAATGACAGCGAGATTTTAAAATTACTGTTCCTTTACTGTACCGATAGCAAGCTCAACAGCGAATTGCAAGATAGACCAAAAAGTTTCTTTAACCTCTTTTGTTAAGAATTATATAGAGCATTTCGTCGACTTTAAATAAAACAGAAAATGCAACATTTTGTTTAATTTTATTTACATTAATTCAAATAAAGGTTACATTTGCGTAGGTAGGTAATGAATATAATATTAATCGTAGAAACGAAAGAGAATAAGTAGTAAATTGTATTGTCTTTATTTATGTAGCTATTAAAATTGTATTCACATATAAGCGTATAAGCGTTTTTGTTTACATTCACTCACTCATTTAATTCATTTACTTTTTTGCAATGAGTACTTCATGTAGCTGTGTGTGTAATCATTCACCTCAACTAAAGTGGAATTATCTATACATGAAAATATTTTTTTGGTAAAAATTTAATTTTTGAATAAAAGTTTTTTTATGCTGACTGTTATTTTTGTAGACTGTACTTGTATTGTCACCCACACTACATTTGCATACTAAATTTCAAGTCGATGCAACTAACTGTTGAAGAGTTCCGTCCTGATCACCAGGATGCCACTACCTGATTAATGTATTGTCACGCAATTTACATTAAGTATGCCAAATTTCAAGTCAATCTAACTTGGTCGAATTTCACATGCAAGATTTGATTACAGACAGACGGTGTACTGCCGTTTCGCCAAATTATTTTTCGTCAAATTTCACTTCCCAAAAAACTTATCGCAATAGTTTCATTTCCCAAACGAATCTTTGGCATATTTACATTTCGCATTTTATTCATTTGGTCAAATTATCATTTGGCATAATTTTAGTTTGTCAAATTTTATTAAGACAAACGTTTATTAAGCAAACGTTTTATATTGGCAAATATTGTATTCCAAAAAAATGTTTGTTCAACCACAAAAACCAACTGCTACCAGAAAAGTAGCTTATGTTAGAACTGCGTCTTCCACAGAAACGAACTGCTATTAGAAAAGTAGATGAGGTTAGACTGCGTCCTCCACAGAAAACGGACTGCTACCAGAAAAGTAGGTTAGGTTAGGTTAGAACTGCGTCCCTCCACAAAAACGAACTGTTCCCAGAAAAGTAGGTTATTATGTCATGCGCTATTTTGGGAAGAGTACATTTTGCCAAACGATACATTTTACCAAATATTACTTGGCAATATGAAACATGACTAAGTAATTATTTGCGAAACAATAATTTGCCAATTAAAAATTTATTAACTGTAAATTTGCGATAAGTTTTTTTGCCAAATGATAATTTGGGTAAATTTTTTTGGGATATGATACTTTGGGAAAAGTTTTTTGGCCATACATTAGTAATCCCAGACAGACACAACGGGCGCATGCAACTAAATAAAAGCTTGTAAAAAAAAGTTATAGCGCCAGAAAACCCTCATTGTTCATTTTTCTAAGAACAATTTTTTTAACAGCTACTTCGACGATTATCCCGAGAATGAGCCTTCGAAATACCTCGTGCGCGTTTACGTGGTCAAAGCCAACTTGCTAGCCAAGGATTTGACAGAGAAATCTCACCCCTATGTCACAGTGCAGTGCGGTAGAAAGTTGCTTGGAGACCGGAACAGCCACGCGACGAAGACTGTCAATCCTGTATTTGGAAAGTGAGAATCTGACGCTATTGTCTAACGTGATTTCTAACTTTTTGTTGGAATTTCCCCCTAAAATGTAACTAGTTAGTACAGATATCCATACTTCATACTATAAATGCTAAAGTGTGTGTGTTTGTTTGTTTGTCCCTTATTCACGTTGAAACGGAGCGACGGATTGACGTGATTTCTGGCATAGAGATAGTTTATGGGCCAGAGAGTGGCATAGGCTACTTTTTGACCCGGAAAAATGCACAGTTCCCGATGGAACAGCGCTCGATAAACGGATTCTACGCGAGCGAAAAAAGGCATTCAGTATTAACTTAAAACATCAAAGCTTAATTCTACACATAGCTGAATAATAAAAGGTTGACATGTATCTTTTCTTTACAACTTGTTTTTAACAGGATAATTTTATACGGAAGGAAATTAAATTAACTACCAAGTACCATAGAAAAAGAGTGAAGTGGCCTTGGTAATAGGGATATTGACGCCATTAAAAAATAATTTGAAGGCACAACTCCAGTAAGAAACGCTTTATTTTAGCCCTGAAAACCAGATTAATTTTAGATTTACTATAAAATTAGATTTTTTTTTGCTTTAAAACAAATAAATAGTTAGTTGAATGAGTTGGCGGATAATGACGTCATAATTCTCTATTGCCATTGAAACTCTATGGGAGAATTGTGTTTTGACAGCTCATAAAAAGTACGTCAGTTGATTGGTGGTGTCAACATGCCTATTAAAAAAACAAATCGGTTGCACTCTCTCGGTCTATCGTATTCTTGGTCAGCTCCACAGCTGCTTCTTCGTTCATATTGATAGACTTCGATACGCTCTGTTTTTGTTGTAGAATGTACGAACTACGTGCCTCCCTGCCGGAGGACTATCTCCTCAAAGTGTCACTCCTCAACTGCGATACCTGCGAGCCGGACGACCTGATCGGAACAACCTGCATCGACTTGGAAGACAGAGTGTATACGAAACACAGGGCGTCCGTTGGATTGGCCACTGAATATAACCTGTAAGTTACCAAGTCTGCAGGGCTACTACGAAACTCGAAGTTGGTGTCGTACCGTCCCTCTCGCTCTCGTATTAAATTGTATAAGTGTCAGAGGGATCGCACGACACGAACTTCGAGTTTCAAACTTCGTAGCAGCCCTGCTGCTCTCCATCCTTACGTGACTGAGCACGACTGCAGGACTACCACGATACTCGAAACTCGGAAGTTCGTGTCGTGTGGTCCCTCTGACACTTATACTATTTAATGCGAGAGCGAAAGCGACCGCACGACACGAACTTCGAGTTTCGAGTTTCGTAGTAGCCCTGCTGGATTTATTTGCCAATTATGCAGTTGTAGCTGTGGCTATTGTGGCCTAATCTACCTTACAAGTAATGTGCGTAAGTACAAGTAAAGTAATGTCTTCTCTGCTTTAGAAGGTATGCGTTATTCGCACTCCAGAAATAATCCCATTCATTACTAACTAGAGTTTACCAGCGGCTTCGCACGTGTAAATCATTAGATACATCAGTTGAATTGAAATTCCGGGATTTTATTAAATTCTCGTGGGAATTCCTTAAAATTACATCGTGGTTTTCATTGACTTTAAATTAAAACACCCATGTCAAATTTCATGACTCTAAACCTAGCGGTTATTAGTTCGAGATATAATCCCTATCCCGTGAGAACATCGGGATAAAAAGTAGCCTATCCAGACGTCCAGCTACCTACATAATAAATTTCATGAGTCTAAGCCCAGCGGTTGTTATTTATAAATTTTATCCCTATCCCGTGGGAATCTTGGGATAAAAAGTATTCTACTTTTTAATCCAAGTTATAAACTAACTTTTTGCCAAATTTGATCTAAATCTGTCCAGCCGTTTCAGCGTGAAGAAGTAACAAACATACTCAGTCACTCACAAACCCACATTTATGTACTAGCTGTTGCCCGCGGCTTCCCCCCCGTTGTATTTTTTATGTACCTATTTTCTTCCATAAAAACCTTCTCCTGACAGTAGCAAACACAACAAAAAAAGAATTGGCGAAATCGGACCAGTCGTTCCCGAGTTATGCGCTTACCAACACATTTTGCGATTAATTTTTATATTATAGAAGATTAGTAGGATAGGTTTTGGGCAGCAACTCACAGCCTCTTCCAACCAGGGCAGGACCGTTGCGATGGCGAGACTATCAGAAGCCGTCGATCATTCTCGAAGACCTCTGTTTAAAGAACCATCTTCCACCGCCCATGTTTCCTGACGCCTCATCAGTCATGGTCAACGGCGTGGAGTATAAGGACTGTGACAACGGTACTAAGCATGTTCTATTTTGAAATGTTTTACCTAGGTACCAGTGGCGATAAGCGTCCGTAGAACTCTATTCCCAAAAGAGGATAGCAAGATTATACAGAATTTATGAAAGATGTGAATTATCCTTGCACTAAAAAAATTTCCTTGCTCACACGCGACCTTACGATAGCTAAGCTTATGCAAAATATGCGTGTTCATGCACTTCCTCCACCTCAATACTGTAAGAACACACACAAATTACACAAACTCGTCTATCACCACATAACACTGACACGTTTCGAACTCAACCAGAGCTTATCTTCAGAGTAACACAGCTGTACACCATGCTATCAGGTTGTTAGACCAACAACAGTGTGGAGGTAGAGGAATTGCATGAATACGCATATTTTGCATAAGCTTAGCTATTGTAAGGTCGTCGCGGGTGAGCAAGGAAATTCTTTTAGTTCATTAATGGACCTCCGGAAAGTAACGCCTGATTCAATAAATTATCCTTGCTCCGGCTTTACCACGGAAATATCTGACGCCACGTCACTGCTAGTAAGTACTAGCCTGCTTTAGACAGAAACCTTCATAAGTACGAATGTTTCTGTGATAGCTTGAATAGATGGCATTAGTATTGTAAGAAAGAAAGAAAACATTTATTCGTGACAAAAAAATAAAATACCTAAATAAAAAACAAAATATAGCTATGCATGTCACGAAACGGTCCTAAATCAGCAATCTGCCGTTCTCGCGAACGGCGCTGTTCTTCCTTTGGGACCATCTGGTCATCATACATATATATATAAATTTCAGTAAGGGTTGTTTATGTTTAGGTAGGTATAATTAACTTGACTTTACCCCGGCTTCACACACGTAAAATTGTTGATTTGAAATTCCGGGATTTTATTATACTCCCACGAGAATTTCCAAAAATTACATTATAGGTACGTTAGCGACGACTTTAGAGGATCGCTGGCGGCGGATGGATGCTAGGGGCTGAAGACAGTGTATTGTGGCGCGCCATAGAAGAGGCCAATGTCCAGCAGTGGACTGCTAGGCTGATGATGATGATGATGACGTTAGCGTGCATTGGGTCGATTCTAGGGTAGGCAGTTGGCACTTTGCGCTGCAGCAGAGCCTCACTAGCACTAGCGCTGCCAATCCTGCTGCCTGCTCAATGCACGCCATAGCTTTTACCTGGTTTAAGTCCTCATATTGAAATCCTATAATAATGTTTGATACCCTCAGGAAAAAAATACGGAAGCACAGCAGAAAGGAAAGAAAATATATGTTTGAACCTCCTCCATAAATGGCATACCCTGCCCATCTGTGGGCACCGCTTGGTGCCGGAGCACGTGGAGACCAGGACACTCTTCCACCCTGAGAAGCCTGATGTAGAACAGGTAAGGATAAGAAAGTGGAGAAAACTAGCAGCTCTGTGTTCTGTTTTCTTGATGAATCTCGTATACTTAGTACTTAAACGTAAAATTTTTGTATGCCATTCAATCAGTAGATCGCTATACTACTTTTTATAAAGTTCGTACCTTAAGATCGACAATTTTCTGAGTCATATTTATGAATAAGGAGCGAAACTTTTGCTGCCGTTGACGTCATTATGACGCAAATTGACATATGGTTTTTTTATAAAATATACTCAACATATTTATATACCGTCTCAACTGTCAATAAAATATTCGTAAACTAAGAGGCCAATTATTATTATTATTATTATCGTACGGCCTTTCAAAATGCAAGTCCTGCGTTTCTTATAAAACTAAATCTTAATTATTCAGCCATTCTATAGCCTCCAGAGCATCTGTTAAGTCCCCTGAATCCGCCAGCAGTCTTTAAGACCCCACTTGTGCAGGCAGTAGTTACAGTAGTTATAAGTTGTGAGTGATTATCTATAATCGAGATAAAAACACTCTGTACGAAGCTTGACGTCATACGGCTGTCGCCGGCATCAGTTTCGCTCCCTGTTGTATTGTTTTGATTCGGGCTAATTGCGTGGCCATGTCGGTAAGCATAGTTATTCTACACCTTTGATGAATTATAACTAAATGTGACTGTTCTACACAATGAAATTTCTGATTCGGTCTTGTAGAGAAATCTCGAGCGTAGCCCTCTCCATAACTCGCTAAGCAATACATTTCAGGGTAAAATTCAACTCTGGGTGGACATGTTCCCCCTGGAAAGTGGCCTGTTCATACCAGCCCCCGTGGACATCACTCCGCGACACGTGGAAGAGTTTGAGCTGAGGGTCATCGTCTGGGATGTCAGGGATGTAAAGCTTAGAGACGACAGGGCTGACATTTACGTAAAAGCGTAAGAATTTCACTCCTTTCTGGTTTTTTTTTAAGACTTCTTGGTACCAGGTACTTCAAGTATACCAATCCATATGTAGTACATTAAAAGATAGAAAAAATTTCAGACTATTAAAAGGTTAATTTAGTTCAAAAGTCTAGCACTTTTATTATAGTATTCCACTATAAGTGGATATTTAAAAGAATAAGAAAAAATAGTTGTTGTCTTGAGCTGTCGGTAGGCCTCCAACAAGATGGAGCGACGACCTGGTTATGATCGCGGGATCGCGGTGGATGCGAAAAGCACAAGACCGGTCTGAGTGGAGTGCCTTGGGGGAGGCCCATGTCCAGCAGTGGACGTCTTTCGGCTGACATGATGATGATGATGATGAGTTGTTGTCTTTATACATGTATTCAAAGATGATCTCATTGTAATGTAATGAATTAGTTTATTATTTGTATATTATTTATTATTCTAAGATATTTATATAGGTACTTTAGTACCTTGTCGCTGTCACTTCATGTCTGAAATTTTAAAATAGTCACAAGGCGTACTGTACTGTGACAAGGTACTATAAAGTGTAAAGATATCTTATGTATACTTCGTTCTAAAAATTACTACATTACTACTGCCCCAACAAGGCATTTTTTTATCTTTATTACATGTTCCATTTCGTTTGTTTTGTATTGTAGGTGGATAGGACCAAGCGACGAAGCACAAGACACTGACATCCACTTTGAAAGCATGGGCGGCGAAGGCAGTTTCAACTGGAGAATGATTTTCCATTTCCATTATCAGCACGCTGAAAGAAAGGTGAACTTTACCTGATTAAATTGGTAGTCTGGCTATAAAAATATTATTGTATTTAGTCCGTAAGTTCGATTATCATAAAATATCGCACACGTAGGTACTCGTACATATTGATATAACAAAGGAAATAAACTTTCCTGAGTTGCGAAATATTTCACATAGAAAGAATTCGGAAACTTCTTGAAATTTCATATGGGGATTGAAAATTGACATTTCTTAATTTCTGTGAACTTTTCCAACTTTTTCAGAAACTTTCCACAACTTGCGTGTTATCTGGGGGCATGGCAGTGCCCCCGCCAAGTCAAGCAAAACAAAACAAAGGCACGGCCGTACCATACTTTTCTCGAAGCCATTCAGGCTATTTTCAACACCCTGTATTTTTGTTACGGCTAAAGCTAAAACCCTGAATTTTCAGTTACTTATAGGGCCTAATGGAACTTAGATACATTATCAATAACATTCAGTTTGAACACGTATATTAAGAACTATCAAATGTTAAAGTTCCTCAGTTTTGTCACTGACATAACCTACTCACTGACTCACGATCATCATAATTCTACGGTACTTCTAGCAGACCCACAAGCTCCAAATTTTAAACATAGTTAGCCTACATGGTCACAGAAAAATCCAAAATGTTGCAATTTCAGTCACGTTTCAAAGTTATATGAACTGCACAAGTAAGTTTGTAATCCCATACAAAATACTTGCAATTACAAAGTTACACAGCAATGAGTTTACTGAACGTACGCTCATTGTATACGTATTAATGTTAAGTCTTAATACCTGAGTATTAAGGGTTAAAATTAAATTGTTAATCTTACTAATGTAATAAGTACCAAAGTGAAAGAATGTGTGAGTTCGTGCGATGCGAGTGGACGCGAGCATGAACGATGGACAATGGATAATGGTCGAATTACATGTAAAAAGCTGCAAGTCTCGCAAGGCAACGCAGTTTTTGTAATGCTAAAAAGGTTTGAGATGCAATGTTATACCAAGTCGGTTATTTTTGTCAGTTCCGGGGGGCACATAACACATAATGACTTGGCCATCGCACTCAACCTTTAGTCATACTCGTATTATGTGTACCACTCAAACTGCAAGGCCAGGGCTAGCGCTACCTTCAATTAGAATTATACTTTAAATAGTTGACGTTGACGATTATAATAGTTGTCATTGCGATGGCCAATTCATTTAAGTGTTTGAAAAATAATTTGGTTTACTCTTTATTTGAGAACTATAAACTGTATTTTTCCACGGTTTTAAGATAAGAAAATTGGTGAAAATCGAGTTCTATAGACACCCCCCGGTACTGAAAAAAATAACCGACTTGGTATAACATTGCATCTCAAACCTTTTTAGCATTACAAGAACTGCGTTGCCTTGCGAGGCTTGCAGCTTTTTACATGTAATGTTTTTGGTGGGATTATTATATAATGAAAAGAATCAAGCAAAATACAAGTACTTATAGACACGAGATTCATAATAGCATCACACGAGTTTCTGATTACCAAAGCCCGGATGACGGGAGAAATTACGTGTTGACGTCTCAATAGTGCGAGGACACACATTTTATAAGTCGATAAAATGTCGATAAAAAGCACGATGGTAATGGACCACCGCTACGAAATTCAGAAAAATAGGTAGTTGTAAACTCAATTAAAATGAGCTGTTTGTATTTTTTTGACATTGGTTGACTTGAGTTGGTGGTTGTTTATAATTCCGATAAGCAAATATGATATGAAAGAGGTTTGTAAATTATGAGAAAAATATCTTTTTAGTATTCCTGTGACCCGTAATATTGATAATAATTATAATATGTAATAAGTAAACTTGAAACATTTTTTTTTATTTAATATATAATAAGCTTTTAGGTACCGGATGTAATATTGTAATGTAATATTGTGTAACAACCTGACATGTAAGATAATAAGTTTGATTAATAAATTTCAAAAATTGTTCTTATAGATGTCGGTAGAATAGTCGATATTTAATTAAGCACTAGTGAAAAGTGCATTTTTGCTCTCGTCGCCCGGGCTTTGCTGATTACGTATCTATGTTGAGTGAGTTGAGTGCGAAAATATGGACTTATTTAACCCTTCAAAAATTACACTGCTTTATTTTCACAAATTTTTGCATGCTCGTAGAAGTGGAAACTGTAAGATCTCGGGTGGTCAGCGTAATAGGGATGTTGACACCACCAATCAATTGAAGTACTTTTTATGAAATGTAAAAACAAAACTCTCCCATAGAGTTTCAATGGCAACAGCGAGTTATGACGTCATAAGTCGCTATTTGTTCGCCAACTCAATCAACTAACTATTCAATTGTTTTAAAGCAACAAAAAATCTAATTTTGCAGTTAATCGAAAATTAATCTGGTTTTTAGGGCTAAAATAAAGCGTTTTTTTTTACTGGAGTATCGTGTCTTCGAATTATTTTTTAAAGGTATCAACATCCCTATGGTTTACACTTCGGCAGATTCGACAATGAATTCAAACTTTCCTTTACCCAGTTAGTGCTCCAAGAGAAAGGTCCGTTCACGGAGGTGGAGGAGCATTTCCCACCCATCCTCATAGTGCAGGTGCAGGACAGCGCAGCGTCACCCGATGAGTTCCTTGGTATGTTTGTCTTATTAGCCTTTACATGTATCTGGCCGTAAGGTTCATCAGTTGCCATCTGTTGCCCTCGCCTCGTTTGCGAATAATTCGTCTGTTGCACGCCTGCGGAAACTTTTAAAATTTCCGGGATAAAAACAACCCATGTCCTTTTCAGGATCACAAGCTATCTCCATACTAAATTTCATCATGATCCCTTCAATACTTGAGGCGTGAAAGCGTACCAAATACTATCGTGTAATTCGGATTGTTCAAGGTACATTGATGCTCGACCTAACTTCGATGCCTCGCGGCGCCAAAATAGCGCGGCATTGTACGCCTGCCATATTGGAGAGACGCAAAATCAACCTCTTCGTGGTACGGACCATACGGGCCTGGTGGCCTTTGAAGACGCTCGACAGATCAACGGGGAATTACCATCCTGATGTAAGTAAACTACCGTTTGTTTGTATACTCAACGCCCCGTATATATAGATTCCCAAAAAAAACTACTCATGGTGTTGCCAGTAAAATGAAAAAGTTTTGCATCGGTAAGTAACTTTTCAAAATAATGTAAAAAAGTAATTTACTTGTCTATAATTGTAAAGCTGGAATTAAATGCAACTGCATAAGAGTTTCCACGAGCGTTCCAACCGCTGTCAGTCCCTTGCCAGAGAATTTAAGAATTGGAAGGCAGATTGTTTTTTAATTATGACGTAAATAGCTTCTGTACTCAGGCCAGAATCTATTTCAATACAAAAATCTATATATATGAAAATGAAAGGCCTGATACATCACTGACTCATCAACGCCCAGCCCAAACCCTTGAACCTAGAAAGCTGAAATTTTTGGTTCCTTTTATGACATGTACACGAGATAAGAAAGGATTTTTCGAAATTCGTCCCCTAAGGGGGTGAAAAGGGGGGAGAACGTTAGTATGTAAAATTATTGTTTCTAAAGTTGTGACTATGAAATTTGGGAAAAACATTCTTCAAAAAATATAAGTGAAAGGTATAGAAGAAAACTTTTATTTTAGGCTTAGTTTTATGAAACTTAATGAACATTGAAGTGAAGAGAAATGATAGAACAGTTTTAATTAACTCATGTCTCATTTTCTTTTTTGATAATTCTACCCTTAAAGAGTTTAAAAGAGGATAGAAGTTTGCATGAGAAAAACGTTATTTTCTGAAACTACTTAAGTGAACAACTCTTGAATAGAAATAAATACGTGATTTAAATTACTATACTATTACTATTTTTTTGAATTTCGCCACTAAGGGAGTAAAAAGGGGGATGGAAATTCGTATAATAAAAACGGAAGTATATAGAGCTGTTGTTAGTGTCTACTTCTCTTGGGTACGTCAAATGAATTTTTTGGTCTACTTTCGTTTAATATTTTTATAATGTACTTTTAGGAATCCCCGTTGCTTCTATAACTCGGTCTTGACCTTATTAAAATATTTACGATCAACTCTTTCCTCTAAACTTTTAGCTACTTTACAAAATATTTATATACACTATAAACAATTTCCCGTTATTGGCTATTTACAATGACACATACCTTTGTGTTGTTTATTTGTACCAAATAGTATTGTTGTCTTGTGTTGTGAATAAATGTATTTTCTTTCTTTCTTTATTTACAGAAATACCCTATTTAAGTTGACTCCCCATGGAAATCAATTTACGAAAAATAACCAACTAAATAAGTGGCGCTTCTAACTGCTCTATATAAATCAGTGAAAACACAACGAAACGAGTGCACTCCTCGCGTGATGGATCGCTACTAAGTCAAAAAGACAATTTTAATTTTCTGCAACCTCCGAAACCCGAAGGTTTTTCTAAGAGCTCACGGATTGTAACTAATTTTAACCAAAATTAGTTTTCATATAATCGGATATAATGGTTTTTGGGTTATTGCTAAAAATAAGGAATATCTAAACTTTGCTTGTTGGGGACAATGTCTGAAACTACAAAAAATCCATTCACCAATAGTAAACTACACTATCCTTAATTAGCAAAGGCTACTATTTATTTTAAAAAATGTAAAATTTTCGCGTGATAAAAATAAGTGAATTCAAGTTCGAGGCTGATTTTTAAAAAATCTTTCAAGAATAGAAAGCTACAATGCTTAGATTGACAATTAAGGATTTTAAAATAGAATTTGTCGAGATAAACGTAGCCTACGTCAGTCAAAAACAGTGTAGCTTTCTAATAGTGAAAGATTTTTAGTGGTCCTAATGTAGAAGTCACTGGATAAATAGGTTTATTTATAAACAAACAAATAATATGTAACAATAATTAACAGAAATAAATAATTAAAAGAAAAAAAAAACTATAACTAACTTACTCTAAACCTAAAAATCTGTATTTACAAATATCTCCCAAGTCGCTGCTATTGGGGAGGGTGCCCATAAGGCTGGCTGCGTTTCCTCGTTGTATGGCAATGCCAATACGTTGACCGAGGAAAGAGCCAGCCCTATGGTCACCAGTGGAACGGGCAAGTTTCTTTTTTAAATATTTAAATAATTTTTTTGCTTAGTCACTTATTTCTATCTCCCGGGAATTTTGCATTTTCCCGAGGAAAAAGTAAGTAGCCAATGTCAGTCAAAAACTGTAGCTTTCTATTAGTGAAAGTGTTTTTTTTAATCGATTTAAAGAATAATATTTGTTCCGCGGGAACTTAGCGATTTCCCGGGGTAAAATTCACTTATTCTTATCCCGCGGGAATTATCCTATATCGTGAACGATGTCGCGGGCGAAAGAAACATATAGGTACTTTAACGTTTTCTGGAATTCTACTCCTGAATGTGTGAAACAAGAGTTCAAAGTTTGTATGAATTATGATTATTATTATGATAGTTAGGTCGATTTTTGAATTTCGATAAATTACACCATCTGTCTAAAACAACGACTGTCTGTATCTTCCACATAGTACTCCAAAAAATCAATCAAAACAGGAAAAAAAAGGATTGTAGGAAATATATCTCTGTTACCCCGAATTTAACGCGAGCGAAGCCGCGGGCAAAAGCTAGTCAATGCATATGAATTATTTACTTCTTAATATAAACAGCTAGGGACTGACAGCGGTTGGGACGCTCGTGGAAATACCCATAAATAAATAATTTAATGTAAATATCGTAGGTAAATATTAATTTCCTCAACAGATATTTGGTTGAAACTGTTTTGTAGAAGAAAAGTTTATATAACAGTAGTAATACTTCAGGTTTAAACAACATTTGGATACTATTAATCTCATAATTTGCATATTTATAGGTACTATTTACAAATATTTTTGATATATGCATAAAATATTGCCAACAAATCACGTCTGGAAATCAATGGTAAACATGGCGGCCACAGGGAAACCATGATATCTCCAATTGTCACTTCATTCGGCATTTGGGGAGCTACCACGAAATCAGAAAATCGAAGTTCGTTCACTCCGTGAGCTTTTAAAAGAACCTTCGGATTTCAGAAGCATGCTTCAGGTATAGACGATGACACGAGGCGATCGTGATATGCGGTTCTGTCCTGTTATCAACTTGCAAATCTTTTCAAAATTACCGTAAAATTTTATAGAAAGAATAAGTAAACACCAGTACAAAATAAACCTTTCTGTAATAATATTACGCTTTTTCTAATTTTAATACAATATGACTTTTAAATGTCATGATAGAAATAAAACAAAATCAGCATTTTCGAATTCTTCCATCGTTAATTTAAATAGAGAACACCCCGCCTTAACACTCTACTTTTATTTTGAAGTATATAGAGCTATTGTTACACTGTATCTACTTCTCTTGGGTATATAAAATGAATGTTTTGGTCTGCTTTCGTTTAATAATTTTAAGGTACTTTTCGAAATCCCCGTTGCTTCTATAACTCGGTCTTGAACCTTATTAAAATTACGATCAACGCTTTTCTTGAAATTTTCAGCATCTTTACAAAATATTTATATACATTATAAACAATTTTCCGGATTGTCTATTTACAGAAATACCATGTTTTAGTTGACTCCCCATGGAAATCAAATTCCGGATTTTTAATGCTAAAAAAACGAAGTTCACAACGTTTCACGTGCCTCCTCTCGAAATGAGAGGGCTTAGTAATGTAATCCTTAATTATAATAATTATAAACACTTTCTTTTTCTTAGGGTATGATAGACTTGGAGTTGACTTTATTGCCGAAGGAGAAAGCTGTTCTAATGCCCGTCGGAGTTGGAAGAGATGCTCCAACACCCTTACCGGATCCCAAGTGAACTTTTTATTGCTTATTTATTTAGTTTTTATATATATTTTACGCGTCTATTTGATTAGCTTCGCGTTAATTGAAGCATAATCATATATTTTATAAGATTTTATTTCGATTGTAATGTATGTACCTTATATTTTGTGGTGGAGAAAATAAATATTTTTATGTTTAATTTTTTATTTTGTCCATCGCACTGGTGTGCCTTGAGAGTTTCCTTTGTCCCACCCCAGTAACTTAGAGTGGGAAGTAGGGTCTAGAAAATATTGGAGGGAACGAAAGACAATTTTTTCTTTACCAAAAATTCAAAGGGTGGTCAACATTAGTAGATTATCAAGGTTATGGTTATAGATAACCTGAATTCCTAGGAATAGAAAAATCGTAAGCAAATGGAAAGTCATTATAATCATGGATGATAAAAAAAAAATTTCGCAGTCGAATTCAAATTTGATGTACTTCGAGACTCGAGTATCCCGGTAGTTTTGTAGCCGTGTTGAATCTAAACGCTTTCGTATAGAATTCGTTTTAGTGACATCTATCGGGTGTTGGTTACATTTTACTAAAGTGCTGTCAGCTATTTGTGCGCTACTTCACGCTAGGTTGCACCACATTGTACGCAATGTTCATTTGTACAGCTAATAATTAGACTCAGAACGATATGCGGTAAAATTCTAAAAAATTCACTTTGTATGTCTACACAGAGAATTTGGGATTTAAAAAGGAGTGGACGCGAATTGTGGAGATGTTAAAACAAAACTTAAAAATTACCTTTTATTTTCACGGCGATTGTTAGTAGCTTTAGTAGTAAACTTACTAGCTTTTGCTCGCGGCTCCGCCCGCGTGGTATTCGGTTATCGTGTGCTGTTCCGTCGGGAACTGTGCATTTTTTTTGGGATAAAATGTAGCCTATGTCACGATCGTCGGGCCCATAAACTATCTCTATGCCAAAAATCACATCGATCCGTCGCTCCGTTACGGCGTGAAAGACGGACAAACATACAAAGACACACACTTTCGCATTTATAATATTAGTATGGATAGACGGACACGTTTTACCTAAAATAAGATCAATATTAAAGCTTCTAATTAGTGGATCCTCTCCAGCTATTAAAGCTGGTAAACCAGATATCATCAATGACGGGAGCAGACAACAACACGTGTTCCTTCTGCCAAAATAAAGTCCCTATTATATTCATCGGAGTTGTTCTCAAAAATATTCTGAACACGTATTGGCAACCGCGCTTAGGCGCATGTTCAGATGATGTTTTTGGGCAACCAGCAGTGGGGTGGGTTTCACTGAATAACTCTGAGACACTACTCGCGTGTGAGTTAGGAATAGCTTTAGATGCAACTACTGATGAGCCAAGGGAAACTTTCCAAAATTGCGGAATATTTCATATAGGATATAGGAATAAAGTTTCCAGAAATTTCCAAGAACTTTCCAAACTTTTCGGAAAATTTCCGCAACTTGCACATCTGTAAATGCAATACCTCGCAGTTATATACAATAATACTTGTATAAAAAAATGAATTGTTTACGCTTCACGCCTCTGGGTGTCTAGACAGTTCCGACGATTATAATAGCGATTTTACATCTCTGACGACCAATTGGTCATACGCGAAATATTTACGTAATATGTTAAGTTTTGTTTTATAGCGTGGCGTAACAATTAGTAATGGTATAAGTGCGCGGTATTACTTAGACGTGTGTACGACGCTTCCAGAAGTGGCAGATGTAACGCAAAGATAAGCCAATGTCAGCTCCCGTCATGTGCTTAGTGTCTAATGAGCACATATTGATACTCTTTTGTTTTTTAGACGACCCAAACCCGCGGCGCAGAAAAAGACCGATCCTGAGGGTATCAAGATAAAGGTGCATGCACAGTGCAAGACGATACTTGATTGCATCAAGCGGCATAAACGAGCTCTTATGTCGTTCGGCCTCAGTATTTTGTTGCTTTCGCTAATTATTATGGCTTGTGCGTATTGGGACTTGCCGAGCATGGTGTTCGACACAATCGTCGAGTAAGATCACTGTTATATTACTACACTGTGCTTACAATATGGTTGACTCGCTTTAGGGTAATTCCTGTGACATTGGATTGAGATTGGATTGAGGGATCCTATAACCAGCACGCGAATTTTTGGTGCTGATTACGTTAAATGATTATTAATGATCGGAGTTGCAGTATTAGAATTCCAAGGTTGCCGACTGTCAACAGATTTGGGCCAATCAAATTTTTTACCGACACTAATCTGTCCGCGAATTTTTTCAAACATTTGCATATTTTTGTATGTCCACATGTTTTTTCTGTAATTTAATTGATGGTGTACATGAATACACGCCATCCTACGTAAGTTCAGTCTATTAAGCCGTGAAATATCTTGTTGGAAGTACGATTTTTTGGTAACGCCAGAGACAATTTTGGTAACGCAGGAGACGCCCAAAGTGCCGGTAAAAAAGTTGTTTGGCCCTTTTATGAAATTTAGTACGGAGACAGTTTAAGACTTTGAAAACGACAAGGAGTAATTTTTAATCCTGGAAATTATGTTATTCCTATGTGCACGATAAGCCAATTCGCAGATTCGCTGGCAACGTAAATTATAATACTTCCATGCTTTACTATATCTTTACTCACCCGTTTAATTACAAAGAAACTGACAAAACTCAATTCAGCAAGATTCGATTGTTTTTCAGGCCAGTTAAATGGGAGGACAGCTATGTTCTAAGGAATAGGTATCCAGAACCTAGACCTTGACGTTTCTACTTGTGTTATTAACCAAGAATTATCGACTGTCAGTTTCATAGCGAAGCCCAAAACTCAAGAGATGGCGCCACCGGTCTATAGACAGAAGCCGATCTTGTACTAAACATAATCGTGTCGATTATATTCGTACATGAAAAATTAGGAAAGTAGGTTTAATCCTTTAAAAGCCAGCGATGCCTACAGTTGTCATGGACCTTAGATCTATATACTACTCCTTCGGGCTACAATTCGTAAACTTCAACCTGAGTGTTTTCTGAGTTCATATTTGGGTGAAGACCAAAAAGTTGCACAGCGCTAAAGCTGCGTTTAATTTCCATTAGCTTTTTCCATTGTCACACGAAAGTTATCGACATAAATATATGATTAATTTTCGTGTCACAATGGAAAAAGTTAATGGTAATTATAACTACCTACCTGCTAACGCAGCTTCAACGGTGTGCTACTTTTTGCTTTTGACTTTAAGGGGCTGTTTCACCATCCATTGATTAGTGTTAACTGACAGTTAACACTAATCAATGGATGTTTTAGTTGACAGTTGAATGTGATCCGTCCATTCGAAGAAAACAAATAGAGACGGCATCACATTTAACCGACAGTTAACACTAATCAATGGATGGTGAAACAGCCCCTATTAATCTTATAGGGTATGTAGGTAACTAAATGACTTTGCTATGCTATAATGGAGCTCAATCAAAGTGTCAAAGTGACAAGCTGTTAGACGTTCTTATACAGATTTATGGGAATAGTGAATTTTATCGGAGACTATATTAATTTATTTTCGATGTATTTAATAATTAAGTTTTTAGATAGGTACATAGTACGTTATATGAAGTTTAATAAGAATTTTGTTTATAGTAATAAATAAAGTGTTGTTATAAGAAGTAAAGCATTTTTTATTTATTACTAGTGTTTACCCGCGGCTTCGCACGCGTAAATCATTAGATACAGCAGTTGAATTGAAATTCCGGGATTTTATTAAATTCTCGTGGGAATTCCCTAAAATTACATCGTGGTTTTCATTGACGTTAAATTAAAACACCTATGGCTAATTTCATGACTGTAAGCCCAGCGGTTGTTATTTAGAAATTTTATCCCTATCGCGTACCTAGGAATATTGGGATAAAAAGTAGCCTATGTGTTATTCCAGACGTTCAGCTACCTACATACCAAATTTCATGACTCTAAGCCCAGCGGTTGTTATTTAGAGATTTTATCCCTATCCCGTGGGAATATCGAGATGAAAATTATTATATGTTTTAATCCAGGTTGTAAACTAACTTTTTGCCAAATTTCATTCAAATCCGTCCAGCCGTTTCAGTGTGAAGAAGTAACAAAAATACTCACTCACTCACATCCTCACTCACTCACAAACTTTCACATTTATAATATTAGTAGGACTAATTAATGATGAAAATTAGACTAATTCTGTATTTTTTTTTTACTTTGCATTCACCGTTTCATAAATTTCCTTTCATACAATTTATACAAATCTTCTGTTGACAGTTACAATCACAATCAAAGAAAAAAATAATTAACTAAATGGGTTGTGAAGTGAAGAGCGATCTATCTCTTAAATTTTTTTTTGTATACACTAATGATTGAAAAAAAAATAGAAGGCGAACATGGAAGAAATCTGACGATACATCTAAAGACAAAGAGATTTAATAACATAGGTTGATTCACAAGAGCTGGTATGAGTGAGCATTTATTGAATAGTCAAACGAACTTACCCTTAAGTGAAGTTCGACTGGAATTATGCGAAGTGTTGTCTCGTCTGAAGATGATGAGAGTTCACAAGTGTAGTCCCGGCTTCATGACTTACTGACGCTACATAATTTTAAAACTAGAAGAAAAAACCGGCCAAGAGCGTGTCGGACACGCCCAAACTAGGGTTCCGTAGCCATTACGAAAAAATTAAGTAATATTTTTCTAAGGATTTCGTATTTTATACGGAATCTTCCAAGTTTAGGTATATTTTATACCTTACGCTGCTATTTACTCATAAACTACTATAGTTCTCAAGCTAACTTAGCGGTCATAGTTTTCCTTGGAAGTTTGATATAATGACTACCATCCTGAATTTATTCAAATTTTTCCACCCACTGGGTTAGATTTTAGAGGGGGGGGACGCTCGATTTTAATGACAATTTGCACTTTAAAGTTGAATATTTCGCAAACAGATGACTGAATCGAAATCGTTTTAGCAAACCCCTAATGGTTTTAAAATACCTATCAAACGATACCCCACACCATAGGGTTGGATGAGAAAAAAAAATCACCCCCACTTTACGTCTATGGGAGGTACCCTAAAAAAAATTGTTTTTGAATTTTTAATTGTTATAGTTTACTTATACATCCGTGCAAAATTACAGCTTTCTAGCATTGATAGTCTCTGAGCAAAGCCGCGGATGGACAGACAGACAGACAGACAGACAGACATGGCGAAACTATAAGGGTTCCATTTTTGCCATTTTGGCTCCGGAACCCTAAAAACGCCTACACGGTGCTGCCTATGTTATCTGTAATCCACTTCATTAAGTTAATAGACACACCACTTTTGATTTTATAGCGCAGGGGATGTCGAGTTAGCTTGACTGTATGGGTAGGGTGGGACTCATCATCTTCAGACGAGACAACACTTCGCATAATTCCAGTCGAACTTCACTTAAGGGTAAGCTCGTTTGACTATTCAATTATGCTCATGTTGTCTCGTCTTCGATGATGAGAGTTCACAAGTGTAGATGTTCAAAGAGACTTTGTTTCAATATTGTAACGCTTCGTGAAAAATACTTGATTACCCGCCACATTTCTTTTTAATTAACTTTTTTTAAATTATAAAGCCAAACTGCATACAGCCACGGTTATAATCGATAGCGTAGTCTAAATTCACATTCGAAATTCGAATTTTCTGGAACCTTGAATTCTATCTGTTACTTCGTAATGCGCTGACAGCTACTGAAACCTATACGTAGGCAGGGGTTGGACACTCCGCAGTTTAGGTACGTTCAGCCGGCGACCTCACCGTGGGGTTCGCGGCAAAAGGGTTGCCGCTTATTGTATTTTTCACCTATGATGAGTTCTGTGACATTTGAAAATTTTCCGAATTACGCATACTATGTTCGCAAAATGTTTTTTAAAAATAATTTCAGTTTTGAAACAAAAAAATCAAAAAAATCTAAAACTGTTCTTTTTAAGAATATATAGCAATATCAGTGTCTGTTAAATAGCCTCCATCGAATACGATAGAAAAATATTTATTTTTTAAATGACTCAATGTTATCGGATTTTTTACTGTCTTGGAATAAATAAATAAATAAATCGGCAATTGCAGCGGTTCATTATTCGATAACAATGAACTAAGATATTTTAAATTTTTAAACAAAACTTGCAAGATTTTGTAAATGCGGCTATTTGGGAAGCGGCCGCAACCATCTTGTGCCTCTTGTGGCCAGTACTTGTCAGTATCATTGTCAGTAGGTACGAGTGCGTCTGCCGTGTACACGAGGCGAGTTTCCGTTGCATTGTATTTGTCATTGTTCATTTCTATTATTATTGTTGTTGACTTTTGTTACTGTTTCTCGCTAAGTTTGTTGTTATTTTTTGGCAAAATGCTGAAACGGCCCAAAACAGACTGTTTTGAACTCCTAGAGTCGGGAGTTTGAACTTAATTCGTTTGAGGGATTACTTCGAGCGAGAACGACAAAACGGTGGCCCGGTGGACGGAAAACTGGAAGAATATATATATATATATATATATACCAACCTATTTATATTAACCTATATACAGGTAATTCCATTCGGTCTTATTAAGTAACAAGTTACGAGTAAAAGTCTGTATACGACCGACAAGACATATATATATATATATATATATATATATATATTTTAATATAATGCAACTTTTCCAAAAACATAGAACCTCCTCCTTTTTTGAAGTCTGTTAAAAATGGTTGCTGTTGCTGATAAAATATTGTTGTTTAGTAGCTTTAGCTTTTAAAGTGTATTTACTTATTTATTAAAGATAGCTTATTTAATTCATATTAATACCCACTGTTATATTTATTCATCGGAGAGTGGGAACCCTGCGCTGTTGGCGCCAAACCTGTTTCGTGTCAACGGTGCCCAACGGAATATGAACGCTCGTGTAACATTATAAGTTACAATTTCGCGTGCATGTCGTAAGAGTAGACAACGATTTATAACTAAACTTGACTTTTGTTCGAGAGAGTCCCTTCTGTACGGTAGTACTATTGGTTATTCTGTGACGTAGGTACGTAGTAAAGGGAAAGCTATGTATGAGATGTTACAAATTCGCTTATTTTAACCTGATGATCCAAATGAATGTTTTTGAAAAAACTATATGTATTAGAATATTAAATGGGTCATAATATATCTGATATTGGCAGGTGTCGCCACCTCGCAAGTAAAAAGAAAATTATGAATATTAAAAAAATGTTTTTTTTTACTTAAATATAAAATTAATTGAATAGAATAGAATAGAAATCAATTTATTCATGCTTCACAGAGTAAAAATACATAAAAACAAAAAACAATATGCGAAAGCACGAAACGGTCGCAGCTCACAATAGTTTTGGCCGTATAGGCCAACGCTGGTCTTCCGCTGCGACCGCTTGGTGACTTCACGGAAGGCGACTAAAAACTTTAACAAATAAAAGAAGAAATATAAACTAATTATAAAAAAAAAACAATAAAAACAAAACACATTTCAACTTAAATAACTACTTAAACGCTAATCACCTCCAACTTGCATCAACCATAGACCACCGACCCCGATATGACATGCACAATCTGTCGATTGTCATGTCATACGCGGTCGCGGTTGTTAATTGGATTTTTTTTTAGAAAAAAAACGCTGTTAATTTTCTACATAGTATATAAAAATTTCATGAAAATTGGGCCACTAGTTTGGTAAATAAAAAATAAAAACGATTTTCCTTTTTTTTATTATCTCAAAAACCACGGCCATTTCGGGGCTAAACTTTGGTCAAATTACAACGTATGTAAAGACAATCATCCGAGCCAAAGGAAAACCACTTTCTCGTCAAAGGCAGTTTCGCTATCCGTACAGGGCTATACCCTTTCTTAGTTAAATATGTAATAACTTCTTGGGTTGTAGGATTACCTAGGCATATTTTATGTAATTTACAATAATTGGCCCAGTCAACAATACTCGGTAAATATTGCTTCATAGTATTATTTGAAATTGAAGACAACAATATCCACTGCTTCATTATTAATACCTGAATCTAAAAAGGTTTTCCGGATAATACTCCTGCCATCAGGGACAGGCTCCGATGAAGGGGATGTAACAACCTGGAATTTTTTTAGAGTTAGTAAATCTTCTGTTTCTGAGGGTAGTATTCAGATACTAACAGCGTTATTCATAAAAAGTTAGAGCCTCCTTGAAGGCTCCTTGAAGACCCGATGCTAAAAAACATGATTCATAAACGTCTGTTAGCGCTAATCAGTCGATCAAGGCTCTGCTAAAGTTAGTGGACCGTAGACCCTCCTTTATCTCCCTGCTAAGTCACAAAATGGCCGCCACAAATTTGAACAGCTGACTTTGACAAGAGTAAAAAACCATACCGAAGATATTTGTAATGGTTTACGCAAATATTAAAAAAAAATCAGGAAAATTTATTTTCTGGAATTTGTATTTAAAAATCCTCTAATAATATGAAAAAAATTAAATTACGATGATTAACATAGTTACGGCTTTTTGCACGTTGTTTAGGTCTACTAAAACACGTGGATCGGAAATGGCGGGAAAACAAACATCTCTGCTGTCACTGCTGTAATTTTTTTTTTTAATTCTCGATAAGGCCATTTTTTGTCTTTGATTTTTTAAGAGTGCCAACATCACGCGTCTAATCAGTCTATCAGCAGCTCAACAACTAGCAGACTGTTAGCAAGCGTTTATGAATCATACTTCTTGACAAACGACTAATAAGCTTATTCAGTCTGTTAACTAACAGACCGATCAAACCTCAATTAAGATTTTTTTATGAATAAGGCTGTAAAGGTTTAGAACACAAAAATATGTTGAATATTGGGTACTAGGGTTGAGTTACCCAGTATGGTATAATTAAAATACCAGTTGCTCTTACAGTTATATTGTTCTCTAATGTTTTAAGAACCATTGAGAATGGTGGAACAGCATAGAAAAAATATTGGTTCCAACATATTGTAAAGGCATCCACTGCATATGCCTCTGGATCTGGATGCCAGGAAACAAATAGAGGGCACTTTGTATTGGTTCTTGTTGCAAACAGATCATTGTCAGGTGTTTTAAAAGTATAACAATTTTATCATAATAAGTAGAGCCAAGTTCCCATTCTGTGTGACCTAATTCTTTTCTGGACTGAAGGTCAGCTATTATGTTGTCTATAGTGTTAATGTAAGTAGCAAAAATCCATATATTTTTTGATTCACAAAATTGCCAGATTGACTTTGCAATACTATGTAAGTGGGGATATTGAACACCACCTAACCTATTGATGTAAGATAATGCTGTGACATTGCCTATTCTAAGTAATACTTGACTGTCTGTTAAATTCTTAGCAAAGCACTTAATGCCAAAGAATACTCAGACAACTTTTGATTGCAATCGAGAACCTATATACCTATTTTCATTGTACTAAATCCAGAAATGGGAAAATTTCCGTACAAACTTTACCCCCCCCATTTTACCCCATTAGGGGGGAATTTTATCCATTTCGTATACTCAGATAATTTTTGATTGTAATCGAGAACCTATATACTTATTTTCATAGATCTAATTCCAGAAATGAGAAAATTTCCATACAAACTTTACCCCCCCCCCATTTTACACTTTTAGGGGGGAATTTTATCCGTTTTGCTCACACAGATAATTTTTAATAGTAATCGAAAACTTATATATCTATTTTCATACTTCTAAGTCCAGAAATGAGAAAATTTCTATACAAACTTTACCCCCCCATTTTACCCCTTTAGGGGAGTATTTTATCCATTTCACCTAAATAGATCATTTTTAATTGTAATCAAGAACTTATACACCTATTTTCATACTTCTAAGTCCAAAAATGACAAAACTGCATATAAGCTTCACCCCCCCATTTCACCCCCTTAGGGGATGAAATTCTAAAAATCCTTTCTTAGTGCTCACTTACATCATAAAAGGAACCTCTATACCAAATTTCAAGTTTCTAGGCCCAGCGGTTTGGGCTGTGCGTTGATATATAACCCAGTCAGGTTTGCCTTTTATATATATAAGATATATATATAATAAGATAAGATAGATACTATTTTTCCGGAAAGAAACGTGGCGTCGAGTTTTTGACATAAAAACCGAATGAAGTGGATTACCAATGAGAATATAACCATTTGGATTACATATAACATAGGCAGCACCGTGTAGGCATTTTTTCATCTAGCTTTAAAATTAAGTGGCGTCAGTAAGTCATGAAGCCGGGACTACACTTGTGAACTCTCATCATCTAAGACGAGACAACATGATCTTAACCCTTTCGTTCCGAATGACGAGTTAACTCGTCTTGTGCGATGTGCTCTCAGATCCGGTAGACGAGTAATTAGTAATGTTGCTAACTAGTGAATAAACTTATTAGTCTACCCCAAGAATATTCGTTACGCATTTGTGTCTAAATACGTTTTGAACAAACAACATGGAGAAAAATAACTGTACCAAGCCAACGAGTTATCTCGTCTACCGGCTCTGAGAGCACATCGCACAAGACGAGTTGAGTCGTCTTTCGGACGTAAGAGCAACATTTCTGTGAACGAGTTAACTCGCCTACAGGACTGAGGAGCAGGTATCAATTCACTGAATATGGAAAACTGGGTAGATTTTGTCTATGGCTTTGCCCATTGGCTTTGCCGGAACGAAAGGGTTAAAATACAGGTTTATTCTAGCTCTTGTAAATCGAACTATGGACGGACGGGTGCTGAAAAGCGTTTAGAAAAAAAACCGAAGGCAGTTTCCACGTTTCAAGCTTTTGCCTATTAGTGAGACGATGAAGATATTAAAAAAATTATAATGTTGATGAAAATATACCAGTGGCGCCAAACATCTGTATGCAAAAGCACCACATTTTGTAGAGTTACATTTCTATCACAGGAGGAAAGAAACAAAGAAACGGACACTTCCGTTTCTTTACTCAAGAAGCAAACTAATAGTTACTGCTGCTAGAAGACAGATGGCATTCATTTCAATCACGGTAGCAACAGAACAAGCTTTGAATACAGTGCCATCTATTGACGTGTGCCGACACTTTTACAAGTGTGTCCGTGTTTTCAGTCTAGCCGTAGAAGTTCCTCAGTCATTTGCAGAAATGGCGCTAAGAGACAGTATATGAAACTGTCGGTTTGAAGTGATTGAAGTGGTTTTAGGTGTACTGCCGTTTCGCCAAATTATTTTTCGCCAAATTTCACTTCCCAAAAAACTTATCGCAATAGTTTCATTTCCCAAACGAATCTTTGGCATATTTACATTTCGCATTTTATTCATTTGGTCAAATTATCATTTGGCATAATTTTAGTTTGTCAAATTTTATTACGACAAATGTTTATTAAGCAAACGTTTTATATTGTCAAATATTGTATTCCAAAAAAATGTTTGTTCAAAATGACATTTCGCACAAACCAACCACAAAAACCAACTGCTACCAGAAAAGTAGCTTATGCTAGAACTGCGTCTTCCACAGAAACGAACTGCTATCAGAAAAGTAGATGAGGTTAGACTGCGTCCCCCACAGAAAACGGACTGCTACTAGAAAAGTAGGTTAGGTTAGGTTAGAACTGCGCCCCTCCACAGAAACGAACTGTTCCCAGAAAAGTAGGTCATGCGATATTTTGGGAAGAGTACATTTTGCCAAACGATACATTTTACTTGGCAATATGAAACATGACTAAGTAATTATTTGCGAAACAATAATTTACCAAATAAAAATTTATTAACTGTAAATTTGCGATAAGTTTTTTTGCCAAATGATTTTTTGCCAAATGATAATTTGGTTAAATTTTTTGGGATGTGATACTTTGGGAAAAGTTTTTTGGCCATACATTAGTAATCCGTGGTTTTATTATAATTTATAAGCTTTTATTTAGTTTCACCTGTCCCGTTGTCTGTCTGTCTGTCTGTAGTCAAATCCTGCAAGTTAAATTCAACCAACTTCCAGTTGTCGGATTGACCTGAAACTTAGCATACTTATGTAAATTGCGTAATAAATAAATAAATAAATATCACGGGACAATTCACACTAATTGACCTAGTCCCAAAGTAAGCTAAGCAAAGCTTGTGTTATGGATACTAGGCAACGGATAAACATACTTATATAGATAAATACATACTTAAATACATATTAAACATCCAAGACCCGAGAACAAACATTCAAATATTATAAAATAATAATAATAATATATTTTTTTTTTATTATAGTGGATGGCAAACGAGCAAGTGGGTCTTCTGGTGGTAAGAGATAACCACCGCCCATAAACATCTGCAACACCAGGGGTTAGCAGATGCGTTGCCAACCTAGAGGCCTAAGAAGGTATACCTCAAATATCTTGGCTGTCTTACTCTCCACGCCAAAATACAACAGTGCACTGCTGCTTCACGGCAGGATTAGCCTAGTCTTAGTCCTACCACCTGCAATATCTGGTAATAATCTAGTAGTTGTAAGGAAAAATTTAGGCACGACGAGCGAAGCGAGGAGTTATTCTAGTATATAGTATATAGTAACGCACGCCGAGTGAGCAAAGCGATATGCCTAGGAATGTCATGATCTACCTAAACTGGCCAAATCATGAAATGGCGGCGTTTCATGATATGCCTAGGAATTTCATGATCTGCCTAGTCAATGACATGACGCAACTAGGCAAATCGTTAAACGATGAGTTTGAAGCGAAATTGTGGATGTCCCTTTGCCAATTCATTAAATGGCGCCATTTCACGATATGCCTAGGAATTTCTTGAATTTTCCTAGCATATTCAAATTCATGACAAACATCGTTGAACTTCAATTTGTAACTCGGACGAAAATAGCCCAAAGCAATAATGTCTAGTCTTACAAAAACAAGGCAATTTTCCTTGTATCAATTAATTGTAAATTGATTATCAACTTCAACTTTTTTGTTTTTGGCAACCGGTCGCTTTAGGTTAGCAACCACTACTGCCACTGACTCCTGACAACAGCAAAGGTGTATATTGTGTTTGACCAGTTTTTAGAAACAGTTTCTAAACGTTGGTTGCCGTGAAGTGCTTGTTGTGTAGGTACCTAAAATAGACATAGACAGACATTGAGACAGCACAAAACATTAAGACAATACAAAACATTAAGACAATACCAAACATTGAGACAATACAAAACATTAAGACAAAAATTGATTATCTACAAACGTATCGTTTTACTCTGAAATTTGGATACACACATCATTGAGACTTCTATGATCGACGCAATTGTCTTCCTTGCGACGCAATTGACAACCTTTCATATTTCTAAGACTATAATTTGATTCGTTCTCTGTATTCTGCTTGGAAATAGAAAGACGCTGATATTTATAAAATTTCGCAACGATTATTAATTTATTTATTACAATTTTTTTAAGATGTGCTTATTCGAAAAGGGCTTAACTCCAAAACTACGATATAATAGATCCATTACTTTTGTCTAGTCTCTATTAAAAAAAAGATCACGTAAATAATGCGTAAATCTGAAGTAGACGTTGTCAAAATTATGACAGCTCCTTTTTCTGGTGCAAAAGGCAAAGGAAACATATCTATTCTGTCGTAGTATTGGCAAATTCAGATACATTTTTTTATTATTTTTGTATTTTTTTAAATATGGATAAATAAATTATAATAAATATTTTGCCATGTTCAGGAGGCAAAACTCTTTCGATTCCTGTAGTAATTTACGGGTGTTGAAAAAATGAAATCTTGTCAATTGTCTTCCTTGCGACGCAATTGTGATTGCTTGCAAGCGGCAATTACACTGAGTCGTTCGCCGCATGCTAGGCAACTTTTGCTCGTCGTAATGCATATGGTATAATGGAACGGGTGGTGAAGCACCAGGACTCCTCAATAATGAATGTCTCTGCATCAGAAAAAGAAATCTTTCGTAAAAGATGTCGAGCAGTTGTCATTAAACTATTGTATCTTAGATCATTTACACTAAAAAGCGTGATAAAAAAAAATGTAATAAAAAATGAAACCGACTACAATAAACCATGACAATAATTATCTAACAGTCTGAAGTCAGTGCCTTGGCACGAGACAGCAGGAGTGATTGAAGTCTTATACATACTCGTATATAAGTAGGTATGTAGGTTAAGTAGGTAGACGATTATAGGTCCACTCCTGCTGGCTCCTGCTGAGGCACCAACTTCAGATTGGTAGAAAATTATTTTCATGGTTTTTTGTAGTCGGTTTAATTTTTTGTTATAAAATTTTTTTGGTCACACATGTTTATGAACTCGACTGTACCTGTATATGTATGTGCGGGTCAAATCTTGCAAGTTGAAGTTGGCCCAGTTTTAGTAGTCGGATTGACGACAAATTTGGCATATGAATCTGAGGCCTTATTGCCTAACGTTTCTGACACTCGCGATCGCAATAAAATGACAGTTTTTGTATGCGAAATATGTCATTTGATTGCGATCATGATTGTCAAAAACATTAGGCAATACGGCCTCTGGTGACAATATAGTATAAGTAGAGTCATTCACGATGACCGTGTCCTGAGGCCTTAGGCCTTATTGCCTAACGTTTCTGACACTCGCGATCGCAATAAAATTACAGTTTTTTTATGCGAAATATGTCATTTGATTGCGATCACGAGTGTCAAAAACATTAGGCAATACGGCCTCTGGTTCTTATTACAATGTCTTTAATGGCTCATTTAGATAAAATCACGCGTCTTCGTGAATGGCACTAGGTATAATCTAGTACTGATATCCTATATTATTTTTCACCTATGATGAGTTCTGTGACGTTTCGAGTTTGACAATTTTAGAGATGATCATTGATCGAGTGAACCATAGATTTTTCTAAGAGTTATTAGTACTTATTTTTGGAAAAGTTGCATTATATTAAAAAATATATATTTATTTTCCAGTTTTCCGCCCACCGGGCCACTCCCTCGTTCTCGCTCGAAATAATCCCTCAAACGAATTACAAACTCCCGACTCTGGGAGTTCAAAACACTCTTTTTTGGACCGTTTCAGCATTTTGCCAAAAAATAACAACAAACTTAACGAGAAACAGTAACAAAAGTCAACAACAATAATAATAGAAATGAACAATGACAAATACAATGCAAAGAAAATGCAACGGAAACTCAACTCGTATACACGGCAGACGTACTCGTACCTACTGACAATGATACTGACAAGTACTGGCCACAAGAGGCACAAGATGGTTGCGGCCGCGTCGCAAATAGCCGCGTTTACAAAATCTTGCAATTTTTGTTTAAAAATGTAAAATATCTTAGTTCACTGTTATCGAATAATGAACCGCTGCAATTACCGATAATGTTGTGTCACGTCACTACTCTGTTCCGTTTCACACATTGCGTTATTTAAAAAAATAAATATTTTTCTATCGTATTCAATGGAGGCTATTTAACAGACACTGATATTGCTATATATTTTTAAAAATAACAGTTTTAATTTTTTTTAATTATTTTGTTTCAAAATAGAAATTATTTTTTCAATATATTTTGCGAACATAGTAGGTATGCGTAATTCGGAAAATTTTCAAATGTCACAGAACTCATCTTAGGTGAAAATACAATAGTGATCCAGCCAGGATCGTCTCTGCAGGACGGAACTCCTCGAGTTAAATGGCATCGAATTGAAATTTGGCACCGAAATGTAGTATGACAATCCAAATAAGTACAGTCAACAGGAAGTACAGTCAGCATAAAATGAATTTTATAACAAAAACTTTGTACGTTTTGATAACAGACCGAGGCAGATAAAGTAAATAAAAGCTTTTTTTAAGGCCTGTGGCATAAGGCCCAGCAAGCAGATTAGCCGGCGTTTCCACGTTCAGTGGCAATGCCAATCCGTTTACCTGCCGGCCGCGCGGCCAATTTTGATGTACAACCTTAAATATTGTCCTAAAACATGAATTGGTATGAAGAGCCTTGTGGTATGATGGTAGCTGTTGTAGTAAGAAGTGACCGAAAATCTTAACATTTGTATGTCTTTTTGATCATCTAAAATCACCCCACACTGCGTACCTACGTTTCGCTTTCTTTTGTCTCTCTGAAATAGCTTTAAAGTTAATTTTTCAATAATATTTTTTTTAAAGTCAATGTCAGGCACAATTTTGTAAACCAATAAACAAAATGTTACATGAAATACTTAGTACTAAAACTTGGGATGAAGTTTCAACCTCTTTTCTTTTTAGTAGACTCGCCTCATCGCTCATAAAACTTATGTAATATATGAGGATCGTAGTGGTTAATAAGACGATGTTGTGCGTAACATAACGAACGAACTCATTTATTTAATAAAACCTAGTTTATATACATTATGATTGTCGCTGATACAAGCAATATGCGTTTATGTAGCAGTAAACCATTGTGTTACTGCTAAACACTGAAAGTGGCCAATTGCCATACTACACCTCCCCCGAAAGTCCCTTCACCCCCGGGGTGGCAGAAAAAAAAATTAAACGCATGTTACTTGCTTACATTTTTTTTTAATTTCTGTAAATAATAAAACCAAAGAGACTCACTTAACTATTTAATGAAGTTACTTATTTTAAGTTTAAACATGAATGAATTTTTCTTTTTCATTTATCATCTGTATTTTGTTTTTGTATTTATCCTAGTGTCACTTGTAATGGAAAACGATTTGGAAAAAAAAATTAAGGTGTTAAAAATATATATAAAATACTATTTATGTCTCAATAGCTTAATTATTCATCGTTGAACTAGATTTTTTTTTTGTATTTTGGTATCGGTACTATTTCTGTATATTAATAACTAATGCCATAATTCGGAGTCATCTGCTCCTAATAAACTCGACGGGTAAGTATTATGAGTCACTAATACATTAAGACCTTTGGTCTCCAACTGTTGTCACGGACGCTCTTACGGCTGACTATGATCCAACTAGAAGGACATATTGTGCTCTACTTCCCTTACGTGTGTCTATGCACACAATGGGTTACGCTTCCGTGCGTACCCTAAAATATCAATATAATTGGGCATGGTCACCCAAGGGCATGGTCACCCTACAATACAACCTTGGCATATCAGGTCACCCATTTCGGTGTGCCTGTAATAGTTATGGGATACCGTTTAAGATTAAAATCTCCAATAGGATCTCACAGAGGACACGGTAGTTCACACCATGATCAATCACTATGGACTGGTTCTCTAACTATAATTTCAATATGTACCGTACCAAAATCCATACTGCAATTAAACTAAAAACATTAAAGTAGAATCAAAAGAGTATCATTATTTATCATTTAAATAAGTAATTAAATAGTTTTATTGAATAGTATTGTTAACTATGTTATTGTTGGAATGATGCGACGCATTCTCAGGGTATCGAATTTCATTCAATTTAAATTATAATGTTTAAAACAATTGCGCCCGCGCTCGTCCTAGTTAAAATTTTGCTGACGAGCCGTAACGTGCATTTAACTTCGCACGGCGACATTGCGAAACTGAATGTTTCGACCTAATTAAACAACGTGACACTAGAAATAAGTAAAATTTCAAATATTATATTACTATAATTGACTTCAAGTAGTTCGTAAACGAAATGTAAATTTATGGAAATAACGGTACAGCGACAATCCCTTATTTATAGGTACTTACGTAAAAAAAATATACAAAAAACCATGTTAAAATTAATTTAACGTGTAAAAATTGTAAATAGAATTTGCTATTAAGTATTTAATTAACTGTAGTAAATTGTACTCTCACCAGATTTCAAGGTGATCAGTCTTTATACTAGTTTAAGTAGAAACCACTACAATTAAATTGCGAAAAAAGATCTATTTTTAAATTATTTTTAATTTTGCAATTCTTATTTTAATTCACTTACTTTAAAATTAATGTACTAGTAGGAAAAGTTACTAAATTTTAAACTATATAACGCGAATTAATAAAAAAATACACAAGAAGACTAAGAAAAACCTTTCGCCGTAAGCGGCAACAGCGTCGCTCGTATGTACTGGTAGCATGCAGCATGTTGGCTGCTGGCGCGGCTGCTGGCATCGGGGTCAGCGTCAGGCATCACGGGGCGGCGACACGGCGCGGCACGTGACCTGCAGAGTCACGTCGGACATGTCGGCGGGCCGGGATATCCCTAGACTCCCTCGAACATGGGCCGGGATAACCCTGGACACCTCTTGAAATGGGCCGGGAAAACCCTGGACACCTCTTCTTTCTTCGTTTTTCTTGCTTCTTATTGATTCTATGTAATATTTATTTTTCTTATTTTAGTTTATTAAATTACTTCTTCATATTTATTTTTTACTTCAATTTCTTCATTCTTCATCTCATTTTATTGTCTTCTTCTTATTTTATCTTCTTACTTCCTTTATTTCTTGTATTCAAATATGTAATTTTTCTCTTCTTTCTTCAGTAATGTATTTTTTCTTCGTTACTCTTCGTTTTTCATAATTCGAATTCTTTAGTCTTGAATTAGTTTCTTCATTTTTCTAATATTTAAAACTTAATCTTCTTAATATTTAAAACTTCTAGGTACTTCCATAAATTTTTTTTTCTTCTTTTTCTTCATGATGTCTTCATATTCTTATTTTCTTCTTGTGGTCTGACTGCGTTGGTTTCCTTATGGTTAGATTCCGTTGGTTTGTAGTGGCAGGGTCGCCATGTAATATAAGGGGATCGTAGTGGTCAATAAGACGATGTTGTGCGTAACATAACGAACGAACTCATTTATTTAATAAAACCTAGTTTATATACATTATGATTGTCGCTGATACAAGCAATATGCGTTTATGTAGCAGTAAACCATTGTGTTACTGCTAAACACTGAAAGTGGCCAATTGCCATACTACACTTATATTCTAAAAAAAACTCTTCATGTTAGGGTATTTGACAGAAGTATAATTTCAGTATTTTTAGGTTTCCACCAACTGCTGTAATTTAGTCCTTACTTCTTGCTGTTAAATAACCTAACCACAAAAATTTAATTGTTAGTACAAGATTTTTTTCTGACTGTTCTTTTTGTTCACTGTACTTGCATTGTCATCCAAACTACTTTTGCATACCAAATTTCAAGGCGATGTTGTTAACCGCTGAAGAGTTCCGTCCTGCAGAGACGATTCTGGCTGGACTACCGGGATGTCACTACCAGATTATTGTACTGTCACGCGATTTACATAAGTATTCCAAATTTCAAGTCAATCTGACTACTGGAAGTTGGTCAAGTTTAACTTGCAAGATTTAGTTACATACAGACAGACAACGGGACAGGTGAATCTAAATAAAAGCTTGTAACAAAGTTCTTTTTTTTTAAATATGGCTTCTGTCCTAATAATTAATAAGACAATTTTGCCAGTGTCTAAGTATTCTCTTTCGAGAGGCAACGTTGTCTATATAAGTATGTTTATCCGTTGGCTAGTACCCATAGTACAAGCTTTGCTTAGTTTGGGACTAGGTCAATTGGTGTCAAGTGTTCCATGATATTTATTTATTATTATTTATTATTATTATTATTGTAGTTTTTGTAACTTGATAGTAAAATTCCAGAAACCACGAGGAGACAACTTGCGCATTAAAAAATGTCAGACACGAGAGCAATATAGAATTTTGTGATCACTGTTCACTGTTAAGGTTAATTGCCGCATAAAACACTATCAAAATTATACTTCAACTAGCCAAAGAAACAGAAATAGCAAAATTATATCTTGTCTACATCCGCCATGTTCGAATGTCACAAATCGAATCCGTAACAAAGTTGTCTTGTAATTTTCTCTCTGTGTACTTAGTTTTAGAAAAAAAAAACTATATTATAGCAGGTGAAGTGTAGTTTTACATAAATGTACCTCTATGATCAAGTCAAACACCCTGTTTTGTTTTAACGCTCTACCTAACACTACGGCCAACGTCCATCAACCACCTCACCTCTACAGCACTGTAATGTAGACTTTAATAGCAGCTAGTAAAATTCAAATTCCTATAAATTAAGGCCACAGAGGTTTGGTACAAACTAATTTGTGGATAAACTAGCTTATGTATACCAAGTGCCATCCACGAAGACGTGTGATTTTGTCAAAATTAGCCATTAATGACATTGTAATAAGAACCACGGCACGCGTCATCGTGAACGACTCTACCTACGAGTATACCTGTGAGCGTTATTTATTAGATCATCTAGTTTCCAGGTCTGTCTTTTTTTCAAACAGACGGCAAACGAGCAGGCGTGTCACCTGATGGTAAGTCATCACCGCCGCCCTTGGAAACCTACAGCATTATTAGAACTGCGGGTGCGTTGCCGGCCTTGCAGTAGGCGATACACTCGCCTTTTGAAGGTGCCCAAATCGTGCGAGGGAAAAAGGAGGCTGCATTCACATTGTTTATCGTGTTGTGTCGGGCTCTCTATTGGATGGCATAAAATCATTTGTAATATTATTGCTACGCGTACTTAATTGCTTTTAGCTGAATTAGCGATGTGCATACTCATCATTACGCATATTTTTAACCCCAGACGCAAAAAGTTTGATCGCTATGTGTGTGTGTCTGTCTGTGACACCGTAGCTCTTAAACGGGTGGACCGATTTGAATGCGGTTTTTTTACTTGATAGCAGGTTTTCTAGCGATGGTTCTTAGACATGTTTCATCAAAATCGTTTCAGCCATTTTTGAGATATTGAACTTTAAATTGACAAAGTCGGGGGTTTTCCAACTTTTCGTTGGTTAGGTTATTTACGCATAAAATTAAAAAGCATAAATACAGAAAGCATCATCTTCATTAAGACTAACGTCAAATAGCAGAAATACAAAAAGTCATAATAGTAAATTTGCATCATTACAAAGTGCATAACCACAATCACGAGTCTGATGCACTGCACTACGAGAAAAAAAAATGTTTTGTGTTAATAAATACAACTAAGGCGTGGTCAATAAAAACTGAAGAAAGGAAATTAAATCAATCCATATCTATAGGTACGAGTACTAATATTATAAATGCGAAAGTGTGATTGTATGTTTGTCCCTCTTTCACGCCGTAACGGAGCGACGGATCGACGTGATTTTTGGCATAGATATAGTTTATGGGCCCGAAAGTGACATAGGCTACTTTTTATCCCGGAAAAATGCACAGTTCCCGAGGGAACAGCCCGCGATTACCGAATACCGCGCAGGCGGAGCCGCGGGCAAAAGCTAGTACTAATATAAAATGCGAAAATGTGTGTGTTTGTATGTTTTTCCGTATTTCACGTCGAAACAGAGCGACGGATCGACGTGATTTTTGGCATAGAGATAGTTTATGGGCCAGAGAGTGACATAGTTTAGGCTACCTAATCCCGGAAAATGCACAGTTCCCAAGGGAACAGCGTGCAATAGCCGAATTTCACGCGGACGAAGCCGCAGGAAAAAGCTAGTTGGGCATTTCTATCTACCGTTGTACCTTGAGTTTATCTCTCCGATATCAACAAAATTTGGGAGGTAGCCTCAGTCCATGATTGCGAGCTGGAAAAACGGTCTCCAGATGTGTCCCCAAAATATTGTACGGATGTGTCCGTTTTGTTACAAAAACTATTAAGAAAAATTCGTAACAAAACAGACACATCCATACAATATTTTGAGGATACATCTGGAGACCCTGTTTTTTCCGCTCGGGATCATGGACTGAGACCTACCTTTCAAATTTTGTTGAAATTGGAGAGATGAACTCAGGTTCCAACGGTAGATAGAAATGCCCAGTTGCAGAATAATCCCTTTACCCTAAAAGAAAACCTGTGCCCACCAGTGGGATGTAAATGTGGGATCAATTCCAAACTGTTATGAAATTCTTCAAAAAAGAAAAATAAATAACCTAACCATAAAAATTTCATTTTTAATAAGTTTTTTTTTTGCTGACTGTACTTTTTGTTAAATTTACTTGCATTGTCACCCAAACTACAGTTGCGTACCAAATTTCAAGTCGATGCTATTAACCGTTGAAGAGTACCGTCCTGCTGAGACGATCCTGGCTGGACTACTAGGATATCACTATTACATTATTGTATTGTCACATGATTCACATAAGTATGCCAAATTTCAAGTCAATCCGACTACTGGAATTTGGTCGAATTTAACTTGCAAGATTTGACTACAGACGGACAGACAGCGGGACAGGTGAAACTAAATAAAAGCTTGTAAAATTACCAAACTGTTTGCCTAAGGTTTTCCGCCATGCGTAGGCACTTTCCCAGACGAAAGTGAGTCATCGCATCAAATTAAAAAAAAAGGGTGTAAAAGAACACTTCTCGAACACAAACATTTGAACAAAAAACCAGCTTAATACTACTTCAGCTTCACACTGGCAGCTTCCAATCAGGGATCAAGATACACTGGCCACTAACGTTCGGAAACTGTCCAGCCGAAATGCAACCACGCATGCCCCGGCCAGTGGTTAGATACGCCTCAGGTTCCGCGCTCGTGTGTGACCATAGTCGGTTTCCGAACGGTTTTTTTATTGTTTTTATTTCGCGCCAATCGAATGCGACGGCTTGGGGTGAGTGTTTTGTTATTCTATATTTGAATTTGTTAGCATAAAGTTGAGCGCGAGTTTTGATTTTGGAATGTTCTTGTCGTAAAATTGAATACACTTTTTTTGTAGTTTGCCAGTGCTTTTGCGATTTACAGTAACTTGGGCTCATGTACTTTTTTGAGTTATATATAAGGTATAAATATATACCTATGCTGACTCTATAGTCATTTAAGATGATTTCTGTGACAAAATGAAAATCTTCGTCAAAGAAAAATTAATAACATTATGACTTTACTTTCAAACAGCTACCTATCAATCAATTATTTCGACTTATATCGAGTTTGACCACGCAATCCTAAATGGAAATCTTTAGGGGCAGAATTCTTCCAAACGGTTCTTAACACTTGCCCTATATATTTTTTAAGAAAATCCCGTCCACAATTGTATGTACGCGGTAATTCTAGAACCAATAATAATGGGCTGTGTATTGATATAATATCTCTTCTTTTATAATGGCGGAGTGAAAAGTAGTGACGGTAATATTCAAATATCTAATTTGTCTTACTCATAATGAACGAATACGACAACGGAAACGGAAATGATACCAGCTGTGGATGAGCAAGAAATATAACTAAATCGTTTTGTTAGTGTCTGATCTTAGAATATACTAGCTTTTTGCCCGGAGATACATCAACATACTACTACTACAAACTAACTACAAATAAAGCCACTTCTATATTCTTCTTAAGCCTATAAATTTAATCTCACTGATTGTCTGACAGACAACGTACTAGAGCTAGAAACTTGAACATGCGAAGACGCATCCTTGAGGATCACAAAAGTGAAGAACTGTTTCAAATGTTCACGGGATATAAGAGTCATAGTAGTTTTTAGGGTTCTGTAGCCAAAATAACAAAAACGGAACCCTTATAGTTTCGCCATGTCTGTCTGTCTGTCTGCCTGTCTATCTGTCCGTCGGTCCGCGGCTTTACTCAGGAACTATCAATGCTAGAAAACTGTTATTTTGCACGAACATATATATAAACTATGCCGATAAAAAGGTACAATAAAAAAATCAAAAACAGACAACTGTAACAGGGTTTTGACCTCATCCCTTGAGTACGGAACCCTAAAGTGAAGTTTATGAGTTCACGCGATCAAAAAACCAAACAAACAGACTACAACGTTGAGTATACACCTATAGTTAGTAATTGCTTGCTCAGTGAGTTTTGCACGCTATTATTAATCGTCCTGATAAGATAAACACACATTATGCCTTTTAGCAGACTTTAACGCACAGATATTTGGATATAATGTTATGAAATCGTAAATAATATACTATACACCGGCACATCACTAATAAAAACTTTTAAACAAAACAAATAAACTGCCTAAAAACTAAAAAAAAACCAAACCTTTTTTATTTAGAACAGAATAGAAAATATTTATTTATGAACAACTACGAGTACAACAATACAGCTTAGCGAAGCAATTCATACTAATATTATAAATGCGAAAGTGTGTTTTTATGTTTGTGTGTTTGTGTGTTTGTATGTTTGTCCCTCTTTCACGCCGTAACGGAGCGACGGATCGACGTGATTTTTGGCATAGAGATAGTTTATGGGCCCGAGAGTGACATAGGCTACTTTTTATCCCGGAAAAATGCACAGTTCCCGAGGGAACAGCGCGCGATAACCGAATACCGCGCGGGCGGAGCCGCGGGCAAAAGCTAGTAAACATATACATTATGTAATTGTCACATGTGTCAAGGCACGCGGTGCCACGACGCTGATTTTCAGTGGGTCCACAACAACTTAAAACTAAACCAAGTTAGACAAACAAGATAAAACGAGTACATGACATACAATTAAACCTAAAAAGTGAGATTTAACCTTAATCTAGGCACTAGTTAAAATCGGTGCCTCAACACGAGCTAGGAGAACCGATAGAGGCTCATTAGGTAGACGACTATAGGTCCACTCTTTATGGCCCACCCTTGGGTAGTTTTTTTAATTTAAGTATATGATACCAACTTCGAGGTATACTCTATTCAATAAAAAACCGGCCAAGAGCGTGTCAGACATGCCCAAGATATGGTTCTGTAGCCATTACAAAAAAATCAAGTAGGCACTTAATATTTTGCTAAGGATTTCGTATTGTGTACGGAATCTTCCAAGTTTAGGTATATTTTATACTTTGAGCTGCTATTTACTCTTAAACTGGGTACTAATAAATCTCAAGCAATTTTATCCGTCATAATTTTCCTTGTATTTTTCCTGATTTTATTCAATTTTTCCACCCAAGCAACAGTTTAGATTTTTGGGGGGCTTAAAGAAAATAAAAGTCTAATAATTATTGGAGTAGACACATTCATACTTAATATTATAAATACGAAAGTGTGTTTGTATGTTTGTGTGTTTGTGTGTTTGTATGTTTGTATGTTTGTCCCTCTTTCACGCCGTAACGAAGCGACAGATCGACGTGATTTTTGGCATAGAGATAGTTTATGGGCCCGAGAGTGACATAGGCTACTTTTTATCCCGGAAAAATGCATAGTTCCCGAGAGAACAGCGCGCGATAACCGAATTCCACGCGGGCGGAGCCGCGGGCTAAAGCTAGTTAACTTATAAAGGTTTTTGCCCGCGACTCCGCCCGCGTGGGATTCGGCTATCGCGCGCTGTTCCCTCGGGAACTGTGCATTTTTCCGGGATAAAAAGTAGCCTATGTCACTCTCAGGCCCATAAACTATCTCTATCAAAAATCACGTCAATCCGTCGCTCCGTTACGGCGTGAAAGACGGACAAACACACAAACATACAAACACACTTTCGCATTTATAATATTAGTATGGATTTAGAAGTGTTCTATCAGACAATATTTTTAATTTTCATTCAATTTTTATAGAATAATCGTGAAAAACTAACAAAAATGCAACGTTGGCAGCTCAACAGGTATAAACGCTTTTATGATCTATGCTCAATACTCAATACTTTATTGCTTTTCCACAATGTATGGTTACAGATATTACAATAGGATTTGTGATCATCATGGACCCTATGAAAAAGCCGCGGTGGCCTAGTGGACCTATTGCCTCTTAAGCAGAGGGTCGTGGGTTCAAATCCCGGCTCGCACCTCTGAGTTTTTCGAAATTCATGTGCGCAATTTACCACGAGCTTTGCGGTGAAGGAAAACATCGTGAGGAAACCTGCACAAACCTGTGAAGCAATTCAATGGTGCGTGTGAAGTTCCCAATCTGCACTGGGCCCGCGTGGGAACTATGGCCCAAGCCCTCTCATTCCGAGAGGAGGCCTGTGCCCAGCAGTGGGACGTATATAGGCTGAGATGATGATGGACCCTATGGGGCACAGGAATAACAAGAGGGCAACTTTCTACAATTAATACATTTTAATTTTGCTAAAAACGCATCCTGAAAAAACCTGAAGTAATAAATCTGTAATACTATGTAACTACTTTAGCCAGCAAAGTAAACAAATCCACGGTAATTTTACTGCGGTAATAAACGTATAACATGACATATTATAATTGATAGTATGAGGAAAAAAGGCAAAAAACTGGGTTATTTTTGGCAATCCACATGTGAACTAGTATAATTTATACCGAGGGACTAAAGAGCGCCATTACAAACCCGACCGCGGCGGCTGCTAAGAAAATCTGAGGGTGTTTGTAGATTTTATTCTCGACGTATAATTTTATTAAGTAAGTAGTTACCTGCATAAAAAAATAACTAAAAATGGAACCGACTAACTTTTTTTTTTATTCCACTGGAAGGCAAACGAGAAAGTGGGTCTCCTGGAGGTAAGAGATCACCACCGCCCATAAACATCTGCTGCTGCTGCTGGGTATTGCAGATGCGTTGCCAACCTAGAGCCCTGAGAGGGAATACCTCAAGTGCCAGTAATTTCACCGGCTGTCTTCTTACTCTCCACGCCGAAACACAACACTGCTGCTTCACGGCAGGATTAGTGAGCAAGATCTCGGTAGAAACCTTGCACAAGGTCCTACCACCTGCAAAACTACAAAAACTTTGAAAAAAAAAAAAAATTATAGCTTCAAGTCGGTGCCTCGGCACGACCCAGCAGGACTGATTGAAGCCCAATATATAGCATGTAGGTGTTTCACTCCTGCTGGATCGTGCTGAGGCACCAACTTCGAGCTATAGGCACCTAGAAAATTATTCTCATTTCATATTTAGCTAAGCAATTTCTTTTTGAAGTCGGTCTTACTTTTTTGTTAAATTTTTTCTTTATTTCTCTCTTTTTAATGATTCGTAAAAAAGTACATCTCGCAACGATTCCATTAAGCCCAAACACGTTGTTGCAACTACTAGAAAAAGGATTAAATTCTACGATGGCATCTTTAGGAAAAAGAGGGAACTGAGGGAAGAAAAAGGGTAAACAATCTTGACGAGTGGCTTTTAAAAAACCAGTAACTGTTACATTTATGGTACCAAAAGCATGTAAATGATCATTATGCCCTTGCTAATTGTAACATATTTGCTGTGATTTATTTTTCAAAAGTGTTTTTCAAAAAAAGACACGTATGATCGTTTACCTTCTTTCTAATACTAAAAAAACGAAGTATAGTTAGTTGCAACAGCTCCCTATACTGAAAAAAAAAAAGGATAGCTGAACTAGTTTGGCTACTTGACGTTTGTTTACGTTTAGCCAAATTTTACTAATTAGGAACCAAAATTATGCTAATATTACAAAACAATTTTGTAAGACATCACCTAACTTTTAGCTATTAGTAGGTCTTAGTTTTGTAGTCACTCAAGTAATGTTACAAGCAACATTTTTTTGTTACTGTTAGCAAATCTTTTTTTTTAAGTGTATACATCGAAGTTTACGTGTCATTAATTTGACGTAAAATAATTAAGTCCATAAAGAAGCAGTATATATTTGATATAAAACGTCACTTAATAAATACGATGATTGATGGACGGTCGCCAGTGTTCGGAAATCGTCGTGAACAGCCAATTGTATTTTTCCGATGACCGGTGTGCAAATCTTTATCGCCGCGTACTGTAATGGTATGATACCTACGTTGTAATGGGTGGAGACCTATAGTCTGGTTTCAGCGTGGGAATAAGAACTATGCAGTTCCACATAAATTGAGGTCTGTTTCTGAGTGTGACGTGTAAAGACGGGCGATTGTAATTATTTAATCGGTTGTAATGACGCTTATCTTAAAATAAATGAAGCAATATTTATTCACGACAGGAACGAGAGCATCTTGATAAAGTATGTGTGCTTAATTTAGACAAGGCTTTGCCCGTGACCTCGTCTAGGATCCAGCTATATTATCCCTCGGGAATAATGGATTTTTTCGTTTTTAGGGTTGCGTACTTCAAAAGGAAAAGTTTTTGCTGAAAAAATCATGTTTAATACAAGCTTTTTTTGCTGACTGCGCTTTTTGTTGTCACCCAAACTACATTTGCATACCAAAATTCTAGTCGATGCTATTAATGCCGTTGAAGGGTTCCGTCCACGGAGACGATTCTGGCCGGAATGCCAGGATGTCACTAACAGATTATTGTGTTGTCACGCAATTTACATAAGTATGCAAAACTTTAAGACGAGCCGACCACTAAAAGAGGGCCAAATTTTGTTCGTCCTTATTTCGCTTATATGTATTTCGCTTGCAAGCTTACAACAAACGAGCCTACGGAACGAGCGAAACTAAGGACGTAAATCCGAAAAGCGGTGTGAAAGTGCCACCAAAAAAGGCACCCGTTATTTCCACCAATCACGACTCCACTTCAACTGCTGGGCCAGTAAAAGACCAAAATGATTTGATCTTGATAAAGTATGTGTGCTTAATTTAGACAAGGCTTTGCCCGTGACCTCGTCTAGGATCCAGCTATATTATCCCTCGGGAATAATGGAATTTTTCGTTTTTAGGGTTGCGTACTTCAAAAGGAAAAGTTTTTGCTGAAAAAATCATGTTTAATACAAGCTTTTTTTGCTGACTGCGCTTTTTGTTGTCACCCAAACTACATTTGCATACCAAAATTCTAGTCGATGCTATTAATGCCGTTGAAGGGTTCCGTCCACGGAGACGATTCTGGCCGGAATGCCAGGATGTCACTAACAGATTATTGTGTTGTCACGCAATTTACATAAGTATGCAAAACTTTAAGACGAGCCGACCACTAAAAGAGGGCCAAATTTTGTTCGTCCTTATTTCGCTTATATGTATTTCGCTTGCAAGCTTGCAACAAACGAGCCTACGGAACGAGCGAAACTAAGGACGTAAATCCGAAAAGCGGTGTGAAAGTGCCACCAAAAAAGGCACCCGTTATTTCCACCAATCACGACTCCACTTCAACTGCTGGGCCAGTAAAAGACCAAAATGATTTGAGCCGCGCATACATAAATACAAGAACAAGATACATTGCAAATTAAATAGAAGATTTTAAAAAACGAAACCCTTACAGGATTACTTTTTGTTTGTCTGTCTGTCTATCTCTTAAGATGCTTTTTCTCAAGACCACGCGTTACAGAGAAAAGGTACCTATCAAACTTAATTATTTAAATTATTTAGGTCTGTTACCCTAGACCGCATTAAGTAGCTATAGCAGTGAAAAAATCAAACTTCTAAATCAATGTCGCTGAAAATATTTATGTTGACTGTACTTGAGCGTTTTTAAAGAAAAGTGTACCCATTTTTTTGGAATTACGGAAAAAATATGGTTTTTCCTACTCAGAATCAAGAGCACAATCGATTCCAATAGTTTTAAAAAATGACCCCCAAAAAAAATTACAGTTTTGGGACGTTTTTTTCGTACCTACACTCAGTATGGGCATGACAACACTGACTCATCAGTGTTTTGCTCCTCCGAGCAATGTTGACCACTGAGCCATGGCCCTTTTGCACTGCAGCGCACACAAGCAATAATATGAAATGTTTATTTTTAAGTCTGGACTGATTTTTTGTATCCTTGTATCTAATCTTGATTGTGTGTGTTTGCAGTACCAAATAAACGTTTTTATCTATCTATCTATCTATCATAAAATTTTGTATAAAGAAATGGGAACATTTTTTAAACTCTGCTCAAGAGCAAAATGTAGAATCAAGATTCTGAGTAGGAAAAACCATATTTTTATCAAAATAAAAAAAACGAAAGGGTGACACTTTTTTTGAAAACTACCACTTGCATTGTCATCCAAACTATACCGTATCATAATCCTAAAAACTCCATCGATATCGGTTTATTTCTTTGAGAGCTATAATGCCACATAAAGACAGTCACAGGCTTAGCGTCAAACTTTTTACACACCTTTTTCAGTCGGGGGTTAAAAATAGGAGAAAGTGGGAACCCTGCGTGGAGAAAGCTAAGTGGTACACTTTCGCGAAACAATTAGTCCAAGAGTCCATTGTCGAAATAGCCATCTCATCGGGTATTTAATTGACCGCACTCAAAGTCAGAAGCCGGCTGGTAGTTATGTTTTATCAAGCAAATTTACATTTTGGCTTGTTATTTTTTAGTCATCTAGCTAATATTATAGATTCGAAAGTTTGTGATTATGTATGTATGTGTGTGTGTTTGTTCGTTACTCCTTCACGCTAAAATGGCTAAACGAGTTCGGATGAAATTTGGTAGGTATGTGGAATAATGCATAGGCTTACTTTTTATCTCTATATTCCCACAGGATAGAGAAAAAAATCTTGAAATAGCAACCGCTGGGCTTAGTCATGAAGCTTGGTATGGTTATTTTTAATGCAACGTCAATTTACGGCAATTCCTACGGGAATTTATTTTTCGTTACTCCTGAATGGAATTTTGAAAATTCCCGGGGATTTTGTAAAATCCCGGTAATTTTATTCGTCTGCTGTACTTATGAATTAGTCTTGCGAATCCGCAGGGAAACACTAGTTACGCTATGTTTTTGTATTTACAAGGCTAAAATAATGAGCCTAGCTAAGTAGTGATTTGACTATTAGTTTCTCAATCAGAGGATCGTGAGTTTGAGCCCAAGCTCGCACCTCTGAGTTTTTTTTGGAATCTAGGTGCAAAATTTTTAAATTTACTATGAGGTTTATGGTGCCGGAAAATCAAACGCCTATATACTTCTTACTGCAAAGAAAAAACGTTCCCACGCCAGCCCAATGCCAATTGGGAACTTCACACGCATCATAAAATTTCTTCGCAAGTTTCTTCACTGAAAAAAATGTTAGGTTGGATTTACCAGATTCCGCGTAAATGTTACCAAAGTTTTCGGTTGATTTCGGTCCTATCACGAATTTTTGTTGATTTTACCAAACTAATTAAGTTGTGTTATACCAAATTTATTTAGTAGATTACACCAATGTTTTGTAGTACTCTGTAACATTTTTACCAAAGTAATTAAGTAATATTTCTCACCAAAGTACTTTAGTATAATTTCTTACCAAAGTACTTTAGTAAAATTTCTAACCAAAGTACTTTAGTAATTTTTTTACCAAAGTACATTTGTAAAGTTTCTCACCAAAGTACTTTAGTAAAGTTTCCCACCAAAGAACTTTAGTAGAAATCTAACCAATGTACTTTAGTAAAAATGTATATTAATAGTTTGGTGGAATCTACCAAACAGATATTTTCTATTTTACCAAACATACTTGTCTCTTTTTACCAAATATCTTTTGCACGTTTAACAGAATTACCGAAGTTAGTTAGTAGAAAATGCAAAATTATTTGGTAAAATCTACGACAAAAATTTGGTAAATAGCGCTTACTATATGGTAGAATGTATTAAATCAGTTTGATAGAAAAAACTGAACTTAACTTGTAAGTATAATCTATTTTGTTTGGTAAACTCTAACAAACAAAGTTTAGCAGTATTTACTAATTAGGTTCGGTTTATTTTATCAGCATTAGTTTGATAATAATTACCAGATTTATATTTCAATTACTACCAAAGGTTGTTTGATACATCTACCAAATGTGTCATGCAGTTCTCATCAAAGTTAGCTTAGTAAAATCTATCAGGATGTGTAACGTGCTTTTTATCAGAGATAATATTGTATTATCTACCAGAAGTGTTTCGCAGATTTTATCATATGTAATTAAGTGTTATCTATCATGTGTTTCGTATTTTTTCCTATTTTTTTTGGTAATATCTAACATATTTATACTGTAGTCTTTACCAAACTTTTACTGGTAATATTTGCCATATTTTATCAGTGCTTGTTTTGCGAATTGTGCTGGTCTTAGTTTAGTAAAACATACCAAATAAGTATTGTACATTTCACTGGTGTTAGTTTGGTTAATTTACCCAACTAATACTAGTAAAATGTACAAAACTTTTTAGGTACGTATTACCAAACACATTTTTGATTTCCAGAATATTAATAGGGTGTGGTATCATTGATGATTAGAAACATACTTAGTAGCGAATCTGCAATATTGCTGACATGGTATGAGAGTAAAAAAACTACATAGTTATTCTATGTAGTTTGAGGATATTTCCTCGCCACACCCTAAAAATATAGTAGAACAAAAAAGCTTACAGAATCTGAAAAAAAAAATGTTTTAAGACCGTTTAACCAACACTTCAAAAATATACAGGCTTATTGGTCACTCAACGTATTCCTTTTTAGCTAGATACAGTAAGGTTCATTTTCAGTTAAAAAGGTCATGTAGGTTATCGAAAAATCAGCAGTTTCTAGAAAGTGAACATTTATAAATTGTCTTATTTTTCTCAGATAACTGTTAAAAGGAATATGTCGAATTACCAGTCACTTCATATAATATACTTAAGGGCTTAGTAAAAACGGTGGTTTAAAGCAAAATAAACCAATTTTTGGTACATGTCATAAAATTTATTTTATCAATTAGTAATACAATAATCACTAGAATAGATCACACAGAATTTTCAACAGAACTGAAGCGAGACATTTAAAACAAACAAACATTTTTATAAAATGTATGTATATACTTAACAAATTACTTATGTATGTATGGATATCTCTTTATTGTACATAAAACACGGAGTAACAAGTAACTGAACAAAGGCTAACTTATCCCTTAAAGGGATCTATACCAATTAACCTTAGGGCGATTGGCAGGACATCGGAAAAAGTAGTAGACACACGCAAATAGAAGTTAAAAGTACTAGAATCAGAAAATATCTTATTCCAAGTCGGAAATAAAAGATGAGATTTTATAAAAATATTTTTGCAGAAATAGCCAATTTGAACGGCTTCTGCAAGATACTCAGCGCCCAGATAGTCAAGTTATATAGTTAACACATTATAATAATGCCAAGTCGGAGATAAAACATGAGACAACTGAAAGCTTTTTGTCCGATTTTGTGTCAATTTTATAAAAATATTTTTGCAGAAATAGCCAAATGTAAACGGCTTCTGCAGGATACTCAGCGTCCAGAAAATGAAATGTTTTAAAGCATACGTCCAGCGCTTTCAGGAGCGTGTCTAATTTGTAAAGGATGTCGTCGTATAATTTGATGTACCAATTTTAATAAAAATAATTAATATTTAAGTGGATCGTGAAGCAACGGCAAAACTAGTATTTTCATACAAACTGCGATAACGATTACAACCCTTCAATTTCTTACACATTGTCAGTCAACACAAAAGCTTGGTTGTACCTAGGTTCCGCTTTTTTTGATATCATTATTGGATTTAATTATATTATTTTTGTTCTAGAGTTATCATACAAAACAATGTCGGCTGTAATCTGTTTATTGATGTTTAATAAATAATATTTAAAAGCAAAACATAAACATCTAGATTTTGGTCTGGATGTGAGTACCTATATCAAAAATTGGTCGAAATTAGAGTTAACGTTTAAGCTTGAAACACACAGAGAGCGGTGGCGGGGCGGTGCGGCGCGGCGCGGCCACGGTATCGGTTGAAATATTCGAGCTAACGTGAAGGAGGGCACTCAGAATACCGCGCGGGAAATAAGCTTGGCGCGGTATTCTTTGTGTCCTCTTTCATGTTAGCTCGAATATTACAACCGGTACCACCTCCGCGCCGCGCCGCACCGCTCCGCCTCCGACGTCAGTGTGTTTCTAGCTTTAGGGGGTGGAAATCGTTATCGCCGTTTGAGTGGAAAGTCGTTATCTCACAATAGTGTTAAAAGTGAAATTATATCTTTAAGTACATGAAGAATGAAACTATTCATTGCTTTTTTATACTTGTTTTTCTTTACCACTATATCTTGGTACTTTACTCTCACTGTTGGAAATATTTTAAAGCCAATCGCCACGCAATAGCAGAAGTCTCTAACATCTGAAATATAAAAAAAAGATTTTTCACTTCTCATGCTCGTAAAGTTCGTGTTTATGCTGGATCTAGCCGACATAACCTAACCAACAAAAAGTTGGAAAACCCCCGACTTTGTCACTTTAAAGTTCAATATCTCAAAAACGGCTTAACCGATTTTGATGAAACATGTCTAAGAACCTTCGCTAGAAAACCTGCTATCAAATAAAAAAAACAGCATTCAAATCGGTCCACCCGTTTAAGAGCTACGGTTCCACAGACAGACACACAGACTGACACACAGACACACATAGCGGTCAAACTTATAACACCCCTCTTTTTGCGTCAGGGGTTAATAAAATGATTTTTTATGCTCTACAATACAATACAATACAATACAAATATTTTTTATTGCACACCACATATCAGTACAAAAAATATATAATATAAATATAAATTCAGGCAAACAATAAGCGGTTCTATCGCTTAAAAGCGATCTCTTCCAGACAACCATTTGGGCACAAGATCTTATGATTAGGTATGTCAAAAATAGGTTCACTTTAATTGCTACGATATAACTATTTGATGCTGAGGGTGACTGTTAGGAGTAGGTATGTAGCAAGACTGGCTCAATGATAACTTTCGTATTGTAATATAAAGAGGAGTCATGATGTTATTTTTTTAAAAAAGGTAGTACAGACAAAAATACTCACATGAATAATATTTTGGAGTTGGATCAACAATATTATAATTCCTTAAAATTGGGAATCAGCTCCTTCAGTTCAGTTTCTTCTATGCAGTCAAGCAATTTGAACGAAATCTGGTTTTCTAAAAAGACAAAGAGATAGGTTATATGTATGTACATCATATTCTTTTAGCTTATTATTTTTAGGTTCAGTTACACTAGGGTGGAGCGTATTTTATCTTTTTTACATTTCGGATGCTGAATAGTGCAAAAAAGTAAAAAGTCGGATTTTGTTGAACGGTTTGAAAAAATAAAAATATTTTAAACCACTTTTGGCCTCCTACTCTCTTCCAAAAATTCGAAAAACTATAGATATTACATGGATATTTTTTACGTATAATGCTTGTAATAACTATCACTTGTTCGAAGTTTCTTTTCAATTAGTCTATTTTTAAGGCCAATAAAACTAATCTGGTAAATTTTACTAAAATTAGTTTTGTAAATTGATCAAAGCAAAAATTAGGTACCTAACCACTATTTCTAGGTCGATATCTCGCTTTATATCTCGCCATGAGATAGAATCCAATTCATTTATACTATAACAACTAAAGTATTACAGCGTGGAAGTGGAGGAACTGCATGAACACGCATATTTTGCATATTAAGCTTAGCTATTGTAAGGTTGCGGGTGAGCAAGGAAATTCTTTTAGTTCATTTAAATAAAGGATAATTATTATTATTGACAATATGGGTACTAATAATTATAATATTATCGATTCACATAGGTACTTACCTTCGAAAATTGTTATGGTAGATTGAGATAGCCCCCATTCCTTCAAATATTCGGCGACCCCCACACTTAATTCATCTTCGAGATCACTCTCCATAGCTGGTTTCACACTAAATTCGTAACAAATTACTATTAAATGAAGAAAATGCAAACAATAGGACAAGAACGCAAACAGGACCGACTCACTGACTAACTGACGTGACGTAACTGAACGAGCGAGCGCGCGAATGAAGTGAGGCGTGGGGTGAGGCGAGCCCGGCCGGCGGCCCGCGTGACTCTAGCGCAGCGCAACTAAAGTTGCCATATGTACGGATTTGTCCGTGCGTATACGGATTTTGTACGTTTAAAACGGATAACTCAAGAATATGGATTTTATACGGAATTCAATTGAATTGGCTTATATACGAATTTTTTATACGGAAAAGCTAGAACACTAATATTTTTCAAAATATCGAATGATTCGATGCATGCTTGGAGGAATTAGTCCTCCGAGGATGCATGTAATACTTACTACGTTAAGTAAGTACGTACCTACTAAGTACTTAAGTCTACTTTACGAGAAAAAAACTTCGTCAGCAAAGCAACATTTGAAAGTTCCCGAAAAACAGCTTTAAAACACTTACCTAACGCTAAAAACACTACTAAAAGAATACTGCGACTTATTTAAATGCAGGAAAAAGCTGGATTCCTTATTTTAATTCTTAATGTATAATATATTGGATTTCATACGGAATTTAGCTGAAGTTAACTGTACGGATTTCATACGAATTTTTGATATTAAATTAAAATACGGGCTTTTAGTCTCTAGCGTATGGCAACACTGGCGGCAGGTCGTCTTGCTCCGCAGGGCAGTAGGATGGAACTATGTTTACATGTCTATGTGTGTATGTGCGAGGCCATTTTAGGGTTCCGAACCAAAATCCTACTTAATAATAGAATAGTTATTTGACCTACTTCCTACTTATTATAAATGCGAAAGTGTGTTTCTGTGTTTGTATGTTTGTGTGTTTGTCCTTCTTTCACGCCGTAACGGAGCGACGGATCGACGTGATTTTTGGCGTAGAGATAGTTTATAGGCCCGAAAGTGACATAGGCTACTTTTTATCTCGGAAAAATGCACAGTTCCTGAGGGAACAGCGCGCGATAACCGAATACCACGCGGGCGGAGCCGCGGGCAAAAGCTAGTATTATAAATGCGAAAGTGTGTTTGTATGTTTGTCCGTCTTTCACGTCGTAACGGAGCCACGGATCGACGTGATTTTTGACATAAGTAGAGATAGTTTAAGGGTCCGAGAATGACATAGGCTACTTTTTATCCTGGAAAAATGCACCGTTATTAGTATATATGGGTATGGGTGTCGTATAACTTCGCATAGTAGGTACTCAGCTGTCAGCTATCAGATAAGACTGTAATTACTTGATGACTAACAGAATTGCTACACCTACAGAATACATAATTTTTTTTAAATAAACATATGTTATAAAACGTAGACATGGACCCTCAGTGCGCGAGTTTGACTCGCATTAAATTGTTCATTTATGTAATATCAAATGAGTCTACTAATAATTACGACCTGTCCTAGTAAATAACTGCAAATAACTTCGAGACCAACACAGTAAAAATGATAAAAATCAACTGAACTGTAGTAAATTCGGGACAGCATTGGACTCTAGAAGATCACAGAAGAAGGGGTTCTAAACATAAAGTTGTAATAATAATGATGATGGTGATGGTGATGGTGAATATAAGAAGTAATAAGATGATTTATATTTATTTTGTAAGTAAATTATACGCAATGTGCTTTACTTACAAAATAACACAATAATAATACGTAATTTGCTACATAATACTTGAGCGTAGTTTAACAAAAAGGAGCTAAAGCACTGTCATGATATTCTTTAATATCGCTTTTGTTCCTGCTGAAATTTAATCCGAAATTGAAAAAATATTTCTTGCGGGTTGGATTGGATCCTTTTTGCTAAACTACGTCCACAATTTATATTTATACATTTAATAACTGTCGTGGACTCATCCGCTCTCATTCCGTTTAAAAATATTCTACTCGTAGCTCCTGCTATGAAGTTCAAGTTTTTCCATTCCAAATTACTTACATCAAATTTGGTACAGTGCTTTAATTGTGATAATTTAACTATTTGTATATGATTAATGATCATCACATTCAGATTCAAATTGGCGATTAAAAACTATGAATAACATACAGAATATATCTTAAGTAATTTTTTTTATAAAATTTCAGTTTCTTGCAGAATGTTTATCTCTGCCTCTTTAGGTATTTGATAGGAAGGTAAGTTTCTGTTTTAAGCAAAATAGGATAAGTTTTTTTATTGTTTTTAAATTATGATATGGAAAATAGTAAAGTTAATCTCGCTAATCCATACTTCCATACTAATATTATAAATGCGAAAGTAACTCTGTCTGTCTGTCTGCCTGTCTGTCTGTCTGTCTGTCTGTCTGTTACGCTTTCACGCCAAAACCGCTGAACCGATTTTGATGAAATTTGGTACAGAGATAGACTAGACCTTGGGAAAGAACATAGGCTACCTTTTATTCCGAAAAAAGGCTTGAAGGGGTTGAAATAGGGGATGTAAGTTTATGTGGAAGTTCGTAATTTTTAAAGATAAAACCATGAAACCTGGCATTTAAGCAGTTAATAAGAAATAAGTAGATATTTGTTCGAGCATTTTTGAAAATTCGGCCTGTGAGGGGATGAAATAGGGGATGAAATTTTATATGGAAGGAAGGAAAAATACTTCCCAAAATAACTATTCAACGCGGACGGAGTCGCGAGCAAAAGCTAGTATTTATCATAAATGCGAAAGTTTGTAAGTCTGTATGTTTGTTTGTTACCTACCTCTTCACGTCTTAACCGTTGAACCGCTTTAGATTAAATTCGGTATGCAGATAGTATATAAGTCCCGGAGAAGGACATAGAATAGTTTTATCCCGCAAAATTGCATAGTTCCCGCGGGATAGCATTAAATCAACTCTACGTGAACGGAGTTGCGGGCAACAGCTAGTTAATGAATAAGTGAAACTAATATAGGTGTCCGACATTTTAATTAGAATTAAGTTTGAACCGAACACTAAAAAAAGCAATTCAAGTAGGAACTATATTTTGACCCCAACCTTTCTAGTTTTGTAAGTTCAACCACGAGGTCTTGTTATATTTATCTTATTTTTATGATAAAATCAACCAAATCAAATTGTCGAGATGTGTTTTGTAAAATGTACAATACTCTTTGTTAATTTCCACCATGCACTCTGGTAATAACTATAATTTGACCTCAACCTTTTTAGTTTTGTAAGTTCAACCACGAGGTCTTGTTATATTTATCATATATATTTATGATAAAATTAACCAAACCAAATTGTTGAGATGTGTTTTGTAAAATCTACAATACTTTTTGCTAATTTGTACCATGCACTCTGGTAGGAACTATAATTTGACCTCAACCTTTTTAGTTTTGTAAGTTCAACCACGAGGTCTTGTTATATTTATCTTATTTTTATGATAAAATCAACCAAACCAAATTGTTGAAATGTGTTTTGTAAAATGTACACTACTTTTTGTTAATTTACACCATGCACTCTGGTAGGAACTATATTTTGACCTCAACCTTTTTAGTTTTGTAAGTTCAACCGCAAGGTCTTATAATATTTATCATATATTTATAATAAAATCAACCAAATCAAATTGTTGAAATTTGTTTTGTAAAATGTACAATACTTTTTGATAATTTACACCATGAACTCTGGTAGAGATTATATTTTGACCTCAACCTTTTTAGTTGTGTTGGTTCCACCGCGAGGTCTTGTTATATTTATCATACTTTTATGATCAATTCAACCAAACCAAATTGTTGAGATGTGTTTTGTAAAATATACAATACTCTTTGTTAATTTACACCATGCACTCTGGTAGGAACTATATTTTGACCTCAACCTTTTTAGTTTTGTAAGTTCAACCGCGAGGTCTTGTTATATTTAACATATTTTTATGATAAAATGAACCAAACCAAATTGTTGAGATTTGTTTTGTAAATTGTACAATACTTTTTGTTGATTTACATAAAAACTCTGGTACCGCCTTCAACCTTTTTAGGTTTGTAAATTCAATAGCGAATTTTTGTTATTTTTATCATAGTTTCCATGTAATTCAGCCAACCTTAGTTAATTTGGTAAATTCAACACACCATTTTTTTCAGTGTTCACGATATTTCAAGATTTCCAATTTTTAAGACAAAAGCTCGTAAAATCAGTCAATTTGAAACCATTTTTTTTAAGTCGGTTAAAAAGTTTCAGCTCTTTGGCTATAGTTGAGTAAACAGCCACGAAGATACTCAGAGGCGTGGAAGCTAATACAATTTCTCGGAATCGGTAGTACAGGATCTTATCGCTAAAACTACCATGTAATCGAATCTTTTGAATTTTGTACCTCGAAAAGATAAAAATGCAACCACTTCTAGGAGCACTTTGTTATCCGTCTGTCCGTTTGTCAAGGTCCTTTATATCAGGAAAGCGTAAAGCTAAAACCAATCGGTCTTATTGTTTTTATACACACTGTGGCAGGTACTGTCATTGAAAAGGTAAAGCTAGTTATTTGATTATACTTGTTGATTAGCTGTTAGTAAGTAAGTATTAACAAAGTAGAAGTCACAAATAACACCCAAGGGACACATTATATTAATTACAGCACGCAATTTATTAGTTTCGTAACTCGTTACGCATCCTCACACCCGCTGGCAATTGGTCAAAATGCTGTAAATTTTCCACAAAACTAATGTAACATTCCGTTATAAAAATCGTTCACGTAGCGTAATAGTAGATTGTACAACAAGAGCATAAAACGAGCCATTTTACCCGAGACGTTCATATAGCCACCCGAGCCGGTCGGCGAGGGTGGATAGACACGTCGAGGGGAAAATAGGTTTGATGCTCGAGTTTAAAACTTTGCTTCATTTAGATTGCGAGAAAATGAAATAGCGTCTGTGGAAACAGTAATTCACTTTCTATGTTCCTTTTATTTTTTCCTTTTAATATGCATTATTATAATTCATTTTTTTAAATTTTATGTATTTATATTATTGGTTTGATTGATTTTCAGTTTTATATAAATTAAACAATATTTAGAAACTTTTTCGTTTGTGGCTGTTGACACCTGATTACCTTGGTTTTAAGTTGGTCTTAGACGGTCTTCTATGTCGTCTAGATACAGCATAAACACGAACTTTTCGAGCATGAGAAGTGAAAATTATATTTTTTATGTAGGTACTTAAATAGGTTCATGTCACGGTTTGCTCGAATATTATACGCCCGCCATATATATCATTTTCCATTATTTTTATTTGTCATAAAGTAATTTATTTCCTTAACAGAATTTTCTTCAGAATTGTTTTTAACTAATCTGTGTTTTTCAATCCGTTGACCCTGACCCTCCGGGGGTCACGGTTGCCCCTTAAAGGGGGTTGCAATATCTTTAAAATACTCTGACTGTTATTGTGTCATGAACTGTAAGGGGTAAGTAGGGGGTCGACAGATATTTTTCAAACCAACCTTCAAGACGCGGCCTGAAAAAGTTTGAAAAACATGCGTTATTTATATGTAAATGATACCAATTTACAGTCCCCACAGTATACAGATGTCGCCTGAGTTTCGGTGAGGTGGTTATTATAACCGCGTGATCTCGTACTATCTGTCACGCATAGCAAACTGGGTTGAAGGATCGGCTCCCAATCCGAGTTGGCGTTTTGGCAGCCAATCAACGGAATATTATTCGTCACCGAACATGTTTTTTTTGGCCTCCAATGGAATTCTCGATATATATAGCGCTTTTTTCCCGTTCAATTTACAGGATCTTTCAAAAGGTGATGGTCAAATTAATTTGTCCGTGATACCAACGGTCTGATCTTAATTTCTTTTCTTTTTATTTCATGGCGAATTGGAGTCTTTTTCGCTGGATTGTTTTGTCATGAACGGATGTTTTCATGGGCGTACCCAAGGGGGGGGGGGGGCAAGGAGGGGCAACTGGTCATTTCTCCTCATCTCACGCATACACAATCATACGCATTTCTGAACCAGTTGCATCATCAATGAACTAAAACAATTACTTTGCTCACCCGCGACCTTATAAAAGCTATATTTATGCAACAAATCTTTCATGCAGTTCCACCTCCACACTGTAAGGACACACACATCACACAAACCCAACTACCACCATCACTACCACCACACTACACGTTTCGAACATAACCAAAGCTCATCTTCAGAGCATTACCGTTCACTACACTACAAAGTATGATGTGTGGCTAAGCAAAGTACTTAATTGTTTTAGTTCATTAACATCTATGGATCTCCGTAAAGTAACGTCTGATGCAATAAATTATTCAAAAGATTGCATCATGTCACAACTTTTCCTCCTAGTATCTGGAAAACTAAAAAGGGGAAATTAAGTAATTAATTAATTATAGTATTTAACAGGGATTAGTTTTTATTGCACGTTCCACTGAGTTACCTTCTTACATCATGTAGACGTTGCGTTATATTATTGTTAGACAGATTTATATGTTTACACGATCTGTACTATTTAAACTGCAAACAAGAGTGTTAGTGAATAGATGAATTATACAATAGAATAGATATATTTAGCATTCGTTTGAAAATAACTGAGCCAGAAAGATTAGTCGGCCTAAGGCCTTAGTGCCTACACGCACAGTAATAAAGATCCTCCGCGATACCGCGATACCCCCTTAGAGACCGTGTAGAGCACGCGTCTGTGTGAGTGTGTTCGTTTCGATCGATTTGTTCGTAGCTTCCATACTGCTTTAGCTTATATACCTAATATATACTGTGCCATACGGGCCTAGTATAGGGTTGCCATAAGTATGGGAACACAGGCTGGGGCATTTAAAGAAAAAGTAGTAAAGGTAGAAAAAAGGAACTTTTATTACAACAACTAGTTTTTTCCCGTAGCTCCGTCCGCGTGGTATTCGGTTATCGCGCGCTGTTCCTTCGGGAACTGCATTTTTCCGGAATAAAAAGTAGCCTATGCCACTCTTGGCCCCATAAACTATCTCTATGTCAAAAATTACGTCGAACCGTCGCTCCGTTACGGCGTCAAAGACGGACAAACACACAAACATACAAACACACTTTCGCATTTATAATATTAGTATGACGGCAATAATCCACTATTAGTTCCTAACAGCCTTATTCATAAAAAGTTAGAGCCTCCTTGAAGGCTCCTTGATGGCCCGATGCTAAAAAACTTGATTCATAAACGTCTGTTAGCACTAATCAGTCGATCAAGGCTCTGCTAAAGTTAGTAGACCGTAGACCCTCCTTTATCTCCCTGCTAAGTCACAAAGTCACAAAATGGCCGCCACAAAAAACAGCTGGCTTTGACAAGAGCAAAAAACCATAACGAAGATATTTATATGCAGGTTTACGCAAAGATTTAAAAAAAATCAGGAAAATTTATTTTCAGGAATTTGTATTTAAAAATCGTCTAATAATATGAAAAAATAAAATTAGGATGATTAACATAATTACGGCTTTTTGCACTTAGTTTAGGTCTACTAAAACACGCGGATTGCAAATGGCGGGAAAACAAGCATCGCACAAATGTCACTGCTGTAATTTTTTATTTAATTCTCGATAAGGCCATTTTTTGTCTTTGATTTGTCGAGAGTGCCAACATAACACGTCTAATCAGCCGCTCAACAACTAGCAGATTGCTAGCAAGCGTTTATAAATCATACTTCTTGGCAAACGTCAAATAAGCTTAATCAGTCTGTTATTTATTTATTTATTTAATTTTATTATGCAACGATTCCCTGTCTGTATACCACTAGTTGACAAAGGCCTCCTCCAACTGTCGCCATTCTTCTTTATTATTAGCCACTCTTGTCCATGTGCTGCCTGCAACGGCTTTGATATCATCAACCCAACGTCTAAATGGTCTACCTCGTTTTCTCTTCTTGTGACTTGTAAACCAATTCATGACTTATTTTGACCATTTTTCACTTCCTCTAATTGTATGGCATATATAAATAGTTATTTAAAATATTAACGCAATCCATTGATGTATATGTACTTACTAGATTACGCCATCCGAACACTCATTGTGTTCCACTGCTTTGCACCTTGCACTGTGCAAAGGACTTTAGTATGACTTTGACATTCATGAGCGGCGGACGAACTAGTTTTTGATTGAGACTCCGAATATAGGCGTGAACCTGCACATAAGTAACAATTCACTACTCAAGTAAGTAAAATTACATCTTGTACAAGTGATTAAGCAACTAATAATATTGTAATACCACAATAAAAACATTTTTTAAAATAAGACGTAACGCATCGAAGGTTATAAAGTCGTTGACATTACGCCATCTTACAATCATAGACTAAAACGTGCAGACGATCCCATTCAGAATTGGTTGTAGGTAAAAAATTGTGACTGAACATGCATGACAATTCGTTTAATTGCTTTATTTATACCTGTCATTCTTTTTCCATGTACTAATTTTTATGAACGTCAATATGTCACGCGATACGCATTTTAGTAACTGTTTCTGGATATATTTAAGAATAAAACAGTAATTTATTAGAACATGCTTTTTACTTCTCATTTGTCTACATGAATACATATATCTATATAGTGACAGTGACAGCGCGCCCAAAACACAGGTTACGTTCGGAAACAGTAACTAATAACATTCAAATCCCCTCCGGCATTCCGAAAATCTTTTTCGCTTTTAAAAAATCTGAAATTTCGTTGAGCAAGCATACATTGCTACTAAAAAACAAAAAAAAAATAATATAATATTACTCAGTACACCATTTTTGACTATTTTGGGGCTCCGGCAAATTTTAAATTTCCAATAAGGTGTTCCATTGCGATAAAGGCTTAAGAACCGTTGAATTACAGGTTTCAATCACATTTTTAGTGCTTCAGCTTTTTTTCAAAACCTCATTCACTATCTGCCTATTTATTAAGATAATTTCTTTCAATTGATTAAAAAAATGCAGTTAAAAAGTTTGTTTTTTTTTTCGAAAATATCTATTTTGCCAGATGCAAAATGATTACGTTTCGTAGGTAAAATAGCTGTGTCACGTCTGCGGTGTATAATCTATATAGCGTTGACGTCTTGTGACAGTCCGATATTTGAACATATTGTTGACATGAACGTGCGCATCTAGTAAGTACATATACATCAATGACGCAATCTATAAAAATCGCTAGCAGCATGAGAAAAATAAAACTAACATAATTTCGCCAATTTGCTTTTATTTTCATTTTCACATTATACCTGGTATCATTTGAGTTAAGCATTATGTTGCCTAGCATTAACTGAACTTGAAGCTCCAGTTTTACATCACTTAAAAGCTTTCACACATGATTTGTGACATCAAGACAATATCAATATAGGTAGAGTCATTCACGATGACGTGTGCCATGGTTCTTATTACAATTTCATTAATGGCTAATTTTGAGAAAATCACGCGACTTCGTGGATGGCACTAGGTACACCTAAACAGCTAAGACAGCGAATTGCGGCGTATTCCTAAAATTTTCACTCATCGTGATTAATAATGATGATCACAACCACTTCTTTCAAGAGTACCGACAAAGAAGAAGACACCTAAATCGAACAATAATAAAAATAGCTAGGCATTGCTTTTAACAATAATTGTAACTAACACAGTGTTATAATTTGTTAAATTATATCTTAGTCTCTTAGTAGGTACATTAATTATTACAGACATTGAGAACCACTTTGAACTATCCCAGTATTGCTGTTTATCTACCTACTGTTTAAAAGTACTACTCGCTTCAACTATTTTTTAGTTTGACTACGACCATTATATTTACAGAAAAAAGACGTTTATAACTTTTTATTAAAAAAATTACATTTCACATTGTAGGTAAACTAAATTAGCAGATACATTCGAATACTACTAACAGATAATCGCTCTACATCTCAAAAGAATTATTCTGATGACCTTCTAAATCAACTTTCTTTTTCATTAAACAAGGCACTTCAAAAAATTTCGCGCTTCTGACTAATATTTCAGCATCATCAAATGTTTGTGGCATTTCCTTGCCCGCAGTTTCAGGCAGGCCTAAGATGATCAAGCCACCAAAAGCAGCGATACAACTAACGATCACGAGAGGCAACCAGGAGTAGTATATCTCAAGGTATACTATCATGGGAGATATGACCGTCGCCACGTAGCCGCATATGTGGACTATAGACATACCCGTGCCCCTCACTCCTGTTGGGAACATCTCAGCTCCCCACTGCCAACCGGCGTTGCAGGTCATGTTAATAGCAAATCTAGCTATTACAGCACAAATCACTGAAGGCACTCCACCACCGAGGAACGCCGTTAACACACTAAATACACAAGAAACAGCAAACGTTGCTACTGACAACCACTTACGGCCGGTCAAATCTAAAACGAACGAAATTATACAAAGGGAAGGGAACTCTGTGAAAGATACTACAGAAAATGAAACGAAAAAGTCAAAATTTAACTGGCCCAGACTTCTTATTAGGGCGTCAAACACGATGGTGCAAGACATGTATCCTAAACATACGCAGATGAACATTTTCCTGAGCACTGGATTTTTCAAGAGGTCAATGGCGCTTGCCTTTGTTTCTTCTTTTTGTTTTGAAAGGCTTAGTCTAAATTGCTCGATTAGCTTTGGCGGCACTTCTTTTTTATTTACCTGGCCGATTCTTTGCACCTTCTTGATGGCTTCATCAACCCGTCCCACAGACAGCAGCCACATCGAGCTCTCAGGCATTACAAAAGGCGCGATGATAGCTAACGCCATGGGTATACAAGTCACTAAGGAAAAGAGCTTCCAATTGTCACACGCCAGCGCAATCCATGGCAGCGAGCACACACCAATTGTGTAAAAGATGGCAAAAGGCAAATTTGCGATCAAAGTCCTGTATTTGGGTGCAACGTACTCCAAAATAAGTAGGTACGTCATCATCATTGAGTTGTCCCATGACATGCCCATGAAAAATCTGCAGACTGCAAACTGGGTGAAGTCTTTAGCGAATATACTGGCTACACCGCCGATGGCTCCAATAACGTTGGCTGCAGCAGCGCCTGGTAGTCTACCAAAGCGGTCAGCGATCCATCCGATGATGAAACCACCGAAGACAGAGCCTACGAAGAATATGGACTGCGCGGAGGCTTGATAGCTCCTCTTGTCGCAAACCCACCCGAATTCGCTTGCGATGGTAGAGTACGGTATTTCAGTCTTGTTAAACTCCCAACCATATCTGCAGGGCTCTGTAGTCCAAGAGGGATCTGGTGATGTACGTCCTGAGGACAGCACCTCAGTCCAGTTGGTGACATAAGAGCTGCACTGAGAATATCCAAATCTCGACTCGGCATCTAACGGTATAGCCAACGTCCTCCTATGAATCTCGGTTAAGTTTTCCAGTTCTGGTACATTACACCAATGATTAGGCGACACTTCAGTTATGAAAAGCTGATCAAAGTACGAGAAAACTCCAAACAAATAGAACGGGAACGTGGACAAAAACAGGATCATCTGATAAAGGCCAAATTCACCAGCTGATGAAATGAGGTCGTCAAAGGAGACTTCATCCTTGCCAGTGTCATTCTTGTTCTTGTCTTCTACGTCATAGACGCCGTTTCGTCTGGTCCTCTCGTTGCTTCCCATTTCTTGCATTTTGATATTCACCGCTATCTCCTTCTTTATGCCGACATGCTTTCCAGTGTGGTAAAATCTACAGTATGACAGTTATCTGTAGATGCTTTTATATCAAATATTTCAAATGGTTAAAGATAACGTTGTTTGAGAAGTCAGTTTGTTATTTAATAAACAAGATCCTAACGTTTGTTACTTTTATATCACATTGTTTATTACTGGCTTAAAGTTATCTTAATGCACTGTGTGGCGAAATTTCCTTCTTACGTAAATTAGAGGTTGTAAAACTGGGAGTTTCATATGACGTCTTAAAGACCATCGGCATAATTATTTGAAGGTCACAAAGTGAATCCAGAATATTTCATTTAGCGTTAGATCTGGTCTTAGACCCACTTGCAGGTAAAAATAAATCTAGGTTTAGTTGTTAAGCCTGGCTTAAGCTTGACAGTTCCATACATTTTGACACTACTAAACGAAGCTTAACGCTAACTCGACATTTATGTGTTTCCAGCAAGTGGCCATTATGTTTTAGTCGTAGTTTACGTCACGTCTTTGACGTGGTTCATTTTGAACATCAAAAAAACAACTCCCAGAATGGGGAATGGATGAAAATTTTAGAATCGCTTGAAACTTTTTTATCGAATGAAATAACATTCTAATTAACAGAAAAAATATCAGATTTTTAAGTACTTAAAATCAATTAATTTTTAAATATGAAAGTGTTTTCCTTACCGCCAAATTACGACAGTTCGGTCGGTTAGGGGTTGTTCCATAGTCCAGAATAAAAAATATTAAAAAAGAACTTATTTGTCTTTGACTCGATCATTTTGACAGGTGACATTCTACCGGCTCGGATGATAGCGACGTGGAAGGACTCGATTTGTGGCATTCGAACGTGGTGGATGTGGACTGTGTAGAATTCTGCTATTTCTGTTTCTTTGGCTGGTTGAAGTATAATTTTGATAGTGTTTTATGCGGCGATTAACCTTAACAGTGAACAGTGATCACAAAATTCTATACTGCTCTCGTGTCTGACATTTTTTAATGCGCAAGTTGTTTCCACGTGGTTTCTGGAATTTTACTATCAAGTTGCAGAAACTACAATCACCGTACAACGTTGCCTCTTGAAAGAGAATACATAGACACTGGCGAAATTGTCTTATTAATTAGGACAGAAGCCATATTTTAAAGAAGAAGAATAAGAGCGACGTGGAAATACCGACCCTGCTTTTAATATACACACCCATAGAAGCTCATGTCAGTTTCTATGGGCATGTAGGTACATGAAGTACGAGTATGCGCTTCATCTTTGTAATTTTTTGTTTGATTTTTAATTATTACTTTGGTACTTAAATAACTAAACCTGATACTGAATTGTTTGACTGAAAAAGGCAAAAAATACTTATTAATCCAATATTTTCTGATAATGTAAATTACATTCAACATCTCAAAAATGGTGAACCGATTTTAATAAAACATGTCTTAAAACTATCGCTAGAAAATCTGCTATCAAATAAAAACCGGCCAAGAGCGTGTCGGACACGCCCAAAATAGGGTTCCGTACCCATTACGAAAAAATTAAGTAATATTTTTCTAAGGATTTCGTACTTTATACGGAATCTTCCAAGTTTAGGTATATTTTATACCTTACGATGCTATTTACTCATAAACTACTAATAATTCTCAAGCAAACTTAGCCGTTATAGTTTTCCTTTCAAATTTGATATACTGACTACCATCCTGAATTTTTTCCAAATTTTTCCACCCACCGGTTTAGATTTTAGAGGGGGGGGGGGACGCTCGATTTTAATGAAAATTTGCACTTTAAAGTTGAATATTTCGCAAACAAATTACTGAATCGAAAAATCGTTTTAGCAAACCCCTAATGGTTTTAAAATGCCTATCCAACGATACCCCATACTATAGGGTTGGATGAGAAAAAAAAAACACCGCCACTTTACGTCTATGGGAGGTACCCTAAAAAAAATTGTTTTTGAATTTTTAATTGTACTATTTTGTCGGCATAGTTTACTTATATATCCGTGTAAAAATACAGCTTTCTAGCATTGATAGTCCTTGAGCAAAGCCGCGGACGGACAGACAGACAGACAGACAGACAGACAGACATGGCGAAACTATAAGGGTTCCGTTTTTGCCATTTTGGCACCGGAACCCTAAAAAACCGTATTCAAATCAGTCCACCCATTTAAGAGCTACAGTGCCACAGACAGACACACAAGCAGACACACGCGGTCAAACTTATAACACCCCTCTTTTTGCGTCGGGGGTTAAAAACAAATATTTGCCTACGCCTGTTTCAAAGTAGTTGTAAAAGAGAAGAAATGATGAACGGCCTTAGTCATAATTAGGTGCTTGGATTGGCAGAGGAGAGGCTTCCCCAATGATTAAGAGAAGACTGATACATAGAGCAACCCCTTGTTTTTGATGCGGTACTTTTACTACACATTTAAGTTTGTTTGATCATAATTATAGTAGTTTATGTGACTGTTACTTAATGACAAACATTAATGGCTACTTGCTGGAAACACATAAATCTCGAGTTAGCGTTAAGCTTAGCTTAGTAGTGTCAAAATGTATGGAACTGTCAAGCTTAAGCCACGTTTAACTACTAAATCTAGATTTATTTTTCCTGCAAGACGGCCTTAATGACAAGCATTAAATAATAGGTACAATCGAGTTCATAAGCTTGTTAGCAAAATATAATTCAATATAAAATGTACGGGACCCTTCAATCCCGCACTTCGCAATTGCACTTGTTCTACGAATGGACTATGGTGGACTATATTATACCAAGAAAGGAAACTATTTTAAAAGAAAAATCTATTTATATTGGAAGGTAGGTCTTATCCTCGTGCTCGTCGTAGTACTTATGACTAACGAATGAATATTTGGTGGTCTAGCCACTGTTTTAAAGATTGCCGTGTAGGCGCTATTAGTGCCTGCACGGTGGCGGGGGTGGAGACAATTCCTGACTCGTTTATTGGCTTAAGGCAGTAAAAATTTCCATCGCCGTGATTTTCCACTGACGATATTTGCAAATGCGTAATATGGTGTACGATCACGTTTGGGTTAGTGGAAAGTTTACAGTGTTTTGATTGCAAAGGGGCTCATTTTGGCCGTAGGTATATTTAATAACCGGTGGACTGACGACATCGTGAGAGTTGCGGGAAACCAGGGATGCAAGTGGCGAGTTATCGTTCATTGTGGCGGTCAAAGGGGGAGGCCTTTGTCCAGCAGTGGACGTCTTCCGGCTGATGATGATGATGATATGATACTTAACTAACAGAGTTATGATTTCTATATACAGAGTGAGGGTGTAGCGTCCAGCCAGCCAGCATAAAATCAACTTCAAAATAATAACATTGTTCTTACAAAATAGTTTATCTTTATGTTCCTCATAAATCCAGTTTTTACACGCGTTATAAAAGGTTTATGATGAGTTATCTGTCAGGGCCGGCATCGCAACTATGATACCCCGCGTGCTGCGGATGTCCATGGGCTGCGGTGATTGCTTCCCATTAACTCACATGCAAAATTGTGAAGATTAACGATTTTACGTATTACAAAAATTTATTTTCTCAATTAGAAAAACCACCTCCAAACTTACTAACTCCAAAGAACGTGTTAGTGCACGTGGTTTGACACGCAATAGAGACACAATCTTTGCTATTTCAACCTTAACATTTTAGATTAAAGTCGAGGTTTTAATATGAATGTACAACTATTTACCTCTAAAGTTCACGTGGAAAGACAGGTGATGTTTTTTTAACAAATAAAACGGAACTGAAATTAATGGGGTCGGTCGGTAATCACTTTCTGTTGAGATGAAACGTAGTTTGTTATATTTCTTGTTAGCTTACATAATATCAATAACTTGGTAGGTAAGTAAAAATAAGCCTGTGATGTTTTCCGCGGTACAATAGTAGATTGTAGAACAAGAGCATAAAACGAGCCATTTTAACCGAGAAGTTTATATAGGCAGCCGAGCAGGTACGCCGAGGGTGTATAACTACAAAAATATAATTATATAGTAATGCATGAAAAAAAAATATACATAGTTAGTAAGTGAATAATAGTTTCCACTGTTGCTATTTCGTTTCCTCGCCATCGAAGTGAAAAGCAGAGTATAAAACTCGAGCATTAAACCCATTTTCCCCTCGACGTGTCTATCCACCCTCGCCACACCGGCTCGGGTTATATGAACGTCTTGGGTAAAATGGCTAGTTTTATGCTCTTGTTGTACAATGTACTATTTTCTGTTACAAAGTTCCACATTCGGTCACGGCCACGATTCAATTGCTTCGATAGTACTCCTTCAACGTATCATAACAAGTAAATTGACATTTGTTAGAAACTTGGATCTAATAATTGGTTTTCTTTATTGGTTTCCTTGTAAACGATAGCGGCGTGAGCTCCAAGGGAACGTGACAGGATGTTTTGAGGAAAATGCGTCGGAAATAAACATCCAGTTTTATTCTGAATTCAATAATTAAATGCGAAAGGACACTTTCAAAAATCGGCAAAAACATGTCGGACACGCCCAAAATAGGGTTGCGAAGCCATTACAAAAAAATCAAGTCATGTTTTTCTAAGGAATTCGTATTGTGTACGGAATCATCCAAGTTTGATGATGATGATGATGATGTGATCCTGTTATCCCTCATTAGGGACATAGGGCTCGTAGAAGAGTTTTCCATTTGGCTCGATCTTGCGCGGCTTCTTCCAGCTCTTCCCAGCCGAGACCAATTGATCATCCAAGTTTAGGTATATTTTATATCTTAGGTTGCTATTTACTCTTTAACTAATACTTAACTCTCAAGCAATCTTAACCATTGTAATTTTTCTTTAAATTCAATATACTTGGTACAATCCTGATTTTTTTCAAATTTTCTACCGTTTCGATTTCAGAGGGTTACGCTCGATTTTAATGAAAATTTGCACTTTAAGTTAAATATTATGCAAACAGATCACTAAATCGAAAAATCGACTTGGCAAGCCCCCCCCCCCCCTTTAGAAAGCAGAGAGAAAGAAAAGAAAAGAAGAGGTACCCTAAAAAAAATTCTTTCGCATTTTTAATTTAACCACTTTGTCGGCGTGACTGATATGTATATTCATGCCAAATTACAGCTTTCTTTTACTATCTAACGGTCTCTGAGTTTAGCTGCGGACGGACAGACAGACAGATGGACGACATGGCAAAACTATAAGGGTCCCAAGTTTTAAAATGTACGGTCTACCTAATAAATAGCCTAAGATCAACTTTTTAACGTACCTAATTGGAATTAGATTAGATTTAGATTAGTAATAGATTATATTTATCACCTTCACAATCGTAGTGTGTGACACGCTTTACAGTAGGCTTGAGTCGGTCCTGAACTAAGAACTTAAAAGAATGAATTCCTATTGCGGACCGAAAAGAACTAGTTCCTCGTAAACGATCTTAATCGGTCTCGGTCCCGCTCCCGGTCCGCGCTCCTTAGCTTCGATCGGTCGGAGTCGGAGCTGAAACAGTATGGGAGCGAGCATCGGGAGCGGGAGTGAGTGAGCGGTATATGATTGAACGAGGAAACGAATAAAGAGCGGAGCTAAATAAACTCGCTCCTCGATCTTAAACATTGTTTCGGTCGGAGCCGCTCCTCGGAGCTAAAGGAACTAAAGGAGCTAAAGGAACTAAAAGACCGAACTAGTTCATTTGACCGATTGACCGAGATCGGAGCGCTCCCTTTAAAGACCGAGCGGGCGCAACTCTACTTTACAGTACTAGACGGAACAAAGGTCTCCACTCAGGACGGGAAAAAGTATTTTTCGGTGCCTAGATCCGTATATTTGTATACTTTCATTTTTACAGCCGCTCAGAAGAATACTATAATTATAATTTTCCTGTAAAAATATCTTTCCGCCAAGATTCTTCAGGCGCATTTTTCTCCGCAACGATAGTCTTTCCTAAAGCGCTGATTAGCATAAAAAAGTGATACGCAAAAGATCCCTTTGTAGCTTTCTTGTAGAATAAACGTTTAAATTTTATTTCCAAAGAAATAAATTCTACTTTTACGATTAAACTAGTGTTTAACCGCGGCTTTGCACACGTAAATCATTAGGTCCAGCAGCTGAATTGAAAATCCGGGATTTTTTTAAAATTTCCGTGAGAATTCCCGAAAATTAAATCGTTGTTTCCATTAACGTTACATTGAAAACAATCATATTCAAATTTCATGACTTTAAGCCCAGCAGTTGTCGTTTCGAGATTTTATCCCTATCCCATGGGTAAATCAGAATAAAAAGTAGGCTATGTTTTATTCCAAACGTCCAGCTACCTACATACCAAATTTCATGACTCTAAGTCTAGAGGTTGTTATTTAGAGATTTTATCCCTATCCCGTAGGAATATCGGGATAAAAAGTAGCCTATGTTTTATTCCAGATGTCTAACTATCTACATAACAATTTTCATCCAAATCCGTTCAGCCGTTTTAGCGTGAAGAAGTAACAAACATACTCACTCACTCACTCACTCACTCACTTACTAACTTTCGCATTTATAATATTAGTAGGAAGTAGGATATTGAAAAAAACCGATTCATATTTGGCGAACTACCACAATAACGATTGATCAGATACCTAATCTATTTCTACCCTCGAGCCACCCACACTTAATTTGCGTACACTTTGTTTAATTACCCAAATGGCCAAACATAGGCCCCTAATTGTCCAGTGAATAAACGTTTCTTATGAATGAAAATTGGTCATGAAGTTAAAAAAATATGGCGCTTTTTATAGTTAAAGATAGATGAAATATAAAGGCCTATAATCATCAGCATCAGCTAATGGACGTCCAGTATTGGACATTAAATAAATAATAAATAAATATAGAATAATAGAAAGATAGTTTTGAATAAAAAACATTTTTTGAAAACTTACAATTTGGCGCCAAAAAACCGCCATTTTGATTTTTCAATAATTTCATGTCCCCAGTGTCACTTGCGTCGTCAAGAAGAATCCAATGATGTATCATTTATGAAAATCGGTTCAGCCGTTGAGTAGTTACGAGCGGACATAGGAATAGACATACATACATACATACATACATACGAGGCAAACACATAACCCTCCTTCTTCACAGTCGGGTAAAAAAAAGAGGTGTTATAAGTTTGACCGCTATTTGTATCTGTGTGTGGCACCGTAGCTCTTAAACGAGTGAACCGATTTGAATGCGGTTTTTTTTATTTGCTAGCCGGTTTTCTAACGATCGTTCTTAGATATGTTTTATCAAAATCGGTTCAGCCGTTTTCGAGATATTGAACTTTAAAGTGACACAGTCGGTTTCCAACTTTTTGTTGGTTAGGCTCTATTAATAATCAATGGAAACTGCCCCTCGAAGAAGAAGGTCGTCAACTCGACAACTTATGCGAAATAGGTGCGCCATCCCATTAGTGTGATGAACGATGCTCGTCTTGATACGGCTACATTAAATTGATTAACAACAACATGTAATTTTTTACCCACGCCATGAAGGATTAGATTGTCCAAACATGCCTGCTTGTATAATTAGTTATTATAGGCACATATCGACACTTGAAAGGAGAAATTGCCTAAGCGACAAGTTGTTAAAGTACTTAGTGAGTTATATACATGTTTGGAACTAGTTAATTTTACTGATTCAAAATATGTATATAACTCACTACCTTTAAAAAATGGTGCTTAGTCAATTTCTCTTTTCAAGCGTCGATATGCAATTCTCCGAGCATTTAGTTTAAAGTAACGCAGCAGTTTTTGCGGAGAACATATCGAATATAGAGCGCATCTTTTGACGATCCTACTCGTATATGAAGGAAAAGTTCAGATGTAGAATGTATAGCACGGGTCACTAATATATGGGCAAAAAACTTTTCCCAAATTGGATTGTGATAACAATCCCGAAATATTTTACTCAAATTAACATTTGGCAAAAAATTATTTGCCAAAAAAAATTGTCGCAATTTTACAGTTAATATTTTTTTTGGCAAATTATTGTTTCACAAATTATTAGTCGATATACCTAAGATGACAATTATTTTCATTGCTGTTATTACATTTCCTCGCCATCAAAGTGATAAGCACAGTGTAAAACTCGAGGATTAAACCCATTTTCCCCTCGACGTATCTATCAACCCTCACCATACCGGCTCGGGTGGCTAACTATATGAACGTCTTGGGTAAAATGGCTCGTTTTATGCTCTTGTTGTAAAATCTACTGTTTCACTTCTCATGCTCGTAAAGTTCGTGTTTATGATAGATCAAGTCGATATAAAATGACGATTATTTCCACTGTTGCCATTTCATTTCCTCGCTATCGAAGTGAAAAGCAGAGTGTACGAGTAAAACTCGAGAGTTAAACCCATTTTTCCCTCGACGTATCTATCCACCCTTGCCGTATAAGCTAGGGTGGCTATAATATGATAATATATGAACGCCTTGGGTAAAATGGCTCGTTTTATGCTCTCGTTGTACAATCTACTATTTTGTATCGAAAAGTATGAGAACTGTGCTCATGCACTGGCTCATTCCGTACCCAACCGTCGCCGGTGCGTGTCATGTATGCGTTTGACATTCCGTTCCTGACACGTTCCTGTTACAGTTATGGCACGATACGGTGTCACTACCCACTGGTAGAGACCTTAATAACACTCGTAAAGTATGTTGTATGTATCACTGTAGGTATGTAAATTCTTTATCCTTCTTACTAATAATTATTATAAATGTGAAGTGAGTGAGTGAGTTTGTGAGTGAGTGAGTATGTTTGTTACTTCTTCACGCTGAAAGCAGGACAGATTTGGATGAAATCGGAAAAATGCGCAGTTCCCGAGGGAACAGCGCGCGATAACCGGATTCCACACGGGCGAAGCCGCAGGCAAAAGCTAGTACATAAGTACACATTAAACACCCAATACCCGAGAACAAACATTCGTATTTTTCATACAAACCTATCTGCCCCGAGACCGGCACAGGTTCTCTAACCACTAGGCTACTCGTATCTGGTCGTCTAACCTTTGTGTTTCATATTCCATCGCAATGTCATGATGTCCATAAAAAAGTGTAAATTTCAACTAAGTACCTATAGATGGAAATAATCTGGTGTCGTCTTCGTAATTCCAGCAAGGATAATGGCGCCGGCTTAAGATAAATGATGCTGGACAAGCATTAATTGGAACGCTGTTAGCAATGACATTTAAACCAGGACGCACATTGCCGAACAAAATCCCCTTCAAAGAATGTCAGAACTATTGATTTGTTTGCGTGACAAATAAAATCATCCCACAAAAAATAATTAAAATAATACGAGACGAAATTTGAACCTAGTCTTTACTCTATTACGGGCGAATTTCGCTAGCGGCAAAACTCCACAACGCTTGACACTTGACAACAACGTACTGAGAAAAAAGAAGGCCAGTTTTACCAAAGTGGCAGGCGAGCATTCTACCAACCTATCTACCTACTATCGACCTACCGATCGACTTATCGACCAACCTATCGACCTAACCTATCCTGGTGATCTGAACCAGTGATTTTAGGCCAGTGATTCAAACTGGCGCTCATTTGGCTCGGACATATTTGGGCGCGCGATTGTGAATCTAAGGTATAATTCATCAAAGGCTGTTAGCGACATCTTGGACGAGTCCAAGCGTTCAGCCGGGTCTATGCTTTCCGCCGCCTAATGCCTTAAAGTTAATTGCCATAACAAAATCAAAAACTATAAAGGTACTTTATGTGGTTGAAACGTCGAGGTGTGTTTAGCGTGATAAGCCCCGTTTGTGGTGTTTTGACTATGAGTAAATATCACGAAAGTTTAAAACGTTAGATAATCCTTTAGAATTGTACTGACTCAATTCGAAATAATGACATTTCAATAATAAACTTTTTGCACCAAAACAACTACGAGTAGGTACTTATCGTTACTTATTTCGAATTGAGTCAGTACAATTCTGATGATGCGATACGGTGTACTGCCGTTTCGGCAAAATATTTTTCGCCAAATTTCACTTCCCAAAAGGTTTATCGCAGTATTTCATTTCCCAAACGAATCTTTAGTATATTTACATTTCGCATTTTATTTATTTGGTCAAATGATCGTTTCGCATAATTTTACTTTGTCAAATTTTATTACGACAAACGTTTATTAAGCAAACGTTTTCTTTTGACTAATATTGTATTCCAAAAAAATGTTTGTTCAAAAATACATTTCGCACAAACCAACCACAGAAACCAACTGCTATCAGAAAAGTAGGTTAGATTAGGTTAAACCTGCGTCTTCCACAGAAACGAACTGCTATCAGAAAAGTAGATGAGGTTAGACTGCGTCCCCCACAGAAACGAACTGCTACCAGAAAAGTAGGTTAGGTTAAGTTAAAACTACGTCCCCCACAAAAACGGACTGCTGTCAGAAAAATAGGTTAGGTTAGGTTAGAACTGCGCCCCCCACGGAAACGAACTGCTCCCAGAAAAGTAGGTTAATTATTATGTCATGCGATGTTTTGGGAAGTGTCCGTTACGCCAAACGTTATATTTGACTAAATAAAACTTTGCAATATGAAACATGACTAAGTAGATCCAGCATAAACACGAACTTTACGAGCATGAGAAGTGAAAAATATAATTTTGCCTGACAATTTCCTATAACAGTCATAGTATGACTGGTATGTGTTAGGTAATCCAGTGTAGGTATACGTAATGAAACACAACCGCTAGTAGGAGTGCTCGTTTATTACTGCGCGTGTCGCACGCCGCGCACACACACCTGCACGCATACACACATTTTGCGGACCTTGTGCAAGGTCCGCCCGGATTGCTACCACCATCTTGCTCGCTAATCCTGCCGTGAAGCAGCAGTGTTTGCACTGTTGTGTTTCGGCGCGGAGAGTAAGACAGCCGGGGAAATTACTGGCACTTGAGGTATTCCAACTTAGGCCTCTAGGTTGGCAACGCATGTGCAATACCCCTGGTGTTGCAGATGTTCATGGGCGGTGGTGATCTCTTACCACCAGAAGACCCACTTGCTCGTTTGCCTTCCAGTCGTATAAAAAAAAACAAATGCATACACAGCAATGACACGGTCTAATCGTCATTCCTTAAACGTATTACGACTCTTTTCTTTCCAGTACCACCTGACTTGCTGAGTATGTGGCTGTTTGGTTCCCGGGCGAGACAGATTCCGCCCCGCGGCCCCCCCGCGATCGTCGGAAGCCACCCTCCCCCCGTCCTCGCCGGCACACCGCGCAGGAAGAGGGGTCTCGTGGTCAGTATAATCCATACTTCCATACTAATATTATAAATGCGAAAGTAACTCTGTCTGTCTGTCTGTTACGCTTTCACGCCAAAACCGCTGAACCGATTTAGATGAAATTTGGTACAGAGATAGAATAGACCTTGGGAAAGGACATAGGCTATCTTTTATCGCGAAAAAGAGGCTTTAAGGGGTTAAAATAGGGGGTGAAAATTTATATGGTGGAAGTTTGTCGCTGTCGAAAATAAAACCATGAAACTTGGCATTGAAACACTTAATAATAAATAAGTCGGTTTTTTCAACATAGGATACCTTTTATTCCGGTAGAGGGCGCCACCGCGCGATATCCTAGATCCGCGCAGACGAAGTCGCGGGCATAAGCTAGTCTTCTATATATATATAAATAAAATAAAAATGAACTTTAAAATGTGTTGCTAAGCGCAAAACTTGGGAACGGCTGGACCAATTTCGCTAATTCTTTTTTAGGGTTCCGGAGCCAAAATGGCAAAAACGGAACCAAAGTCAAAGTCAAGTCAAAATCTCTTTATTCAATTTAGGCTATGATAAGCACTTATGAACGTCATAAAATCTACCACCGGTTCGGAAAAAACCTCTGTTGAGAAGAATCCGGCAAGAAACTCAACGAGGTATTTAAAAAAAAAAAAACAGATTCACAATATTCATAAATGATACTATACATTACAAGTATTTAACACAATTTATTTTTAACACAGTAGGTTCACTATTTGAAGGGATATTTAGATTTAAATGATAGAAGAATAGACGGGATAATTTATTTTAGTCTCTCGATAAAAAATATACTGAACCTAACCATAAAAATTTCACTTAATAATAAAACTTAGATATAACCTAATTTTACACGTGTTTATTAAAAATTTGTAGTAGCCCCCCTGTCTCAGTATTGGTTGTTTTCTTAGAGTCTTGCTTGCTTTTGCCGAGCTGTCAAGTATTTGGACAACAATAGTAGATTGATATACCACCAAGGGTGGAAAGTGACATATTGCACCCGAGATATTTCCAGGGGAAATGGGTAATTTCACCCGAGTTAGACACTCTACTTTTCATTTCGACTGTGAGTAAATTTAATTACTTACCTTTTATTATTATATCCTATCCTACTTAATATTATAAATGTGAAAGTTTGTGAGTGAGGATGTGAGAAGTATGTTTGTTACTTCTTCACGCTAAAACGGCTGGACAGATTCAACTTTAAAGTGCAAATTTTCATTTAAATCGAGCGTCCCCCCACCCCTCTAAAAACTAAACCGGTGGGTGGAAAAAAATTAAAAAATTCAGGTTGGTAGTCAGTATATCAAACTTCCAAGGAAAACTATAACGGCTAAGTTTGCTTGAGAATTATTAGTAGTTTATGAGTAAATAGCAGCGTAAAGTATAAAATATACCTAAACATGGAAGATTCCGTATAAAATACGAAATCCTTAGAAAAATATTACTTAATTTTTTCGTAATGGCTACGGAACCCTATTTTGGGCGTGTCTGACACGCTCTTGGCCGGTTTTTATTGTGTGTTATCGTCAGGAGAAGGTTTTTACGGAAGAAAATACAGAAAAAAATCAACGGGGGTGAAGCCGCGGGCAGCCATCTATGTAGTCGTCAAAGATAATAAGAAGAAGATGATAACTTTCGATCAATCTGAATTATGTCAAACGACCATTATGTAATTCGTCCATTATACTTTTTGAACATTATATATTTTGATACGTATCCGGCCGAACGATACAAAATCCCGCTGCACTGCACAAACACTTGTATATATGTTATATATGTATGTATTTATTATGGCGCACAACCTCTTGGTAGTCCAGTCACGCGCATCGGCGTCCTCGAGTGTAATGTACGGAGTAATAACTCCACATCGTTACTTTTACTTCGTTGTCTTGCATATTGTGACGAGGCCAGCATAATTCCTGAGTGTCCTGATCCTGAAAAAGATCGCTTGTGCCTAAAATATCACGTTCCCAGAATAATGATAATAATAAATTTTACATTATGTTTTAAAATAATGTAAAAACTTATGCCAAAACAAAATTTTTTTAGAATGACACTTAGAACTTGGGATGATCTGGTGATGTTTCACGCATGAAAGAAAAATGGGTCCATATTGGCTCGCATAATTGTTAAAAGTCATAACCTAATGTTTGTCATAATGTATCATTTGTTATAAGTCTTTTATGCTCTGAATAATATATTAATAATTATTGGTAATTATTTTTTTCTATGTATATATTCTGTTTTCTGTATCTCCGTGTACCTATCTGTTATCTGTATCGTTTACTATTTATGGTGTACGATAAAGAGTTTTTGTATTGTATTGTATTGTCCAGAATTGTAAAACAAACCTAACCGAACCTAGAGTTTTCTATAGGTGATCATTAAAAATTTTCAGAAATTATTTCCCTTTTATTGGAAAAAAATAAATGTCAAACACTATTCGGACAATCACTACAGTATGAATTGCAAAAAGTATGCAAACTTTGGCGCGCCCTCCCAAAATACTAGATAGGTACATTAGGTACTTACTTATTTATTATTGTTAGATTCCCATTATACCAGATGTCCAAAATGAGACATTCCCTTCCTTGACTATATTCGATATTTTGTATAACGAAGCAACTGGTAAGCTAGAAATTTAGTAAATAAGTAATGTAATATTTCGAAAAATATATTTTAGGAACATGATAATTTAGGCTGCGTTTCAATAGAAATCCTCGTTTTGCTCAACTGCAGGGCTACTACGAAAGTCGAAACTCGAAGTTCATGTCGTGCGGTCCCTCTGACACTTATACTATTTAATACGAGAGCGAGAGGGACGGTACGACACGAACTTCGACTAGTAGCACTGCGGTTTCGACTAGAACTCTGCTGCTACGCGAGGATAGATAAATAAATGGAGCGAATCTATTACACACACAGACACATACTTACACACACATACAGTCAAACTTTCGCATTTTATATTAATAGAAATTTGTTTCTCATGTAGTTAATTTTGATATCTTCTTGCAGTTTAAGACAATTCGTCTCATGCTTGCCTTCCCATACGTGTCACGTACGATACTTGTTGCGAGGCGACTGCTAGAGATATTACCCTCTTCCTAACTTATGACGGTCCTCTACCTGTAGTGGCGTAGTTCTGGTAAAACGTTTTTTTAGTTATCCAGTGCTTGTGCACTAAAGAGAGAAGTCTCTTCGTTCCATTCTCCATACAAACGTAGTCCCGGTCTCATTTGAAAACTAGGCAACAAAGATGTAGATGAAAATGATCCTTCAAATGAAAATGAGCCTTTCGATCGCTATGATAAATATGTTAAGTAGCGGGTTCGATTCCTGGTTCATCCAATCTATGAATGCTGCTTAAATTTCTTTTTTTTTTAATTAAAATAATGTCTTCTTTCAGTAATTATGTTCTACGTATAATGTTTAAGGTACTTTTCCTCCATATGGCAGCCATGGAACGCCCTGTATATGTCTGTGGCACCGTAGCTCTTAAACGGGTGGACCGATATGGATGCGGTTTTTTATTTGAAAGCATGTTTCCTAGCAATGGTTCATAGACATGTTTTATCAAAATCGGTTCAGCCGTTTTTGAGATATTGAATTTTGAAGTGACAAAGTTTGAACAAACTTTTCGTTGGTATAGGTTATACCAGGTGTGGTCTGTAATACGAGCAAAAAATTAATACATAGGTCGTTCTCGTCAAACTGAACAACATTAGTTCAGCGACTTTTAAAAATAATGGAGTATTTGAATTTTCCTTTTTTCATACAAATTAAATACTGCTATCAATGTACGCCATCCTAGAATCCAACTGAAGTCGCCTATCACGCTACAAACATCAAGCATTTCGCTTTACATTGCTTCTTCGAATAAACTTAGGAGTGTAATAAAAATTAAAAAAGTAATTGTTTTTAAAAGTCGCTGAACTAATGTTGTTCAAATTGAGGAGAATGATCTATGTTTTAATTGTTTGCTCATATTACATGCCACACCCGGTATATATAGTGTGTATATACATAGACACTTGGCATAGAGGTAAAGAATCTTATAAACAAATGCCTAAAACACTCAAGGATAGTCGTTATGTCTCAACGTTTTTATTCTATTAATAATAATTCTAAGGAGTTTACCCTTCAGAACTCCTCAAAGCATTTTCATACATTTTATCAAATTACTACATAATATCGTAAAATACAAGACAACCTAATAAAAAGGCTTTTAGTGAAAAAGTGCCTTAACGTTATTGTTATAAATAGTTCTAAACGATTCTCTTTACTCTAATGTTTTAAATAAATTATGTTAAAAACTGGTCCAGTGCATGTCTGGCAATGCGCAGGGAGGGTTCCGTAGGAATATTAAGTTTATATCGTCTTTTAACTATTGAATCATAAATATAGTTCAAAGTTCATATTAACAGCGCATTGAAAGTATAATCGTCTCATACACTAACATCAAACAATATTAATACAAAAAGACATAATAATCAATTCGCGTCGTTACAAAAAGCATCCTAAAATTGTAATATATAAACGTCTAAAAATGCTATAGAAAAAGTCAGGAACAAAAGCGAGGTTTCTGCCTGGTTTAGGCGACCTAACCTAACAGGGCCGATCAACTATTTTACCGACATTTTGGGCGTCTTCTGCGTTACCAAAATTGTCTCTGGCGTTACAAAAATATCAGACTTCCAACAAGATATTTCACGGTTTAATAGGTTGAACTTACGCAGGATGACATGTATTCATGTACACCATCTATTCAATTACAGAAAAAACATGTCAAATTACAAAAATCTGCAATTGATTGAAAAATGTCGCGGACAGATTAGTGTAAAAAAGTTGATTGCCCATATCATTAAATATTCCTAGGTACTTATGTATCATCTCCTTTGACGACCGGATGGCTAAGTGGTTAGAGAACCTGACTACGAAGCTTGAGGTCCCGGGTTCGAATCCCGGCCGGGGCAGATATTTGTATGAATAATACGAATGTTTGTTCTCGGGTCTTGGATGTTTAATATGTATTTAAGTATTTATTAATCTATATTTAAGTATGTTTATCCGTAACGTTGCCTAGTGTCTATAGTACAAGCTTTGCTTAGTTTAGGACTAGGTCAATTGGTGTCAAGTGTCCCATGATATTTATTTATTTATTTATTTATCTTTTATCCTCCAGGAATGGCTGTTGGTGTTCACAAGGCGTGACAGAAGTGCCAAGGTCGCAGACCCGGGAGGGGAACTTCAAATCATGCTGCCCCATCCCCTGGAAAGAACAGCGTCAGGAGACGTTTGCCTCCTCGCTGAGAGCCCATTTCGGATACTTAGAGTAAGTAAAACCCGGCTAGACTTTGTACTTCCGTCTAGAATCGACGTCCGTACTAGCAAAGGTAAGTATTTAATAAGTTTTTGTTTGAAATTTTCGTTTTTATTACAAGATTTTTTCCAGAATGTATCGTTTTGTGACTGTACTTGCATTGTCATCCAAACCAGAGGCCGTATTGCCTAATGTTTTTGACACTCATGATCGCAATCAAATGACATATTTCGCATCCAAAAGCTGTTATTTTTTTACGATGGCGAGTGTCAGTAGCGTTAGGCAATAAGGCCTCAGGGATGTTACGGAGCTCCGATTCCGTTTCTGTCAAGTCGGAACTTCCATTTGATATTAAACATCCGTTTTGGTTCCTTTTCCGTTACTTTAGTATGTAGATTTTGATTCCCTTGCAAGTGTCGAAAGTTTGCAGCATACACAGCTGTATCTTTTGATAGCGTTGGCTTAGAAGTTAGATTTTTTCACAGCTTCAAGGGACAGTAGACCTGAGTGTTAGATATGAATATCAGCTTGATACCTCCACGTGTTCCTGAGAAAAAGGGTCTTGACAGACATACAGATTGACAACAAACTGATCTTAGAAGGGTTCCGTTTTTTCCTTTTGAGGTAAGGAACCCTAAAAAAGTATCAGATATTTTCAAGCACATAGATAGCCTCGCTATTGTTTTGAAGCGTTGCACAATTTGATGTATATTTTCACTCGATTACATGCAATGTAACTTCCCATCAAAAATTTCCCGTCATTCTCCCCCAATAGACACTCATACAAACAAATCTCTTTGTTAACCCTTAATGGATCGTGACACCACTCGAGATAGCGATAGTACTATCACATTAGATTATTCGCTAAATTGCTGTTAATCCCGCGATAGGGACACACCACGATTAACCGTTCAGCAAGCTATGATCTAGTACATTGCCTGTGTTACTAATAAACCGTTCTACTTTGGATGCATTAGCTACGCAATGTACAGGGACATCAGTCAAACAGCCGCAGCTAGGTCCTAAAGCTTAACAACAATGGTACAGCTCACGACGTCTATTGGTGTAAGCTATGGTCTAATACATTGCGTGTGTTACTAGTAAACCATTCTGCTTTGGGCATTATGACCGCGCTTTGAATAGAGATATCAGTCGTACTTTATTTTGTGGCTGTAGCTTGACGTCAATTTATATCGCTTACGCCATCTATTGGTGGAAAGTAAGAAGTAAATGAAAACAAAGAGCATTCATTTTAATAATACACCATTATAATACGTAGGTACAGTAACTGTTGACGATTTTTAATTAAAAATGTGATAAGTAAGGTATTGTGAGTTCTCGGTTATAATTACGATATTATTCGTACTACTACATATCAATGGATATGAAAATATCCCTCGTTTAATAAAGTAATTGATTGACACTTCGGATGCCGTGGTGGCAGTTGACTTATGGCCTCTCAAGCAGTGGATCCTGGGTTCAAACTCAAACCTCGGCTCGCACCTCTGAGTTTTCCGAAAATCTGCGGAATTCCACTTGAAATTAACCCCGAGCCTTACGGTGAGAAAACTAGAAAACATCGTGAGCTAGCCTGCACAAAACTGCGGAGTAATTCAATGGTGTGAGCGTAGTTCTCAATCCGCACTGGGCCCGCGTGGGAACTACGGTCCAAGCCTCTCATTCTGAGAAGAGGCCTAGGCTGTGATGATGGTGATGGCTTCGGGTGCCGAGTTTTTTTCATAGAAATACTGCTAAGGTGACCCGGGGCTATTGTAGCTGTGCATACTTAATATTATATTGTACCTGAGCTGTCTGATGGCGTCCATACGACGCTATGTTCGCCTCGTTCATGTGTGTTGTGTGAAGACAGTCTTCTGGCGAACACAATGTAAAATAGCCGAGAAGAACATGGCGTCGTAAGGACGCCATCGGACGGCTCAGTTATAATATCCCCCCAGCCTGGTTTGGCTGGTATATTTTCTCTTAAAACATAATACAATTACATCTCGATCGATGGCCATTATCAGTCCATGTTAAGATAATATAATGTTCCATTACTACCCATAGATAAATGCGGAGTGTCACAAACAATGTCAGTTTTTTAATGACACTAATAGTGGCTGGACGTTTGTTATGTATATTGCTATGTGAGAATGTGGATATTTAAACGTTCGCAAACGTTGCCGTCGCTCCCGATACCTCAGAATAAATGGACTGAGGTTAGTGCAAGAATTTTTTTTACAGTTTTTCACCTAGATAGAGAAGCCGGGTGTTCATTTCGCAAGTAACGTTTGGCGATTTGATTATTTTCGCAACTTTTCCTTTCGCAAAGTCTAAAACTGTAAATATTTCAGGATTTATTTCAGAGTCATAATCATAATCATATAGTTTATTGCATTTATGTGGTATAAAAGGTCTTAATTCTATTAATACATACGTGCGCCAACATAAACCCTGCAAGGGCACCGCAAATTGCTGAACAAATTGATAGTCCTTTTGTCATTTTTAAAACTTAATACTATGTATATAATAACCTATTTAATAATATTATTCATCACAATCGAAAAATTCTTGCAGATTATAAAAACACTTTGACATTAGATAATTTTTTAACTTATTAGTGAATAAATGCTCTTTTGAAATATTTCGAATTTCTAAAGGTAATTTATTATAAATTTTTATCGCCATCATCGCCAGTCATCGTGTAGAAGCCTTTAGGTTAGGTTGGGTTGGTTTAATAAAAATTCTGATATATTTACAGTTCCTGAAAATTTAAGCAGTTGCGAAATGAAAAGTTGCGAAGATAATCAGGTTGCCAAACATTAGTGAACCAGAAGCCGGACACTTGCGAGTTTAACTTGCGTTGAGTTCCGTACTTTTTTAGTTACTCCTTATATTATATGTATAACAGTTACAAAACTATTTACTGCGTTGTTTTTAATATTTTTGACCCATTCATTTTGTAGATAAAGAGGGGAAATAGCAAGTTTATTTATTTATTTATTTTAGGAAAACAAACAGCTTGAAATAATACAGAGTATAAAACACATAAAAATATTACAGTAGCTACAACAGTTTCCACTTTTAAATGAAACATATCATGCTGCTCAGGCAAGACAAAAACAAAATAAACTAAATTAAATATACGACCACAACATTATCTTATTGAATTAAGGTAGGTACATGAATAACAAAAGATATTAAAGATTAAATACACTTGTACTAATTCAAATGAATTAATAAAGAGATTTATCGACAGCGACTCAATTGCGAACATAGCCCTGCTCCTTCAAAGCAGTAGCATATTGTTGCAAGCTCATATTGAAAACATCTATATCGGGAAAGTTGCCTTAAAATAAAAATAAATGCATATAAATGCATATGAGATTCTCATAACAAACCCTTTCAATGGGCTAGATAACTAAAAATATATAGCTAGCCCGCCATTTAGTTAAAATAAATGCACACGAATTTTGTCTTTTTTTTCAATTAAACAAAAAAACATTAAGAAATAGCAAGTGAAAGTTTTGCGTCATGCTTGTTTTTTTAGGATTAGAAAAATGGTAAAAAAACAGTTAATTCAATTTATGATACCGAAAGCATGTAAATGATCATTATTACTAGCTAACCGCTGTTACATATTTGCTGTGACTTATAATTCAAAAGTGTTTTTCAAAGAAAAGACACGGCAAGATCGATTACCTTCTTTCTAATGATAAAAAAAACAAAGTGTAGTACGCTTTTTACTAAAGAGTGGCGTCCTTCATCTTTGTCATTTTTTGTTTCATTGACGAAAGAAAAAATACGTTTTCTATAATTACTAAGGATCTATTTGACAGACTAATTAGATTTTTCTAAGGACAATATCTTATTTGACATAATATAAATATTCCTAAAAGAACAACATCTAAAATTCTTTAGAAATATGTTATGAATTTTCCACAATTATTTTGACGCAATTTAAACTGTTCTATCTAAGTTTACCAATCTCAACTATTGCAAAGTCAAAAAGTAATTAAAACACTTGCCTGCTAGGTTCAGACTTTAGAGTTAAAAGTGCCAAGTTTATAAAACAGCGGCAACACAATTACTGTTGAAACTTTGAAAATTTATGCTTTTCCATGCGGGCGAGATATTGGTTTACTAGTAATATTGATTGTTTATTTAATCATACGAGTATTTGCTCGTATTACAGGCCAAAGGTATAGGTATTTAGGTCTTCTTCTTCTTCTTCTTCTCGTTCCTCTCCTATCGGAGGTTGGACAACATCATGGCGTTCTAATTTTGGAGGCAGCTGCTCTAAACAAGGAAGTGCTACTGCTTGATTCAGTCTCGTAAATTCTTCAGGCATGAGCGTCTTCTCCTGCCCACGCTTCTCTTTCTGGCAATCTTCTCCTGGATAATAAGCTGGAGGACTCTGTACCTACTTGGTATTTAGGTATTATTATTACTATTGTACGTCACCGGAGTTACATAATAATGCTAAATTTCATCTTTCATCATCATCATCATGTCAGCCGAAAGACGTCCACTGCTGGACATAGGCCTCCCCCAAAGCTCTCCACTCAGACCGGTCTTGTGCTTTTCGCATCCCCGCGATCCCGCGATCTTAACCAGGTCGTCGCTCCATCTTGTTGGAGGCCTACCGACAGCTCAGCTCAATTTCAGCTTTATTGTATACCAAAATTATTTGTAAATTTGAAACCGAAACTTACATTACATAACACAGATGCTTTCCAACGTTGCAAGCTAATAAAAATGTGTAATAAAATGTATTGCAATGCCGCTCGTTTCTAACATGTTTTTATTATAGTTCTAATATTTTATAATAATGTATCTTAAGCTTAAATTTTGCAAGTTCAATTACGCCCACTTCTAGTTATTTGATTGACTTTAAATTTGATTCGTATGACTATTTATGTAGTTTTGTAAGTACCATTAATGAACAAATCTTGTTATATAGCAAAAGTATTTCTAACTTTGCTTTGAACTCACTGTTATATGAAAAAGTTTGCCGAAAAGTGGCGCCATCTGTGCCCAGCCTATGTGTAACTAGCGGTCAGTTGCTTGGTCAAGCGAGCGAGACCACTGGACACTCGTGATGCTAGTTCCATGCGTTCCTAACTAGATGGCGCTGTGCGCACCATCCATAAGCCTAAACCTCTAAAATTGTTTACACATGCGAGAATATCTTTGTAAGCTCTATAGATTGCGGGGCGGCATAGTAAACGATAACTAGGTGATTAAGTGAGCGACGTAATGCAATGCGATCTAAAGCATTTCGGAAAAGGACGGCATAGAAAATGCTTTTATCTTTTTATCATGCAAGAACTTTTATTTCGGATCAGTAAAAAAGTTTTTACGCCGACGTCGTCTCTTTGTTTGTTGAGGCAATGAACTGAGAATAGATTTGGTTTTGCTCACATAAAGATTTTTTTAGATGTATTATGAAAAGTAACAGGAGTAATAACGTCTTTGTAACAAATAATTGTATATTTTGTTTATATCGGGGTCTCGGTAACGGCTCTAACGCTTTCGATGATAATATTGCTTGTGGGAGCTTTCGGGGGCGGTGTGCGCGGATGGTGTTGCGAGGAATGTGTTTTTCATCAACCAATAGAAACGCTTCTTTGCACAGCACATCTCTGGTGGAAACGGAGCCTTATAATAGTTTTTTTTAAAGTGCAATTGGCACGCGCATTAAGATTTGGTAATTACGAAAGTTTGTCTCATCACATCAGCCTGGTATTTACTTCAAAGGCAAAGTGTTGAATTAGTAAACTGGACGACCATAGTTTTAAATTAACGTTGGATACGATGTATGTTTTTATATAACGCGTGTTTTCGATTTTTAGCGCTCGGTCGTCCAGGTACATGGATATCAAGTTGGAATTAATATAAATCATTATTATAAACTTACGCTTAGATTTGATGCCCCTTTAAACTATGTTCAAAATTTTCTTAGGAGGCTATGAAACTAAACATCTAATTTACCTATCTCATTTTATTGAAGTTTTTTCAAAATATGATCATCTCATCTGTTAGTGATTAATTATAAGTATCTAGATAAGGATTGCGGTGAAGGAAAACATCGTGAGGTAACCTGCACAAACCTGCAAAGCAATTCAATAGTTCGTGTGAAGTTCCCAATCCGCACTGGGCTCGCGTGGGAACTACGGCCCAAGCTCTCTCATTCTGAGAGGAGACAGAGCCTAGCAGTGGGACGTATGTAGGCTGGAATGATGATGATGATGATCTAAACAAGGACAATAGAACAAATTAAGTATCGATTAAAGTTGATTGAAGTCTCTCAGTGTGACGGATGCAGACGCTGCGGTCGTTGCAAAAACTTTCTTTCCAACACTCGTTTTATATGCTAAGATAAAATGTCTCAGCTGTTTTGTAACAAATAGGTATATTAAAGTTTAGAACCGCTCTGGTTTATTAACCTTTGATACCTACTCGAAATTTAACTAAGTACTAGGTAGTACTAAGGTCTGGCAATCGAAGAATTAATATTATTCTACGTGTTACACACGTTTTCGTCCGCGTAGAATTCGTTTATGGCTATTCCGCGTCAACGATGGAATTTTCCGGGTTAAAAAATGTCCTTTGTCCTTCCCTGGGACTCAAAGTATCGAGACTAAATTTCATCTAAATCGGTTGAGCAGTTTAGACGTGTTGTTTAGTTTAGTTTTATAGTTATACTAGCTTTTTCCCGCGACTCCGCCCGCGTGGTATTCGGTTATCGCGCGCTGTTACCTCAGGAACTGTGCATTTTTCCGGGATAAAAAGTAGCCTATGTCCTCGGGCCCATAGACTATCTCTATGCCAAAAATCATGTCCGTCGCTCCGTTACGGCGTACGGACAAACACACAAACACAAACATACAAACACATTTTCGCATTTGTAATATTAGTATGGATTTGGAGAAAAAACAGAAATAGAATGTACAATAAGTTCTTATGTTCTAAAATCTAAATTCTTGGTCGATGAGTAAAAGTAACTTTGCCGGGTTGACACGAAATAATAATAATGTTAAACTAATTCTACATTTCTCAAAATATTCACTTATATTTTCAGTAGCTTAAATAATTAACTGAATTAACTACTTGAAGCCATTTTGAGCAAGTATTTTAGTAAAACATTTAAATTATAAACACCTATTTCCTAATAAAAATTATCCCGAATAATGATTCCCTGCCGGTAAAATATTCATAAAGCAGGCGTCGCGTCATAAACATAAACAATTGGATCAAATTCAAAACGAATTTAATGCCGGCTGTCATACAAAAACATAGTTAATAAGTTTTTGGTAAAAATAATATTTTTAATACAACCTTTTTAGCTGACTGTACTTTTTGTTGGCTGTACGTATTGTCACCCAAATTACATTTACATACGAAATTTCAAGTCGATGCCATTAACCGTTGAAGAGTTCTGTCCTGTGTAGACGATCCTGACCGGATTACTCGTACCAGGATATCGATACCAGATTATTGTATTGTATTGTAATTTACATGAACATACCAAGTTTTATGTCAATCCAACCACTGGAAGTTGGTTGAATTTAACATGTAAGATGATTACAGACAGACAACGGGACAGTTGAAACTAATTAAAAGCTTGTAAAAATAATAAATAGTATATTAGATAATAAATTAGTTTTTTGTAGCTTATTATAATCCATTTCTTCTTTATAATATTAAATTTTACATTTGACACTTATCCTTACATTTATTTGTACTTTATAAAGCACGCTAAGCGAGTCTAAAATGCGAAACTGCTTTGATCATCAATAAGAATAAATATCGATGCACTAAAATTGCGTCACACTGAGTTTCCTGCTACGTACTCGTACATCGAAAGAGAGAAAGACCGAGAAGATAACTGGATTAGTTAGTCCTATATAAAATTGAGTGAGAGAGAATGTTCTTTACTTGACAGAGACATGTGACAGAGACAGATAGATGGGGAGGCCGTGGGGAGGCCTCTGAACTCTTAAAGCGCGGGTCCGATCGCTGCACCAGTTCTTTTGTATGACAGCCTGTATCTAACATTTTATTTTAATAAGAAAAGTTAAAACAAAATAATTTAAATTACTTGGTCCGCAAGCTCTCTAGTTTTAAAACTTTTGGAACGAAGTTTTGCCTTATTAATTGTTATAAACCCTGGCTCCTTGGGGATACCGATTTTCATACAAATCGCCTACCCTGGGCATTTGGGGTATTTTCATACAAATTGCTTTATTCTATTCAAACCCAAAATTTCAATGCTTAACGCGACGCACGTGTGCGTTCAAAGCGCGCCAAGGTTCGGGAGTGGGGGTCTGTCACGTCATACCGTGCAAAAAACTGTCGCATGGCGTGACCTCACATGGAACTTCATTTTTTTTAACTGAAAAAAAAAAGTGTTCACTGTTTTGTGATATTCAAACTGATGGACTATTTACGAGAAATTAAACTTTCTTAAGATTGTAGCAAGTATAGTGTAATACTCAAACCTTCTGCGCTTTATATAATATTTTCTCATACAATTTCCATCCACTAAATAATTTTTACATAAACCTCAGTTCCATTACTGTTGCCTATTACCATAACAGCTAAACAACAAACAAAACAAAGCCTACGCCAAATATTTGTCCTATTCAAATTTGTTCACATTAAGAAAAAAACATATTTCCTCGCATTCACGTTTCCTTACAACCAGTTTCTCAAACTAGTATCGCCTGTAAACAATTGCAAAACACCACACTGAAACATACACCTTAAGATCTAACAGTCAAGGTGCAAATTTAGAAGTCGCGTTGCTTTTGTTCAGTTCGCGCGAGCTTTTAAGAAAAAATGAACTCTAAATGAGGGTAGAATAAAATTGGTTTTCGTAGAGGCACGCGAGGTGCTACGAAAGAGGCGTAGCTTTAGCGCTCGTAGCGAAAGTCGTAGCACTAGTTGAAGCGATGTCGCTGATCCGGTCGCGCGTCCGCACCGTTCCGCAGATAAATCATGTTTAATCATTTAATCATAATTAAAGTTTGATTGGTTTAGTTCGATATGGGTTCTTTTAATAGTTCCAAGCGGTTGAGGAATTTGCAGAATTTAAAAAGTGGCGCGATCAAGCTGCCTCGCCATTGGTCGAAGATGCTGGGGTTGGCGAATATGGACCGGGTTTCGGCTGAAGAGATATTGCAAGTAAGGTTTTTTTCTTTTTTTTTAAACGGAACTTAAGTAATTAGAGTAAGTTTAATACAGAAAATTAATTTTTTATTCATTAAATTGATTTAAAAAAAAATAGAATTTATAAATTTTACCTGTAATTTTTTAAAACATGTGGATACGTGTAAATATACATTATATCGCTATCAGAAACAAAATTAAATCATACGATTTTGGTGGTTTTAATATTAAATGTTTTATCGCATTAAAAATATATCTTAAACTAGATTAATCTTTAAGTAATTAGACAACTTACATTAAAATAAGAATAAAATCTGAAAAGCGGTCAAGTGTAATTAAATTCCAAATTAATGCGCTATTTTTGATTTCCTTTAACATTAAGAGACATTCAACAAGTTAAATGGGATTTAAGTATTTCCCCAAAACACTAGTGACCTAACTCTTACTGTTTAAAAAATAGACGTGATGAAGAATTACGACAATGCGCAGAATATATTCCTAAATTAAGACTATTTTTTAAAGTCCGTAACAAAGTGTTCTAGTTCATACATATTTAGCAAAAGGTTTCAATTCAAAGAAAAAAAGTTTTATTTTATTTTATTATTTTAATTATGTTAAGAAACTGGGATATTTTGATTACTTTCTTATGTAAGTAAATAAGTAGTATGTAAAAAGATATTGTAATGCGAAGTTAAAATGCTCGAGTTATATTATAGTTTCTTAGATAACTTATTGTCTAAAAGAAAATTTTTGTCTAAAAAAAATAAAAAAATAAATAACAAAAAATGGAACCGACTACTGAACCCTTGAAAATATTGTTCTAAGACCTACTAGCTTGAAGTCGGTGTCACAGCACGAGCCAGCAAGAGTGGAACAATAGTCGTCTACCTCACCTACATACTATGGTTTCGATCCCTCCTGCTGGGTCGTACTGAGTCACCGACTTTGAGCTAGCAGGTACTTACCTAGAAAAAATTTTTAAAGGGTTTTGCAGTATGTCCCATTTTTTGTTATTTTTTTGGAATCGTTTTTTTTTTGTTGAACATTTTCTTTATTTATCACTTTTTAGTAGTTCGTAATCAAAGTACATCTCACGACGATTCCATTAAGCCCAAACACGGCTTAATGACGTTGTTTTATAACAGAGTTCCGTTGCCTAACTTACGGCTTCAGCATCAGATGAGTTCGAAAGAATCATTTACTCAAAGCTTCTTCTTAGTCGCTTTACTAGGTGATAATCATGATTAATCATTGATCGTTTATTTAGCTTTCACGAGTTCCATTGGTCATCTATGGTCTTCATCAGGTTCAGTTTACCAAATGATACTTTATAATAATAAAAATCATTTATTTTCTCCTCACAAAAGTAAATAGGTACATACAGCAATAGCTATGATAACAATAGATATACTCGTAATGTAGTTTTACATTAAGTAGGTACTGGTAACTTTTGTAAGGGACTGGAGTGTCAACTAGGTAAGACCTGTATTACAGATCTCCAGGCCCCCATCCCGGTATAAGCGCTGACAGTTTCAATCAGGTACATTCAATAACTACCACATATTATAAGGTAATAGGAGACAAACAAGTTATGAACAAATCAATAGTAGCATATATTACATACTATCATGCAATCTCATGCAGATTTTCGTGCATGCGTGCATGATACTTTCTGAATGTAAAATGCTCATCTTAATGCTAAAAATGCCAAAATCGCCATAGGTGTGCCCATAAAATTTGACGTTTGCCCTCGAATTCCCTAGAATCCCATCATCAGATCTTCACTTAGTTACAATGGGACCACCTCAGAAGAGTATTTTTTCCAATAAAAACAGAATTTTGAAAATCAGTCCACAAATTGACTGAGTAATCGGTGAACATATGTACATAAAAAAAATACAAACATTTGAATATGGAAACTCCTCCTTTTTTGAAGTCGGTCTAAACACAGGTTTCACTTGTAACCTAGATTAGACATAACTAAATTTAACATTTTATGAATAAATGAATGAGTGATAGAATTTGTCACGTCAGCAGTAATGACTGTCAAAATAGTAGATTGTACAACAAGAGCATAAAACGAGCCATTTTACTCAAGACGTTCATATAGCGACCCGAGCCGGCTGGACCTATGTTCCTTGGAGAAAGTTGTTCAGTTTAAGCCATATATCACCTGTTTAAGTAAAAGATCATCGTTAGTTTACATAGTGTATACCAAAAATGTACTTTCTTTGTTGCAACATTCTTCGAACTAAGTTAAATAGAATTAAAAAGTTCAATATCTCAAAAATGGCTGTACCGATTTTGATAAAACATGTCTAAGAACCATCGCTAGAAAACCAGCTTTCAAATAAAAAAAACCGCATTTAAATCGGTCCACCCGCTTAAGAGCTACGGTGCCACAGACAGACACACAGACAGACAGACACACAGATAGACACACAGACAGACACACAGACAGATACACAGACAGACACACATAGCGGTCAAACTTATAACACCCCTTTTTTGCGTCGGGGGTTAAAAACAAAATTAAAATTTAATGCGTCTATTAAAATGTCTACGAGACCATTAACAAGTTTTGATCGAGAATCACATCTTGGAAACTTAATTAATAGAAGTCTTTGAGTGCGGCGGTAATGAAAGTTAATAATCCAATTAGAAAATTTTGTTTACATTTTCATTGTTTAAGATGCTGTTGTCGTCGACTCATAAGATTAATTGCAGTCAGTTAACTCTGAAAACGTGACGAAATGAAAAACAATTTGATATAATGAATTTATTTATCTATCTGTGTACGTTTGGGCGTATAGACCATCATTTCCTTGGATTCCGCTAACTTCATTGTTATTAAATAAATGTTCCGGATAACTCACGTCTTAAATCGAGTTTAGCTCGACATGTTTCGGGCTAATCCGTAGCCCTTCTTCTTCGGAGCAAAATAATAATATTTCTTTGCTCCGAAGAAGAAGGGCTACGGATTAGCCCGAAACATGTCGAGCTAAACTCGATTTAAGACGTAAGTTATCCGGAACATTTATTTAACATGAGTGAGTCTCACGGTAGTTTCATGACCAAAACTTCATTGTTCATTGTTAATTGTGTTTTGTTGCTTTTCTTTTGTACAACAAAGAGTTTACATACATACATATAGATCCGACAGAACCAAAGTTATCGACATAGCCCACCGCATTAGCACGCTGAAGTGGCAATGGGCCGGCCATATAACCCGAAGAACCGATAACCGTTGGGGTAGACGAGTTCTTGAGTGGCGACCACGGATCGGCAAACGTAGCGTAGGACGTCTTCAGACTCGGTGGAGCGATGATCTTCGCAAGGTGGCTGGCAAGAGCTGTATAAGAGTGGCCGAGGATCGTGCTCAGTGGCGTGCCATGGGAGAGGCCTATGTCCAGCAGTGGGCGAACATAGGCTGATGTTGATAATGATGATGAAGATAAGACATAAGTACTCCAACAAACGATATGTTTGCAATTGTCAAGATAAAAGTAAGAAAAGTAATGTCAATAAACATTGTGAGTAAGACAGCATGTTTTGATCATAAGGACACCCATGGCAATACAGGGCGGTAAGCTAGTACGTGACACTAAAGCATGCCTCTAACGTTACAAAAACAGCAAAGCCACGTGGGCAGCAAAATACTCAAAAATAGATTTTTCACATCTCATCCTCGTAAAAATCGTGTTTATGCTGAATCTAGGCGATACACATAAAGTTACTTCTTATGCTCTAGTGCATAAAGTAAAATCTGCGTCTACAACAAATTAATCAGGTGTCTAAAGCCACAAACAAAAAAAAAAAACAAAATATATTTTTGTAAATTGTAATTTTTTATAAATCTAAAAATTTATAATTATATAGCAATGTCTGAAAAATAAAAGGTTCCTAGTAAGTTAAACAATTGCTTCCACTGTTGCTATTTAATTTTCTCTCAATCAAGTGAAAAGCAGAGTGTAAAACTATTAAACCCATTTTCCCCTCGACGTGTTTATCCGCCCTCGCCGTACCGGCTCGATATGAACGTCTCGGGTAAAATGGCTCATTTTATGCTCTCGTTGTACAATCTACTATTCTTTTGTTCCTGACCTGAAAACCTAGGTTTCACCTAGGACCTTGGATTTATCGAGGCATTTAAAAATAAAATCACAGGCTAACCTAGCTCAACGCGCGTTGTGAATAATAATGCTGGCTGATTCCAAACTCTTGAATATCATAATATTCCCTTACTCTCATTCTAGTCTCGTAGTTTCATAAATTATATTCGAAAAAACAGAGGAACCCTATTTTATCCTATAGTTAATATTATAAATGAAAAAGTTTGTATGTGTATATTGCCGCCTCAAGGAGAAAAACCATAAGTGTAATTTTTTTGCAAAATTGACTTTTCACCAGCCTCGTACTCAGTTTTTTTCCTGAGTACGAGGCTGGTGAAAAGAAAATTTTGCAAAAAATTTCACTTATGGTTTTTCTCCTTAAGGCGGCAGTATATTTGTTACTCTTTCACGCTAGAACGGCTGGACGGATTTGAATGAAATTTGGTATGCAAGTAGCTGGACGTCTAGAATAGCACATAGGCTACTTTTTATCTACATATTCCTACGGGATAGGGATAAAATCTCCAGAATCCCGGATCTAAAGTATGGAAAATGTAGTTTTAGTTAAGTATCCTGACATTTTAATATGTTATAGATTTCAAAGTCCTGAACAAAAGTCTCTAAGGGTGTTTCAGAGTTTTTCAGAGTCCCTTTCAGAGTTTAGTTTTTAGAGACTTTTGTTTAGGATTTTGAAACCTTTTATTATTTATATTTAGCATATTTTTAACTGAAACCACATTTTCCATACCTACTTCACGTTAGTGAAATTCACAATGTAATTTTTTTCCGGATTCTCATGGGAAATAAGTCCAAAAATATCAATTCAGTTGGTTTTAATGGTTTACATTGGCATGTTAGTGGTTGGTTGGAGACCCACTTTGCTCGCATGCCATCCATTCGAATAAAAAAAAAACGTGAAGCTGAGGGTAACCTCTAGTATAAATAATACGAAAGTTTTAGACTAACACATTCACTCTTTTGATTCTTTTACTCTTTCAGTGTGCTCTTTCATGCGGAAGGTATTAGATTTGAATGTAGATTGATGGCTGGATCTGTAGGTTAGGCATGATCTAGATTTATTCTTATGAAATAAGTCAGTACTATATTCAAAAAAATATGATAAAGTTACAAAGGTACTAAAAAATAGTTTGAAAAGAAACTGTTTTCAACATGATCGGATAATAAGGTAAACTTACTAGTGGCCAACAACAATAGGGAGTATTACTGCAATTTTATCCCGTCAGAGTGCAGCACTAGCACATACCATATGTTTATGGTTTATAATAATAATAATAATAATAAATATCACGGGACAATTAAAGATGCCGACTATTGCGCCAGTGACGAGCACTCGTACGTTTGCCCATTTTTGAGCTTTTCCAGGTTAGTTTAATCCGGTTTGAACCGGTTATAACTGGTGTTTCTCAGTAAAAACTGGTTTAGGTTGCACCTGGCTAATGCATGGAGTGTCACTTAAAGATAACGAGAGACATTTTGATGCCCTGTGTACCTACTTATACCCAATCACCCTACAATTGAATTACGTTTCCTCAAACACACGATTTTGAACCCTAACTTTGCGATTGATAGTTCAAATTTGCTTACAGCAAACAGAAACAACCTATCTTTTAATTGAACGATCTTATTCACTTGAAAGGTAAAACCAAGTATTATTCAAATTCGGACTTTAAACCGACCATTTTAAGGTTTATAATAAAATGATGGTTAAAAGGAAATGTTAGTGTTTTGAGGAGTCATTTTGTGCCTTATGCGCTTGGTATTAAGTTGATAATAGCTTAAAGAGAAATTCAAAGGTTTTCAATGAGTAAGGAATTTAGTCATTACTCGGTTCACTGTAAATCACATTGGAACAATAAGGGTGCATTCCCACTTGATCTTCTATTTCATTTTTGACTAGCGTTTACCCATGGCTTCGCACACGTAAATAATTATATCCAGCAGCTGAATTGAAATTTAAACCCATTTTCCCCTCGACGTGTCTATCCACCCTCGCCGTACCGGCTCGGGCTTGGGTAAAATGGCTCCTTTTATGCTCTTCTACTATCTACTATTCTCACCTACGCTATATCGCTCACATCACACGATATATCGCAGTCATTGATCACAAATAGGATACCGCAAACTCCGAAGTCGGTTCAACTTTTTCATGGAATAGTTCCCCTTATGAAGTTTCGCATCGTTCCAGACATCTCACCTGGATTTTTAATAAAACCCTGGCTCGAACGGCGCGACGGAATTCCATTCGGATAGGGTTACCGCGCCTCACTATTTGTCAACGTTGGGATATTATGGGAGGAGATATGCGAAATGGGTGAATATTCGAGCGTTTCAACCGGTCGGTTAAACGTCATTACCATCCCACGTTTATTAGCACAACGAAAGGAGAACCTGCAAAAATTTAGATCACGCGAGATTTAGGATCGGTATTGTATTTAATTGTGACAAAAAAAAAACCACGACAATTCCTTCTTTCAATAGTAATTGCCGAAACGGTAATGACGAAAAAAAAAACGCCGCAAAAACGCTGAATATTTACCCAAATAGCAAAATTATTAAGAGCGTTCATACCTGCTGGGCTGGCAACGTTGCATTTTTGTTAGTTTTTCAAGATTGTTCCATGAAATTTTACGAAAATTAAAAATGTGGTCTGATAGAACACTTCTTAATTAAGTTAATGTGTCTACTCCTATTATTATTCGTGATAGACTTTTATATTCTTTAAAAAACCGGCCAAGAGCGTGTCGGACACGCCCAAAATAGGGTTCCGTAGCCATTACGAAAAAATTAAGTAATATTTTTCTAAGGATTTCGTATTTTATACGGAATCTTCCAAGTTTAGGTATATTTTATACCTTACGCTGCTATTTACTCATAAACTACTAATAATTCTCAAGAAAACTTAGCCGTTATAGTTTTCCTTGGAAGTTTGATATATTGACTGCCATCCTGAATTTTTTCAAATTTTTCCACCCACCGGTTTAGATTTTAGAAGGGGAAAAAAAAAGGAAAATTTGCACTTTAAAGTTGAATATTTCGCAAACAAATTACTGAATCGAAAAATCGTTTTAGCAAACCCCGAATGATTAAAATACCTATCCAACGATACCCCACACTATAGGGTTGGATGAGAAAAAAAATCACCGTCGCTTTAGGTCTATGGGAGGTACCCTAAAAAAAATTGTTTTTGAATTTTTAATTGTACTATTTGTTGGCATACTTTATCTATATATACTTGCAAAATTACTGCTTTCTAGCATTGATAATCCCTGAGCAAAGCCGCGGACGGACAGACAGACAGATAGATATCAGACATGGCGAAACTATAAGGGTTACGTTTTTGCCATTTTGGCTCCGGAACCCTAAAAACTAATAAGTGTTTATTAACGGTGTAAACTTAAAAGTGTAATAAAAATTAAAAACCAATTATTTTTAAAAGTCGCTAAAATAATTGTTGTTCAGTGTGACGAGGACCATCCACGTTTCAATTTTTCTGGTGTTACAGGCCGCACTCGGTATAATCTAGATAAAAACACTGTATGAAGCTTGACGTCATACGGCTCAAACTAAAACTCACAACATTTATTGACAACAAAAACACACTACATCACAACAAAAACACAGTTTAAACATAAATAGGAGAAGACACCGCTGGCGACGCTGGTGACGCGGCTGTCACCGGTATCAAAGTTTCGCTCCCTATAACTAACAGTCCGAGCCTTCTCATGAGATAAGGCTTGTGCCCAGCGATGATGATGATGATGATGACGATGATGATGATGATGATGATGATGATGATGATGATGATGATTATGATGATGATGACGATGATGATGATGATATTGACATCTTAAACCGGAGCCCAATCTCAACGATTATGCAAATCAAAAGGTTCAAAATTGCGACGCAGCGCTAAGCGAATTAAGCAATTTTAAATACAAATACTGTTCAAGGATTTTCCGAGCCCCCACCAGCGGTTTGTGGGGGTCGGGACATGGCGCTAATAGTTAAACTGAACTTTCACAATACAAGTAAAATCGTTTCGAGTACTGTGAAAACCCCGTTTCGTAATAACTCTATTGGTCTATGAAATCCCTACTAATCCCTACTAATATTATAAATGCGAAAGTAACTCTGTCTGTCTGTCGTTCACGTCGAAACCACTGAACCAATCTTGATGACATAGATCAACATAGGATACCTTTTATTCCGGTATATTATAAATGCGAAAGTGTGTTTGTGTGTTTGTCCGTCTTTCACGTAACGGAGCGACGGATCGACGTGATTTTTGGCATAGAGATAGTTTATGGGTCCGAGAGTGACATAGGCTACTTTTTATCCCGGAAAAATGCAGTTTCCGAGGGAACAGCGCGCTATAACCGAATACGACGCGGGCGGAGACGCGGGCAATAGCTAGTTAACTTCATAATTATAATTATTGTGTGTTCGCAGGGCGTCATGGACTAACTATTAATAATACCTAATGTAACACTTTTCACAAATATGTACATGACTTTACAATGAAATAAAAAAAAATGTATAAAGAGTAAAATGAAAATTTGTTACCTTTTGCAAACCTTTTGTCTATTTTCATGTCGTCTAAAACACGAACACACACACACACACACACACACACACACACACACGCACACACCAACGCAACTTTCACTTTTATAATATAAGTACTCGTAGGCATCGAGTGTATTAGTTATGCCCTCCAACTTTGGAGTCCTCTGAGACATAATATAACATATAACGAAACAAATTCCGGTATAATATCAAACTGGTAATAATGTGACTATACGTCACGTATTTCTTTATACAAGATGTCTCGTCGTAAATTGTGAAGAGAAATCGTTTCTAATGTAGCTTTTCAAGCTATTACGTACATAGCTATGTACATTTTGCAGGTGGTAGGACCTCGTGCAAGTTCCGCCCGGATTGCTGCCACCATCTTGCTCGCTAATCCTACCGTAAAGCACCATTGCTTGCACTGTTTTGTTTCGGCGTGGAGAGTAAGACAGCCGGTGAAATTACTGGCACTTGAGGTATCCCATCTCAGGCCTCTAGGTTGGCAACGCAACTGCAATCCCCTGGTGTTGCAGATGTCTATGGGCGGTGGTGATCTCTCACTCCCACTTGCTCGTTTGCCATCCAGTCGAATAAAAAAAAATACGACCCAAAGGAGAATCTTTATTTTCTTTTGGGAGCGACGTGAGTTCCATTATAGCAAAACGTAATTTATTAATAGAAGTTCTTTTTAACATTAAAACAAAATACATACACAGGTACCTACAAGTACGTAACCTCACGCCACTTTCCCATAGGGGCAGTCAGAGACTACATCTTTCCACTTGTTACGATCCTGGTCTAGCAATACAACTCTCGCTTCCTCTACATTCATCAATCTTCTCATGCATGCACGTCGGTGTAGAGCACTCCTGACCTGACCTTTCTTCAGAACGTCCTCGATTTGATCGTGGTACGTTCCTCTAGGCCTTCCTCTTCCGATTCCCCTCCACGCTTACTGTTCTCATTCTCATTCAAGCTTGTCTTATTTAAAATAAAAAAACCGGGCAAGAGCGTTTCGGACACGCCTAGGATAGAGTTCTGTAGCCACTACGAAAAAATCAAGTAATAACTTTTTGAAGATTTCTTATTGTATACGGAATCTTTCAAGTTTAGGCATGTTATACCTTAGGCTGCTATTTACTCTTAAACTACTACTAAATCCCAAGCAATCTTAGCCACCATAATTTTACTTGTAAATTTGATATTTTTACTACTATTCTGAATTTTAACAAAATCTCAATGAAAATTTGCACTTTAAAGTTGAATATTTCGCAAACAGATTACTTAATAGAAAATTTGTCTTAGCAACCCCCCAATGATTTTAAAAGACCCTTCCAACGACAACCCACATTATAGGGTTAGTTGAGATAAAAATTCACCCAAACTTTAGTCTACGGCCTCTGAGCTTTGCCGTGGATGGACAGACAAACGGACAGACATGGCGAAACTATAAGGGTTTCAAAGTCCAACCAAAAAGGGCGGAAATTAAATGAGGTCTCTACTTTCTTCATAATCATAAACTGTCACTGTCATATTATTTGACGTAAAACGCTTGAAGCAACATGGCCACAATTTTCATATTAAAATGTTTCTCGCTACGCTCGGCCGTCTATATCCGGCCTATATTGGCCGGCTAGACCCTACTTCCCGACCTCTACAGTAATCTACTATTGTTCCTTTCTCACGCGTTCTCAATTTAAAGTTTGACGGATATTTTCAAAAGATTCCTGGTAGCAACTCCCAGGAAACGAATATGAAAATTGTAATCCAATGTTGTGATTAGATCATCATCATCATCATGTCAGCCTATATACGTCCCACCGGCCTCCTCTCAGAATGATAGAACATGGGCCATAGTTCCAACGTGGGCCCAGTGCGGATTGGGAAGGTGGATCAATGCCTCGATTTTAGCAGCTTGGATATATAAAACAACCTTACCTAACATAAAGCGGAGAAAGTTCAAAAAACATTGAAAGGGGGTCGTTAAGTTTTAAAACTTGAAATGGGATTAAATGTAACAAGAAAGTTACATTTTTTAGCATTTATTTTACACAAAAACTTTCTTATAAATTTACGTGTTTCTCTAGCTCAAATCTTGTGAGTAAAATTCGAACCACTTCTTATGGTTGAATTGCTTTAAAAAGTTAAACACTTTGACTTTATCTTTATTCAATTTAGGCTAATAGCAATCACTTTTCAATGTCCAAGAAATGAGTCATCAGTACGGAAAAACTCTGTTGAGAGAAATCGGCAAGAAATTCAACAAGCTTGTTTTTTTTATAGGGATTTGGCAGGGGTCATCAAAATGGCGGATCTCGGTCCGCACTTACCGCGCCTTAATTGTCGGAGTTGTCATCAATTTGAGATCGGACGAAAGGATCGTAATAATAATTTTATTTTATAAACTGGATCCGTGAAGAAACTAATTGGTAACCCCTGTGGTGCAGTAAATGAAGGAAGTTGTTGTATGGAAACCCAAGCATTAATTCCTCAGTCGATGAAATTTTGCTTGGTTATTGTATAGTATGAGCCGTAGCTAAAATATAAAAAATCCAAAAAAAAAAACACCTAAGTTAGGTATTTATAAGCTAAAAATCGTCACTACTTTAAAAAAACTCGTATCTCGAAATGGATAATTTTTCCGAGTGCACTTTATGACCATTACGTCAAGGTCCAATTTCGTTCACGTATTGATTTGAGATACGAGATTTTTTCAAAGTAGTGACGAAACACAAATCTGTTTATATTAGTAATTTAATTTAATTTCTGCTGGGATATTTTTTTTTATATTTCATATATTGTTCCAATACGTTACATGAGTATGTCTATGTTGAAGAAAGTTTGAACGGAGCATTTTTTTATTTTTATTTTTTTTTATAGGTAATTTTTTTTGGATATTTATACAATACTCTTTATTTATTGATACTTTATCATACTGTCAAGTTTTTTCGGGCTGAGGAATTACTGTTGGGTCCACTACCTTTATTTACTGCACTACTGCCTGAAATGGTCACCAAAAAGATCAGCTAACAAAAAACGTTATACCGGGTGTGGCCTGTAATATGAGCAAATAATAAAAAAAAATAGAGAAAATCACAAGACCGGTCTGAGTGGAGAGACTTGGGGGAGGCCTATGTCCAGCAGTGGACATGATGAATTAAAACATAGATCATACATCCCTTAAACTAAACCCCGTTACTTCAGCAACTTTTAAATATAATAAGTTTATTAATTTTTATTTCACTTTTGAGTTCATTCGAAGAAGCAATGTATAGCAAAATGCTTGGTGATTGTAGCGTGACAGGCGACGTCAGTTGGATTCTAGGATGGCGTATATTGATAGCAGTATTTAATTTGTATTAAAAAAGGAAAATTCAAAGACTCCATTATTCTTAAAAGTCGCTGAACTAATGATCTACCTATGTTTTAATTTTTTGCTCGTATTATTACAGAACACACACTTAGGGTTGATTTCAATTATTTCTTTTCACGACTCAGTACTCAACCTGTATTATGTATATCTTTGAAATAGTACCTAGTACTTTATGTTGATGCTCTGCGTATATTTTACCACGAAAACAGTACAGTTTTACTAGCGATAGAGACGGCACGAACACGTGGAAAGAATACACATGTATTCAAATTTTATGTCATAATAAAAGGTAGGAATCTGTTCGAATGTCTTCGTCTATTACATGATGAAGTCACAACCTCGCAATTGACAACATTTCATTTTATAAACTCTTCAAAATGAATATATGATTTGAAAGCATATTGCCTCCTGAACACTATACTATATTTATAAAAAATTTATATAGCTTAATAAAATAGTTAAAAAATAAATAAAAATATAGTCTAATTTTACTCATTCTACGAAATAGTTAACTGATAGCCTTTACCTTATGAAACAGAAAAAAAAAGCTCTGCTGTCACAAATTTGAATTTGACATTGAGGTAATACAGTCTTTACCGGGCCGGCTAACACCGACATGTAAATACCGGCCCTGTTTTTCGTGTACTCGCCCATAGAAGCTTCTGTCAGTTTGTATGGGCGTGTACACAAAAAACAGGGCCGGTATTTACATGTCGGTAAAAACATGCCGGTAAAGACTGTCACCCGATGTTAACGTCTGCCACTGTAACGACTGTATTTCGATAAGTAAATAAAATAAAAAATATATATTATAGGGATTTATTGCCTACTATGGAGAAACCCACATGGATCGACGAGGTGTATATTCCTCCTAAGTACACCAAGTATTGTTTCGTGCCAAGTTGTAACAATGACTCTTTGAAGAAACCGGACAAACATTTCTTCCATGTACCGTATAAAAATAAAGCGGAGTGGTGTCGAGCAGTAGGGAAAGAAGTAATTCCAAAGAGACCACTAGTCATCTGTGAAGACCACCTTGATGTAAGTTTTCGTATTGACATGATAAGACATTGTCACTTTTACCTGTTTATTAAATACTTACACTTATTCTTCAGCACAAAGATAATATAGTGATGTATTATTATTATTATTATTTTTGAATTTACAGTTGGAGTATGACCTGGAAAATTACGAGTCATGGATAATTTCTAAAGGTAAAGCCAAACTGAGGCCTAATGTGCCAGTTTTAAAAAAAATATCAAAACCTACAGAAACTATAACTCAAGATAAACCAGGCTCATCAAGAGTGTCAAAAAATAAACGTGACAGACCTTTTTTTGAAGATGAACCAGAACCATCAAGAGCATCAAAAGAAAAACGTATAGAACTGTTTTTTGAAACCAAGTCAGTAATGTGCAAACCAAAAACTGCTATAATATCAACACAAATAAGTCCTGCTACGCGAGACTGTGCTATTCAATGTAATATTTTACCCATGGGAGCGAAAGCTGCAGACACCCACGAGGCAAGCATTGCATCTCTGCCTGCCGTTAAGGGTAGTACATCCGAAGTGACTGAATCAGAAGCAAGTTATGAACCATCCACTATGACTAGTTCTGCGACACACCCTATAATTTTAAATGGTAGATTGTTTATGTTGAATCTTATAGAAAAAAAGCCTTTCCAATATATTGGAATACCTAAGAAGTTATATTGGGTTATAGACTGTTTATGTAATGCACACAAGGATATTACAAAGCTAGATTGTATTATTACATTATATAAAATAAAAAGTAATGACACGTTTATAAGAATAGGAGATTTGTTTCAAATCTCACAAACTACTTTGTGGCGTAGGTTTGAAAAAGCACTTGCTGTATTGACAGCTTTTTTCAAGCAATTTATTGAATGGCCTAGTGCTAGAGAAATAAAGTATAATTTGCCAGGTGCCTTTACCACTAGTGTAGAGTATGCCAATATTCAAGCCATCATTGATGCCTTTGAAATTGAAATTGAAAAGCCATCAGATCCAGCCAACCAATCCTATACATGGTCTCAATATAAAAATTGTAATACAGTTAAATACTTAATAAGTGCAACCCCTGATGGTTTAATTAATTTCATATCAAAGGGGTACGGTGGAAGAATATCAGATGTGTGTTTAGTAGAAGTATGTGGATTTTTGGATATCATTCCACCTGGCTCATGCATACTATCTGACAGAGGCTTTAAACACTTGGAAACAATCTTACACAAAAAGTCAGTTAAGCTACTACGCCCCCCAAGTGTGTTCAATGACAAAAAAATGTCTAAAGCTGAAGTGATTCAGGCAAAACTCATAGCCAGCTTAAGGGTTCACATTGAGCGAGTTATTAGGAGAGTGAGGGTATTTAAGTTCCTGAAGCCTCACTCTGTAGTCAATAATAAATGTACAGCCTATATAGATAATGCTGTGCTAATTGCTTGTGGTGCAATAAATATACAGTCTCCAATAATAAAAAGGGAATAAATAAATGAATTTAGTACACATGTTTTGATGTTGTAACGTGCAAAATACGCCATCTATCGTGACAGGGTGTCCTGATATCTAGCTATACATCAGATTATGTAATATTCGCAAGGAAACTATGTATCTTTACAAAAATCAAAGGTATTTTCTCAAGATCTATTTTTTTGTAGGCAACTTAAATTAGTTGCACATTTAAAATTCTGAATTTGATTAGGATAGAGACGTGTCCCGCCATGAAACAATTGACGGATATCTTTCTAGGTCTCTAATACCTAATATTATATATTACATAAAATTACTGTAATTATCTGATGTAGATTTGTTTTTGTGGTGCAAAAACTCAATGTGAGTTAAGGACAAAAGCTTGTACATTTAATTAATATTTTTTGCATGCTGGTATAGTAGACATTCTTATTTTGTTATGTGCATACTTCTGTTTAACAGCTTGCTTGTGTAACATTTTTTGCAGAAGTTATTTTAATAAATAACCATTATTTACCTCTATATTTAAAATTTGTTTTCTTGAAATCACATCAACATGAGAAAGCGCCTTGGGAATATATTTCATTTAATTAAAGTCTCTTTGTCTCTCTGACTACAGTTAGTTAGTGAATGTAACATGGGCCCTTAAAATCCACATTACAATATTTTTATTTGCCTAACTCTGATGAAACGAGGGTTCATTGGGGTTGTATATAGCTCCTGTAGGAAAGGGAGTGGTTCGTCAAAATTAACAATTTGAACGCCAAAAAACTATAAATCGGTCGTGTGCCGTCGTGCCCACCACGCCAGACACTGTCAAAACAATTTTCTTACTGTCAGATAAGTTTCATCTTCACTCTTTAGCTGTCAAGATGCTGGCGTGTATGTCACATTTTGACACGAAAGTAAAAGCGGTCAAAGGGTTAAAAATGTATTATGTAAGTATGGATGGATATGAAACACATCCATAGCAATATAGCAGATTCAGTTGAAAGGCACCCTTACTCTGTCAATATCTATCTAAAAATATAATGAAATAGGTTTATGACTGAAGTGAAACTATGTTTCGGATTTGACTTTAACCCTTTGAACACCAAGAACCACCTAGTAAATTTAAAAATGGAAAAGAAAACAATATAATTTTACTATGACCAATAAGTAATTTATTTGTTTAATGCACAAGCCACAACTTTAGGAAATATTATTTGTTTCCACATGTCTTCTGCTGCCTGAACTATATTGTCTACATATGTTTTATCATAGTCTATGAAATATTTATGTATGACCTGGTTGTGTTCAAAATCTGGGTCGGCAACACTAAAAAGACCTTTTGCCATCTTTGTAGCATGCATTTGCAACATAATTTGTGCCTTGTGTTTTTCTGCTATCATACCATGTACAATATAATTTTTCATTGTTTTTTTGCTTATTGGACATTTCACTTCAATGACAAATTCATCAGACAGTCCATCAGGAGATGCGCCCATTATTGGTGAGATCAATATAAACCCACATTTTTTTATTGGTGTGTTTAATTCTTTTTCCAACTGCTTTATAACCTGGAACAAAACAAACGGTTAAGGGTTTGTTATAAATTATTAAAAATCTTACTCATATTCAATATACAGACAAATATTTTAAAGATACATACCTTGTTTTCCAAAAATTTGCCTCTTTTTATTGCAGCGGTTTCAGGGACCTTATAGCCTCCTAAAATCATTTTTACTAAAGCACCATCAGAAGTCTTACAGCGTGAAGCTTCATAAATTTTTGAAGCTGTTATACGAGCTCTCCGCAAATTGTGCCAGAGCTTGCTACTTGCTTGCTCCACTGTGTTTTTCTGTATTTCATTAATCTTTTCTTCAGTCATTATTTCTTCACAGAATGTTTTAAATTGCTCAAAGGTAAAATCAGTACCATTTTCTATACTGCATTTTATTGCTAAATTAAAAACAGTCAGATCACCTAGTGTCTCTAGTTTTTCTTTGGAGTAGTTCATCATCAATACATCACTGATTTTCCTCTTCTTGCATTCATTTATAAAATCATCTTTAGTGAATAGTGGAACTGGTTCAGCGATCAAATTTTTTCTTTTAGTTAAATCACTGGCCAAAATATACTTGCCTTTTGTAACCATGTCTGACAGTCTTGGTTTAGCCCAGTAACATGTCACAGAGGTCACAGATGGCTCTTCAGACCTTCTTATTAGCCACATGAAAAAAGAAATCGCGTGTTTACATCCTCCTTCGGAAGCAGCACAATCCTCACATTTTATTTCATCCATTTTTTCCTCATTCTCGCAAATGGTCGCCGTGACCGTATACATTTTTGTTCTGATTCTATGTTCCGGGGTAACACGGCATTGAACTTTACATTTTCCATCTTGTCTTTTGACAGCTACGTATCCTATAGCACTTTCAACGTAAGCGTCCCTAGTTGAATGCAAAATTTTAGCACCACGAATTTCAGCTGCATTGAATGATTCATTGTTACACATGTACTGCATCAGCATAAAGTGATCTACATTTGGTAGATTTGTGCTGTTTGCAGCACTATAGCCGTCGGGAATCCTCATATCGGTAGTCCTTTTTCGGCGCCAAATAGTCAATGTTTTTTATCGTCCGTCGTATCCGTGTAAATGCAAGGTGTCGTATTTATATAATGCAGTATCGGTATCCCTTATCACAGCCAAATTCGTCGTTAAAATCGTGTCTTTTCAACAAATAGTACAATTTAAACAAACAAAACACCACAGACCTACTCAGTGACAATGGCAAAGTCAGATGTCATTGTCAATATCAGATCACTTTTTTTTCTGATCTTGGTAAGACAAAGGGATGAAGGCTATTCCTTCGTAGAATTGGAGTTACGCCCTTTTAGAATAAGTAAATATTGAAAAATTAATAACAAATTAAATACGAATCCTAGAGAAATAAATAAACTATCAGCGTATTTGTCTTTTTAAGCCAAATACACAGAACCAATAAAATTTGGGGCTCAAAAATATGAAATGTTGTCAATTGTAGTGCTATCCCTACAGTATCAGCTTAGAATCCGCAGGCAATTTTTGTGTGTTTGTTAGGCCGCTTGTAGACGTCTGGTTGTTTTCACTGGACAACGGACCGTCTATGAACGGCCTTGTTTAAGTTCAACCGGGGCTAATGCGTCACAATACTTTAAACAGCATATTTATCAGATTATACCAGACACATTATGTACCCTTAAAAGCTATAACTTATGATACAAGCGGCATATTTGATCTAATTTCATATTTTAGTGCCATTTTATGGCATTTTTAATAACTTTTACGTGTAAATTACGTTTCTGTAAAAGCTGGGATTTTTAGACGCTGTAACCCTAGGTGGGGTGAAAGCCAAACCCTATGCGGGTGATAGGACCTTGTGCAAGGTCCGCTCGGATTGCTACCACCATCTTGCTCGCTAATCCTGTCGTGAAGTAGCTGTGCTTGCACTGTTGTGTTTTGGCGCGGAGAGTAAGACAGCCGGTGAAATTACTGGCACTTGAGGTATTCCAACTTAAGCTTCTAGGTTGGCAACGCATCTGCAATACCCCTGGTGTTGCAGATGTTTATGGGCGGTGGTGATCTCTTACCACCAGGAGACCCACTTGCTCGTTTGCCTTCAAGTCGAAAAAAAAGCGCGTCTTTTATTGGTATTATGTGATCGGATTGGTCGGAATGATTTTAATCGAGATAATTTTATAAAGCGAAAGACCAAAGTTGCTCCCGTGCGAAAGCCCAAAGTTGCTCCCGCGCGAAAGACTAAAGTTGCTCCCGTGCGAAAACCCGAAGTTGCTCCCGCGCGAAAGCCCAACACTGAACAGTAGCATTAACAACCAAACATAATATTAAAGTGGTCACATAAAGCTCCGCAGTTCGCAAAAACTACGTTTGGCATAAAGCCAAAGGTTATTCGGTTGCCACAAAAAATAAAAGCTAACAGCACGTTCTACCTTTCATTCGATAACTAAACTACATACAGTAAAAAAAAGTCATATTTCAGCCAGTAATACTAAATCCCTAGTTAAACAGCCTTTTTTTTTAAAACAAACACGAGAGCATAAAACGAGCCATTTTACCCAAGACGTCCATATTGATAGACACGTCGAGTAGAAAATGGGTTAGCAATGGAAAGCATGGTTCAATTTCTATGTACCTTATATTTTTATGCATTATTATATATTTTTTTAGTTTTATTGATTAACTTATTTTCATTGATTTGAGTGATTTTTAATAAATTTAATATAATTATATAAAACTAACTTTTTGTTTGTGGCTGTTGACACCTGATTACTTTGGTCTTAGACGAAGATTTTACTTTATGCACTAGATCATAAAAAATCATTTTATACCGCCTAGATCCAGCACAAACACCAACTTTACGAGCATGAGAAGTGAAAAATATTTTATTTTCAGATGTTGGTTTTAATGACGTCAAGTGATATTATTATATTTTAAGTCTGACATTAACCGCCAGAGCGTAATTTTTTAATTTCTTCGAGGAGCAATGTATCGCGTACTATAATTTGACACGAGAGAGAAGCTAACTCTGACAGCTGTCATGTTAGTAAGTGCGACGTTTCGAATAAAAGCAAAGTAGTGATCGCTGATCACGTAGTGACACATTGCGTGGTTAGTTATCCATACTAATATTATAAATGCAAAAGTGTGTGTTTGTATGTTTGTCCGTCTTTCACGTCGAAACGGAGCGACGGATCGACGAGATTTTTGGCATAGACATAGTTTACGTGCCAGAGAATGAAATAGGGTACTTTTTATCCCGGAAAACGCACAGTTCCTGAGGGAACAGCGCGCGATAACCGAATTCCATACGGGCGGAGCCGCGGGCAAAAGCTTGTAATGAATAAAATAAGTCGTATTATTTATTTCAACATATGAAAACAAGAATGTTTATTATGGCTTTTACTAACTCCTCTTAAAGTTTGTGGTTGTATCTAAAATACACGCTTTATAACTCTAGTTGTTCGACATGACTTGGTATTTTGGTATTGGTATAGAAAAATGGATACTTGTGTTAGGGCACCGACTTTACTAGAAGTTTGACAGTATTTTTCGCTTTAATAATCCCATTAATATCATAGATGCTAAAGTTTATAAGTCAATTTGTTGGTTACGCCTTCACGTCTAAACCACTGAACCGATTTGTATGAAATTCCTTATAAGATAAGATAAGATAAGATAAGATAATTTATTCATTGATTTCAGTACAAAATAACAACACACACACAGATACAGATACACACAGACACACACACACACCGACACACACAGATACAGATAGACAGACAGACAGATAGACAGATAGATAGACAGATAGTTTGAGTCCCGGGAAGGATATTTGCATAGTTTTTATTCCGGAAAATTACATAATTCTACGCGGAAAAAAACGCGGGCAATAGCTAGTTCATTATATTTCTTACAGGTTATTTTGTAATATATTATAGATAGATTACCATCATTATATCTAGAAATGGGTTTGTTACATAATAAAATGCATTTTGTACGCTCATTCGTAACTATTTGTATGCCAGCTGAGACATAGTGTTATATTTTATGTCTATTGGTACAGTTAGTGGCGTATTATATTATTGTATAGTAGTAGGTAAGTACTTCTACTACTAAAGGGGCCAATCAACTTTTTTACCAACACTTTGGGCGTCACTTGCGTTACCAAAAATTATCTCTGGCGTTACCAAAAAATCGTACTTCCAACAAGATATTTCACGGTTTAATAGGTTGAACTTACGTAGGATGGCATGTATTCAAGTACACCATCTATTAAATTACAGAAAAAAACATGTTTATTCACAAAAACTGCAATTGATTGAAAAAATTCGCGGACAGATTAGTGTGGGTGAAAAAGTTCATTGGCCAAAGCCGTTTGTGTATGCTTGTGTAAACACTTCATTGACATTGACTTACAAAGAAAGACTTTCACATTTTTAGGGTTCCGTAGCCAAAATGGCAAAAACCGAACCCTTATAGTTTCGCCATGTCTGTCTGTCTTTCTGTCCGTCCGTCCGCGGGTTTGCTCAGGGACTATCAATGCTAAAAAGTTGTGATTTTGCACGAATATATATGTAAACTATGCCGACAAAATGGAACAATAAAAAAATGCAAAAAAAATTTTTTTGGGTGGCTCCCATAGACTTAAAGTGGAGGTGATTTTTTTTTCTCATCCAACCTTGTAGTATGGGGTGTTGTTGGATAGGTCTATACGCTATAACCCCATGAAAGCGTCTTTTATAAAACATTATTGCTATTTAGAAGCACAATGCAGGTGGTAGGACCTTGTGCAAGGTCCGCCCAGATTGCTACTACCAACTTGTTCGCTAATCCTGCCGTGAAGCAGCAGTGCTTGCACTGTTGTGTTTCAGCTTGGAGGTATCTTATCTTAGGCCTCTAGGTTTGCAACATATATCTGCAATCCCCCTGGCATTGCAGGTGTCTGACCAACCAAAAAAAAAACAATCATGGTTATTAGGTAAGATTTCCTTATTTGTAATAATTATGAGCGTTAAGAAATATAAAGTTTTTAATTATACCCAAAGTCTACGCCAGAGACGGTCTCTTTAAAATATAAACAAAATTCTGTAATAACAGTTGTAAACTTTTTAATTGATGTTTACGTAATATTAGCAAAGAAAAGGACGGTTTTAAGGGCTTTTATTTAACTCGAAATGTTTTTTTTATGCAATAGAGGGGCAAACGAGCAAATGAATCGCCTGATCCCTGAAACGAACCGGGGACCTCAAGTTTCGTAGTTTCTTCAACCACTTGGCCATCCGGTCGTCGAAACGACGAAAATTACTTGTAAATTTCGACTAAAAATATTAAGATTACTATTTGGACTCTTTTTGTACTTTTCATTTCAACTCCAAATTTTTGTTTTACGGTCATCCCGTGAAAGTCTATATATTTCACACGAAAACACAAGTCGAAACATGGATGCACAGAAAAACCAGAAAAATAGACCAGCGCTGGGAATCGAACCCAGGTCCTCAGCATTCCGTGATAGTTCCGATGGGAATGTAAAATGTTTCTCAATGAGAAAATAGTAACATAGATGGCGTTATTGTCGCTGCTAAAGTGACTATGAAAAGAATGCAAGTTGAAATATTGGTGCATAGGAAAAATTCGTGTCTAGTCTCCTGTCCAGCGGTGGTGTAGGGGATACTGAGGATCTGGGTTCGATTCCCAGCGCTAGTCTATTTTTCTGGTTTTTCTGTGCATCCATGTATCGGCTTGTGTTTTCGTGTGAAATATACTAAAAATGTTGTTAACATACAGCATGTAGAGAAAGCTGTAATTTTTAAGGAATCCGATATGACTTTAATTTCGACTGAGAGATAATACGACGGTATTAAAATATGTTATATAATTTTAATGGCGTGACATTTTTTATTGCCATAACACACTTTTACGAGTTCATTTCGGAATTTTTGCACCAAATATTTGCGAGTTGATTTTTACCTTTAATATTTGGATGGATTTTAATAATACCCTAGTTAGATCTATTTGAAGAGTCCACGGAAAAATATGTCTAGTCACTTTTTTATTGAATTTCACGCACACACACACGCCATTTATATTATTGTTTGTTTATGTTTGTTTATACTCTTTATTGTACAAAAAGGAAATACAAAAATGTCACGCAAAAAGAAGTTGTAAGTACAAAGGCGGACTTATCCCTGAAGGGATCTCTGCCAGTCAACCTTTGAGTGGTAGAGAAGAGCAATCAAAAAAAAAAAAAGGATCGACAAATAGAGCAAAACATTTGAATGTTTTTATTTTATTTGTCTCCTCATTTGTTAATTTTTACCGTCAACCACACTTTTAGCTGCCCAAGTTACAGGCTCAGCCTAATTAGATCACTGATGGATAGTCATGCTCTTGTAAAATTCTGTTTTCTGTAAAATAAAATATATTTTTTTATTTTAATCTCAGAACACCCAAGATAGGGTAGGGTAGAGCTCGCAAAGTATTATGTATGACGTACGGTACCATTGCACTGAAAAAAAAAAAACGTTGGCCGAACTAGTTTGGCTTCTGGACATTTAGTCAAAATTTACTTATTAGAAACTAAAATTATGCTAATATTGCAAAACAATTTTGTAAGACACCACCCAACTTTTAGCTACTAGTAGGCCTTAGTTTTGTAGTCACTCAAGTAACAAGCAACAATTTTTTGTTACTGTTAGCAAATCTTTTTTTTTTCAGTCTGAATTAAATAATCTTAAAACAATCCATACTTACTAATACTATAAATGCGAACGTGTGTGTGTTTGTATCTTTGTCCGTCTTTTACCTTGATACGGAGTGACGGATCGACAAGATTTTTGGCATAGGAATAGTTTATGGACCAGAGAGTCATATAGCCTACTTTTTGTCCCGGAAAAATGCACAGTTCCCGGGGCGCGCGATAGCTAAATTCCGCGCGGTCGAAGTCGTGGACAAAAGCTAGTACAATAATTATATATGTTTTTTACTTTTAAAGAAATGTAATTGTTCGAGATACCGCTATAACTCAATAAGTTGCTTAGACATGTACTTTCCGTGGACTCTTCATCAAATAAATGAGCCTGATGAGATGTTGACGCGATTTTTTACGTAAAAGCGAGATTCCTTACAGTGGTTCTTAGCTATGTTTCATTAAAATCGGTTCAGCCGTTTTTGAGATATAAACTTTGAACTCTCAGGGAGCTTTCCATTTTTTTATTTGGCTAGCTTATTTGCATGATATAATGTTATTGTTCCATTGACTCTACTCGTTAGGTGTTACGTTTTATTTTGTCATATTTCTCTAGTCACCCCTTTTTCCATAGGGGGTTAAAGTAATTTATTAATTACCAAACCAATTATAAAATGCACTTTATGAACCGTGTGACTGATCGCGCGAAGAGATTATGCACTATTGGATAGTCCGAGTGACAGTTGTTAAAGAGGACAAGTGATCGAACACTTTAGTGCTACCCACCGAACTAATAAAGTAATAATGAAAGGAATTGAATTTTATTTTTTACTTCATTCTAAAGGCCGCTTATTGTTATCCTTGAAAACATTCTATGTATCTACTAGTTCATAAGTTTTGGTGTTAAATAAAGAGTCTTAGTTTATATTCTCACCATTTATACTTCCTCGGAAAACCGATCACTGCTTTTCCGTTTATCCTTCTATTAAAGCGCACATTGTTTTTGTTTAGGTACTAAATTATTACTTAACTAAGGGACGTATTTAAAATAATGTCTTTATTGAGACAGAGTCTCTTTAATGACGCACTTTTAGTGATTAAAACCTAGCGGGGCTACATTTAGAGACTTGGTCGTAGAAAATGGCACTTGAGCCATGCTTTTATCTATCTATATTGTTTTGGTTGGGTTGAATCTTACCGGTTAATTTCGACCTTCTTCTAGTGGTCGGGTTGGTTTGAAATTTACTTTACATATGTAAGTTTTATGTCAATCCAAATATGGTTAACATAAGTAGAGTCAGTAAAAGAAAAATTGTTTTAAAATTAAATTTAAATAGAAACATCGCCATCAGGTACAGCTATTTTCGAGTAACTGTAGGAATTGCAATAGTTCTTCATAATCGAATTGTATTAAATGGAAAAGACCCAAACACCGTCAATTTTTTTCAATTATGATATGAAACTTTTCAGTTGTCGCTCGGACTATAGCACCATACAATTCGTCGTGTTTCGTGCGACTAACAAATTAAGGGCACCGTTTTGTATGAACAGCTGATAACAACTCGCTATCCAATTTAGTTGGTAACCCTCAATTTCATCAAGTTGTATGGAATTGACTTGCCAAGGCAACTGGATAAAGGGCTGAACCCACTGGAAATATTCGCGTGCTTCTACTAATTTGCTATCAAGTACGTTTGCGAATGATAGCGGTGGAGACCCTCATTAAGGTACTTACTACAAGAAAGTGTAGCTCTAAGATAGCTACGGCTTGAATTAAAAAAAAACGGCCAAGTGCGAGTCGGAATCGCGCTATAAAAAAACCGAAATATAAAAAAAAATCGAGTTGGTCACGACGTGCATCTAGATGGCCACGCCGAAACGTGAAAAAACAGTGTCATTGACGTAACTCAATTATCTTCGACCACGTGGCTAGCCGAAAAATTTAAAAAAAATTACTTTCCACCCTAGAGATGAAAACGCAATTTTCCACCCGGCTATCTACCCATAAAAATTAAACTTTCCGAACAGGAGAGATGAAAAAAAAATGAGACACCTGTTATACAAAGTGTATTTCGGAGAATCGATACTATGCAAGATAAAGGGAACCCAGCTTCGAGAACCTATTGCTATTAGGCATACGTATTCTAAGTAAAAGGGTTCAACGCTGCCCTTTCGTTAGAGAACCCTTAAAATTAATTAACACAATTTTACTGCGTACAAAATTGTTTAAAGTTAGTGTGTATTCATCCGCCTTCTAAAATATGAACTCAATTTCTACTGGAATTTATTTTGTTTAGCGCTTCGCTATTAAATGTAAATGTTTTGAGCGTTACGATTTACATAATCTTTGAGATTGAATTCGGTTTTTAAATAATTTTACCAAATCTAATAACTTTAAGCAAGCAATTCTTGTATTCTTGTATATATACTTACTAGCTTTTGAATATATAGAATTAGGTTATCGCGCGCTATTCCCTCGGAAAGTGCATTTTTCCGTGATTAAAAGTAGCATATGTCACTCTCTGGCCCATAAACTAACTCTATGCCAAAAATCACGTCAATCCGTCGCTTCGTTTCGAAGTGAAAGACTGACAAGCACACACTTACATATTTATAATATTGGTATGGATATAATCAGACTCTCGGAAACAGCTCCAACGATTTCGATGAAATTTGGTATGTGGGGGGTTTTCGGGAATGACAAATTAGTCTTATCTCCGGGAACACGCTGGTCACCCAGGTAAGTTTTAGTAGTTTTTCATACAAGTCTAAGCTTAGGAGAGGGACTGTGCTAACACTGGATATTCTGATACGAGTGTATACTTAGATTGTATTACGCAACTCTCGGTGCGCGAGTCCGTCTCGAACTTGGCCGGGTTTTTTTGTAGTAAAAATTGACCCTTAGCTGCCTTTTAAACACAGATAATGATTACACTAGATTACACGAATGCATCTACTTCGCGTGTCCGAACCCCGACAAAACGTCGGGGTTGGCCCCATACAAAGACTGATCCCTAACTGACTAATCATGACTGACTGACTCGAGCCCCACGGCGCGGGCGGGCGGCGCATTTGAATTGATTTTGCGAGGACATCGGGGAATTCACATCACTAATTCGCTCTTGAGACGTCACAGTAGATATAAAAAAGTGACACGGTTGGTTTTCACACAGATTGAGGTGTTTGCGTTATCTAGTGTAATCTATATCTATGCTTTTAAATTTGAAATCTTTAGCCCATCTCGCACTTGACGAGACCGGTTTTTTTCCAGTTGATACACATGCAACCTTGTTAGAATTTATTTTATACAATTTTAGCGCAATCCCTTCTGTTTCTTCTAAGATGTATTTTTTACTGCTGGATTTAAATTGAAATAAATAATTTTATTTTCACAGGGTCTCGTACCCTGGGGAGTTTATTACTAAGGCTTCGGTTTCAATCTGTCCGTATGTAAACGGATTGTTTTCTAAATCATGAAATGGCGCCATTTCATGATATGCCTAAAAGTTGGCCAGGCATATCACGACGTGCCTGAGAAACAATACGGCAGATCGATTAGAGCAACGCATTCGTCGATTATTCCTAGCTTTATACCGAGCATGTCGTGATATGCTGAAAAAAAGGTAAAATTAGGTACGACGAGCACAGCGAGGAGTGGTTAGTATGAATTGTGACCACTACGCACGAGCCGAGCGAGCAAAATGAGCATGCCGCGGCAGCGGCCGGCGTAGTACCAGAAATGATAGGGCGGCGTTTCATGATATGCCTAGGAATTTCATGATCCGCCTAAAGTAGCCAAATCATGAAATGGCGGCGTTTCGTGATTTGCCTAGGAATTTCATCTAGAAGTAAGTTAAATTTGTATTTGCGAAGTCTGACTCAATGAAACCAACGAACATTGCAGTGGCGTGGCTACTGGAGGGCTAGACGGGGCAGTGCCCCGGGGTCTCCAAACTTAGGGGGCCCCTCGGACTCTGACTGACAAATAAATGAAAAATCTGGAGTACCTACGTCGAATTCGGAACACGACGAATACGGAACAAACCATTTCAAGCAGTTTAGTTGGGGCACTAGTTTATTTTTTACCTCATGGCCTTTAATTAGATAGCTACTACCTACCTACCTACCTACTAGCTACGCCACTGATTGCATTTTAATAAAGTCATGATTAAAATGAAATAGAAAATTTCAAAATAGCTGTTGAAAATAGAAAACCGGCCAAGAGCGTGTCGGACACGCCCGAAATAGGTTAAGTAGCCATTACTGAAAAATTAAGTAATGTTTTTTAAGGATTTCGTATTTTGTACGAAATATTCCCAGTTTAGGTATATTTTATAACTTAGACCCCGTACGCACTGTGCGGCTAACCGCGCGGTTTTAGCGTGCCGTCCCTCTTCAAAATATCGCCTGAGAAAGAGACGGTGCGCTAAAACCGCGCGGTTCGCCGCATAGTGCGTACTCGGCCTTAGGCTGCTATTTACTCTTAAACTACTAATAATTCTCAACAGACAGACAGACATGGCGAAACTATAAGGGTTCCATTTTTAACATTTTGGCTCCGGAACCCTAAAAAGTGACCCACGTGAACTGAAGTCAAATAAAATGCCAAAGTCTTCAGACCATCATGAGAATAATGGAAAATCATACAATCCGGTAAATTCTGGAATTCAGATTAAACTGCTGAATGTAGTAGTTCTCGTAAGCAAAGTCACGGGGAGCTGGTTAGCTTAGATAAGGGTAGAGATTGGAACAAAATTTAATAAAAGCAGTTTTGCAACGACAGCATATTGAATTTGAAACTTCTGGAACTTTCGGTTTGCACAGATTAGGTACCTCTCTGTCGGTAGTTCCAAGGGGTAATCCGGGTGAATTAACATAGCCAAATGTTTCTGCTCATGCTCTTAGCTGTGTTCGGGAAAGTTCCTACGTTTGTTTTATTGGTGACGTCGGTCGTATACTTAATGTTTGATTTTCTAGAATATTCGGCATCGAACGTTGCTAACCGGGCCTGTAGGCCTGCCTTTCAGTCCCTCTGACACTTACTACTTATCGAAAATACAAACTAAAATATTGATGGACAGAAAAACCATTGCTGGCTGGCTTTATCACTTCAAAGCTCAATATTTCAAAAACGGCTGAACCGATTTTAATGAAGTAAACATGTCCACCATCCCTAGAAAAAAGTGATTTCAAATAAATAAATAAACCGCATTCAAAGTGGTCCAACTGTTTAGGAGCTACGGTGCCACAGACAGACACACATAGCGGTCAAACTTATAACACCCCTTTTTTTGCGTCGGGGATTCAAAATGGTGTGGCTTTCCTGCGTTGGGAGTTTACGAGTATATGTGTGATGGGTTAGGTTAGGTTATGTTATGAGTTTCTATTGTTCATTAACAAACATCTGTTCTTAAAAAAAAATACCTCGTTGACTTTCTTGCCGGATTCTTCTCAACAGAGGTTTTTCCGAACCAGTGGTAGATTTTTTTGACGTTCATAAGTGCTTGTTATAGCCTAAATTGAATAAAGATATTTTGACTTTGACTTTGACATTCTAACGCAATTACCTCTTCGACAGGGCCAGAACGTTCCCGAAAAATTTGCCAAAACCGATGGAAGTTAAAATTTGATATACATCTACATCAGGGAATTAGTTGAATTGCGCAATTTGACGGCCTTGTACCGCCAATTAGAGTCCACGGCCCTTCCATTTACTTGTTAGCAGCGTTGTGGGATGACCTTAAGGGCGTTTATGCCTGCTGAACTGGCAACGTTGCATTTTTGTTCGTTTTCAACCCCCGACGCAAAAAGAGGGGTGTTATAAGTTTGACCGCTATGTGTGTCTGTCTGTGACACTGGCTCTTAAGCGGGTGGACCGATTTGAATGCGGTTTTTTTATTTGAAAGCGATTTTCTAGCAATAGTTCTTAGACATGTTCATTGGTTCAGCCGTTTTTGAGATATTGAACTGTGAAGTTACAAAGTCGGGGGTTTTCGTACTTTTTTTTGGTTAGGTTATTCTCGTTTATTCCATAAAAAATTAATGAAAATAAAAAATATAGTGCGATAGAACTCTCTTTAATGGACATATACAGTAGTTAATGTGTCTACTCCAATAATCATTCGTTATAGACTTTTTTTAACATTTATTCATTTATAAAGAATATAAAAGTCTATCACTCTGGTCCACATCTGGTATAACTTTTGAGACCGTCAAAATTGTCATCGGCTTAGATTATTTTGATACTTCGTCTGTAAGAAATAAATAAATAATTTTTTGTATAATACAATCTCCTACCATCCTCAAAATGCAAAATATTGTAAGATTATGTTATAATTAAAATGTTAGAAGATATATTCAATGCTAATCTGCTCAAAATGGTCCGAAAATTGATGCATCTGGACTGTACGTAAATGGGCACTGACAAAGGTCATAAAATTTATCAAGGGACTTCTAAAGTACATCATCAACTTTCACACATTACTATACTCCAATTCAATAGAATCTAACAATCCTGTAGACACTTCCAGCCTACTAATATGAACACCGGGCTGCCTAAGGCTTTGTGATGTGACTATTATTATTTTTTGATTCCTTTTAGATGATAATTGCAACAACAGGGACATATATAATCAAGTGTGCCACGTTAGGGTGTGTTAAATGTGTAGAAAATTGTCAGATTCTATTGAATTGTACTTTACCTGAACTTTCATGCAGCTTGAAGACTCCCGAGTATAATTTAATGTCTGGAAATTTTAAATAATTTCTAAGTATCAACATCGTTTAATCAGTGTACAATTCCTGTTGTCAGCCTCATATGAAGGGTCCACAGAAAGAACATGACTGTCTAGTCACTTTTTTATATTGAGATTTTAATCTCAAAATGTAGAGCTCGCAAAGTACCACCACTTACCATTGAATTAAATATGGATATCTGAAAAGAGTATATATTTTTTTCAGTTTTGAAGAAATGGCAACCATAGTAATTGTTCGTGATGACGAACTTTCAAACCGTTATAACTCAAAAAGTTGCTTAGTTGACTAGACATGTTCTTTCCGTGGACCCTTCATATTTTTTTAATTTGCCGCGGTTTCTTGTAAACAGTTTTTACTGGCCAGTCTACCTCTCAAGTGTCAACTGTTATCAAGGAAGAACTTGATAGGGCTTGAAATTTTTCCAATCCAAGATTGTAAACAAATCCATCGAAAACGGTTATTGGAAAAACGAGTCGCAGTTTCGTGGCACTTGAAAGATTTCCGGCAAATGCAAGATAACGTTAATTGGTTTTATACCTGTAGCGCACTGGTACTTAACGAAGGATACTGCGTATTCTATTTTATCCTACAAATAGTATAAATAAGAAAGTTAACGAAGATATTTGAATGTTTAGCTGACATAGGATAAATTAATTGAATCAGGCGTTACTTTGCGTTTAACCATATCAATGAATATATTTCACAAGAAAACACAAGCCGTATACGGATGCACAGAAAAACCAGAAAAATAGACCGCTGGACCGGTGGTTTAGGGGAATAGCACGCAGCACGGAATGCTGAGGACCTGGGTTAGATTTAATAAATAAATAATAAATAAATATCATGGGACACTTAACACCAATTGACCTAGTCCCACACTAAGCAAAGCTTGTACTATGGACACTAGGCAACGGATAAACATATACTTAAATAAAGATAAATAAATACTTAAATACATATCAAACATCCAAGACCCGAGAACAAACATTCGTATTATTCATACAAATATCTGCCCCGGCCGGGATTCGAACCCGGGACCTCAAGCTTCGTAGTCAGGTTCTCTAACCACTTAGCCATCCGGTCGTCAAAATTTCCAGCGCTGGTCTATTTTTCTGGTTTTTCTGTGCATCCGTGTTTCGTCTTGTGTTTTCGTGTGAAATATATAGACTTTCACGGGATAACCGTAAAAGAAACAAAAATTTGTAGTTGAAATAAGACATACGAAAGACTACAATTAATAGTAATCTTCATATCAATGAACTAAAACAATTTCTTTGCTCACCCGCGACCTTATGACAGCATCGTCTAAATACGCAGGAAATGCGTCCTGCAGTTCCTCCACCTTCACACAGACGAACATACACAGATCATACAAACAAACCTGTATTACCACCACTACACTACTCACAAAAGATGTGTTCGAGCTTGTTAAAAATGTCGAACGTCGTATTTTGCCCGAGAATGGCATCCGGGGTCTTATGATGGAGCAGTCAGGAAAGCTTACCTTTCAGCTTACTGTAAGAATTGAAGGATTTTAGTATTAAATAATGACTAGGTATTTAAAGAAATAGCTATTTATGCAACTGTTACGTAATAGGGGTCCTTGAAACACGAGTGTGGTTTCATGAAACGAGGCGTAGCCGAGTTTCATAAAAGGGTCACATGAGTGTTTTAAGGCCTAATTACGTACAGTTGCATACAATATTTTATCTACGTTTATATAGTAAATCCTCTATCATGTGTTCAAGAACCATTGAGTGTTACCTGCATTGCAACCAGAACTTATACTAGGACCTTCACTTTGCTGATAAATTATGAGTCAAAATATCAAAAAAGCAACCCTTATATTGCCATTTCTGTCTGTCCGTCTATCAGCACATCAGTCCAGTCATTCCGTGGGCGTGTCCGACAAACTCTCGTCCGCTTGTTTAGTTTTTAAGCTATAATTTACTTTTGAGCCTTTTTTGTCCCACAGGCGGCGGAAAGCGGTAATGCCGAGGATTTCGTCCGTTTGTATCTGAGTGAGCCCTCGCGATTGGCTGTTCGAGACGTGCGCGGGCGCACAGTGGCGCACCAAGCGGCGGCGCGCAACACTACCAACATACTACACATCATCAACAACTACGGCGGGGGTGAGTGTAGTTCCAAACATCATCAGCCGGAAGATCATCCACCCTGTTCCACTGCTGAACAAAGAGCCCCTTAAATAGAACGCCACAATGAACAACTTGCCACTTCTATCCACCGAATGCCCGCAACTCTCACGATGTCGTCAGTCTACCTAGTGGGAGGCCTGCCAACCTCTTCTTCTGTATAGTGTTCAGAGTATGTGTGCGTGGTGAGATACACTGTACATACCAAAGATAGTCGGATCGCTCTATTGTTCAACAAGATGACTCCACTACAGTGAGAGAAGGCTTGTACTAATCAGCATAACCTACTGCTCAAGATAATGATGATGGCGACGAAAATAATGAGATCGGTTTCATTGTTTCAGAATTAAACGCACAGGACAATAATGGTAACACACCTCTTCACGTAGCCGTGGAGAATGAAGCTTTAGACGCCATAGATTTTTTACTGCAGCAGTGAGTTAATTTCCATTAAAGGTTTCTAGACTAGAAAGTACTAATGAAGACCATAACCGTCCCTCAGTAACAACAGGGTTGATGAATATGACAGAATAAAACTGTACGCCAAGATGCGACTCCAGTAAAAAACACTATGTTAGCACTAGCGTTAGATTAGATTTTTAGTTGTTTTAAAACAAATAGTAAAAAGAAATTGCTCCAAGTAACAACAGAAGGCTGAAGATTTTAATTTTAAGTGTGCTCTTTACTTTTTATTCTGAACTAGTTATGTAGTTAATTCCGGCTTCTTCTTAATCACGAGCATCATTGACTTTAATCATGAAAAAAAATGTCCCCAATTTTCCGTGCAACACGATTTGGTACGATTTTTGTATGTATATTTTGTAACAACCCATATAACTGTATGGAAAAAGTCACATAACGAACAAAAAAAGGGACACCTTATTTTCTTGCCCAAATCAGTAGTTAATCCATTACAATAATAATGGGTGATAATTATATAAAAAAGTAAAGGGGCACTTTAAATGAAAAGCTCAACTAGCGATTGCCGTACAAAACAGGGTTTTTCAAAGTACCACTATTGTGAATACATCCATAATTTTTTCATGTTTTCTTTTTCAATTTCTTCTAGCAAAGTGAACACTAGTATCAGAAACGTAAAGAGCCAAGCACCAATCCATCTGGCAACGGAATTAAACAAGGTGAGTTGTCATTCATTAAGCCACTGTGTACTATTATCTATTCTGTGATTAAGCTTAGATCTTCAGGCAGAGTTTAAAAAGATATCACTGTAAGAGTGTTTTCACATTATCCGATGCGATTTCGGTATCATCAACAATGTATTTACCGTTATTATTCTTTCCGGTGACCCTGAAGACATCATTCATAAACTTGCTTAGAAAAATGTTTGCAATGTACACTAGCATGTTTAGTAGATGAGCCACGAAGGAATGGCCTCGAAACTGTCACAACTCCTAACTTTTACTTTACCGGATTTGTACCCCAAATCATACTTTTAATTAGTGACCTAGGATACGTTACCATGGCAACCCCTAAACTATAAAGTTGATTGACCCAAATACGCCTAAGCCCCAATAATAACATAGTATTATTTGTGGACGATGATTTAATTAAGAACGGGGTTAAGTACTTCGACCCAATGAAGGGTAAATTTCTCTTGAGACTTTCTGCCATGTTTCTTGCGGCGTTTTCTTTTTGGCAATGATAATCTTTACAAAAACGCTGGTAGTATGGAAAAAGTAACATGGAAAGAAGTCCTTGGCGGCCTATTTCTCAGAATAAACAATTTATTTAATCAGGCATTACTTTGCCGAGGTCCATAGCAATGAATGAAACAATTGCTTTGCTCGCCCGCGACCTATGATAACTAAATTTATGCAAGAAATGTGTGCTGAATGTGCGTGGCGATGTGTGTGTTGCTAATAATGTGTGTGATGTTCCTCCACCTCCACTCTGTAACAACACACAAAAAACAGACAAACCCATCGATCACCGCCACCACACTGCACTGACGCGTTTTGAACTCAACCAGAGCTCACCATCAGAACAAAATAACCGTTAACCATGCTACCAGACGTTAGGGCTTGTGTGATTTGTATGTGTCCTTACACTGTGAAGGTGGAGGTACTGCACGAAGACACATTGCTTGCATAAACGTAGCTATCATAAGGTTACGGGTGAGCAAAGTTGATCTTTTTATTTGATTTTATCCTTCAGGGCCAAAATTATTCGACCTTACCGACTACGGTACCTTACTTTAACACATAGATGTAGAAAAAGTAATGTCCCTACTCTTCAACTATAACTAGCAACTCCGGGCCTCGAACGAACCGACCAGAACAGTTTGTTTGTTAAATGCTCACGGCGCGGCAAAGGGTTAAGTTGACTAACTAAATTACTTAAACCTACACACTTTTACCGTAAGGTTTTACCTAAAACCCATAAAACTGTAGTTGTTTTACTTTTGGGAGAATTTCGCCCCAACTTAGCCGATTTTAGGCGGCACGTGGGAAACAAGAGTACGAACTACAAAATAAATCTAACTTGAGATATTACGTTTCTCAACTTATAGTAGTTATTAACTATGGAGTAGTTATTAAATAAATAATGTAATCATAACTTTACTAATGTAACTCTCCTTTGCCCAAGAAAACTCGCTGTAATTTGCAGCTTTCTTAATTACTAGTCAATCAGAATAAGGCGTTGTACCCTTGTATTGGCAGCATACCTAAATTCACTCGAAGTGTTTCGCTTGTCCTTTAATATCTTATTGAGTAGTGGAATTCCCGGCTTGCGACTGTATTGCTGAGCGTTATAATCCAACCATCTTCAAATACAGAGTATCCTTCGGCTATGTCATATGGAGGAAAAGTATTTTTAAATATTGTAGATAGAAAATTTTACTGAAAAGACTTCATTTTGGTTTTAAAAAACAATCTACTAAACTATACTAACAATAAACTAGGTCTTTTCCAGTCTGGGTTATGTAACGTTACGTGCGGGAAACAAGGTGAAATTTAGAATAAGGAAGACCTGACTGCACGAGTAAATAACTGTATCATTTATAGGAAGTGATTCCTATTTATATTGAAATCACAACTAAACTAAAATTGTACAACGCTTCTCCCCAATAAAAGTCGATATGATTTGCAACTTTTTTTGTAAAATTAGGATATTTCTATTCAACTGCAAAACCTAATATTTACGGCTTACGCATATTTAATAATTTCCTATAAGTGACGGTGATAATGATCATCATCATCATTATCATCATCAGCACCATCGTCATCACCATTACCATTAGTTATATCAAATAATTTTAGCTTCGTTTCCTATCTATCCTCAATTTTTTTATAAATTTGCTCAGGTCGAAGTTCTGCAAACTTTTGCGAAGTACAAGAGCCAATTCAACGTCGATTTGGGTGGAGAGCACGGACGGACCGCTCTACACTTCGCAGCCATCCATGATCACGACCAATGCGCGAGAGTTCTGGTAATTATACTTACTGTGACTACTTCTTTCAATGGAGTACTGTTGCGGACAGACAATTCACAATACTTAAAAGCCCTATTTGAATAACCAACACACTTCAAGCTATATATTATTTTATTCTTACCCGTATTCTTTTTTTTTTTTTGGAATGTAGTATTTTATTGGTACAAATGTGAAGAAAACATCTTAAAAATAACAACTAAAATTCTAAATATTACAAACTAAATTAAAACTATATTAAAAACTAAACTATATCTAAAAAAGGCCCCTGCGGCATTGTGCCGAAAATGCTGGCAGAATTTCCTCGTTGAATCGCTATGCTAATTCTTTGAGCCAGGTAGCTGCCAGCTCTTCGGTCACCGGTGGCATCGATAAGCCTCTTCGAAATTTCTTTGAACTCGTATTCTTACTTCAGCAAATATAATTCAATATGTCGATGGTCCTAGAGTGACTGCCCAAATTTTGTTTAATGTTATACGTTTGAATCTACATTCCTTCGAATATCAAACTATGACGACACATCATGTAGGCAGCCAGTCGTATTCTACAATACCGAGCTTCCCCCATATGCAGTCGTGAAAGAGGATAGTTGGAAGCACAGCGGTTCAAGATTGGTTTGTCAGAACGTGCGTGGTTTTAGTTATTTTTTTTGTGCTACAAACAAATACGTATTTTCTTTCGGGCGCACATTATTAATACAGGCTAGTAAACCAATGTAATTTTCAACCAGATCACAGACCTCGGAGCAATTTGCAAGCGTCCCTGCAACAACGGTTACTACCCCATCCACGAGGCTGCCAAAAACGCCTCGTCCCGCACCATGGAAGTGTTCCTCCAATGGGGAGAGTCCCTAGGATGTACCAGGGAACAGATGATATCCTTATATGACAACGAAGGAAACGTACCTTTACATTCAGCGGTACATGGTGGAGATATCAAAGCTGTCAAGTTGTGTCTCAGCTCTGGAGCGAAGATATCTACGCAGCAGCATGATTTGTCCACACCTGTGCATCTGGCATGTGCGCAGGTAATGAACACTGTGTTTGGAATGCGGTTAGTTATGTGGAGTGTTAGGTATAACTGCGACTGCTGCGCGTGAGCCGAGCGAGGTAATCGAGCGTGCCGTGGCAACGGCCGCCAAAGCGCCAGGACAAAATTTTGTTAGAAAATAATTTGACCTACCAGTAGTACCAGTGCTATTTATGTAAGATGGTTATGTGCGGGGAGCAAGGTAGTTAGGTTAAGTCATATTACAAACTGGTAAATGGTCATCAAGTAGGTGACAGTGCTCATTAGATGCAAAAATTGGTTTGCCATTTTTGTATGATTTTAGACCTTAATAGGTATGGAGGATGGGACTTCCACTAGACTGGTGATCAGTCGCTAGTGCGTTGTGAGTCTTACTCAGCAATTAGTGGCATGTTCAAACCAATAGACGTTACCGTTGTTGACGATCACTTGTCAGTGCGTAGTAGCTTTGATTGCTGGTGAATCACTATTTTATAAATGACGTCAACTGGTTTCTGAAAAGCGTAATGGGTCATTCGTGTCTTTGATAAGAGTGTGATCTTTTATCTTTAATTACATGTACCTACTTATCAAAGTGACTATACCGATTTGTAAACATGTTGTATCATATGATCATTTAGACGAATTCGAAAGCATAACAGTAAAACATGACGTAGGATATGAATTCCTTAAGATGACCACTACTTATAGTAGTGTAGTACTAATGAATATAATATTTACAAAAATGACAAAACCTTTAAAGTTGAAGTTTATTTCGCAGGGTGCCTTGGAAATTGTTAAGCTGATGTTCACAATGCAGCCCAAAGAGAAACTCGCTTGTTTGACGTCCTGTGACGTTCAAAAAATGACACCTCTCCATTGTGCAGCCATGTTTGATCACCCAGATATAGTTGACTACCTGGTGTCTGAAGGATCAGATATAAACCCTTTGGATAAGGAGAGAAGATCTCCTTTGCTGCTTGCTGCTTCTAGAGCAGGATGGAGGACTGTTCATACCTTGGTAAGTTTGGTTGAGAAAATAATATTTTATTGCAAGCAATTGAAATCCTTGATAGTATGACTCTTGCATGGTATTTGGTAATATTTACGTACTTCATATTAGTCGAACTATTTTTTTCTGCATTTTCGTGAAAATTGGAAAAACTATTAGTCGTGATGAGGCATCCATAATTTGTCTTTTGCAGATCCGTCTTGGAGCTGACATTCGCCTGAAAGACATCAATTCGCGAAATGTTCTGCATCTAGTGGTGATGAATGGAGGAAGACTAGAAGACTTTGCAGCTAATTGTAAAGTGCGTTATACTTTCATGTTTGGCTTTTTTGACAAAATACTAATACGTTCATCTGGTTCTAAAACCGCGAAGTATTAATTTACTTTATAAGTTTCTCTTCGTCACCTTTCTTTACTTTTTGAAATAGCCATAAAATATATGGTATATATTGAAAGTATTGAATTGTTATAATACGTTTGAAAAATTAACTTACCTTAGTGTCAATGTCATATCACCTTTATAAATAATCTTTGTGTCTTCACCGGCCTGCTCATCTACAAAAACGTTTTCTTCTAATAGGATCGTTGCGAGAAGAGTTTAGCTGAGCTTCTTAATGAGAAAGACATGACTGGATGTTCCCCGCTCCACTACGCTAGCCGGGAAGGCCACATTAGGTCTCTGGAGAACCTCATCAGACTAGGTGCCTGCATCAACCTGAAGAACAACAACAATGAAAGTCCTTTGCATTTTGCTGCTAGGTAAATTTATTTACCAACATACTAAATATTAAAGTCTATTGTATTTTATATAATGATCCAGGGCAGTACCTATTGTCTCACGCGCTGACGTTCGGGATTGCATTCAGCATCTCTTTTTACCCTCGACTTCTGGCGTGTGAGAAAGTAGTGGTAAAAATTATTGTGGATCCAAGTGTGCTAGATAATTATGGCCTTAGGACGCATGTCATAACTAAATGTACTCACTTAATTATTTGTTCGTGATAGTCAGCGTTCATGATTCACTTTTAGTTGCTAAATTGTGTCTATTTACCCAGTTTGCTGTTCTTATTTTCTTTATATTTTAGGTACTCTAAATTTAAGAGTTGTTATTGATAATTTGTCGACAACACTGTCTTACATTCGTCGAAATAGAATCAGTATAGCCAAATTGATTTTATAAAATAAATAAATAAAATTCTTTTGTTTTAGATATGGCCGCTACCACACCGCTTGCCAACTCTTGGACTCAGACAAGGGTACTTTTATTATCAACGAGAGCGATGGGGAAGGTCTCACCCCCCTCCACATCTCCTCGCGCGAAGGTCACACCAGGGTCGTTCAGCTTCTGCTGAACAGGGGTGCACTATTGCACAGGTAAACTGTTCAAAATCATATCCCTGTGACATTAATACGCTGCTAGATATAGGTATCTCACGTCTATAGGTACCAGAGCATCTTCTATATACCACAAGTAATCATCCGCCAGGGAGGCACCGTCGCACCGTTACGCGGGTACTTTTGCCTTACTAGGTTTGTCAGGTAATGTATTTTTATATTCATTCTTCTTTATATTTAATGAAATAAACCCGGATAGCTCACGTCTTAAATCGAGTATAGCTCGATATGTTTTAATAGCCCTTCCTCTAGCAGCAACGGGACACGGCAGCCGCTGCTAAACGCGCACTGCGCTCCACATCTCTGCTCGCGCAAATACCCGACGAAGCTAACACCGGCGCATAACTATCAAAGTTTTCACTGTGGTTTTTGCTATTACTGTCAAACGTAGGGTAGCACACAACACTATTAACATCCCTCTGCAAAGGTAAGTTCACACAACCTGTTGACGCAGTACAAGTATTCAACACTGTTTTCCAAGTCGAGGGAAACCGTTGAAATGTACGAGCATACGATTATCCGGGTTTATTTCATCAAATATGAGTGAGTCTCACGGTAGTTTCATGTTCATAATCATTCCTCTTTCTTTGCACGGCGGCATGTTTTTGCAGAGTAGTGTAGAACGATCGTAGGGCGTGTAAGTGTTCTAAAATTAGAATTCTTTCATCATCATATTAACCTCGGGTCTACATTCCTCCTAATGATCACCACAGATCTATTCTCACAATAGAAAATCTTGGACTAAACTCTTCAAGTACAGGAGTTTTGATGTTGTATAAGTTGTATTCTATTAGTACGTAAAAATCATTAGTTGTAGAACAAATCTACATCCAACTAGTTTTCAAAACAACTTATCTGCGATGGAAATAGTTGTTCAATAAATTGTCGTTGCACAGGGATCACAATGGCAGAAACCCACTACATTTGGCTGCCATGAGTGGCTACACACAAACCATCGAGCTACTGCATTCAGTGCACTCTCATCTGCTGGACCAAGTTGATAAAGACGGGGTAAGAAAACAATTATACTTATTGTCTTCGTTGTTAATCCTACTTCCTACTTATATTATAAATGCGAAAGATTATGTGTGTGTATGTTTGTTACTCCTTCACGCTAAAACACTTAAGTATGTAAAGAAACTAGCACACAAAGTTAATATCGAAATTATGTTCAGTCAGATTTTTATGTATAAATGACTAAGTGAGATAAAATAGTTTTTGTTAGTACTAGCCTATCCTTTGCAATTTTTTTATTAATTTAAATAATCAAAACTCAATTTCTTATTTGATTTGCCACTGGTTAATTTGAAGCCAATATTACTTTCCTTTTATTATCATATTATTATCTCGTAATTTGCTTCTTAACAATTTAGATATTATTATTATTAAATGATATTGTCACGGATAACTCACGTCTTAAAATAATCAAGTTTAGCTCCAATATCACAAAAACACAATACAATACAATATATATGGTTACAATATCATTTAATATGAGTGAGTCTCGCGGTAGTTTCATGTTCAAGATATTACTATTGTTTGTAAAATTTGAAGTGACTCAACAATTTGTTCATCTGATTCAATGACCTCCGTTTTTATCCATCCAAATAGAATAATTGTGTACTCTCACATCTCTCTTTTCATTTTTTAGAACACTCCTCTTCATCTAGCTACAATGGAAAACAAGCCTAACTCTATTGCGCTGCTCCTGTCTATGGGATGCCGACTGATCTACAATAACTTAGACATGAGTGCTATTGACTACGCTATCTATTACAAGTTTCCGGAAGCTGCTTTGGCCATGGTTACTCATGAACAGAGGTTAGTTTGTTTCAAAGTTTTATTTTAAATGTCTCATATTCGTACTTTCAAGGCTAATAACTATAAAGCTTTTCTCAAAAATGGTGAAGGAAACAACTAAATTTAATCCTTTTTTCTAAATATGTTATTATTGCATTTTTTTGTTGCTTTCCCGCCTTCCTTTCATTAAAAAAAACTGCAGGTGTATTTTTCCACCAAAAATATCACAAGCTGTTTCAGATGCAATAAAAAATTCTGGAGTTCCAAAAAATAACTGGCACGGGCCATTTGAGTTGGCTGTATACCTTGTGCCAAAATTTCAATGGCCGTTTTTACTTATATTATGTTTCATGATCAAAAAAAGCCGTTTTTACTTTTTAAAAAGTTCGACAATAATAAATTATTGTTGAGCTAGCGCACTATCAATCTTTTTAACTTATTAATATACTCACAAGCACCAATATCTGACAAAACAAAGTGTGCCTAAATATCTGATAAGTACGACTCTATTTCTATGGCGAATGTGTCAGTTTTTTGGGTGACTGTACCCAGTACATTGAAAATAAGTGACTTTTAAACTGAGCCATGCTATATATAAGATTTATCAATGTCCATCACTCATAATAATATGTAAAATCTTAGATTATGCCTTGCGTGCAATAGATACTTACTATTATGTTGGATAGACAGAATAATAACAGCTCACCATCTCAGAATCCCCTTCTATTATTAGTTCTCTCATATTACTTGTGATACAGTACTGGGTTCGGATTTCAACGGCTGTTTCTTTCTATAACATCTTTGTAATGCCCTAACGAGGGTTCATCGTAAAGTTTCCTTTATTATAAGTGAATATGTCCTTTATAGTTCGCACTATACGTTCGGCTTTACCGTTTTCCCGGGGTGTAAAAGGTATAAACCGATCCAATGCAGGCTATTTCCTGTTTATAGATATTTGATCTTAATTAGGCGTTTACTATTCGTTAGGAAAAATAATCAACGATTCAAGTGCGATCTTTATTACATACAATATTAGGTATTCATATTAAATTACCAATTTATGCGTCTTAATGAACTATGAACAATTACTTTTCCCACCCGCTGCCTTACGAATATGCAACAAATGTGTGTCCAATTACTGCAGCTCCTCCACCTATACGCTTTAAGAACAGACACATCACACAAACACAATTTTCACCACCACTACTACACTGATGCGTTTCGAACTCAATCAGTGTTCATCATCAGAGCAATCTCTCTCTCTGTCTCCCTCTCTGTATCTGTTCTTATAGATATAGCTATCGTACGGTCGCGGCTGAGCAAAGTAATGTTTATAGTTCGTAGTTCTTCTTAATCTGAAAGCAAAACACCCAACAGAAACCAATCGTTCAAATCCTCTACCAAGTATTTTTTACACCTACATTCAACGAAAAGAAAGAAGCGGTAGGAGTACATTGCTGGGCTATAACAAGTTACGTGTGGACGATCTTACGTTCATCAATCGGTGTATATCATCTCGCTGACTTTCAACTTTTCCTCAGAGCTCACGAGGTGATGGCCTTGAGGTCAGACCGGCATCCCTGCGTGACTCTTGCTCTGATTGCCTACATGCCTCGCGTCTTCGAAGCGGTCCAGGACAAGTGCATCACCAAGGCCAATTGCAAGAAGGACTCTAAAAGTTTCTACGTAAGTCTTAAAACAAAGTTGGAAAGGTTTAATTTTTTACGTTTGGATTGTTAGACTATCTTTCATCTTCCATTAATGAATCAGGGATCCATCGACACAATTCCCTCCGATGGATCCCTGATTCAATCTCATGGATGAAATTTTATAAATTTGGAACAATTAAAAGTAAATAACAGAGAGTAAGTAGGTAAATAAATAATGATAAAGTTACTTGTTGAAGGCTCTCTCCAAAGGCCGTATTGACTAGGCGCTCTAGATTGTATTCACCATTGACATCTAAGTACCTTACGGCACTAGACTAGCTGTTTGGAACAAAACGCGTGGCGAATCAATCATCAATATTACTTTGACACAACCCCTGTCACGGACGTCAACAAACTTCTATAGTGAAAGGTTCACAAATCCGCGCTGTGAACAAATTTTGTGCACTGTTTTGATGTAAGAAACATGCAGTCTATGCATAGATGTCGATGGTATTCGCTATCTCTATCTACCCTCATGCCGTGGGACAGAAAGAAGTGGTGAAAATGATTGCAATTCCAAGTGAAATAGACAATAAGGCTTCAAGACGAGTGATCACGTCAGAAGCGGTATTCTCTAACGCGGGAGCACCCGCATCTTATACCGTGTGATAGAAAGAAGCGATGATAACGATCGTGATGCCGATTGCGTTAGTGTAATAAGAGGCCTTATTGTGTCTTTCGGTCACACGGTGTAAGACGAGGGTAGAAAGAGATGGCAAATGCGATCATGAAAATACGGTTTCTGGTTTTGTTTGTTGGACACGAATATCATCAAGAAAATGCACCTACGTGAATTGTTTCTCTTGTTTCCAACTACTAGCACTGTGTTCCATTATTAATGAAAATTGTGTCTAGATCAAGTACAACTTCGAGGCACTATGCCCCGTCCTTGTCGACGACGAGACAAAGAAGCAGGAGACTGTTAAAACGCAGACGGTACCACTGCCGGCCCTGAATGTAAGTGCACTGACTTATGTTTTTCTAATCACAGATTAAGTATTGCTTTGACTCCTACCAACACTCCAAGGAAGAGATACAAGCGCTGAGAGTCGCGCTCAACGATCCGAAGTATAGACCCGAACCGTTGTCAGTTATCAACGTGAGTTCGATGCACCCGCTTCTGTGTATTTCGTTCTTGCCATGGACTGAGCCCATTCCCCAACAAAAAAAAACAGACTTGTAGCAAAATAATTTACCTACTGATCTACGAACAAAAACAGAAATATTTCGCTGCGCTAATACCAGCTTCTGGGCGAATATTCAGTGTTTTTGCAGCGTTTTTTTTTTCATTGGTGTCTTCGCAGGCATTGGTGTTTCGCTTAAAAGGGGTGATGCCCAGTGTTGCTTTTTTATGAAAATTGAAGACAACACCGATACTGAATTTAGCGTGATTAAAATTCTTGTGACTTGTTTTTCCTTTCCGTTGTGCTGTATAAACGTGGGACGGTAATGACGTTTGACCACGCGGTCAAAACGCTCAAATATTTGCCCTTATATATAATAATAATAATAATTTAATAATTTTCTCCACCACCAATAATTAAATAAATATTAGTAAGATATAGGTGGACGTTTTCAAAAAAAGTTGTTGAAATGACTTTTTTTTTAGATGTGGATGAAATTTGGTATTCCTACTCAGGATCAGGAGCACTTTCGATTATAATAGAAGAAAAAAAGTGTCTCAATAATTTTTATTCCATTACGTTACCGTTTTCATACGCGTGTATGTGGCGGTAGTGTAATGGATAACACAAAATTATATGAAAAACCTGGGACACTTTTTTTTTCTATTGCAATCGAAAGTGCTCCTCATTCTGATTAGGAATACCAAATTTCATCCACATCTAAAAAAAATTCATTTCAACAACTTTTTTTGTACTCGTAAGTATTCAAGGATAAGCTTTTATGGGGCTACAGTAAAAGCTAAAGAGCAGGTGGAGTTTTTTGTTAAAGCCAAGGTGACCGGTCTACTTTTTAACAAGCACCTTTGTTGGCTTACTCTCATTGGCACATGTCACGTGCTCGGACCATAAAGAAACAGACGCTCTCCATGCTACAATGTGCAATCATCATCATCATCATGTCAGCCGAAAGACGTCCACTGCTGGACATAGGCCTCCCCCAAGGCTCTCCACTCAGACCGGTCAATGTGCAATGCCTTTAGGGAATAATAGGAGGATATTAAAGTTATAATATTTCAAGAATATATATGAAGGGTCCACGGAAAGAACGTGTTTAGTAACCTAAGCAACTTTTTGAGTTATGGCGGTTTGAAAGTTAGTTCTTTAAAAGTTAAAAAAATACATTTTATAATGTTTTCAGATTTTTTAATTCAATGGTAAGTCACAGTACTTTGTGAGCTATACGTTTCGAGATAAAAATCTCAATTAAAAAAAAAGTGACTAGACAGTTCTTTCCGTGGACCCTTCAATGTAAACTATGCCGGCAAAATCGTAAAATAAAAATTTGAGTGCCTCCCGTAGACGTAAAGTGAGGGTGTTTTTTTTCATCCAATCTTGCAGTGTGGGGTATCGTTGGATAGGTCTTTTAAAATCAATATGGGGTTGTTAAACGTTTTTTCGATTCAGTGATATTTTTGCAAAATATTCAACTTCAAAGTGCAAATTTTCATTCAAATCGAGCGTCCCCCCCTCTAAAATCTAAACCGGTGGGTGGAGAAATTTGAAAAATTCAGGATGGTATAAGTAGGTATATCAAACTTAATATAAGGAAAACTAAAAGGTTAAGTTTTCTTAAGAATTATTAAAAGTAAATAGCAGCCTTATAAATACCTAAACTTGGAATATTCCGTACAAAATACGAAATCCTTAGAAAAATATTGTTATTTTTTTCGAAATGGCTTCGGAACCCTATCTCGGGCGTATCCAACATGCTCTTGGCCGGTTGTTTCTTTTCTAAGCGCAAAGCGGGCAAATACTAGGATAGCATGGATTCTAAGGCGATGAACACCAGCTATAATAGAATGAAGTACCTAGATTTAGAAGTGTTTGTTTACGAATAATACAAAGACGATCCGTTAGGTCTGATTGAAAATGAAGAGGGTTCTCACGACAATAACCATAAGAGTACTCTGAGTACTTACCTATTAATAGGACGCCTCACACTAATTAATTCGCCCTTAACTCATAATAGGTTGTGTAATATGGGAACGCGTTGGTTGGTTCAAATACAAAAGATATAGTGACATTTTTGGGTTTGACGAGATATAACAACTTATTAACTAATTTTCGTAATATATACGCTCACTTTATATAAACTCGTTTAGTATAACTATAACGTTCACTGGATATAATAAATGAAAAGTATAATTTTAAAATATATAATTTTATAAGTTATAGCGTTTTTTACATATAACACCTAAGAATTTAAACTTATAATTCATTAAAAACTTTGATAAAAGCAAACAATCAAGCACTTTTTCAATTTCAATTTTCAATTAGGTAAGTACTTTTTTCCGCGCTGTTACAAAAGAAACCTAACATCGAAGGGGCTTCGCTCGCTTGCCATCACATAATTTAACATTTATACATAAATTATGAGTGATATACCTAATGTATGTTATGTTAAAAGAATACCGTTATATAATTTAAGCATTAGGTATACGTTAAAAATTATACTTTTTACTGTTATAGCTAACGTTCATTATATCTTGTGAACGTTATTAATAAATATAGAACTAGATATTTTGTAGTTATAATCTCGTGGGACGCACCTGACATTTTTATGCGATACTCGATTCTCGAGAATTCGACATTCAGAATTTTTAGGTATTAGGTAATAAAGTACACTGTACAAATATAAGTATAAAAGAAATAAATTAACTATATTTACGTAAAACATACCTAATCAAAGAATCGAATCGAGATAAAACGAAATCACAACCGCTCACTTCAGAGGCGTGAAATTTGCCACGATCGTTTTTTATGCAACGTTAATAAAACCAAGAAGTATTATTTAGACTTCTCTTGGAAATTTTCGGCAAGTCCCGGAAGATCAATTCTAACACCAGATCCATTAATGCCAGCAAAACTGTGAATAAATTAATAAATAGTAGGCTAAAATCTAATCAGAATATTACACCATAAAAAGGGTCAAGGTACCTATTATTCCTGTTACCAAAAGTTGCGAAGTATTAAACCGTAATATGACATACACTTGCGAGCAATATAATTAACATAAACTAACGACTCGTTATTTAACATGTTAGTTTGATTTGTCTCACATAGAAACTTGTCTAACTTATCTAGAGTCCTCAGTTCCATGGCAAGACGATACAGGTCCACCACACTCACGATGAAATTTCTTGGTTCGAGTGTGGTGATCCACTGTGTACGCTTTACAAGCACGGGATGGGTTTTCACGTATATCTGACTATATGTATAGAACACGTGTACATAAAACACTAAACGTAAATGGCATTTGTTTTGCTTCAAACGAATACTAATTGTACATAATTGTTCATGGCTAGGCCATCAGCTGATAATAGTTATAGAATTTAAGTCACTCGCTCATCGGAATCATTCACAAAATTACACATTATTATGACTTAATCATTTAACCTTACCTTGCTTATTTAGCCGTCAATATGTTCTAAAGTCAAGGCTATATTGAATTGTGATCAGTGGATCACAATCCAGGGAACAGTGGGTCAACCTCGACAAGCACGAAAGAGAGACGAAGTTACAATTTAACTATCATTAACACAGTAAAAAATGCACGCATGTAATAATTTGCCTATAATGTTTTAACAAATGTGATCACTATTCACACGCATTCATCTTCACGCATATGCATCTATTACTGTATAATTTACTATTCAAACAAAGCAATACTAAGCCTTAGTGGATCCTGATAAGTCCTGTCTTTTCACTCCAAGTATGTAATCTTTATAATAGTCTTTCTCTAGCTAATTTGATCATACTAATGTCTACAAACATATACCCAAAGCTTTTAGAACAATAAAATGGTGCTTGGTTACCAAATGAAGAATTAGAAGTTATCAAATAGAGCAAAATTGTCATAGAAAATACAATTAGCTTTGTTTTGACTATTGATTGCAATTAAAAAAACAATGCACTTTAATTCATCGAAGAGTCGATAAATCCTGATATTTATCAAATCAGAGCATTGTCCTCTTAAAATCCAAAAAATTGTAAATATTAATAATATTAAAACTAAACTAGTGTGAGTAGAACCTACAGAAAAGCTAAATAGAATGTTGATGTCGCTCGGGACTCGTCGGTTTTCTTCGTTTTTTGTATTCACATGAGAAAGAAAAAGAAAACCGTTCTTTTCTTTCGAGTTTCGAACGACACAAGCAAATTAGTTTAATTGTACTTATATCAGCTATGAATGGCTTAAATCCGTTAACGTTACTGTACCCATTAATTTGATTTCAAAAGGTGATGGTGGATCTATAATGATCCACACTGGATCACAATAAACGTTTAATCTGTCCCTGCAACGTCGTTTATCAAAATGCTACATGCTTATAATTTTCCAGGCAATGGTAGCCCACGGGAGAGTGGAGCTGCTGGCTCATCCTCTAAGCCAAAAATATCTTCAAATGAAATGGCACTCTTACGGGAAGTATTTCCACTTGGCAAACTTACTTTTCTACAGCATTTTCCTAACGTTTGTGACGGTGTACTCGTTTCTACTGATGACACATACTGATCCAAGTTACACTGCTATGGAGAAACCATCGAATAATTGCATAACGTCTAATGTGTCTGACAATAATGAGACTGCTCTCAATCACACCGAGCCTACGAGTAAAAAAGCTGATTTTCATGCAAGTGAGTCTGAAAATGTTATACTTACGTATTCTGTCTATTGATACTAAGTGTATGCTTGTTCATTTTTGATACTCTTTCAATGTAATATAGTGTTGCCGATGGATAGTCCACTATAGATAGTGTCGATACTATTGATACTATCGATAGTTTTGAACAATCAATTGCTACCGTTATTTCAATAGTACTGATTGCATCTACACGGGGAGGTAAGGAGAATAGAAGTTGCAGCAACTGAATCTTCTAAGTACTAAGAGAAAGAAGGTTTGCTAGATCGTATATTGCAAATTCGTTAAAGAATATCACTGGATAACTGAATACAAAATAGTATTCTGCCACTCATCGATATATAAATTAATGACCGATAGTATTGAAATATACGTCACTATAGATTGTTCAAAACTATCGATAGTATCAATACTATCGATAGTTTTCGTAATTTTCTGTTCAATACATAATAATGTCACTTTCTGTATTAGAAAATAATGCCTCTGAGGCCTGGCCCTATAAATACTACGAAGAGCAAAATCTAAACTTCGTATCTTGCCGTCCCGATGACGTTAATATTATTTAATACGAGAGTGAGAGAGACGGTACGATACGAACTTCGATTTTCGAATTTCGTAGTAACTCCCCTGCGTCCAAGAAAGTGATGATGTTTATTTTGTTTCCAGATTTCGAGTCACTGGTAGCAATGTATACAAGTACAGTTGCCATATTGATCTACAATGCACTATCGCTCATTCGTGAAGCTGTCAATATGAAAGACCAGAAATGGCACTACATAGTCGACCCCTCAAACCTCATGTCCTGGGTTCTATACGTCAGCTCTACCATCATGGTCTTCCCAACGATATTTGGCACGTACTACGACATACAGGTTTGTATTGAAACTTAAAGCCCCTGTACACTCAAGTACTTTAACATGGGCCTCCATGGAACTTTTTCAAAAGAAAACTCATTACGATTAACCTTGTTAATTAATGCGATGTCACTATGACGTTTAATGTGAAATGGTTCCATGGTGGCTCATGAATTAAAGTCCTTGAGCGTACCACGAAAATTACAAGTGCTACAAATCGAATGACAGTTATAATAACCACACTCTACAGTGTTTATTTTTGATACTATCTCAAACTGTAACCAGACGAAGATTTAAGTGCTGTAAATCGATATCAAATAAATTGTTCGACTGTCGTCGTCGGACTGTCAAGTGGTTATGAACTCAGCTGTATAACATACCTAATTATTATCCAGAAATGACGTCACAAACATACATACACTCACAATTTAAACTATAAGAAACTTTTCAAAAACATAACCCTCCTTCGCTTTCGGGTAAAAAATGGTGAAACAGCCAAAATTTTAGATTTTTTTAGTGACATTCCAATTTATAATATAATTTTAGCACTAGACGGTCCTTGTTCGCCAGTGTAACCCGATGATACGTTGAATATAATTAGATTTATCCTTTCTACCCTAAATACGCTGCGTAATCCCACAGGGACTTAGTATTAATCCCGGCAAGATGTACGCATGTCCAAGGATATCTAGGTCCCGCAATATCAAGTTGCTAAGCCAAAAATGTCTGGACAAAAAGTTCGTTTAATCTCAATCTTGGCTGGTCCAAGATATGAGATATATTCGCTAAACGTGGATTAACAATAAATCAAAATTAAATGTAGTCAACTTTTGAATGATGTTTTTGTCGGTTTTTGTTTGCGTCTTAAGCAAGTGGAAGCACTTCCTTACAATTCCACTGAACGTAGATTATAATTAAGATGTTTGGACGTAGGTAGATTCTAAATATTCTAAACCATGGGACGCCATACATTCTTGTAATTTTTTACGTCATTTTCATTTTTAACTTTAATAGTCAAGATAATTTGTAATTACTTATAAATATTTTGTTTTGCAAAAAATACTTTTTGCCAACTTTCTTGCGGCTTATTCTTCTTGGAAATGATGGTCTTTTAGAAAGCACAGTTTCTAAAAGTAACAAAGAGCCCTGTGCTGCAAAATAATTTTTTTTTTTTTTACAAATTATACCATTTCAGAACCACACTAAGAACCACAACCACATTAAGAACGTGGTAAATTTTAAGATCTGACCACGGAATATTCAAAAAAATCTTATATATTTATCTATAATCTAATCTATGTAAATATCAAATACTCAAAGTTTATTAGGTACTGAGAACTTTTTTTACCATATTAATTTAAAAGTAACTGTAACTACGTACCATAACATTCAGTTAGTTTTAGATTAGATGTTTTTAACATACGAGTATCACATTTGAAATCGAACAAGTATAACTTAGTTAGCTTAATCATTATAAGTCGCTTGCTTGTTATTAACGTGTTTAAAATTTTACTTACAGTTCTCCGCAGCATCGATAACAGTGTTTCTGTCCTGGTTCGAGCTGCTCCTTCTTCTCCAGCGTTTCGACCAAGTCGGCATCTATGTGGTGATGTTCCTCGAGATTCTCCAGACCCTCATCAAAGTGTTGATGGTCTTCTCCATCCTGATTATCGCCTTTGGACTCGCCTTCTTCATTCTGCTGTCTAAAGTTAGCTATAATATTATGTCTTACATCCTGCATCCAAAAATTACATCATGTTTTAGTATGAATGCTTGTTTTAGCAGTCAAAATGAATGGTGCTATCAAAAAAAACAGATTTACCGTCTTACAGCGACTTTTAGCAATAATTTGGTTTAATTTTGACAGTTCCATACATTTTTAATTGTTTCTCACCTTATCTATTAGGACTTCTGCAGCACTGAAGCAAAAGCATTACGTATAATTAATTTAACTCACTATCCCTGCTATTTTCAGACCCTTTCCCTGCCTTTTCAACGTCAAGCTAGATATATTACGAGTACAAAGCCAAAATGTGTTCTCTTATATTAACAGCACTAGTTGTATATCGTCACAACTTTGTAAAAATCTCGTATCGTAAGTCAATACATCAAAAAAATTGACCCATGAAGTATTAATTCAGGATAAATTAGGGCATTTTTATCTACCGTTGTACCCTGAGTTTATTAACAAAATTTGGAAGGTAGACTCAGTCCATGTCTGCGAGATGGAAAAACAGGGACTCCAAATGTGTCCCCAAAATATTGTATGGTAACAAAACGGACACATGCATAGAATATTTGGGGGACACATCTGGAGACCCTGTTTTTCCAGCTCGCAATCATGGACTGAGTCTATCTTTCAAATTTTGTTGGAATTGGAGAGATAAACTTAGGGTACAGCGGTAGATAGAAATGCCCACTACCAATTTTGGGGTACGAGCTTTTCTAAAAGTCTTTGACGGTATATCTATCGTTGACGTTGAAGTTTTCAGGAACGCGTCAAAGGTTTTTTCCGTTTCCCAAGGAATAACATAGTTGAGTGTTTACTGTTAAGACTGACTGTGAAACTGCTACAAACAATGCAAGGGATGAATGTATGTTGAAAAGAAGACATTGGCCATAAATTACCTCTGCTTATTTGAAAGGAAATATGTGTCGAGAATTATAAACTTGTGGTAGCATTTTTACACTCAGAATTGATTTTAATAACAAATTGCTAGCTAATCCCCGATGAAATGGAGGCAGCCTTTTTTTCCACTCTAAACTTAGAAGCGAGCGTCATGACGTCATGAAATTCGGACTTAATTCGGCCATTATGATTAAAATTCTAAATTCTAAATTGATTGTGGGCTACTTTTTTGTAAACAAGTTTCTTGGATACCTAATAGAAAGAGCGCTTAATAAAAATGATCTAATGTCATGCTTGTGAATTTAAGCGTTTCAAATTCATCTCCATTATTAAAAAAATCTTCCCTTTCTTTAACGTATGTGTCGTTTTCACGGATAAAATCTTACTTGTGAAATTAGTGTCATCATCCTGACTACTAATCTTATAGGAGATTATAATTTGAAACGTTAATATGTTTACTTTTCTATCCTGTCTTGCCCTAACCAACTGAATCTCAATGAGGCCTTTAGACGTCTAAATTGCAATGAAAATAAAGTTGTGATTTACGTCTGATAGCCTGGTGAACCTTCTGAATACTGCAACCGTACTGCCATGCGAATATAGTGCATTGCGAAGAATATTTCCGATGCTATGACACTCATATTTTTCAGGGTCACCACTTGTCTTTCAACAGCATACCTATGTCCTTAATGAGAACTTTTGCCATGATGCTTGGAGAAATAGACTTTGTTGGAACTTACGTGCAGCCTTTCTACGAGTCAGAGACGGATCGGGCTTTACCATTCCCAATGCCCACTTTTATAATACTGAGTACTTTTATGGTGCTGATGCCGATTTTATTGATGAACTTGCTTATCGGTTTGGCTGTTGGTGACATCGAGAGTGTGAGGAGGAACGCGCAATTAAAACGGCTAGCTATGCAGGTAAGTTTTTTTGGGTTGAAGCCAAAAACACTAAGTGCTTGGTTTTGTTTAATGAGGGTTTTCAACACGGGTTTTCACAGAGGCGAAATATCGCTAGATGGCGTTAGTATCGTGAGGTCCGTTTGACGTTTGACGTTTGATCGGTTAAATAACTAAATGAGCCAATCGCAAACAAATGTCAAACGGACCCCACGATACTAACGCCATCTAGCGATATTTCGCCTGGATTCGATTTGTGGCATTCAAACATGGCGGGTGTGGGCTGTGTATAATATTCTGCTATTTCTGTTTCTTTGGCTGGTTGAAGTATAATTTTGATAGTGTTTTATGCGGCGATTAACCTTAACAGTGAACAGTGATCACAAAATTTTATACTGATCTCGTGTCTGACATTTTTTAATGCGCAAGTTGTTTCCACGTGGTTTCTGGAATTTTACTATCAAGTTGCAGAAACTACAATCACCGTACAACGTTGCCTCTCGAAAGAGAATACATAGACACTGGCGAAATTGTCTTATCAATTAGGACAGAAGCCATATTTTAAAGAAGAATTAGAATTAGAATTAGATATTTCGCCTCTGTGAAAACCCTCATTGTTTTAGTTTATTTTTGTATGGTGTTCTTATTTTAGTTTTTCGGAAGATTTTAATTGATTTGGATTCTGAACTCTGATGCCAAATTATTTTTTTTAATCAGGTGGTGCTACACACTGAATTGGAGCGCAAGCTACCAGCAATCCTATTGGAAAAGGTGGATAAAAATGAACTGATCGAGTATCCCAACAACAAGAAATGCAAACTCGGTTTTCTCGATTTTATATTACGGAAATGGTTCTGCAATCCCTTTACTGATGACGGTGGGTACAGTGACAACACTTTATCATATTCTATCCGATCCTATCCTAATTTGTCCTATTGTACCTACTTTACTAAATAATATTTTAAATGTGAAAGTGCGTATGTTCATTTGTTACTTAATCACGGCTTAGATGAAAAAAAGTGATGGTATACACTCGTCCTATTGCCTAACGTATACCTGCTGAGTTGACATCGTTGCATTTTTGTTAGTTTTTCTCGATTGTACCATAAAAATTGATTGAAAATTAATAATGTGGTTTGTTAGAACTATTTTTATAATATATAAGTTAATGTGTCTTCTGCAATAATTATTCGTGATAGATTTTTATTTTTTTATTCGACTGGAAGGCAAACGAGCAAGTGGGTTTCCTTTAAAAACCGTTAGTAAACAATTGCTCGTTTTTAAAAAATGTAAAATTCTATCACGATTAATTATTGCAGAAGACACATTAAGTTTTATTAAAAACAGTTGTAACTGACAAAATGTTTCTGTCGGACGATAAAATTTTTGTATGTGTGCTAGTGGCAAAGCAGCCTTGATTCTAAATCTTTTTTTTTTTTTCCAGCTGGTCTGGATTTGGTCCTGGAAAGCAGTGAAGACTACATCAGTGCTGAGCTGGAAAAGCAGAAACGGCGTCTCCGAGAGATGTCACAGCTTCTGGAGCAGCAACATACCCTCATCAGGCTTGTTGTGCAGGTAAAACATGAGTTTTTAGGCTGGTTTTAGTGTCACGCGTACCGTGGTGCGGATCGCTCCGCGCGAGCTGATCAGCCAATGGCTAATGAGCTTCCCGTCCGCGCGGATAGGAAGCTCATTCTATTGTTTTTGAAATTCATTACTAATGTTGACATTTCTGTGAAAATGTTACCTATCTTAAAAGTGTTATAAAATATTTACATTTGGAATGGGCTAAAATTCTAATCGTCCATTTGATAGGTACCTATAAATTATTTTATCTACTCTCGCATCGTAATATTCGAATTATAAAATTCAAAACGAGTTCATATTTACATACTTTTTAAACACAATACCGAAATATTAAAAAAAAATCACATTATCACACTTCTCTTCTAACTAAATAATGTTATAATATAATTTTTTAAACCATTACGATACAGGGCAAATCCAAAAAGTTTATATCAACAAGTTTTGATTCCAATATTCACTTGTCTGTGGCAGTGCCCGCTTTTGCGCATGCGCGCACATGCCGCACATGCGCAGTGATGTACTGGGTTTTACCGCCATTCCGTTCATAGGTTGTTATTTTTAACCCCCGTGTTGTACGAATTTTCGTGAGAAAATTTTGTTTTTGCTTAAAAATGTCTGATATCAGTGAATGCGAAGAAGATTTGACTCCGCCCGATATTTTAGATGCGGCGAAGGAAATGACTCATAATTTACTAGCAAAGTGAAGGTCCTAGTATAAGTTCTGGTTGCAATGCAGGTAATTCTTCACCAGCAGGTAAAGGTTCTTGAACACATGATAGAGGATTTAATATATGAACGTAGATAAAATATTGTATGCAACTGTACGCAATTAGGCCTTATAACACTCGTGTGACCCTTTTATGAAACTCGGCTACGCCTCGTTTCATGAAACCACACTCGTATTATATGGACCCCTATTGCGATACAGTTGCATAAATAGCTATTTTATTCATACATTACACTAATATCTCAATATTATTTCGCAGTTTTAATAAATCTAATGATACCTCTGAAAACCGTCCACTCGAAAAACATAACCCTCCTTTGGGCAGTCTGGTAAAAAATTCAATCTTTTTTACTCGACTACGGCAAAGCCAAAGGAAGAGTAATGATTCCTCTTTACGCAGCCTTCGCGACAGCGCCATCTATATTTCGTGTACTCCAAACTGAGCGTTGTGCGTATGTTTTCAGAAAATGGAGATCAAAACCGAAGCAGACGACGTGGACGAAGGCGTGTCACCCGGAGACACCCGAGTTGTCCCGAGGTGGAGTTCGCCCCGTATCAGGAAGAAATTGCGAACAGCGCAATCATTCAACAAGAGTGCTTAGCTAGATAACTTAATTCCTCGAAAATAACCTACCGTACTCAGGAAAAATTTGGAGATGTGATCAGGATCAACTTTAACCGAGTCAGTTTTAAAGCAGTCCATCCTATATACGTCCCACTGCTGGGAGCAGGCCTCCTCTCAGAATGAGAGGGCTTGCCCCGTAGCTCTCACGCGCGCCCTATACAGATTAGGAGCTGCACACACAACATTGTATTGCTTCGTAGGTTTACGCAAGTTTCTTCACGATGTTTTCCTTCACCATAAAGCTTGTAGTAAATTTTAAATGTAATATCACTCATGAATTTGAACCCACGATCTACTGCTAGGGATGACTTAATATCAGCAATTAGTGTGGTTTTCATTGTTTTTAGTTTTTTTCCTAGTGTGCGATTAGTAAAAATGCAGTCAAAATTTTAATTAAAAGACAAATATGTGTATATTTTACGTAAATGCCATCGCAAACGACTTGTAATCTTTTACTGAGCTGTTGAGGGTTCATCCCGATCATATCTCCAAAATTACCCTGTATTACTGGATTTTAATAATTATGTACCTGCTGAGTTACCCTGCGTTGAGTTATATCGCAAAATACAGATAGCTCAGAAGTCAATCTCCTGTTATGTACTTCACTTTTCATACCTACGCTCGGCGGTCGCTCTAAGGTTGTCAACTATGGCTTATGCACCAAAAAACCATCGTGGTAGTGGCACTCGTATCTAGTTGTTTGAATTCTTATCACCAAGGGATGACGTCCTACTATTATTTTATTATTAATATTTTTGTAATACATTTCATATTTTTACTACTAATATGCTGTTACTGTCCAAGAACATGTTTGTATAAGACACCAATTTCGGACGAACTCAAGCCCCTAAGGCACAGGTTTAAATCTAGTTTAGGGGTCGAAAGTATGTATAAAAAAAGTTTGTATAAAAATTTTTGGTGAGAATGAGAATTGTTATACCTATTATAAATTTGTGACAGAAAATATCTTGCGACTATTTAATTATTGGCGAAATTCACGACTATTTAATTTAAACAACCGTCCATTGAACAGTTATAATAACTTTTTTTTGTTGCTCCATTATTGCACATACAAAGTTCACAAACGCGTGACTCGAGCGGATGGCACTCGCTCTCGTACTGGTCCCAACCGGTCCGAGATATCGTGTCCGTAACCAATGTCTATGCGTGCGTTGCTCGAGCGCACTTGTATGGAGATTGATTTCTGAACTATCTGTGTTTTGTGGTTATATGTACCTCAGACCAAATAATTGAAGTCAAGAGAGTTTTGCAAACAGCAGAGTCGGGAAAAACTACGCCTTGCTTCAGGCATGTGCGTAGCTAGTTAAACTAGCAAACTTTATCATGTGTGGTGTGTGCAGTGTGTGCAAACAACGAGGCGTAGTTTTACCTTATTTTGTCGTTTTTGCAGAAGTCCGTTTTTACTCTTTATTTGATCTGAGATATAAGTATACATAGAGATTATCATGTCGTATTTGTTTATTCATCTATCGTTTAAGTTAACTGGAAAATATGCAGAGTTAAATTTGTCTTTGTTACTTTTGTCAACTGTTGTATTATATACTGCTTATGTGCAATAAAGAGTTTAGTTATGTATACTGACGTACTTACACCATAGGTGTTATGTTAACTAATAAGAAGTTTTTTAATGCAGTATATAAAGATTCACAAAAGCTGCAACAAATGGAAATGGGGCGATGAACTTTCTTGTACCTCGTTACTAGGTTACGTCCTCTGGACAACTCTTTAGAACCATGAGTTTCCATAATGTTTTCTATGGTTGTAATTCATCGAGCGTTAATTTTTGTCGCGGGTAGAAGCTCACTATTTTATAGAACCAACAGCTATAACTTACAGAACAAACTTATTTTAAAGTAGGCCTTATTTTATACAAATATTAGCATCACACAAGTAAAAAAAAACACGTTTTAAGCAAATTTTGGTAGTGTTTTGTTTACATAAATTTATATAAATCGCGCTCTTTCTGAGCGCTGGTAATAGCCAAATGCCAAGGTTGACAAGAAGAACTAATTAACGTAGGTAATAGCAATTTTTATTTTAAATATTTTGTTTTCAAAAAATGCCCGTAAACCATTTTATCTACGCCATTATCCGTTTAACCTTTGTTATGATTTTTTAAACACACATCTAGATACTGACACCCAATTTTGTGCCAGCTTTTGGGAATTCAACTATCCAATACGTAATTTTGGTTAAATTTTGTACCCTTTATTAAACATTGCAATGCCATCCCGTGCTAGTTTTGACATAAAATTTAATGTTAATTTTGTTAAAAATGGCTAATATCCCACTATTTATGACACCTAAAATAACTACATTAGGTACAAGTACTTAAGCGTAAATTGAAAAATAGCGGCTATTATAAATTGCTTTGTTGACTAGTAGTTTCTTCCGAATAAACTAATACAAGAACACTGCGATAAAAGAAGTCGCAAGCATCTGACGTTGCCGTTCGTACAGTTGAAGAAACTGTATCTCATGCGGGTTGTACCTTTTTAGTCAATTTTGCTACGATTTTTTGCAGATGTGTGGAATGCCAATGTGACATCAGTACAAAGGTTACACCCAGGTACACGACTCAGTTTCTTCGATTGGACCTATACTTACTAAAATACGATTCAATGAGCATAAACTGGGGATGGATTCTGAAAGAAAGGATTTTTTTTTTCAATCGTCTTCAAAAATTTAAGTTCTAAATTAGTCTTTCTGTATTTTTTTAAGAATAACACTTGTATATTTTAGTAAAAGCAAACAATCTAAACGTTTATACTAAAATCACATTTGTTGGCAGCGAGTGAAGTTGTAAACAAATATTTATGGTCATTGAATCGCCTGGTAGAAAGAGTCAAAACCACAATGAAGTAATTGAGCTTTATACAAACGAAAAATTAGTTAAAAATCTAAAATAATGTAGGTAACAAACAAAATATCTATTAAAAGGTCTGTTAAAGTTAATTAGTGACACCGTCGCTGCGACGAAAAAATACAATAAGATTTGTGTTGAATTGTATTTATGTTACTGTTATTTAGGATAAATATTAATAATGTCCAATCATTTTATGAGTAACTTGTTATGCGTAGAATGTGAAAAAAAGTTTCTACTAAATCCAGTAATCAACTGCAATAATCTTTGTTCATTTTTGACATTAACGCCATCTATTGATACTTTAGTGTCATTACAATTGAAGATCGTACTGTAAAATTTTGCTTTTGTGTATCAAATTGTGACTTTAGAAGCTTACACATCAGGTTGTACAACACGACGGGGTTGTCTAGTAAAATCAAGCAGTGAATACGTTTTTCGTAACTACAATAAATAGAAAGACCGGTTGCCACCTCTCTGTCACAAGTTTATCACCTGGAGATCCAGGAGTTGCAGTAAACATAGGAAGCAAGCTATGTTTTCCAGATATTTATATCCGTACTCTAAAAGATCGTATCTTTGCCTATTCAGTGACAGACAGTATTATCATAAAACACATGTTTACATTACATTAAAATTCATTAAAAATTACAAAAATAAAATAACAATTATAGGATATAATTCGAACAATAAATAAACCCTAACAGTTTTTATTTTATTTTATGACTTTATCGACGTGATTAAGATACATAAATTTATAGCTTTCTAGCACTTAGAGCCGCACAAACGGATGGACGCATGGCGAAACTACTAGGGTTCCTTGTAGAACTACAAAACCCGAAACATTACTTTTAGTATTTTACTTGACAACCCTGAGATGTTGTATATCTTTGTTCGTTTCTAAAGTATAATTTAAATCAAATTTCAATCAAATAACAGTAATGTGCAAATATTTGCAATGGACTCTTTTTTTTCACCCAGTTTTTTTTCGATATATTTCAAGTTACTTCTGATTGTTGTTTGTAGTTATATAGTAAGTTATTGTTGTTAAAATAAATAAATAGGGAAGATAGCTGCGACTTGCGAGGTAATACCACCCTAAGGACCCAGGTTTACGTTACTTATATACTATCCCCCTTATTCATAAAACTTAACAAGCCTATGTTAACTAACAAATGCTTTGTCCCTTTCTAACAAATACAAATGTCGAAGTGACAGATAAGGACAAACGAATTTTAGCGGCATTTTAACTAAAATAGGTTTGATTGTCGTTTATGAATAGGGGAATATGTCTTTTTATTGTTAGACCAATTCGTCTACTGGGATGGTAACGCCTGATAAGAAATTTGTATTTTTGGAAAGGAGTTTTGAGATGTACAATGTAGTTAATTATAATGCATGATACCTGTCTAATTATTATAAGTACAACTTTAAATAAATAAGAGCTTAACCGTTAGTATTTTTCTACAGAAAAAAACCGTCATAGTTGATAATGTGTAAAGTTATAATCAATATTGAACGCTGCTTACCAAAGACAGGCTTTTTATGACTTGCCATTATAATAAAAAGGTGACATAGATTTAATTGGTATTATATAGCTGCTTTCTCTTCATTTGTTAATGATAAAAATCACTTAAAACAATCAAGGTTTCAATGATCTTTTATTCTCTTTTTTAAGTTAAAATTGTAAACAAAATATTATTACCTACACTTGTTAAATCTAATAAGTTTATTTGTCAATAGTATTTCTTTGTAAACTTCTACGATCATAATTTACCTCAGACAACTTGTTAAATGATAAAATCAAACGTAGGCTGACCACACAGTTTTATATGTATTTTACTTTTGTTATTAATTTTAATTATTTCCGAATCATGACTACAACACAAACTTAGTTAGGTACTTAACTTAAATTATGTCTACATAGTATATAAACTTGTTTTCAGTAGGTAGGTATACAAAAATAAAAACATGCTACGTTGGTAAATATTTTTCAGAAATAATTTTGGATGCCTATTTTTGTTATTTTAATTTCTTTTAGGATAATTTACAAGTATTCACGTAACTAGAAAATTGTTAATTTACTTTTAGATTACTTACTTACTTAATCATTTTTCTCTTAATTTTCTCTAGTTTCAATAAACAAGGTGAATTTCAACGCTGGTAACACGATTTATAAACAGCGCCACCTAGAGGAGTGCACACTACACTGCGACTTAGCTTTAGTAGATAATTTTCTGTGAACTGAATGTAGAGGGCGCTAAAATGAAATCTGAAGTTATTGTTTCATTTTGTTACAACTTTATCGGTTTGATAATAATTTCATAAAAAAGACATTTATTTTATGTAGAGGTATTAAATTTTCCTATCGACAAAAAAATTACAGGTTTTGTTTAATATGCAATGTTCCTCTGTATGTACCTACATACTTATGTAAGAAAGTTATCTTTTAATTTTGCAAGATGTTTTAAGATTACGTGTAAAATAATTCTAGTTAATTTTTCGGTCAATCGTTAAATAAATAGCTAAATAGGTACAAGTGACGGTTGAGGTTCATCCTAATTATTCTGCCACAACCAGATTGATCCCATAATACCGCATCCTCTCTATAAATATCCAGTTTCACACAACCTGATTGATCCCATAACACCGCATCCTTTCTATAAATATCCAGTTTAACACAAGCAGATTGATCCCATAACACCGTATCATCTCTATAAATATCCAGTTTCACACAACCTGATTGATCCCATAACACCGCATCCTCTCTATAAATATCCAGTTTCACACAACCTGATTGATCCCATAAAACCGCATCCTCTCTATAAATATCCAGTTTAACATAACCAGATTGATCCCATAACACCGCATCCTCTCTATAGATATCCAATTTAACGCAAGCAGATTGATTCCATAACACCGCATCCTCTCTATAAATATCCAGTTTAAAACAACCAGATTGATCCCATAACACCGCATCCTCTCTATAAATATCCAGTTTAACACAACCAGATTGATCCCATAAAACCGCATCCTCTCTATAAATATTCAGTTTGAGCAGAGCCGAACCCCTTGCTTAAGCTTGCAAAATGTAGGTACGCAATGTGGCGTCAATTAAGATAAATAATAACTAAATAAATAAAATACCTATGATGAAACAATAGACACCAACCTGATCTAGTCCCAAACAAACTAATAAACATACTTATTAGATAGATACACACATAAATACATATTAAACGTCCAAGACTCTAGAAAAAACATTTATATTATTCATACAAATACCAGCCCCGACCGAGTCTCGAACCTGAGATCTCAAGTTTCGTTCAGATTCTCTAACCGCTTGGCTATCAGGTCCTCAATCCCTTTTTTCTTTTCAAACAAAACTAGATTATTTATTAATTTTATTGTAATTTTTTTCTTCAATTTTAATAGGTACAATTTGTAGTGTCAATTTACAAAATAGCATAAATATACAATAAACTACGCTAGTCATTTATAGGTGCGATATTTTCTACAAGCTGTTAATGGTATTGATATTTTTATTTTAAACGACAATATGTATTACTTACACAAGTTTTTTTATCTGTACTTAACAATAAAATAGTAAAACGAATTAGCATTTTATTTCACTAGTTCACTTTCATACGTTAGCTCATCATCATACTTCACCTAAACCACAGTACCCTTAGTGTAAGTTTTCGGTTATAAAATAAGTCTCGATTGCGTTAAAATCTCAATTTGTATGGAAACACGAACTTCGCAAACGTTCCGCTAGAGGCGCTGTTCGTTTCCATACAAATTGAGATTTTAACGCGAACGCGATCGAGACGTATTTTGTAACCGAAAACTTACACCAAGGGTACAGAATAGATAATTAGTACAAGTAAGTACCTAAGCTATCCCCGTACCTAAGTGATCCCACACCGGTGATGCTCACAGGATTTTCCCGCTACTGAGGTACAGTCACCAGCATTAATATCTGCCACAGCTGAGAGTGCAAAATATCTGACAAGTCCTTCCGGCTCTAGAAATAGAAACGTGTGTATCAGATATTTATGCACGCTAGTTGTGTCAGATTTTGGTGCTGGTGACTGTAACATAATAATAATTGTATCTTGGAAACATACATGAATGCATTGCATGAATGGCAATCTAACAAAATATACAACTACCTACATGACCACAAAAACGTTAAACGTATTTTTTTAGGTAACACATTTCAACGATGCCGATGGCCGTAATTGGAATTAATAAGAAGAGCTGTGCAACTCTTTTCTATCGACGAACTATCGACGCTTAAAATAAAAAGGTTTATAGGGGAGACTGACGACAGTTGTGACAGAGGAAAGTAGTGACAATGTCGATTTTTAGTCTAGTCTAGTCTCTAATGGCTCGAAATCATTCCATTGCCTGTAATTTTTTTGAAAAAGGAAAAGCCACCTTCTGTCTTGTATTTCGTGTGTGAACTGTTTTTGCTGTCGTTACGAAATACTTCCATATGTGTTAATATGAGTAGTAAAGTTCTATTATAACAAATATGTAATAGCATTTTGCTGTTGTAAAATAGCGGATGCAGTGAGAGTTGTTCTCATTCAGTTAATAACTGGTTTTTCACTATAATAGTGTCATTATAGTGCGTTATTTCACTATATTGGATAGTTGAGACAACAAGTAGAGGGATATATAATATGATGTTGTTTGTACAGTCGATGTTCAAAGTAAGAGACCTATAAAAAAATTGGTAAGTATTTTTTCTACATCATGTCACGTATAGGGAGTTATGTTCTCATCGAGTTGACCGTAACTATATTATAATCCACATTTAGTCACGTCATTATAATAGGATTATAATTATCATTGGACGAAATCCAAACTAAGCGAAGCTTGTACAATCGAGTTCATAAATTTGTGAGCATAAATTTGATCAAAAATATCTGAACACGCCTCTACGCCGTTAACAATAGAGTCGTGTTCAGATATTTTTGATCAAATTTTCGCTCACAAATTTATGAACCTGAGTGTACCACGGGCAAACCTACTTACTTAAATATATAGATAAATGGGATCCTTTCGACTGCCATAGTCTTATAATTCATAATGTAATGTTTGTCATAATTATTGTAAGGCATAATTTTGATTCATGACAATTCTGAAAAATAAATGGTTTCAGAGAAAAAAAGAGTTCAAACATTACATTATGACAAACAATACATTATGACTAACAATTTTCTACCATTCGATATAGACCCATAGATAAATACATAATTTTAAACCTCTAGAACTCTATTGCAAACAATTTCGTATTATTCATACAAGTTTCTGCCCCGACTGTGGAACGAAACCATTGACAAACCCTGGTACAGTCAGAAGCAGATGTGAATGAGCGTGGATGAGCTCAGAATGGTCTACCTACACACAATTTAACTCTACTGCTAAGGTAATAAGAGAGTGTTTAGATAATTTATTTAAGCACCACAATTGCTCATCTGCGTCTGCTCCTGAGTGTACTTATCTTTGCCACAGTGGAAGATGTATTTGTATTGTATTGTATTGTAACTATTTATCCTACTAATATTATAAATGCGAAAGTTTGTGAGTGAGTGAGTATGTTTGTTACTCCTTCACGCTGAAGCAGCTGGACGGATTTGGATGAAATTTGGTATGCAGATAGCTGGACATTCGGAATAAAACAGGCTACTTTTAATTCCGATATTCCGACGGGATAGGGATAAAATCTCGAAACAACAACCGCTGAGCTTAGAGTCATGAAATTTGACATGATTAATTACAGTTAACAAGAGAAAGAGATGCTTATAACAAAACCCATCCAATACCTATTCAGTACCGTGTTAGGAAATCACAGTTGCCGTTTCATTGCAAAAAGGTTCTATGTAGGTTCAATATTCACTTCCTGCGACTGTACTGAGCCACTTACCCGCTAAACGCGCGTTAACACAGCGTGACAAAATTATCACTAAATTACCCTTTGTGGGGGACAATAGGAGAAATTTCTCATTGTACCCCTTCTACTTACCAACGTTTATATAAACATATCGCACCTTCACACGTTCCAAATTTAAATTATCGCGAAAATGTTCGTGTGTTTTTTGTTTTTCGGTTTCGTTTTTGGTTTTAGTGAAACAACTGACAGTCGCCATTTTGGCCAGAGTCAGTTGGGCGGATTCCCGAAATGGCGGATGGCTGGTATCAAAAGGGGGGATAACGCGAAGTTCTGGCCTCAGAAAGAGAATAGATGTAAGTTAAGTAATTAAAATACATTTCGCAGATACACATAAATACGCGTTTTTTGAGCAGTCTGTTTAAAGCGAATCATTTTGCTAAAAAAAGTCGCGATTTAATGTATTTACTTTTTTAAGTTTCGAATGGTATCTCAGAAAAATTAGGTTACCTACTGCATGTACCATCAGCCAAATATGTGGTCTACCACACTAAAGTTGATAATCGTTTGAATGTCATAAAAATAATGATGCCACAAAATAGATGTGTCTGTCAAATTTAAAGTTTGACATATCAATTTGATAGGAACTTCTTCAAAAATTGATAGACCACTTATTTGGCCGATGGTACCTACTTGTTGACGAAAATCGCAAGCGAATGTCTCATGATTTTATAAAAAATATTTTTAATTGTGCATAATCCTTTTAAAAGTAATAGCTATAATAATATCATTTTGGGTTTAACTTGGCAGATACAATCTGCATCAATATCTGACACAGCAAATCGTGCATAAATATCTGATACGACTCTATTTCTAGGGCCGGTAGGACCTGTCAGATATTTATGCATGCTCCGCTGTGGCAGATATTTTAATGCAGGTGTACAGTCAATACTCAATATTTTATTGCTTTTCCACAATGTTTGGTTACAGATCTTATAAGGAAATTATGTGATCATCTTGGACCCTGTTGGGCACAGCAATATTTATACAAAGTCAAACAAATTTAATCACGTACCAGGATGAAGAAGTTCACTTTGTGCTACTAAATATGGCATGATATGTTGACATACCACACTTTTGACAGTTGTCAATGCAATCATAGTGGTATTATTTATTAAATGAATATAATTTTATTAAGATAGAAATAGATCAAAACGCAGAAATAATACTTAATATTACAAACTAAATTAAAAACTAAAAGTAAAATAAGAGTATAGGTGAAAAACTTAAGTAAAGGACCTGTTGCATTATAGTTACTTGTCCATATAAACAAATTGACGTTCCAAATTCGCAAAATGACTTAAGCTCCATATCAATTCTGTGCACTACATACAACAGGTCCTTTACTTAAGTTATTTACCTATAACTAATAACTAAACTATAAACTAGAAAAAATTAGTAAATGGAACCCCCCGCGGCATGGACAAAAAAAAGTTCCATCCTATACATGAATCAGTTTGTTCGACTGTACATAGGTAGGTATACTCAGTCGCACAAAATTTGGCCCACACTACATAAGAAAATTATTGTAATAGATTGTATTACGCCTATTTAATTTAAAAAATATATATTAATGTACTTCACTTATGTCACAGTATTTGTATTCGAAATGTTGACATACGTACAGTCAACGTCCTAAATTAGTGATCACGTTTGTACCTTGTCACTTTAACGTCATGTTTGAAAAGCCATACGAAATTGTGTAACGACTGAAAGCGACAAGGTACAGAAACGATCACTGATGACGTTGACTATACGATCACTGCTGTTAATCTCCATTAAAAGAACTCAACCGCTCCCCACCAAAATTACCTATTGCATACATTTGAGGGCCAGATTCATCATCATCAGATCAGTAAATTTTGTAACTGTTTCCAAGGCTCAGAACCGGTTTATAAAATAGCGGTAAACACCGGTTTATTTCGGTTTAACTCCGAACTTTCATAAGAACGCGAACGTTTTTAAGAACTTAACTTTAACCTAAATAAAACTGTTTATTCGACGAGTGACAGCTGGTCGGCCGGCAGCGGGCGGCGACGTTTATCCTGCGCCAGAATAAACCGGTTCTTATTGTTCTAAACCGGTTAATTTGACAAGAACTTTATGGAAATGCTGCCCTTAAAAACCGGTTTAAAAATAACGGTTTCCCGAACGAAACCAAAATCAAAAGGTTTTGCGCCAAGTACATGATGACTACATAATACGAATGTTTGTTCTGGAGTCTTGGACATTTAATATGTATTTAAGTATTTATTTATCTATATAAGTATGTTTATCCGTTGCCTAGTACCCATAGTACAAGCTTTGCTTAGTTTGGGACTTGAATTGGTCTCAAGTGTCCCATGATATTTATTTATTTACATGATAACAGTTTGGAAATTTAACCGGTATCCGAGCCTTGACTGTTTCTAGTCCTGTCCATCTTCACGGTGGTAACGTTTCCCAACGGGGGATGCGCGGGCGCATCCGGCGACAACGGCACGTGCATGGCGGCGCGGGAGTGCTCCGCCCGCGGCGGGCAGGCCAACGGACAGTGCGCCGGCGGCTACGGGCTGTGCTGCGTGTGTGAGTACAAACTGATGCTTGTCTGATCCCACGTTACCAGACAACTTGGACCCCTTTCCTTCCTTCTCTTTATCATCATCAGTTTTGGCAATTCATTCATCAGATTTGGGACAGGTATACCAGTAGGCCTTGCCACCCTAATAAAGTATCAAAGTATAAAGTATCAGTTCATGCGTGCGGCGGGTGCATGCGTACCGGCGCCAATCGTCGCGCACACATTTAAGCCACGCGATGTACTTTTATTTGTAGTCAACTTACCTACTTCTCCTATTTTACTATGGCCCTAGCGTAAATACGCCCATTATCATCACCGTCATATGAGCCGTAGGACGTCCACTGTTGGACATCCTCCCCCATACACCTCAAGTTGCTTCGGTTGGAAGCAGTCCGCATTCATCGTGAACCCCCCGCTTTAACTAGGACATCTAACCATTTCATTGGTAGACGTCCTACGCTGCGCTTGTCAATCCGCGATCTCCATTCGAGAATTTTTCTGCCCCAACGGCCATCTCTTCTCCGTTTTCCCTTATGATGTGGAAAACGCGTTTTATGCATTTAGTTCTCTTCGGTGAAAAAGTTGTTGGGCTCGCTCATAAGAGATATAGTAAAGCCTCATAAGAGATATAATAAAGCACACGAGTTCTCTCGTTGCCAACGTGGGACACCACGGGACCATGAAGTGATACCAGGATGCCTATACTAGCCAACCTGGGGTGACGAGATGTGGTGTCAATTGAGTATTGCAGAATAAAAGTAGAGCTCAGTTACTGCTATACGAGTCAAATCGAACATTGCATTTAGAGACTATGGTCCGTGACACCCGTATACCTAAACTCCAATTCAATAGAATCTGGCAATCCTGTAGACACTTACAGCTTACTAATATGAACACCGGGCTGCCTAAGGCTTTGTGATGTGACTATTATTCTTTTTTGATTCCTTTTAGATGATAATCACAACAACAGGGACATATATAATCAAGCGTGCCCACGTCAGGGTGTCTTAAATGTGTAGAAAATTGACAGATTCTATTGAATTGTACATTAAACGTTTTTTTGCAGTTATGACGTCATGTGGCAGTACTACGTCAGAAAACGGGACATACTTCGTCAACAGTGGTTACCCTTCGTCCTTTGACGGCACTGGATCTTGTGAACTCACGGTGGCGAAGGCACATCCTGACGTTTGTCAGATCAGGTACGGCTGTGGCCAGAGACAGTGTGTGGCTGTCAGCTCCTAAACACCTTTTTTAAAGAAAGAAAGAAAGAAAATATTACTGTTTCTTGCGAACTAAATCAAAACACTACTTCTTGATTGCAATGGATTGGATATTATAATAATGAAAATAAAATAATTAAAACAATTAGAAATGCTGGCGCAACCAATCTAACGAGAATTTAACAGAGCAACTGATTATGATGAGTTCCGTCAGACGGATTGCGCAGACATCCAAGACACAAGAACAAACATTATAAAACTAAAAAGGTATAGGGATTATTAGACAGGATTTGACTACGCTCCTCCTAGGTCTTTAGGTACACTTCAGAGGATACCAACTCGACCAAAAAAAAGTTGTCTATTGTACAACCAACGCTCTCTGTTCCAGGCTAGACTTCACTCGGTTTACCATAGCTGGGCCCGAGCAGTTGAACCACGTCTGCAACCAAGACCAGTTCATCGTGTCAGGAGGCAACCCTATCCCAGCCATATGCGGAGTTAACCAGGGAAGTCATAGTTGAGTATACGATCTTCAAGACTTCATCATCATGTCAGCCGAAATACGTCCACTGCTAGACATAGGCCTCCCCCAAGGCTCTCCACTCAGACCGGTCTTGTGCTTTTCGCATCCACCGCGATCCCGCGATCTTAACTAGGTCGTCGCTCCATCTTGTTGGAGGCCTACCACTTAGACTTACCGCCTAGACATCATAGTTACATCCTAATAGACCTCATGGACAAGATGGAGCGACGACCTGGCTAAGATCGCGATTATTCTTTTTTGATTCCTTTTAGATGATAACTGTAACAACAGGGGCATACATAATCAAGCGTGCCCACGTTAGGGTGTGTTAAATGTGTAGAAAATTGTCAGATTCTATTGAATTGGAGTATAGTGAAAACAATTGATTCCAAATTTGTTAGACATGGTTAGAAAATACGGCCTCCGGTTGACGTGTATAAGTATTTTTTTCTTCAGTGTACATAGACGCTGGCATTGGAACGACGAATCCCGTCAAATTGACATTCGTCACCAGCGGAACCCCCTTCGAGAGGATGTGGAAGGTCAAGGTCACTCAGATACCCTGCAGCACTATATATAAAGGTTCGTTAGATTTGTGACGTAATCACACGTGCAAAACGGAATATTATTGTATTATTTATATTAAATGTTTTGTTCCTCAATAAATTATTTATATATTTTGTACATTATTAAGTCCCTTAACAAAGGACATTATAACAAAAGTGTGATACCGAGTGTCTTTAGTCCCATTTCGAAGCCAGATTTAGTAGGTAGCTGCGAAAAGGGAAAATCATTCTTGGTATGAAGCTGGCTACAAAAAAGAAGCCCGCTTTAAATACATAATTGCACTTTGAGAACGTGACTGTCACTAAACAAAATTTGTCGTCTCTCAAAATGACACTGAAACCTTTAACTTTAAAGCATCGTTTAGTGATTCGATTTGTGACATTCGAACATGGCGGATGTAGACAATATCTAATTTTACTATTTCTGTTTCTTTGGCTAGTTGAAGTATAATTTTGATAGTGTTTTATGCGGTGATTAACCTTAACAGTGAACAGTAATCACAAAATTCTATATTGTGCAAGTTGTCTCCTCGTGGTTTCTGGAATTTTACTATCGTTACAAAAACTTCAATCACCGTACAACGTTGCGTCTCGAAAGAGAATACTTAGACACTGGCGAAATTGTCCTATTAATTAGGAAAGAAAAGCCATATTTGAAAAGAGAAGAAGAGAGCATCGTTTAATTTTGCAAGCTGGCATAGTTTATTTAGTAACAGTCTCGTTCTCAAGGTGCGATATATAGCCAGATAATACTCCCGATTCGCAATTGCAATTCCCATTTCGTAACTAGCTACCCAAATTGGCTACGAGATGGGAAAACAAAATTCCTATTTCGTAGAAAGCTACAAATTTGGCTGCAAGATGGGACATAGCCCTAAGTGTGTGATGCACAATTATGCGACATTTTTATTGAACGACAGTGCAGTTCTACGAAGTGACAGTGTGCGATATATCACTGTTCGACTGTACGCCACTAAAACCAAATATCTGACACAAGAAAGCTTGCATAAATGTCTAATACACTACGACTCCATTTCTAGGGCTGGAAGAACGTGTCAGATATTTTTGCGCGCTACGCCGTGGCAGATATTACTGCTGTACTATTAAATGTGTGGCCTGTAATACGAGCAAAAAATTAAAACATAGATCGTCCTCGTTAAACTGAACAACATTAGTTGAGCGACTTTTAAAATAATGGAGTCTTTCCTTTTTTCATACAAATTAAATACCACCATCAATGTACGCCATCCTAGAACACAACTGACGTCGCCTGTCACGCTACAAACATCAAGCATTTTGCTTTACATTGCTTTTGCGAATAAACTTAAAAATGTAATAAAAAATAAAAAACTAATTTATAACCTAACCAACAAAAATTTGGAAATTCCCCGACATTGTCAATTCAAAGTTCAATATCTCAAAAACAGCTAAACCGATTTTGATAAAACATGTTTAAGAACAATACCTACAAACTCTGCTTTCAAAAAAAAACCGCATTCAAACCGGTTCACCCGCTTAAGAGCTACGGTGCCACAGACAGACACACAGACATACATAGCGGTCAAACTTATAGCACCCCTTTTTTTGCGTCGGTGGTTAAAAACAGGTTTGCTGTACTTTCTTTCCTCTACTTCCATTCCGTGCTTGTAACCTTCCAGCGGACGAAGGTTGTCTCCAGTACTACACAGGCGTGTCAGGACAGCTGCGTTCCTTCAACTATGATCCAGCATCAGGCCTGCAACTCAGCAACCAAGACTATGGCATCTGTATCAGGATGGAGAGGAACTTCTGCGGCATTCAGTACTCTGCGTGCCCTGACACAGGTCTGTTAGCAATATCAAGTATAAGTATACTAGGTATTTGACTTTTTTTTTCTATGACAGTTAGTTCTCGAGATACGCAGCAGTTAAACGACACATATTTTGATTTTTGTTAGGGTTTTATAATCTAAAAAGCCGTGATTGGTAGTAAATAAGCTAAAAAGACGTTATGTATCATTAGCCGCTTTATATCATGCCTAAAATATAACACTTTTCTAAGCTAAAAAGCGCTTATCGATTATTCATACTTTAAAAAGCGGTTAAGTTCGTTTAACGAGGTTTTAATGAATTGTCATAGCTGAATTTACATACTTGTTTATAAGCTTAAAAGCAGTATTCTTTAAATTATACTCTATAATTACGTTAAGGGATCTTAGCCGCCTTTTTGCCTATAACACTTAAATACATTACGTAATACATTTAAATGTCAATAAAGCGGTGACCGCCTTTTTACTTCAGTGTCATAAGGTTGATATTTGTTCGATCATATTTTTAAAGCGGCTAAATAGCAATAATAAGTAAAAAAGCGGCTAGATTTTTGTCAATCCTTACTATTATAAAGGGGAAAGTGAGTTTGTTTGTTTGTTTGTTACGCTTTCACGCCGTAACGGAGCGACGCATTGTCGTGATTTTTAGCATAGAGATAGTTTATGGTCCCGAAAGTAACATAGGCTACTTTGAATCCCGGAAAAATGCACAGTTCCCGAGGGAACAGCGCGCGATAACCGAACACCACCCGGGCGGAGCCGCGGGCAATAAAAGCTAGTGCTTAATTTTATTAAAAATTAATAAAAACTACTACTACTACTAATTACTAGAACTAATTTATAATTATAATATGCATATTTTGTATCGTTATGTTCATACTTGGCAATAAAGAGTTTATTATTATTATTAACTTAAGTATTTAGTTTTTGGTTAACGTCAATAATGTTACCTTAGTAGTTTTGTACCTAGATTTAAGTACAATTTAGGTTTTGGGTGAACTTTTGAAATCTTTTTTTTACGTAATTTCGGTGGGCATTATTTTTTTAATTTTTGGTGAAAATAATCACTCGTTGAAATGCTCTTCTGGATTAGGATTTCAATGATACAAGAAGCACCTACTTGTATTTAAATTCAATAACTATATACGTGTACATATCCGTGTATAACTTATGTTAATAAAGTAAAGAATTAAAGTTTTAAATTATTATTTTAAGTTAATCTTAGTTCCCAATACTTATTTGAATGTAGGTTCGATCAAAATAAATCGAATGTCAAATCGGTTCGCTTGACCTTTCAAAATTCATAATTTGCGAAGTCGCACTTGCACCTACTGTTAAAGACAGACATACCTATACTAGCATGCTCATTATCAGACGCGTTCATACTTGCTATCATCATTCGTCCTTCCTCCCCTACCTCAAGTAGTAGGTACACTGAAAGATAGCAGGGTGATCCATATAGACAGCATGCTACTAAAAAGCATACCTACTTTAAACATCTCATAAACATACACGCTCGTATCACAGTAGTAATTGCTCATCAGATTTTGTGCTAGTAATGAGCATAATCTATCTGTACCTTTATATTTCACGTGAGCAAAACGCGAGTGAGCGAATCAGTTTCACGTGAAACTACCGTTAAATTCATTCATGATGACCATAATAAAATATAAATATAAAATACCACCGGAATTACAGCACCGAATATTACGACGACAATGTATCTTTTGCGATTACTGCTAAACTGTATACATCAGTACTATTAGCTCTATTCTGTGAAATAATAATCAAAACAACTAATAAGTAAAAATATAAACATTCAATTGAAATCTTTGTACTCGTGTATCGCACAACTGGAATCCACTGAAATTACTTTTAAGATGACTAAAACAAAACACATCACGCGAAAGGCTTGTACTTACCTACTTACTGATAGGCACACAAAATTCGGTAGTTGGAGGTTCATTCAGCGTGACAGCTAAAGCACAAGTAATGTAATTTTCCAGAAAAATGCGAACATAGTGATATGATCTTTCACCATTAAGATATTAGCAAGTATTTGTGCAAATTGATATCGGTAGCTAGACGACATTTACAAAGTGATCCACCTATCTTTTAATTTTAATTAGGAAAATGACTCCTAGACACAAAGTTATGGTCAATTGATTCAACAAAACCGCGCGTGGGACAGGCTTCACAGACTTAAAATTCCGCTAGCGTATATAAAATCGACTTGTGACGGCCAAAAAAGTTCTCTGAAAATTCACCCTTTTTTATATCTCATTTATAAACTTTAGAGAAGTAAATAATGTTCAATAATCATAATGTTAATTGAAAGTATCAATTTAGAAGTTTTTTTATTTTTGAACAATAAATAGTTGATTTTTATATAGTACGCCTTTTAATTTTTTGTCATTACCGCTTCTCACGCAGCATAACTCTTAATAATTGTAGTCCTATCATAACCTAAAATGCCGTTATTTACAGAGTGACTCACGTATTACGGCTTTTTAATGTATTGAGAGTAAACATTTCTGTTGCTTGATAATTTTGATTAAAAAGTTAAAAAAACATCTAAGCTTTAAAACGGTTAAGATACTTTAACTTCATTTTTATTTATAACGCAACGTACATGTTCTACTAGCAATAATAGACAATACCGCGGCTATCCGTAGTAACGACCTTCTAGTGTATTAATCGCACCTAACTTTCATTTAAAATAACAACACTAAAAAAGTTATGTATAATACTAAGCTTAAAAGTCGCTAAGGTATAGCTAACGGCCTTTTAACTTATTATTCTTCGTCGAATAATATTCACAAATCCTAAGCTATAACATAAAAGCCTCCATAATTAATACTATTTATAATTTTTTTCAATGAAAATATATACATAAAAAGGCGTGATTTTTTACCTAAATTTTAATGTAATCAGAATTTTTGTATGTCAATTTATGCCAGAGATACAGGTAATTTAAATTTTGAAAAGTTTTTGCCGTTTTTCTCGAAAGTTACTTTTGTCACTTTGCCGCCTTCTTCGGTAGGACGGCAGAAGTGCCTATACTTACCTATACTTGCCCGAATTTCATTTGCCCGAATATCACTTGCCATACCAACGTTTGCCATAAAATATGTAGAACCGCGCTGTTTTCAGGATTTTTTTTTTAAATATAAAATGCAGTAGGTTAGGTTAGGTTAGTTTAATATCGACTCTGAAGAAATTACTATTTCAGAAATAAATTACTTTATGCCAAATGAAAATACTAGAAAACTATATTCGGGCATATGAAAATTGGGCAAACGATAGAGAACTGTTAGTGACATGTCATCTAACCGGTAAAAATTGATGAGCCTTATTCAAAGTTTGTCATGTTTGTTTTTTAAGTGAACAACCGCTCCCGCGCCTTCACGATATCGGGAAACAGCAACGGTCCTGTCAACGCGATGGTTGGCTCCGGTGTTGGGCCCAACAGTTGCGCTAATGATTGGTTGTTGGTGCCATGCGCGTCCAATGTTGGCCGCGTTCAACCTGCGCAAGCGTTGTGCACGGACCGCATATGCGGAGGGACATTCTCTGCTGAACTTAGCATGCAGGCGTCTTCTGTTATGAGTGAGTTCAATGCCCTAGCTTAGCCCTAGCCTAGGGCTCTACTAGGGTAATAAAAAAATATCAAAAATTTATCTGACTACAAAAAACCATGAAAACAATTTTCTATTAGTTTGAAATCGGTCGGTTCCTCAGCACGAGCCAGCAGGAGAGGATCTATAGTAATATACCTGACCGCACTTTATATTGGACTTCAATCACTCCTGTTGGCTCGTGCTGAGGCACCGACCGACTTCAAACTGGTAGAAAACTGTTTCCATGGTTTTTTGTAGTCGATTAAATTTTTTGTTAGGTATAAAAATTTTTTTTACACTTTTTAGTGTAAATAATCTAAGATACAATAGTTTAATATCAATTGCTCATCACCTTTTACGAAAGATTGCTTTTTCCGATGCAGAAACGTTAATTATTGAGGAATCCTGGTGTTTCACCACCCGTTTTACCATAATAATATGCATTACGAAGAGCATAAATCGTTTAGCAACTGTGTCAAAGTAATTAAAATTTAACCTGTGAAATACTTGTTATTGAGTAGTAACTCCGATGGTCAACTGTGGTCTTCATCATCAGTTTCATTTCACCAAATGATGATTTTCAATTGCAAATATAGGTACGAGTTAGTACTAAATAAATACAACATTTGAAGAGTTCCCTCGATTTCCTTAAGATCCAATCATCAGATGCTGATTTGGTACTTATGGAATGTTTGTATTGTATTGTATTATCTGATGCAGTATGTTGTGACGGTTCGTGTTGTGTCGCATCAAAACTATAGAGAGGGAGAGAGACAAAGAGCATCATAACTAGACATCGGATTATATGCATTTGCATGTTTGCATATGCAAATAATTATACTTTTTTAGCGTTATTGCATATTTCGGTACTTTTTCGTTGACAGTGCATTAGGCGTAATGTATTATGCTGTCGAAACGTTCAAACTATCTACGAAAATCTTATTTTTGTTGAAATAACGCCACCAGTAAAAAAATACCCTGACTTTAATGGAACTTTGGACAAAACAAAATTACCAAAATTCATCAAAAAAATATCAAATGATCAACATGTTCCCATTTAGCTGCAGAAATAGAAAATATGTATAATACATATAAATATAATGTGAAAATAATGTAAATTGTTAATAATGAATGGTTTTTGATTGTGCATATTTTGTGCATATTTCGCCCTTTTTTAGTGCATATTTGCATGCATATATTGGCATTTTGATAGTGCATATAATCCGATGTATAATCATAACACAACAGCTTTAGCCTATGCACGGCCTAAAGTAATATTAACGAAGATAATGAGGTAATATTTTGGGGAGAATGCTGGAATTGACAGTCTCCGTGAATGCAACCGTGGACGAAAGCTAGTAATAAAAGATTACATTGTATTTTTCAGGCACAGTGAAACCTTTTAGATTATGGTTCCATACAGACAACGTGGAGGCGCCTTTAGACATAGGCAACAGAGGATTCTGTCTGAATTATATACAACAGCCGTGTACCAATAATGTTATGTAAATATTAGTAAATAATGTACCTTATATTTTTACTTTTGTGTAATAAAACGATTCAAAACTATGTAGCTTCTATGAATATTTATTTTCGCGCCATCTATGAGTAAGCCTGAGAACTATAACAAGTGAGAAACAACATGACTGCATGTTACATGTTCGTACGCAAAAAGTTTCAATGTAGATTAGTAAACTTTGCCTTTAGAACGGTTTTTGTATACAAAGTACTGATTTTGTTACTTTTATTTTTCAAGGCAGAATGACCTGATTCAACTTGATTGAGCCGCCATCTATTCCAAATGCGACTAACTAACAAAACTGGAAGGGTGTTAAGGAACGTCTTCTACCTGTATCGACCACTAGTTCCAGTATAAAAAGTTAGATGGCGCTATAATAAAACTACCACGAATTATTCTGAAAGTGTAAAAGATCTAATGAGTTTGTTGGGGTATTCAGAAAAAAATTTGCCCGTTTTGAATTATTCTTAATTTTCCATACATAATTTATTAGTCAGTTTTGTGACGGTCCATACAACATGGTATGGTCAGGAATGTAACTGTGTCACAAAACTGTAAATTTTATTAAAAGAGAGACACTTTTTTTCTGAGTAGAAATAACCCAAAATTTGTTAGGTTTAAAAAAAGTACATGGTTGGTACATTTTTTTCTGAAAATGCCCTTGTACGTGATTCAAATTACGCCATCACTTCCATTTATAGTAGGGGGCCATCCATAAAGTACGTCACACTAGTTTTGACCCTTTTAGAATCCCACCCTTGTCACACGTATTGCTATGAAATTTGCAATTATTTTGTTCCTGTGTCACAAAACGCTTGACCCCCCCCCCCCTTAATGTGTGACGTACTTTATGGATGACCCCTAGGCACTAACAACCAAGTGCAGCTTAGGACGTCTACCAACGAGATGGACGGGGATAGCCGGTTCACTGTGGACGCAGGCACTTCCAACCGAAGCAACTGAAGATGTATGGGGGAAGCCTAGTATGTCGAACAGTGGATGTCCTGGATAGAGAGAGAGAGAGAGAAAGATACATCACATGGAAGGAAATTAAAAAATAACATCAAACAGTATAAATTGGGCCCCACTCAGCATAATGTTACGGCAAGCCGCAACGCTGTTTTTCAGTGGGACCCATATGGGATATGATGTGGAGAGTGGATATGGTGACGATGATGATGACTTAGTACCAAGAGTATCTAAGTTATGCCTCGGACAGACATGACGAAACTATAATTTTGACTGTTAACAGGTCACGATTCATTAAAATTCTTTGAATCAAATAACTGTCGAGAGTAATTTTATGGGCTCCAATACCTTACTAATAGGGTTTCTTGATAAATCTATCGCCCTTTGTGTTTAATCTAGAATGATCTAGATTTTTTTTTGACAAAAACCTTGAGTTATTAAGGCGCTTTAAGTCGCCAGACGTTATAAAAAGCTAAACTGTGTTTATACGTTTTCTCGATAGTAAAAAATGTATAGGTAATGTACATAATTTGACGTTAGAAAAAGTTTTAAATTAATTATTTCTTATATTAATAATTATTGTGGAAACTCTATAAAAGTCTAAATATATGTTAGGTATATACCACCCAAATCTCAAATTTGCTACTTTTTTGTACGTGACATTGTTACTTACATGGCATTGCGTCATCGGCGGTAGAGGAAATTTAAGCAGTATTATCTAGGAAAGTTCAAAACCCTACTCCACGCAAGTTCAACCATTTTCTACCATAGTTTACTTAGATGACATCGTCAGAAAATTTGTTTCCGTTAAAAAAATCACTTTTAACCTAAGCTTTTTTGTTGACAGTACTTTTTATTTACTACGTATAGACCTACTTGAATTGTCATGCAACACCAAATTTCTATTTCCGACCACAGGAGTGGGATCAAAATGAACTTGCAAAATTTGGCCTAAGAACATTAAACAGGGCAGTTAAACACCTAAAAGCTTGTAAATTATCTTTTCTTAAACATGCTCGGAAATGTATGAGTTAATGTCACGAAATGGAGACATGAAGTTTCTCATTTATGGCTCCCTACCGCCTCCCTACATAACTTCTTGGTCTAGGCCATGAATAATGTATGAAAATCCTTTATTGTCCGCTGCTCTAACTTTTTAAATTTGCTTACTAACATTAAACTGACAAAGGAAAAATTATAAACAGCCAACCACCACTACTCTGTAAGCATTTGCAATATTGCGATGTGATTCGATGCGATGCATACATGGATGGATGGATGGATAGATGAAATATTTCCTCACATTGTTTTAGAAAAGCACTATACAAGCCTCGGTCAGAACAGGAATTGCTGGACTCGGTTTGTCTAACTCGTCCATCAATCCCTTACTTCGTGGCCTCTACAGTAATGTACTAATTTTACACAGTTATGTTACTTACTGTTGTCTCAGGTAAAGCCATCGTTTTAGACTATAGTTAATGGCCAGTATAGAGTCATCAATGACTCACGATGGTCACTAGCTTGTTAAAATACCAATGAAATTTATACGACGTCAAAGTTATTTTAACAAGACACTGGTATTTGCTACTGTGAAATTCGATTTTCGGCCGCCATTGATTTTATCTGTTGATGAATCACATGAATCACTTAAAATTGAGCCCTCACATGCGTATGAGTAGCATCTTATAGGTAGAGTCAGTCACGATGACGCGTGCCGTGGTTCTTATCACAATGTCGCTAATGTCTAATTTTGACAAAACCACGCGTCTTCGTGGATACTAATATTAAGTATACTTAAACGCGAAAGTTTGTACGAGTAAGGATGGATTTATGTAACTCATTCACACAAAAACTACTGAACGGATTTGCATCGATGGTGGTGATAGATGGGTTCGTGTGATTTTTGTGTGTTCTTACAGTGTGGAGGTAAATGAACTGCATGAACACACATTTCTTGCACGTAGCTATGATAAGGTCGCGGGTGAGCAAAGTAATGAGGGCTATCGTTTTTTCTCTCACTAGATGGCGCCACTGTTGCGTGAGGTTTTTAAAAGTCTGTTATGACGGCCGTGAAAACAAAGTTTAGATTAAAATCATATTTAATACATCGTAAAACAGTATCATAAACATATTAAGCAACCACAGTATTGCATAATCCCGATTTGTTCGTAAAAAAGGGAGGGCAAAAGTTTCCGAAAGACAAAACTGTCTCAAATTACAGACGTTCATTGCCCCGTATCGCATAATTGCCATAATTAATTTCAGGTAATGCAAAATATTCACAAAATTATTCTAATTATAAAAAAACCCGCGTAGCTCACCCAAAAACTATGAGATTTGACATTTCGTTGACCTCACGCTACACTAGCGCCTCTAGCGGAAAATTCATTCGCGATAGCCCCCATTGTCTCACTACTAAACTGGGCTTAACACTAAATCGAGATTACATATTTTCCAGCAATTAGTGAATGAAAACACGGTAAATATTGTAGAATCAATATATTAAATTTCCATGTATAAATAAGTTTTTATAATGCTATAACTACGGTCTATAAAGTCTGGCCATTGATATTTAATTTACTGGTAGAAATCCCTTAAAGGGATAAGTTCGAAATTCGAACATGTGAGTAACTCTACGTTTGTTTATTGTACTTGTTAATTTATTTTGTACAATAAAGGGCTTACATGCAGACAAAAAATGTTTATGTATTGTCCCTATATGTACATCGGAGCAAGGTAGTGCAGGGATACTAAAACATCGATATTTTTAACAGTTGCATGTAGTACAGTCGAAAAAATAAAATCTTATTGAATACACCAAAAATGTGTATACCACAGACTTTTATTCCGACGAATTAAACAGCGTCTCCACCAATAATATAAATAAATCATAAGTAAATGAAGCGTCACTATTGGTTAATGAAAAATATATTTCTCGCAACACAATAGGCTAGACGACTAAAAAAACTGTTTAGTCCGTCAGGTAGGTAATTTAAAAATATTGTGCACATATTTTTTCTTTTGTTTGACAAACAAACAATGACGAGGATACAGTGCTTGGAAGTTTGGCGAGCGACGTCACTATATGGTACAATTTTTACCTTGCAGTGACGTCACAAGCCCCCACACTTCGGAAGTTTGATGATCTATACCTTTGTCGATTTTTAATAAATAGATAAATCAATAAATACGTGTCCCATATTTTTCCATAATCTAACTGTCGGACTAGAATAGAATAGAATAAAATAGAATGATATGTTTTTAACCCAGTCGTCATCCCTATTCTCGCACATTATTGGTGGAAACGCAGCTTTAGGCAGTGATAACTTGAGTCGGTTGAATGCATTAATTTTTGCACTTGACTGTAGGTACCTACAATTCTGGAGACGTGAAAGGTAACAATTATAATCACAAAACCAAGTAAATGTAAGTATACAAAATCATTGATAACAGTTATTAAATAAAACACTAACACTTTCTTTGTTAATACTTTGCTTTCCATCTCACAATTAAAAAAAAACTATCTCCAGTCCTGCATCAGAGATGGCTGACACAGACTTTTGTTTTCATTTCAGACACCACTTTACGTTTTTTCCTAATTTTTTAATATCAATGGTCACATATCTAAAGGTATAGTCAACCACATACAAGTCGCTACAAACTGGTGTACAGTTACGCTTATACTATAACAACTATATACAACTTTGTAATTAGGAGAATCCAGGCTCTATAGCTACATTTCTACAATTGTAAATACACTGTATATCTAAGATTTAAGAATTAATCCAGTGGTGCTCCCACATTGGCTGTTATAAATGTTATACAATGTTATAAAACACGATAACATTGTCTAAAACTTTGTAACTTTTGTTACAATTTGTTAGATTTAAACGCTCCCCCACGTTGGTATAAAAATGTTATATTACGCCATATAAAAATTCCATTTGCAATTTTTTGTATGACATTTTAACCCTTATACCTACGAGTATATTTCTATTTAATGTAGAATTTTTGGACTATAATGTAACGGTGATGTTTAAATCATGGACTTTATAAAATTTTGTCAATTTGAGGGTTAAATGTTATATTTATAACAAGATAACGATGTACCTACTTTTGTTACAATTTGTTATGCAATGTTATAAAAATATTTTATAATGTTATACAACACTTATAACAGCCAATGTGGGAGCACCATAATCATCTCAGAAGGAAGGCCACTGTTGTACAAAGCCTTCCTTCCGAGGTTTTATATGCTGGTTATATACCAGCTCATCCACTGGAGCTCATCCGCTGGAGGTGCTGACATGGGCGGCACTCCAAGAATTCGCGGAAGCAGCAGGGCTACTACGAAACTCGAAGTTCGTATCGTACCGTCCCTCTCGCTCTCGTATTATTAGACAAAAATTATGTAATTTTAAATTAAAGAATAGGCCGACCTATTTTTAAAGCTTAAACGATAGTGTAGCCTGAAAATAAATTTTATACATTGCAACATGACTGGGGTGGGGTGCCTATGGTTTTCTAAACAAACGCCTTCGGAGCCAGAAGTACAAGAAGAGTCACAAGTGCGTCTTGCACAAATCTAGGTACCATCAGCCACATATGTGGTCTACCACCCTAAATTTGATAATCGTTTGCATGTCACAAAAGAATAATGCCAATAGACATGTGTGTCAATTTGAAAGTTCGACCCCTTCGGCCGTTAAGGAAACCGAAGTTTGGAAACCAGTTTCCTAAAAGGCTTTTTTGAAACCTCTACGTAACTGGTTTCCTATAAATCTCTTTTTATATCTCTACGACGTTTACAAAGTTTATACAGTCGCAAGTTAGATTTGGATCAAAAACAATGTGAAATATTTATGGCGAGATCTCAGGCTGTTAGGACTGGGTTGACTAGTATCACTTATGAATTATAATATAATATATTATACAAAATAATAATGTCAATATATTAACATAGGCTTACTTACCGCTACACTTTTGTTATTATTATACAAGTAGGTACCTATACTACGGTACTTTCAATATAGGTGCGGGTGACACATGTACTGTTTCGTTTTACTCAAGAAAAGTTACGGCGGTCTAAATATATGGAATTAAATTTCAGTTGTAAGCCCGAATATAACTGGCGTAGAATATTTGAACATATTAAAACTATGTTACATGAAACAAAATATAAGCTAGCAGATTTTTATAATCAATTAATAAAATTCAAAACACAATTAAGTGAAGAAACGTAATGTACATGTAACGTAACACCAGAGACTCGTTTAGTGATAGGACCTATAATGGATCTTGAGTCTGTAAAACTCAGGTAGGTACCTAGTTATTAAGTGGAAATTAAATGTATCATTTCATTCGCACTGACTGTCAAAACCTATTGACTAATACATGTCATTGAAAGACATGGGATGATGTGGTGTATGTACTCTTAACTCATCCAGATTCTGCAAGGAGTCGGCCATCATGAGGCTAGGAGCTGGTCCCTGGATGCTGGAGTGGCCAGGGTTCCCGTTCGTCTCTTGTCGCATTATGTTCCGACGCCATTTTGCCCTGGCGTTCTGGAACCATACCTGTGAGAACAGTTAAGTTTAGAGGACAAATGTATTTGACAGCTCTTACTAATAATTTCAGATACAGTTGTGAAAAAAACAAAGGTTACGGGTACTGCCTTTTGCGCAATGTAACGTTTGGCAACCTGTTTTATTTCGCAAATACTAAAATAGAAATATTTCGGGATTTACTTCAGGGCCATCGTGCAGAACCCTTTAAGTTAGGTTGGTTTTAGAAATTTGGAAATATTTACACTTTCCGAAATATTAAACAGATGGGAAATGACAAGTGGCGAAATGAATCAGATTGCCAAATGTTATTCGCCGAAACATTAGTAAACCCAAAGGTTAACATGGGAAACTAAATTAATGTTCGATTATAAGTGGTAAATTGTTTCTGTAGCTATGAAATAAATCGATGGTTGATCAATTCTACAAACCGAGCCGAGAATTCTAAGTTTTTGATTTGGAATTTTATTGAAAAATATGTACTCCAACTAGTACATTCGGCAGTTATTTTTACAATTGATTTGTACTTTGTGAAGTACACGAGGACTTACTAAGTTAAATTTGTCAAAGACTGATTTTACAAACATACAATCACAACTCCTTTCCGATGAAGGAGTAAGCAGTGAATATTTGTTACCACCTGCTTCTAACCTAACATACATGCCCATCTCAGACATACATTGCCAGCTCACCTGTAAAACTCTCTTCGAAAGACCAGTCTTCTGCGCGAGCTGCTTCAAATCCTTAGCGTCAGGGTTCTGATTGATAGCGAAGTATGACTTCATGGTCCTGAGCTGATGATGCTTAAAACTGGTCCGCATGCGCTTTGTACGTTGCGTGTGGCTGGAGACGGAGCCAGGAGACGCTACTGAGGAGTCGTAAGCCAGGGACTCCATTGAGGAGGACAGGTCTCCGCGGTGGAGGATTTCTGGAACAAATAGTAGATTGTACAACAAGAGCATAAAACGAACCATTTTACCCGAGGCGTTCATATAACCACCCGAGGCGGTACGGCGAGGGTGGATAGACACGTCGAGGGGAAAATAGGCTTAATGCTCGAGTTTTACACTCTGCTTTTCACTTCGATGGCGAAGAAATGAAATAGCAACAGTGGAAACAATGATTCACTTTCTATGTAGCTTTTATTTTTTATGCATTAGGTATTATAATAATTCCATTATTTTAATTTTACTGAATTATTATGATTGTTTAGATTAATTTGTAGTTTTATATAGGTAAATTAAAAATTATTTAAAAAATATATTAAAACTTTTTTTGTCTGTGGCTGTTCATACCTGATTACCTTGGTCTTAAGTTGGTATTAGACGAAGATTTTATTTTATGCACTAGAGCATAAAAAGACATTTTATGTCGCCTAAATACAGCATAAATACGAACTTTATGAGCATGAGAAGTGAAAATGCGATTCTATTGGGTAGAACTCCTGGTTGGGTTGTATTGACGGGTAGCCATTATTTTATTCACACTTGTCTTCTTAGCGTCTTTCTTTTGCCGAGCTGTAGTGTTTCGACATAAAAAAAAATTTGACGATCGGATTGCCAAGTTGTTAAGAATAAGAATGGTTTATTGGCTGATAAAAATACACATACAGAAACACTGACTTAATATATACATGCATGCCTGTTCCTACCGGCCAAAATGGCCGCCACTCAGTTGTGTCACGAAAAGATCTGAAGATGATTTCGCGACGCTGATTTTCAGTGATGTTCAGTGACGTTAAAGAACCTGACTACGAAGCTTGAAGTGCCAGGTTCGATTCCCAGCCGGGGCAGATATTTGTATGAATAATACGAATGTTTGTTCTCGGGTCTTGGATGTTTATGTATCTATCTATATACCTAAGTACGTTTATCCGTTGCCTAGTATCCATAGTCAAGCATTGCTCATTTGGAATCAAGTGATTGGTGTCAAGTGTCCTATGATATTTATTTTATTTCCCTCGCAATGTTATGAAATTCATTGTGTGTATCACGGGCCGTAAGGGGACTACAAACTCGAATCATTATAAGCCCTCCACCGACGGCTTTGGGCTTCTAATAATAGACTTTCATTAGTAATCCCCTTCTTACGTCCCTTAATGTACAATGTCTGCAGGTGGTAGGACCTTGTGCAAGGTCCGCCCGGATTACTACCACCATCTTGCTTGCTAATCGTGCCGTGAAGCAGCAGTGCTTGCACTGTTGTGTTTCGGCGTGGAGAGTAAGACAGCCGGTGAAATTACTGGCACTATAGTTGGGTTGGGAAGATGGGTCTTAGGCCACTAGGTTGGCAACGCATCTGCAATACCCCTGGTGTTGCAGGTGTTTATGGGCGGTGGTGATCTCTTACCATCAAAAGACTCACTTGTTCGTTTGCCATCCAGTCGAACAAAAAAAAGTCCTATAATAGCCGGTCACAAAATCTAATCGATGGATTAATTAGATTATTTTAGGACAAAAGCCTACTATAGTATGACTTTTCGTATGCATTATCATTTATCACTGTTATTAGTTATTACCCCACTTTCCCAGCATGCAACCGCATCCCACTTTTTATACGTCACGGGAGACAGCGATCGCGAAACGCCTGCGGTCAGTCCACGACTGTTTTTGCCAGAGTAATGGGTTCGGTTCCGGCGGAAATATAGCGGTGGGAGCCACTGGCATAGAAAGTTGGATCGGTCCAAAAAAAGCGGCCTATCTCAATAGACAAAAGATAAACGCTTCTGTAATTATGAAGTACTAGCTTTTGCCCGCGGCTTCGCCCGCGATTCGGTTATCGCGCGCCGTTCCCTCGGGAACTGCATTTTTCCGGGATAAAAAGTAGCCTATGTCACTCTCCGGCCCATAAACTATCTCTATGCTAAAAATCACGACGATCCGTCGCTCCGTTTCGACGTAAAAGACACACAAACGCACAAACATAGAAACACACACACTTTCGCATTAATAATATTACTATATATATATGGATATAATTCTAAGGGAGTACAATCTGATTCAAAGTGTCAAAGGCCAAATAATCTTTCTTCAATTTAGACTACTCATGAATGTCCCAAAAAACGTACGGTCACTGTAAACTCATGGTAGTGGTACTGATCGCGACAATCTGGCCGTCTTCAAATCTAGGGTGAAGGGATATCTATTAGGCAAAGAGTGCTCCATCTTAGTCCACAGTAATCTGAATTTGATTGCTTAATAACGATATCTCTTATCCGGGCGAGCGGTTAGTTCCAATGGAAATGCTGAAAGTTTCTCGATGAGGGCTACAGCATAGATGTCGCTAGTGTCGCTGCTTAAGTGAGTAAATAAGAAACAAACAAGCTGAGATTATGTAGTGCATAGGAGAAATTCGTGTCTGTACCACTGTCCAGTGGTGTAGCGGTATAACACGCGGCACGGAATGCCGAGGACCTGAGTTCGATTCCCAGCACTGGTCTTAGTTTTCAGGTTTTTCTGTGCTTATATATATATATATATATATATATATATATATATATATATATATATATATATATGTATATTTCAGTTTGTATTTTTGATATTAAGTAGTCATTATTGTTATCAGACGCAAGTCTATTTCTGTGTAAAAATATCTTTTGTATATCGTTACGTAGATTTCTTAAAAAAATGTAATTAGATTCTTCAACGACTGTGCTATCCAAAGTTGGTCTTGATAGACACATAGACGGACGTTAAAGGCTCCTTTACAAAAACAGAATATTAAAAATGCTTTTTGAATGCGCTTCATAACGGCACTCGTTTCCAAAACTATCAAAGTCAAGTTTTGACAATCGATAAGCAACCAAATTAACAATGTTTTACCAACCGCATGCCACAATTCAGTTGGATTGACACCCGCTGTAAATTATCCCACCCTCAAACATCGAAATCAATTAAATATCTATTAATCTATACAATTTCCGTATTATTCAATTTCTCAACTCAGGCGTTTGTCCACTAATTAGCTTAAAAAAGACAGGTGAATAGCGCGATGCTATCGTCATTTAAGTGATTATTAAAGTTTTAGTTAATGTTTGTGTTTAACCAGGGGTTAAACGATTGTTTAGTTTTTTTTAACAAACGGCTTTTAGTTCGATTAGGAGTTTGTTTTTCAATTATAGCCATTTTTGGTGCTGATAACCATTCGATTTTTATGCCGCTGTAGTTTCTAAGGATTTTAAGCAATATAGAGATGGTGCTTATTTACGTTACCAGGTTTTGATACCAGGTATTTCCTTGCAAGTATACCAACCAGGTATCGACCCGATATACTTGCAAGACTTGAAAGTATTTTTCCATTAAAGAATACTGTCCCGTCAAAGTAAGTACTACTACGTCGAACTCGTCGAACGAATCGAATGTATTTTTCTCGGAATTTGGAAAATTATATGTTATATTCATACATATAAGGTTCAGATTGTGCTAATAAGTGAAATAAAATACTTTCAAAGTATGTCTTGATTGGAATATTTTGATCTTTTAATAATGCAAGTTGTATGTCAATCCTATAGTCAACAAAAAGTACAGTCAGTAAAAAAGTGTACTAAAATTGTGTTTTAAACAGAAACTTATTTGCAACTTTAGACTGCTTTAAGTTTAGATTAGATTTAGACAAAAAAATGAAGATTTTCAGGCTTTTCTTATTGATGTGCTAAAAATGTCTTGATGCCAAATTTCAAGGTATAACGTATAACACAACCAGAAGTAGTAACCTATAGGGTACCTAAAAGGGGTTTAATTTACGTTGCTTAGTGAACATCCATTTTATAAAAACTTGATTCTTAGTAGGAAAAATTATTTTTTTTTCCAAAATTTAAAAAGATACTCTTTTTTTTTTAAAACGCCAGACGTAAGTGCAGATAGGGTCAGTTGGAAGTCAAAACTTTTTCCAGCTGAGACAGTGTCACTAGTAAGTATATAAAAAAAAACTAGCCAAACAGATCTAATTATTCCACAGAACAACGAGCACAACGTCCAAAAGAAACAATAAAAAATAATTGACCTCACCCCACACCTAAATCACTCTAGCTGTCTAATATATTTAATTATAAATTTAATAATTACTTAGGTCGATACACATCGGTGGCCATTAAAAAAAACCCACCCAAGTGTTGCCTAGTGAGAAATTAATAAATTAAATAAGCAACAGAATGTGCGCGCTTGTTTTATCTGTGGATCTGGTATGTACAATTATCAGCTTATACATCATGGCGGTATTTGTTATGACAGCCATGTAAGTGTCGCCACCTGCAGTTTGGTTCGTAAAACTATTTTGTATGTAAAGCCGTCCGAGAATTAGTTAACCTTTTTTTAATAGTTAGATTTACCCGGGACTTTGCACGCGTAAACCATAGCTACATCTAACGGTTGAATTGATTTTTTTTTTTTCGATTGGATGGCAATCGAGCAAGTGGGTCTTCTGATGGTAAGAGATCACCACCGCCCATAAGCATCCGCAGTACCAGGGGTATTTCAGATGCATTTCCAACCGAGAGGCCTAAGATGGGATACCTCAAGTGCCAGTAATTTCACCTGCTGTCTTACTCTCCAAATTCCGGGATTTCATTAAATTGTCAAGATGGGGACAGGTAATCTTTCTAATCTCATGTTCTCTAGTTTTACCTTTGTGTTAAATCTTAGATTATCAACACCTTGCTCATCACACCCTATCAAGGACTACTGCAGTTCCCATACAAAAACCTCGCAGACTTGAAAATAGCTAACTCACATTTTTTACCGCTAAACAAAAGAAACGTTGGCTAAGCGCGCGCTGTACTAGAGCGAAGGGTTCCGTAGCAGCGTATTTTATTGTCATACACCATCACAGTCTAACATCCTCTTTCAGCATAAAAGAGCTTTGGCCATATTTCCCACGCGACCTAGTGCGGTTTGAAAACGTGACATACCATTGCATTACTTTGCATTTTATTATCATTACTATGTAAACTCATTTAGAGACTAGTCTTTGCCCCCTGCTTTGGTCTCTCGCGAATACCCAAAAATCACATCGTTACTTCTGTATCTTGTAAAGGCTGGAAGAGATCGCTCTGAAGCGATAATGCCGCCTATTGCTTACCTTGGAAAATAACTATACAACTGTGTTTTTTGTACTGCTTAGTATGTTGTGTTCAGTAGAAAGTGTCAATGTATGAGTTTTGTATTGTATAGTATCGTGGTTTATTCAAGTTGTACGAGATCAAATTGGAAGTATTTTCAGACAAAATTGACCTGAATCTAGTACCTACCACATTGCAGTAATAAAAAAAAATCACTAGTCACATTTTTGTTTGGGCATTATTTTAGCTGAATAATACTGGGTGACGTTAGCCTCTGGACAAATACAAATACTACTGGCTTAGTAAGATATTTAAAACCAAACTGCAAAGTATCATAACAATCAGTCCAATATTTACCGAAAAACTAACGGTTTTCAATGTATCACTTTGGAGCAGCCTGTGTATTTGGATGATCTGATTTCATAGATTTCTTTTCTTGTGTAATTAAGCAAATAACTATTTTAAGATATTGCTAAGTATCAGTCTTATCCATGGTTTCATTATTTGTCCAGAGGCTAAGGTCACCATGTATAGCTGAATAATATTTTTTTTTTACTGACTTGCCACATCCTTACGGGAATGTAGAGTTGCCACATCTGATGTATTTCTTCAAGTATTTCCTTTTAAACAAGTACAGCTCTATGTCTGACGGACAGTCTCAGGTAAAGGGTCCAGTCTACTCGTGGACCACGGAACCCTAATAAAGGGTTGACAGATACCCCAATTTGTTGGCACAACAGTACTCGACGCCGAAGGGAAGTAAGGGCTCTCCAGTCCGTGCCTTATCGACGCTAGCGCATGCTTTTGTATAAAGCGAATGCAGTTGTTTTAAGAGAAGTCTCTTCGTTCCATTCTCCATACAAACGTAGTCCCGGTCTCATTTGAAAACTAAGCACTGTTGCTAGTAGATGTAGTATCTAAGTAGATGAAACTTTGTAAGTATGGACTAGACGTTATCTATGCCTGTGGTTTTCCAGATTTTCATACAAATGTTTAATATCAGAATTACAGGAGCTTAAAAGTCGACAAAAAAAGATGTCAACTTTGCACGAGAATTACAGACTCTTAAAGCATTTTTACAAAAATCTTAAAAAGCACAGGCATAGAAAATATAATCTTGATTGTGAAATAAAAATATCATTGATTTCTGTGCTATACTTTTCGTATAATATGAGGACAACGAAAACCAAAATTCGACCGTCCAAATCTTGAAAGGCTACAGCTATCTCGATATACATTAGCGGAAAGCGGAGAAGTGGGAGGGGGTGTGCAGGGGGGGGGGGGCTGCGAGCGCTTATGTCACGAGCGATAAAGACAGCAATAGCCCAAACGAATATCTAAAGGCCGGCAGGGAAACTTCTCTTAATTATAACACGACTGCACGAAACACTTAATATCAGGCTCTATGAAATACAAAATTCAAACTTCTTAGGAATATCTTGCCGTCCCGCTGAGGCTTATATTATTTAAAAGGAGAGTGAGAGGGACGGTACGATGCAAACATCGATTTTTTATTTCGTAGTATCCCCCTGAAGAAGGCAGCGTCGCCTCTACATTGCAGATATTTATGCCCTCGATTGTACCTGTGTGTTTGTAAAGCTGTCGTTTTAGGATTCAAATTTAAAATAAAACAAATAATAAATATCATGACACTTGACACCAATTGACCTAGTCCCAAACTAAGCAAAGCTTGTACTATGGACACTAGGCAACGGATAAACATACTTAAATATAGATATAAATAAATACTTAAATACATATTAAACATCCAAGAACCGAGAACAAACATTCGTATTATTCATACAAATTCTGCCCCGGCCGGGATTCGAGCCCGGGACCACAAGCTTCGCAGTCAGGTTCTCTAACCACTTAGCCATCCGTTCGTCCGGTGTCATTTGTAAGTGTCGATGGTATTCAGAAAACAAATAGGCTAATTTTATCCTATACCGGGTGTGGCCTGTTATACGAGTAAAAAATTAAAACATAGATCGTCCTCGTTAAACTGAATAACATTTTAGTTCAGCGACTTTTAAAAATAATGGAGTCTTTGAATTTTCCTATTTTCATACAAATTAAATACTGCCATCAATGTACGCCATCCTAGAACACAACTGACGTCGCCTGTCACGCTACAAACATCAAGCATTTTGCTTTACATTGCTTCTGCGAATAAACTTAAAAGTGTAATAAAAAATAAAAAAATAATTATTTTTAAAATTCGCTGAACTAATGTTGTTCAGTTCGAGGAGTATGATCTATGTTTTAATTTTTTGCTTACAGGCCACACCCGGTATAATTATATTTATTACGACATACGCATGTAAAATAACGAAATCTAACTTAACCTTCATGAAAATGTCCCACTTGAATGGACACCACGACGTATCAAATTCTTATGAATTCCCGTATTTATTCCCTAATCCCGGGAATTTAGTAAAACTAGCAAGTAATGCTGCATGTAAATACTAGTGTGTTATAAACAAAAGTCACGCAGACGTTAGAAATATAAGTGTCTTCGTGATTACGAGTATACAGGTCGAGAGCCTACAACCTGAATAGCTACCTCATCGAGTTCCCTGCCTCTATAAAGCATAATCCAGAAAACCGACCTTACAGGCCGACCCAACATTCAAACCCCCAAGCCTCTCCCTCCATCCAACGGCCGTTTGAAAGGCTAAAGCGAGACGGGCACAGTTCTCGGAATCCGCAGCCTATTCATTAGTAGAGATTATAGAATGGGATGTATTGACATCTGGGACGTAGGGAGCGTGATTTTTCTTTTTGAGATTTCAGGCGAAATTTTAACTGACGTCTAGAAATGGTTTTGAATCGCTACGGTCTCTGTGGGTGTATAAATGTTTCGATAAGGCTACGTATTCAGCGGTGACCGCTTGTATTATAAAATATAGATTTTTTCTCAGCGAATGCTAGATTTTTCAAATCCATTCTTACTTAATAAGGATTACGAAATTATAGAGTACTCTTTTTTATAGCACCGTAAATCTCTATGCGTGTGTACTTTTGTTATGTATCCATACTTATATTATTAATGCGAAAGTATGTGTTTGTGTGTTTGTATGTATGTTTGTCCGTCTTTCACGTCGAAACGGAGCGACGGATCGACGTGAGTTTTAGCGTAGATATAGTTTATGGGCCAGAGAGTGACATAGGCTACTTTTTGTCCCGAAAAAATGCACAGTTCTCGAGGGAACAGCGCGCGATAACCGAATACCACACGGGCGGAGCCGCGGGCAAAAGCTAGTAATGCAATATTTTTTTAACTTAAATAAATGTTAACCATAGTAATTGTTCGTGATAACTAACTTTCAAACCACTATAACTCAAAAAGTTGCTCAGGTGACTAGACACGTTCTTACCGTGGACCCTTCATTATACAGGATGATTCCGGGGTCATGAGCAAGAGTGAAAGGGGTGATGGGGACATTCACACTATTTCACACTGAGCAACTTTTACTATGGGACCAGACCCAAAATAGCAAAAATCATCGTCATCATCGTGCTTACGAATATACAGTCGGAAAACAAAAGGTCGGCTCTTATAGTCGTTAATAGCCATGCATTACGCGCTATTTTGCTTTGACATAAGGGCCTTCTTTCATATTCTCCAAGTATAGGTACGAGTACATACGCAATAAAGCCAAGCGCTTATTTCAAGTCGCATAATTTTTTTTTAACGTAGATGTGCCAGTGTTTGTGAGTGCCCCAGTAGTTGTCATCTGTTATTGTTACTAGCTGTAGCTATCACAGCGGGGTGACATCCATTGGGCACGACATGTCGAACACTAGGACATTTACCTTAAAAAGCTACTGAAATCGCAAGGCAACTTACCTATTTGTTTGAGTTATTATATTTTTAACATTTAATTACTCATGTTCCTTCGAGACAGCGTGGGCGCGTTGTAAGCCTCTTACCCACATTTTTAGTTACATTTTCAGAATTAAGAATTTTTAAATTAAGAATTATGAATTCGAATTCGCCGAGCATCGCTTGTTACGCTATGAACTTTAATAATTCTATGTTAGACATATCCATTGCCCTAATGCATAGTAATTGTTTTGACCGAAATTAATTTCACCTAACAAATAGATTTTCTAAACTACGAGTATACACTAGAATACGATTAAACTGCAATTGATAAGATTTTATATTTCTAAGACTATAATTTGATTCGTTCTCTGTATTCTGTGTAAAGAGAAAGACGATGATATTTTTAAAATTTCACTACGATTATTTATTAATTTATTGCATTTTTTTAAGATGTGCTTATTCTAAAAGGGCATAACTCCAAAACTGCCACATAACTACATTTGTCTAGTCTCTATTTAAAAAAAGATCACGTAAATCTGACGCAGATGTTGTCAAAATTATAACACCTCCTTTTTCTGGTGAAAAAGGCAAAGGAAACATGTCCATTCTGTGGTAGTTTTGGCAAATTCAGATATATTTTTTAATATATTTGTATTTTTAAAAATGGAGAAATTAATAATAATAAATATTTTCCCGTGATCAGGAGGCAAAACTCTTCAGATTCCTGTAGCAATTTACAGGTGATAAAAAAATGAAATCTTGTCAATTGTTTTGTGAAATATTTTCCATTTGAGTTGCAAATAAAATCATTCCCCAGCATTGTGTGTTGTGTGTTTTGCTCTTTTTTATCCTACTTATGTTATAAAGTATTTAGCCTTGTACCATTACTTTACTCCTAAGATTAGTAATATGTAATAATAACCTGTGGTAACTTTAGTGGTTGGTGTATTATCTAAGATTTCATTTGTAATTTGGCCATATTGTACCGTTTGTACCCAAATATACATTAAAACATTAAACCATTAGGCTCAGTAATTCAATTGAAATTCCGAAGCTCAAAAATTTCCGTCGTAATCCCCAAAAATTGAATCGAAAAGGCTTTTTTAGATACGAAAAATATCTCGCGTGTCGATGCATTGCTGTCTACGACTGGTCACTTAAGAATATATCGCCGCGCAAGCCAGCAGTGTTGGGTACACGGCCATTGCCGGTGCCATTTACGAAGACGCAATATTTTGTAAAAATTAGACATTAATGATATTGTAAACCCCATTTCAATCGAATCTGACAATCCTGTAGACAATTCCAGCCTACTTATATGAATACCGAGCTGCCTAGGGCTTTGTGATGTGACTATCATTCTTTTTTGATTCCTTTTAGATGATAATCACAACAACAGAGACATATATAATCAAGTGTGCTCACGATAGGGTGTCTTAAATGTGTAGAAAATTGAGAGATTCTATTGAAATGTACTGTAATAAGAACCACGGCACGCGTCATCGTGAATGACTCTATCTACGAGTATAACGTTAACTCACTATAAAGGGATGATGATACCACCAATCAACTGACGTACTTTTTATGAACTGCCAAAACACAATTCTCCTATAGAGTTTCAATGGCAATAGCGAATTATGACGTCACTATCCGGCAACTCAATCAACTAACTATTTATTTGTTTTAAAGCAACAAAAAAAACAATTTTACAGTAAATCGAAAATTAATCTGGTTTTCAGGGCTAAAGTAAAGCTTTTTTTTACTGGAGTTATGCTTCCGAATTATTTTTTAATGGCGTCATCATCCCTATTCTCGTAACACTTACCTAGAGCTGTGCTGGCCATCCTCATGGTCTGAACCTGCATGTCGTCTGGAGATTGGACCATTTTCCTCTTCCTAGGCCGCCCTTTTTGGCTGGGCCCACCGTAGTACTGGGGGGAGTCTCCTTCACTATGCATTTCTTGGCACCTTTAACAATAGAAGCTTTATAAAAAAAAGTTCCATAAGAGCTAGGTACAAGTGAGGTAAATGTCCTAGTGCTTGACATACTGATGCCCAGTAGATGACACCTTGCTTCCGCCTGTATTGCTAATAACATAAAATTAAATCTCTCAACACGTTTTCAAAGACGATTATCAAAACATCTTCACTCAATTTAGATAAAATAATAAATCACATATTTACGTTATTTAGTTGGATAGATATTTTAAAATCATTAGGCGGTTGCTAAAACAATTTTTCGATTCAGTAATTTGTTTGCAAAATATTCAACTTAAAAGTGCAAATTTTCATTAAAATTGAGCGTCCCCACCCCCGTCTAAAATCTAAATAGGTGGGAGGAAAAATTTGAAAAAATTAACCATGATAGTACCTACCTAAGTATATCGAACTTACAAAGAACACTATAGCGGTTCAGTTTTTCAGCAGCCTAAGGTATAAAATATACCTAAACTCGAAAATTCCGTACAAAATACGAAGCCCTTAGAAAAATATGACTAAATTTTTTCGTAATGGCTACGAAACCCTATTTCGGGCGTGTCGGACATAGCCTTACCTGTAGACACTGACATCATCCGCATAGTCTTCTAAACACGCGGTGTCGTAGTGCGGTCTGCAATAAACGAGACCATCCCGCATCCCGAAGACATCCCCGCGGGATAGCAAGCTGCCGCAAGCCGCGCAGGTGAAACAGCTCAGATGGTAGACCAGCTCTCGAGCCCGCATCACCAGCTCGTTGGCGGTGATCCCGTTCCCGCACCGGGCGCAGCGCTTCACGCAGAACAATCTAGAACAATATAGTACCCGGCGATAAAGATTACTCATTGGTCTTTGGAAAAAGAAATTTGGTTCCCTATCCTTTGCCCGAATCCAATATGCCCGAATGTATCGTTTTCTAGAATTGTCATTTGCTATAAAGTAATTTTTTGAAATAGTAATTTCTTCAGAGTTGATCTTAAACTAACCTGACCTAACCTACTGCATTTTATATGATGACATTAAAAAAAATCCTAAAAACAGCACAGTTCTACATATTTTATGGCAAACGTTTGTATGACAAGTGAAATTCGGGGAAATGAAATTCGGGCTAGTAAAGATAAACAAAGAAAATTGGCTGTTCACGACGACTTCCGAACATTGGCGACCGTCCATCAATCATCGTATTTATTAAGTGACGATTTATATCAAATAAATACTGCACCTTTATGGACTTAATTATTTTACGTCAAATTAATGACATATAAACTTCGGATATCTATAGAGAGCTGTTGCAACTTACTAGAAAAAGTATAGTTCCCTCTTTTTCCTAAAGATGCCATCGTCGCAATTTAAAGTTGGGGGGTTGCAACAACTCTTTATTATATGCGTTCGTACTCTATTGCACCTGTACAACGACTGACAAACGTCACATACATAAGTAGCGTGTGACAACGCTCTACGAAGCCGAAATTAGCCGAGTCTCTTTCCAAAGACCGATGTGCAATATTTATGGCCGGGTACTGCATAGTGCATTTTACTTTTGTTTAAATTACCTATTTCCGTCAAGAAAAGTCGAGTACGACGGTACTCAAAGTGTTCATTTCGCTTATGTTATAAATGCGGAATTTTGGGTAAGTCTGTTTGTTTGTTATCCCTTAACGTCTAAACCGCTGAACCGATTTGAAGATAATGATTTTCGATTTAACTGCTAGACTTGACCTTTCGTATGCTTAATTTATAAAAAAGCCTGCGTTCTATTATTTCAAATAATATTAATAACGGTAATAAAGATAAAAATACAAAATGAATTAAATTTTGAACTGATTCGGGACAAAGCATACGAAAGTGCGAAGACACGGGTAAAAGCTAGTATAGCGTAATTTGTGGCTCCAATCCGCTAGGGGGCGCCCCTCCGCCATATGGCGTAATTGAGGCGTCGTTATCAAATGTCAAAACGTCAAGATGTCCGGCAACTGACAAGCACAACATACTACAGGTGTCGTATCACACGGAATAGTGGCTACTGTTTCGTTGAACTTAGAATGCGTATGATAAATTTGTAAATTTCAAATGTAATTCCGCACTTAAATTTCGAAAAACTCAGAGGTGCGAGCCGGGGTTTGAACCTACGACCCTCTGCTTGAGAGGCGATAGGTCAAACCACTAGGCCACCACGGCTCACCTTATATGACGATGCAATGTGGGTATGATATTTACTATGGATTTATGATGATGATCATTTCGATTCTCTTTGAATTCAAAAATGTTTTTTAAATATGACCACAGATAAAAACAATTAGGATGACACCAGACAAACAATTAAACAGCCGGTGTGGGAACGCTCAAGTGTACCAACTTGACAGCCCTTAATTGCTGGAACGGCATTGAAATTTCCACCCTAACTGAAGGACTTAAAGCATCAATTTGGATACTTTTCAAACTAACCACAGACTGTCGTTGAAATTGAGTTATATTTCAAAGACTTCAAGGTAAAGTGAAGAGGTTTTTTAGACAGCGCAGTTTTGATTTCTACGTTGACGAAAGCTTTTAGGTACTTTTTTTAAATAGAAAAGAAATTGTTTATTTCTTAGAATAATAATAATAATAATAATATCATGGGACACACACAATATGCTCATTATAGTGACCCAGTGTTGGGCAAGGGCCTCCCCTTTTTTAAACAATGTTTTTTATCACATTTGTGAGTAAATAATTAATATTTAATATTTTTTACAAAAATTGTCAATACAATTTTTTTAAACGGACATGTTCTTAACATTTCCATCTAAAAATATACAAACGAAAGTTTTTGTTTCAAAATAAGGCATTGAAAACGTGTTTGAAATTAAATATACAAATTAGTTCCTTTATTTATATTAAATAAATAAAGGAACTAATTTGTATATTTTATACGCGAGTACCTAACCTACTACAAATAAAATAAAATCAATACGTCTTTAGGAGTAACGTAATAAGGAAAAAGGTAATTTTGCGTTGTATGTAGGGAGTTGTAACCAAGTTAGAATACAATGTTACCAGGTGCGGTCCGAAGGGGGCGGGGGGATCACAGGGGATATTCCCCTCTTCCTCTCTTCTTATTTTTCTGGTTTTTCTGTGCATCTTATTTTTCTGGTTTTTCTATGTATCTATGTTTCAGTTTGTATTTTCGATATGGATTTTACGGGATGACCGTAAAAGTAACAAAAATTTGGAGTTAAAACAAAAAATACAAAAATATTCCAAAAACCAATCTTAATAAATAAAGCATTATATTACTAAATATTATTAGTGACCCCTCCAAAATTTCAGGCTACGATCGCGCCTAAATTCTAAGACACAGTTAAAGTGCAAGTGTGCTGAAAATATACATTAACAGCCTTCTAGCGCAGCTCATGTCATAATTCGCAGTGCTCAATACAAATCGCTTTGCATAATATATGTAATAAAAATTAAAAAAAAAACACGCTTTTTAAAAACCAATAGATAAAAAATGTACCTACATAAAAAGATTGAACCAACTCCAAAGAGCGTTTCAACCGCCTCCACTGTCGTAGTCACATTTTTTTTATGAATGGGCTGTAGAATTTGATGACATTTTAGATTATTATTTAGACATCCTGTACTTCTACTAGATAAGCTGGAAAGTACAAGAGAATCTTCTACCATATCAATAAAAATGTGTCCACGTAAACCAAGTAAAATGAACGGTCGAAAAATGTTTAAACAGAAATTTATTCTGAAACTTGCAACTATCTCAAGTTTCTGGACACTTTTCTCTTAAAATATCCGAATATTCTGATACAGTTTTTTAATTATCTAGTAGAAATACAGGAAGTCTAACGAATAATCGAAAACGACATCAAAATCAACAGCCAATCCGTAAAAAATGTGACGAGAAGTGAACGGTTGGAATTTTCGAAAAATCCTGAAGTCGACTCGAAAATGGTGAATACCTGTAGTAATCCTCCTTGCAATAGATGTTGCCGTCTCTCGAGAAGCAGGTCAGCTCAGAATCCAATGGTAGCCGGCACTCGCAGCAGCGGAGACAGGCGCCGTGCCACTGCCGATCCACGGCCAATAGGTAGTACCTGCATCATTTTATAGGTAGAGTCATTCACGATGACGCGTGCCGTGGTTCTTATTACAATGTCTTTAATGTCTAATTTTGACGAAATCACGCGTCTCCGTGGGTGGCACTACGAAGGTTTAAGCACTACCAGACGATTTTTACACAACTATCGATACAAACGCAAGCCGAACGCTCAGCAAATGCAAGGAAGCTGGAGGGTACTCCGAAACACAAAATTCGAAGTTCGTGTCGTGCTCGTGCGGTCAATCTGACACTTATACTATTTAATACGAGAGCGAGAGGGATCGCACGACACGAACTTCGAATTTTGTTTCGGAGGCACATTTAGGACCTGCACCATGGTATTAAAGGCCAACCAGGAATATAAAAAACCTGAGGCGACATACATGAATCACTAATGACAAGTATGGTGAAGCATGCGTCCTGCGTATAACTAATATGTCATTTGATTGCGATCAAGGCTCGGATACCGGTTAAATTTCCAAACCGTTATCATGTACTTGGCGCAAAACCTTTTCATTTGGGTTTCGTTCGTGAAACCGTTATTTTTAAACCGGTTTTAAAGGGAACATTTCCACAAATTTCTTGTCATATTAACCGGTTTAGAACAATAAAATCCGGTTTATTCTAGATAAGCGTCGCTGCTCGCCGCCGGCCGGCCAGCTGTTACTCGTCGAATAAACCGGTTTATTTAGGTTATAGTTACATTCTTAAAAAAGTTCGCTTTCTTATGAAATTTCAGAGTTAAACCGATATAAACCGGTATTTACCGCTATTTTATAAACCAGAAAAAAAACCAGAAGCGAGAGTTATATGCCAGAATCGTAGTAAGTGGAAGGATGTAGTCTCTGCCTACCCCGTTGGGAAAGAGGCGTGATTTTATGTATGTATGTATGTATGTATGTTATAAACCAGAGGCCTTATTGCCTAACGTTTCTGACACTCGCGATCGCAATAAAATGACAGCTTTTGTATGCGAAATATATCATTTGATTGCGATTACGAGTGTCAAAAATATTAGGCAATACGGCCTCAATTCCGAGCCTTGATTGCGATCGCGTGTGTCAGAAACGTTAGGCAATACGCCCTAAGACCTTAGCTTACCTGTCCTGTATCCGCCCCCCGCACCCCGCGCATTCGTCCGGCACCCCGGGAGACCCCTCGGAGCTCTCCCGCTCCTTTAGCATCTCTTCCTGCTTCTCCAGCACCTTAGCTTGAGACTCTATGTCTCAAATAACAAGGTTTAGGCCTTGAGAGGGTTCGCTGGAGTCGGCCATCTTGCTCGATGAAGTGGATTCCTTGATCCTGAATCAATGACATAGAATAAGGGGCTATTTCAATATCCATTGATTAGTGGTAACTCATGGTTAAATGTGATGCCGTCTCTATTTGTTTTGTTCGAATAGACGGAGACGGCATCACATTTAACCGACAGTTAACACTAATCAATGGATGGTGAGACAGCCCTTAAGCCGTTTGCACGGAGCGTGTGGAGGCCTGTTGTATAACCTAACCTAACCAACAAAAAGTTGGAAAACCCCGACTTTGTCACTTTAAAGTTCAATATCTCAAAAACGGCTGAACTGATTTTGTTGAAACATGTCCAAGAACCACCGCTAAAAAATCTGCTATCAAATAAAAAACCGCATTCAAATCGGTCCACCCGTTTAAGAGCTACGGTGCCACAGACTGACACACATAGCGGTCAAACTTAGAACACCCCTCTTTTTGCATCGGGGGTTAAAAATGGTATGAGCAGCGCTAACTGGACGCATCGCGTGCGACAGATTTTACCAGTAAGTGCTTGAAGGCGTACGCCCGCGCCGTGTATCCGCGCCAGCAGGGCTACCTACGAAACTCGAAGCTCGAAGTTCGCATCGTACCGTCCCTCTCGCTCTCGTATTAAATAGTATAAGTGTCAGAGGGACCGCACGACACGAACTTCGAATTTCGTGTTTGGAAGTAACCCTTCAGCTAGCGAAGACTGTTCGCTCACGCTTTTCGCTCGTACGTTTACAAAGATACTTATACTGGGTGTGGCCTGTGATACGAGAAAACAATTGAAATATAGATCGTACTCGTCAAACTAAACAACATTATTTCAACGACTTTTAAAATTATGGAGTCTTTAGATTTTAATTTTTCATACAAATTAAATGCTGCAACGGATGTACGCCATCCTAGAACACAACTGGCGTCACCTGTCACGCTAAAAAACATAAAACATTTGCTTTACATTGCTTCTTCAAATAAACTTTAAAGTGTAATTAACTAAATATTTTTAAAATTACGCTGAACTAATGTTGTTCGTTTTGACAAGTATGATCTATGTTTTAATTATTTTCTCATTTTACAGGCCATACGTGGTATATGGGGTGATATACGACATCGCAAAGTGGGTAAATGTAAAAAAGTATTCGAGATTCATCACAACAATCCGTTTCATTTCATATCTAACACGATAAATAATTTGCAAATATTTTTAATTTCCAAATTTACCTCCGAAAAGTATAAAATTTTCGACTTAGTTGATTCTTTAATTTAGGAGCTAATTGCCTGTGACAGATGAATAGACACGCCCGTGATTCTATAAGGATTCCTTTTTTTTCACGTACCCTTTGGTACCTTTTGGTAGTTTTAAGTTTTACATAATAATAACAGTGAAAGAGAGATTATGCACTATAATATGCCTGCACCCGGAGATGAGATCACGTAAAGGTCATTTAAAACCCCCCTAACTTGATATACTTACTTAATAATCGGGAAGCCGTAAACATAAAAAGTAGTATCGATACGAGTACTTACTCGTATATAAAATGCATGGGCATCAAAGACTGGTTTTCAAACCAAAGCAATACAAAAAACTGCCCATTGTCTCCGATCCAAGAGTCAACGTATACATGTATACTCAGTATATTTCTTCCATTGTATACAGAACTGCTGAATAATAAATGATATGCTAAAATGCCGTGATATAATACGAAATGTACCTATGTACTTATACGACGTCCCCATTTTGAAAAGTTTTATCTTACTTTTTATTCTTATTATAAGTACCTACCTAATATTTTAACAATAATACTAACATTTTAACTGTCCCTCGCTTTCGCAACTGTCATGGGTCGGTACGTCCGTGAATCACAGGTAATGCACAAATGTATAAATAAATAAATAATAATAAATATCACTGGACAATTCACACCAATTGACCTAGCCCCAAAGTAAGCTTAGCAAAGCTTGTGTTATGGGTACTAAGCAATGGATAAACATACTTATATAGATAAATACATACTTAAATACATATTAAACATCCAAGACCCGAGAACAAACATTCGTATTCATCATACAAATATTTGCCCCGGCCGGGATTCGAACCCGGGACCTCAGGCTTCGTAGTCAGGTTCTCTAACCACTTGGCCATCCGGTCGTCAATGTATAGAATCATCCATTTCTGATGTCACATAGACGTGGCAGAGCTAGTTTGACGGTGCATTACATATAATGCACGGGCAGTTAAAGTTTAAGTAGGTAAGTGAACTTCAGTCTTTTTTTGAGTGAGAGCGAGAGTGATAATAAACAAGTAGTAATTTCGGTTATTTTCTGCAAAAACATGATTCGCAATTTTTTCGGTTTCGGTCGTAAATCATTCGAACTTTCAGCCCGGACGGCAATTAGATGTTCTTTAATTGTCGCGCGTCAATCGTTACGCCCGCGGTTTCACTCAACTGACTTAAAAGATGACATATTTCATTTCGAACAAAACAATACTACCGATCCCTAAAATTTACCGGGTGTGGCCTGTAATATAAGCAAAAAATTAAAACATACTCCTCAAACTGAACAAAATTAGTTCAGAGAATTTTAAAAATAATTAGTTTTTTATTTTTTATTTCACTTTTAAGTTTATTCGCAGAAGCAATGTAAATGAAAATGCTTGATGTTTGTAGCGTGACAGGCGACGTCAGTTGTGTTCTAGGATGGCATACATTGATGGCAGTATTTAATTTGTATGAAAAAAGGAAAATTCAAAGACTCCATTATTTATAAAAGTCGCTCAACTAATGTTGTTCAGTTTAACGAGGACGATCTATGTTTTAATTTTTTGCTCGTATTACAGGCCACACCCGGTATGATGAATACCCTTTTATCTGAAACACCGAAACTTGCTATACTTAGGTAGTCTGAAAACTAAATTTAAGCGGATATTACTGGATAAATTTGAAGAATGTATCTATCTTCTGATTTTTTTTTTATTCGACTGGTTGGTTCGAGTGGGTCTCCTGATGGTAAGAGATCACCACCGCCCATAAACATCTGCAACACCAATGTAAAATATCTAACTTATCGTAGTTTATGATTTGATTGAGAGCAACGCCAACAAACTGTCTCACAATTCGGCGAACACTTAATTTAGGGTAAAATAAATACCTAAATAAAAAAATAACATCGTTGGGTATATTTTTCTTCATACTGAAACTTCATGAGTTAAATTATGTTTTATAATTTTATTTGGTACCTACTAGGTCTGAAAAAAAACAGACATAGATAGGTATCCAAAAACAAAAAGTTGGGAAACCCCCAAAATTGTCACTAAAGTTACCTTAGTTAGTTAGTTAGTTAGTTAGTAGTTAGTTAGTTAGTATCTCAAAAACCACTGAACCGATTTTGATAAAACATATCTAAGTGCATCGCTAGAAAACCTGCTTTCAAATGAAAAACCGTACTCAAACCTGTTCACTCGTTTCAGAGCTACGGTGCCACAGAGAGACACACATAGCGGTCAAACTTATAACACCCCTCTTTTTGCGTTGGAGGTTAGAAAATGGAGAAATGGAATTCATCATTATTCTCCAATAGTAAAAACCTTTATGTACAGTCAGCTGCAGAGAAAAGGTACCCCCCTGTAACGGCGGTATTCATACTTACCGCCATTACAGGGGGTTCCCCTTTCTCTGCAGCTGACTGTACACGGCTTATACTGAGTTTTTTTTTCTAGGACTCCCCAAACGTCGTGCCAAAGGCTCCCTACGTTATCTGACATCCCCAACAAAAGTCAAAATGTACACTGATCGCACTATCTAAAAGGCGGTATCTACAGATACGACTTTTTTCCCTCTGACAACTAATTCCCAAGACCGGTCCTAATTAGAAATAATCATTTGCCTTATCCAGCAAGGCTACCCCCAAGCGAATTGCTCATAGAAAAATAATTAATTATATGATACTCCATACGTTTGTCACGGTTCTTGAATCGGACAAATAAATTCAACACAAAATGAAATTTTTCGAACGTAACTCGCTCTATAATTGGACAACTAACACGGAATCTAATTTACTATTGTAGCTGGCGAAGGTAATAATTTACTATTGTTGCCGACGCCATAATTAATGCCTGCTGACCTGGTGGTCGATTTTTACTTAACTTAATCTTATCATTATAATCTTTAAAAGTATTTTTTGTCAAACATTGGTCGAATGCTTAGTTTTAAATTATCTAAGGTCGTATGTGAAGCAAATGCTCCCATACATAAAGTACAATTCGATAGAATCTAACAATTTTCTACACATTAAACAAACCCTAACGTGGGCACGCTTGATTATATATGTCCCTGTTGTTGCAATTATCATCTAAAAGGAATCAAAAAAGAATAATAGTCACATCACAAAGTCTTAGGCAGCCCGGTGTTCATATAGGCTGGAAGTGTCTACAGGAGTGTCAGATTCTATTGAATTGGAGTATATACGATACGAATTTTCGTTACTGTAAACTACATGAAAAATTACAATAGTGACAACTGCATCTCCCAACTGTGGCTCCCGGTATTTTGCAAAAACCGGCCAAGAGTGTGTCGGGCACGCACGAAATAGGGTTCAAAAATTAAGTTATATTTTTCTAAGGATTTCGTATTTTGTACGGAATATTCCAAGTTTAGGTATATTTTATACTCATAAACTACTAATAATTTTCAAGAAAACTTAACCGTTATAGTTTTCCTTGTAAGTTTGATATACTTACTTCTAATGGTTTTTATTTATTAATTGAAATTTAACACCTAGTAGTCCAAGAGCCGGTTGCCTGACACTCAACATGGTCTGCTCAGCATGGCCTTTTCAAAATGGCACCAGCATATGACAGTAGGTAAATTTTAAATTTGTTAAAAACTTTTCAGTTCCATTTTTTTTGCAATTTTTTTCTAGTATTTCTGCGAGTTAGTAATCTTACACTTGGATATTTTTGCAGCCAAATAACTAAATAACTAACTTAATGATAACTATTTACAACCTTTTATCTACCAGATTAACCTACCTTGTTTGCACATATGATATAAAAAAAACCGAGTCTAAAACAGCGTTTTCGACGCAAAAATTCCAACGATACCAGAAACCCATAACAAAGCAACAAAGCCGCTATCAAACTTAAATTGAATAATAATAATCGATAAGGATTTTACGGCGCTTTAGCACAATCAATTTTAACGAGCCGACTGTACAATCAGAAATAAAACCAAATAAAAACATAGTTTATCATTAAAATAGCTTTAACTGCAGCCCTAATTAACCCCCATCGAAAAAAGAGGGGTGTTATAAAGTTTGACAGCTATGTGTGTCTGTCTGTGGCGCTGCAGCTCTTAAACGGGTGGACCGATTTGAATGCGGTTTTTTTATTTGAAAGCAGGTTTTTAGCACTGGTTCTTAGACATGTTTCATTAAAATCTGTTGAGCCGTTTTTGAGATATTGAACTTTGAAGTGACAAAGTCGGGGGTTTTCCAACTTTTTCTTGGTTAGGTTATATTTAAAGTTACAGGATTTTTTTATTCGTCTGGAAGGCAAACGAGCAAGTGGATCTCCTGTTGGTAAGATATCACCACCGCCCATAAACATCTGCAACAGCAGGGTTATTGCAGATGCGTTGCCAACCTAGAGACCTAAGATGGAATACCTCAAGTGCCAGTAATTTCACCGGCTGTCTTACTCTCCACGCCGAAACACAACAGTGCAACCCACCGTGATACAGTTTACACTAGTACGGGGTCGGTTAACGCTTAATTGCCCTTGGATTTTACATGTTTATAAGCAAAAAGAATGTAAGTGGAATAAGCACTTTTATTGGATAAATAAAATATTTGTATTTGTATTTGTATAATGCTGTTTCACGGCAGGATTAGCGAGCAAGATGGTGGTTGCAATCCGGGCGGACCTTGCACATGGTCCTACCACCAGCAACCATAGGTCCTACCACGGGGTGTCATTTTAAACAGTTCTGGCGTAAAAGACTGGAGTAACTTGTTAAGGTCACTTAACCATTAATTAGCATTGAACTTAGATGATTTCGCAAAAATTACATTTTGGTCAAAATTTTCTTAGTACAGCGGGAGATTTTTTTCACATTCATAACTACTTGTCATAGTCTAAATCATCCTAAATTGAATAAAAAAAATCACTTTGACTTCGACACTTTGACTGTACAGTCATCTGTCTATTTGATCAAATTCTGGGGCCCTAGTGAAAAAGGGGTTAATTCTGCAGAAGATGAACGGCTGATTTCGACTTAAACCCCTTTACACATAAAATATAAAATAGCTGTGTAATTTTTGCAGACTTAACCCCCTTTTTCACTAGGGTCCCAAAATGTTGCTCACAAGTTTATGAAATCGACTGTATTTAACAAATCTGAAGTCTATAAGCCTAGCAACTGAGATTATATAATTCTAATCCGATTTCGTTGTAATATCAAGATAAAAATAACCTATCTGTTATCCCCAAGTTCAAGGTTACGTATTAAATCTAAACCAAATTTGAAAGAAATCATTATTTTATTCGTGACGAAGTAGCATAGCATAAGAAAAAAAAATATATTAAAAAGTGCAATGGCATTATAAACGGTTCCGCTGCTTACGCATAATTTTTTATGTCATAATTCTATTTCGCATAATCTTTTTACGCATAATAGTACTTATACCGAAACTGTTTTCACATAACAGTTTACGCCGAATTTTTTTACGTATAACCAATGTAAGCCGAATGGGCTTTACGCATAATTTGTGAATTCCGAATATTGTTTAGGCAGAAAATTACTTACGCATAAATTAGTTACGCAGAAATATTCATATGAATTTAACGATTCTGAGACGAAGTCGACGGAGCCCCGCTTCGCGGAGCTCCTATTCCGTCTAATAAGGCGCTTCGCGCCTTGACAAAATACTAACCTAACCTAACCTAACCTATATGTGAGCAATCATGTTACCTGGGTTTTCTTTATTGCGGAGGCTCGCCCCCCCGTCCCCCCGCTTTATTCCCATGCCTCTTTTACTGGTGGTTGTTCGTTCCGTTACAAATACAATTCTAACCTAACTTAATAACATTTTTCTAGTCATAAATAGTAATTAGGTAACTTATTTTTGAACATAGATTTGGACAGGATTTCGGCCTATCAAAATTCGGCTAAATTACTTATATGCTAAACAAGATTATGCATAATAAAATACGGCCATGTTAGTAATATGCTTAAATAAATTCGGCTAAACCATTATTCGGCTTATACATAATTATGCGAAACCTGTTAAGCGTAATCAGTTTCGGACATTAAAAAGTATGCGAAATAGAGGGCATCCATTATAAACATACACACAAATCGATGCTAGATGGCCTAGTGGTTAGAGAACCTGACTACAAAGCTTGAGATTTCGGATTCGATTCCCGGTCGAGAGATCGTTCGCAAATTTTTTATGAATTATTTTAATTTGGCATAATTTATTTCGCATTGTTTTCGCATGATTGTACTTTATAATTATAATACTTTGGCTACTACTTTGTTTGGGGATATTATGGTTTTAGAATAATTTTAGTTGGACTAATATTAGGTATATTTGACATATTATGGGCTAATAATTATTTGACATAATTTTCAGAAACCATAATTTCAGTTCCAACATTTTTAGGTTAAAGCAGAATCGGAGGTCTGTGAAGCGGACCTCCAGCGATCTCATTTTTGTTCATAAACATATTATGTATGACTTGTATTGAATTAACCCGAGTTTGAAGTTAAGAGAACTCTCTTCGTTCCATTCTCCATACAAACGGTCTCATTTGAAAACCAGGCAACAGAAGTAGATGCAATTTTGTAAGTATGAACTAGACGTAATTATCTATGCCTGTGGTTTTTCAGATTTTCATATAAATGTGTAATATCAGAATGACAGGAGCTCAAAAGTCGACAAAAAAAGATGTTAACTTTGCACGAATTACAGACTATTAAAGCATTTTTACTAAAATCGATAAAACCACAGGGATAGAAAATATGATGAAGATCTTGATTGTAAAATATCATTGATTTCTGTGCTATACTTTTCGTATATAATGAGGACAACGAAACCCAAAATTCAATCGCCCAAATCTTGAAAAGCCTACAGCTATCTCGATATACATTAGCGGGAAGCAGAGAAGCGGGAGATGTGCAGGGGGGATGGCTGCGAGCGCTTATGTCACGAGCGATAAAGACAGCAATATCACAAAGGAATACCTAACGCGACCTCGTGGCCGGCAGGGAAACTTCTCCTAAGCGACTCGTATAACACATTATAGCCGTCAAAATAACATCAATCTTTATGCCTCGGAGGTTAAAAATTAAACTTTTACAAAAACTTATTTTACTCGTAGCTTATTGAACTCTATTTACAAACTGTGTTTATGAGTTCGATAATACACGTTTTGCTCGGAAATATGTGTGATTAAAATTAAGCTCACACTGATAAGGTTTTTATGTTAAAGCTGATAAGCGTACGTGGAATAAGCTGTTAAAGTTAAATCTTTTTTACGTTTGTTTACTAGTTAACTAAACCACGCAATTAATTTAATTGGAGATAAAAACTGTTGCTTAAGTTGTTTATAACCAATAGTATTTGCTTCCAGCACCTCTGAGGAAATTTTATATTTTCCTGAGATAAAAATAGCATCTGTGGATCAACAATTAAGGATGAGTAAAAGATTTCTTATAGGATCGCTTCACATGGATTAAGATACAAACAAACTAATCCTGCCGTGAAGCAGCAGTGCTTGCACTGTTGTGGTTTGGCATGGAGAGTAAGACAGCCGGTGAAATTACTGGCACTTGAGGTATCCCATCTTAGGCCTCTAGGTTGGCAACGCATCTGCAATACCTCTGTTGTTGCAGATGTTTATGAGCGGTGGTGATCATATCAGGAGACCCATATGCTCGTTTGCCATCCAGTCGAATAAAAAAAAAAAGTTAATTTCATTTTACATAAGCACTTTTACACAATGATGATATACGAGTACGCAGTAGAACTAAGGTTACTGACATAGCCCGAAGAATTGCGAAACTGAAGTGGCAGTGGGCGTGGCACATTTCTCGCAAGACTGATGGCCGATGGGGTTAAAAGGTTCTCGAATGGCGTCCGCGGACCGGGAGACGAGCTGTCGGTAGGCATCCAACAAGATGGAGCGACGACCTGGTTAAGATCGCGGTGGATGCGAAAAGCACAAGACCGGTCTGAGTGGAGAGCCTTGGGGGAGGCCTATGTCCAGCAGTGGACGTCTTTCGGCTGACATGATGATGATGATGACTTTTACACAGTGTTTTTATACAAATACAAACAGTAACCAGACGTGCTACGAAGCGATATTGCAATAAATGTCAAAATTGCCTAGTTTAGCGAAAATATCCGTGGTGGCCAAGTGGTAAAACCTATGGCCTCTCAAGCAGAGGATCGTGGGTTCAAACCCCGGCTCGCACCTCTGACTTTTTCGGAATTCATGTACGAATTTACATTTGCAATTTACTACAAGCTTTACGGTGAAACCTGCGCAACTTGCGAAGCAATTCAATGGTGTTTGTGAAGTTCCCAATCTGCACTGGGCCCGCGTGGGAACTATGGCCCAAGCCCTCTCATTCCGAGAGGAGGCCTGTGCCCAGCAGTGAGACGTATATAGGCTGGGATGAGCGGGACTACTAGATCGTAATTAACTTTTGAAGTTTTTTCTAGCAGTACCGTGTGGCGGATAATGACTTGACACGAAAACTGGCATGTCAAAAAGTATGTTACGAATAAATAAATAAGAAATATATCATGGGACACTTGACCACCAGTTGACCTAGTCCCAAATCAAGCAAAGCGTATAAATACATACTTAAATACATTAATTGCCACTTGCTGGAAACAGTCCAGTCGAATAAAAAAAAAACACATAAATCTCGAGTTAGCGTTAAGCTTAGTTTAGTAGTGTCAAAATGTATGGAACTGTCAAGCTTAAGCCAGCCTTAACAACTAAATCTAGATTTATTTTTACCTGCAAGTGGGTCTTATGGCCACTTGCAGAAAACACATAAATCTCGAGTTAGCGTTAAGCTTAGTTTAGTCGTGTCAAAATGTATGGAACTGTCAAGCTTAAGCCAGGCTCAACAACTAAATCTAGATTTATTTTTACCTGCAAGTGGGTCTTAAATATCCAAATACAGAAAATAAAAACAAAGTAATGAATGGTAATGATCCAATCATGTATTGATACCACAAGTAATATACATTGCGAGATTATTTTAATTTAAAAGGAAATAAATCGTATTGTTTTAATAAAAAAATATGAATGTATGTTTTTATGTCTTTAGTACCCTTAAAATTAGTTATTAAACTCGTAACAAAAATATACGTTGTATTATAATGCCGATTGCGCTGAATTTAATAAATACTCTATCTGTCTCTGTCTGCTATCAGTAGGATTGAAATTAACAATCAAAAAACTATGACTTTGATTTTAGAGTTAGAGTAGAAGAAACCAAGAACGTCCTTTTTTTAAAGTCAGTTAAAAAGTTCAAGTCTACAAAATCCCGAGGTAGTTATTATTGAAAAAGCGTAAACAAAAAAAAACCGCTGCGAAATGCACAGACAGTGTTCTTGACAGTGTTGATTTGCCATCTCCATACAAATTCTACCAAAAATCATGAAATTTCATGGATGTCACTTGAAGTTATTATACATTTTTTTAAGTTACACCCAAACACATAAAAAATCAACCCCAACGCCGCGATCACTTATGACGTTATTCCACGGAAATTGAACACTTTTCAACTTACTACTTTCTTCCACGACAAATGATTTTAGCGTAGTTTTTCGCGAGCGTCCGAAAAACTCGTTATTCGCGACATGCACCGTTCCACAGAGTCTGAGGGGCGGCTCGCAGCCACTCCCTCTTTGGCCCTCTGGTTTCCGTTGCTAAGAACAGTAGGCGACGTGACCCCCAAACTCATAATAGACTTCGTTCGTGCGTTGCTCACTGTATGTAGCTAGCGACGAATGTATGGAAAACGAAAAACCGTGGCTAAGATTGAACTACTGGACGTCTGTTTGCAATAATATGGACATGACTGCAAAGATTAATTAATAGGGATGTTAACACCACCAATCAACTGATGTACTTTTTATGAGCTTTTAATTCTCCCATAGAGTTTCAATGGCGATAGCGACTTATGACGTCATAACTCGCTATTTGTTCGCCAGCTCAATCAACTAATTATTTATATGTTTTAAATACAAATACAATAACTTTTTAAAGCAACAAAAAATATAATTTTACAGTAAATCGAAAATTAATCTGGTTTCATAGCTAAAATAAAGCGTTTTTTTTACTGGAGTCGAGCCTTCGAATTATTTTTTAATGGCGTCAACATCCCTATTCATTTTTTTCCTGTACTTAAATTAATTTGTATATTTCGCAAGATAGTAATAAATAAATTAAAATATCATGGGACACTTGTCACCAATTTACCTAGTCCCAAATTTAGCAAAGCCTGTACTATGCATACTGGGCAACAACGGATAAAAATACTTATCGTAGCAGGTGGTAGGACCTTGTGCAAGGTCCGCCCGGATTACTACCACCATCTTGCTCGCTAATCCTGCCGTGAAGCAGCAGTGCTTGCACTGTTGTATTTCGAGGTGGAGAGTAAGACAGCCGGTGAAATTACTGGCACTCGAGGTATCCCATCTTAGACCTCTAGGTTGGCAACGCATCTGCCATACCCCTGGCAGGAGACCCACTTGCTCGTTTGCCATCCAGTCGAATAAAAATCAATACGAAGCCAATTAAAGTAATGTACATACTTAAACATTGCAACTCGTCATAACACCTTTGCAGAATTAATTAAAAAGACATTTCACGACAAACGATACTGTTCACAAGTGTTTTAATTGACAATTAACAAAGTGTAAACTGCTAAGGTACCTAATTAGCAGACTTAATGGGTCGCATACATGCAGTAATTTGCAACGGCATTTAATTGTATTGATGATGTTGGGTAATAAAATCGTAACTTCCGATTAAAGAGAGATACAAGATGGTAAGAAGGACGGCGTGCTCTAAATAGGCTGACGCGTATCGCAAGGAGGCGCCTCATCATGATGTGAGTGTTTCGCATGACGTTTTTAACCCTTGACGCAGAAGTGTGCTTTAAGTTTGACCGCTACGTGTGTCTATCTGTGTGTTTATGCACCGCAACTCTTAAACTGGTGAACCGATTTTAATGCGGTTTTTTTTAAGTCATTGTCATCATCAGTTTACAGCAGTCCACTGTTGGACATAGGCCTCTCCCATGCCGCGCCACAACACTGTCTTCAGACTTTTTTATTTGATAGGTTTTTTAGTGATGGTTCTTAGACATGTTTCATCAAAACCGGTTCAGCCGTTTTTGAGATATTAAACTTTGAAGTTTTTCCAACTTTTTCTAGGTTAGGTTAGGTTATTAACGCGTGTCCACTGCTCAAACTGCGTCCACTGCGCATTTGTATCGCAGAACCTGTTTTATAATGACAATACCAATATTTTAAAAACCGGCCAAGATCGTGACGGATACACCTGAAATAGGGTTCCGTAGCCATTATGAAAAAAAAATAAGTAATATTTTTCTAAGGGTTTCGTATTTTGTACGGAATATTCCAAGTTTAGGTAAGTATATTTTATAGGCTGCTATTTTACTCATAAACTATCAATAATTCTCAAGAAAACTTAACCGTTATAGTTTTTCTTTTACGTTTCATATACTTACTACCTACCATCCTAAATTTTTCAAATTTTTCCATCCACCGGTTTAGATTTTAGAGGGGGAAAAAATCACTGAATCGAAAAGAAATCACCTCCGCTTTACGTCTATAGGAGGTAGTCTAAAAAAATGTTTTTTTTTTTTTTAATTTTTTATTGTACCATTTTGTCGGCATAGTTTACATATATATTCGTGCAAAAATACAGCTTTCTAAGCATTGATAGTCCCTGAGTAAAGCCACGGACGGACAGACAGACATGGCGAAACTATAAGGGTTCCGTTTTGCCATTTTGGCTACGGAACCCTAAAAGCTATAAGAGCATAGCCGATGAGTAAATTTTGATCTAAATTATTCTAATGGTTTGAGGACAAGCAAGTAGAGATCTACAGAACAGTAGCAGCCGAATCAATCACAATGTCTTTGAATGACCATATAATGGGGAATGGTGGCAATGGGCGGGTCATATAGCACGGAGAGCAGATGGCCGTTGGGGCCGAAAAGTTCTCGAGTGGAGGCCGCGGATCGGCAAGCGCAGCGTGGGACGTCCACCAACGAGATGGACGGATGACCTGGTTAAAGCGGGTTCACGGTGGATGCAGGCCGCTGCCAACCGAAGCAACTGGAGGTCTATGGGGGAGGCTTATGTCCAACAGTGGACGTGCTACGGCTGAGATGATGATGATGATAATGGGGAATAAGCAAGCAAATTTGTTCAAATGGTTCACTCAAACCTTTTAGTTCGACAAACCGAGCTGTGTTTTTTTTTTCACTTCTCATGCTCAAAATATTACTTTAGTCTTTTTATATCGAGACTAAAGCTCTATTTTTTTTTTAATTTACGTTGGCAACCCCTAAACAGCCAACACGGATTTAGTAAAGATTTTCAGTATGTGGAAATAACCTCAAAATGACAACTGTGCAGAAATATAAAAAAAACATGATTTAATTTCGTGATCGTGAATAAATGATTACGAATATGAATCTATTCAATTATATTAAGGATTAATTCATTTTATTACGCATAATCCAATTAGTTTTAAAATAGTTTTCAATTTTGATACTGTTGGCTAAATATGCAAGCATTTAAAGCATCACTTCATAAACAATAAAAAAAAAAGAAAAAAACCGCGCAAATATTTGTTTGCTATTTGAATTTCGAACAAATGGCTTGTCCAAACAGAACATTGTTTTATTCCTCACATTCAAAGTGAAAAGAAAACAATCTTTATCTTTAAGCGTTGAACAATCTTTAAAGCAAGACTAAGCAACCATAATGCCACTCGAAACATAGCCACCCTCGCTCTGCTCGTATGGCTTAACATCTCGTGTCATTATGACTTGTTTTAGTCCCTTGTTGAACAATAGTAGATTGTACAACAAGAGCATAAAACAAGCCATTTTACCCGAGGCGTTCATATAGCCACCCGAGCCGGTACGGCGAGGGTGGATAGACACGTGGAGGGGAAAATGGGTTTAATGCTCGAGTTTTACACTCTGCTTTTCACTTCGATGGCGAGGAAATGAAATAGCAACAGTGGAAACAATAATTTACTTTTTATGTAACTTTCATTTTTTATAATAATTCCATTATTTTAATTTTATTGATTTATTGTGATTGATTTGATTGATTTTTAGTTTTATATAAATTAAAAATTATTTAAAAAATGTATAGATTTTTTTTTGTTTGTGGCTGTTGGCACCTGATTACCTTGGTCTTGAGTTGGTATTAGACGAAGATATTATTTTATGCACTAGTGCATAAAAAGTCATTTTATTTCGCCGAGATACAGCATAAACACGAACTTTACGAGCATGAGAAGTGAAAATATATATAATTATTTGTATTTAAAAAAAATATAGACAGAGACACAGAGATCAGATAATATGGACTATGACGTCATTATGCCAACGATCTCAAAAAGACCATGCTAATTTTTTTTTTTAGCAAAAGATGGAATGAAAACTTCATTTTGCTCGTATCTTCCTTATTTTTTCAACAGTTATTGCCAATGTTCCGTATTTTATCACCTTATTTAAGAGGAAAATTTTGTTTATCCATTGGTTTATCCGGAAAAACAGATTAACAATCAAAATTATGGTAGCTTAGGCACTATTGTTTTGACAATACCTAGACCAGTGTTCCAGTACCTACTTATAGGTAGAGTCATTCACGATGACGTGTGCCATGGTTCTTATTACAATGTCATTAATGTCTAATTTTGAACAAATCACGCGTCTTCATGGATCGCACTAGGTATAGTTGTGCATTCTATCTTCGTATTGAAACCTCGCATAGTAAGATAAACGTCCGAGTGCTGGACACTGTCCCAGTTGTCATCTTATATTTAGCCATAGAGGTGGCAGGTGCCATCCATTGGGTATTAGTATGTCGAGCACTGGGACATTTACCTTAACCACGTTCAAACTAACACTGAGGCAAGACATTAAACATTGTATAGGTAAAAAACTTAAGTAAAGGACCTGTTGTATGCACAGAATTGATATGGAGCTTAAGTCATTTTGCGAATTTGGAACGTCAATTTGTTTATATGGACAAGTTACTACTACACATACAACAGGTCCTTTACTTAAGTTTTTCACCTATACCTACTACTAAGTCAAAACAAAACACCAACTCATAGCTTAGGTATCGCTTAGACTTGGCTTTACCTATCTCTCATCTCATGCTAATTTCGAATAGGGGTGCAATTCTGGAAATAATGTCACTCATCATTACCATACGAGTATAGTATTCGTATAGTAGGATGTACAGTATACGAAAGTGTTAGAAATTGTGCTGAATTTAAAGTACAGGTAAACTTATCTCGGTCTGTATAGTTCCACTGCAGATCACAGGCCTCCTCTCAGAATAAGAGCTCTTGGGACGTAGTTCCCATACGGTCTCTTCAAGCATCATTGAATTTCTTCCTAGACGTATGAGAGCTGATGCTAAATTTCAAATGTATTCCGAAAAACTACGAGCGAGTCCGGGCTCGCACCCATGACCCTCTGATTGAAAAGTAGATCTAACCACTAGGGTGCCATGGTTTTTAAATAAGAATAGGCAGAAAAAGAAGAAGGCATAGAAAAATACAGGTCCTTCCTGCCTTAGCAACTATCAACTACACACAGATTTATACCACTTAAGTAAGAATGGTACTTTCGAATGTGACTACAGAAAACATTCCACAGTAGGCAATTGCATTTACACATCTTTCCCTTTAAGTGTAAACAGCTATTTATTTATAGTCACAAATTTTGCATTTAGTGTACTAAAGTCAATTACGTACTGTTCATAATGTCACTGCTAAACTCCGATCATCACTTACCTACCTAAGCATCTATCATACATATTTGTCAACAAGCCACAGACAACACAGATTCAAAAATTCAAAATTACCTCCTAAACGTAAGGCTGGCAACGTCGCGCTGCGGTACAAGCTACAATACCGTCGGAACTGTTCGCGCGGTACTGTTCGAATTTGGAACTCGAAGGGGCGAAAACGGACTGCGACGTTGCACCCGCCTACGCAGTCTCACCGCCAATCCCGAGCCGCGGTTTCGAGCTCTGATTTAAATTCGAACGGAGCGAATCTATGCGTCTCTTTCGGTTCGAAAAAAACTGGTCGCGCAGAGTGAGACGAGGCCACGTGCAAGTACCACTTTTACTCCAAATTCAAATGGATTATCTCGTCGAATAATAGCGTAAGTGCCAGTTACGACCGTATAAAGTGAAACTCTAAAATGTTTTGAAATAAGGTTGTATTTGAGTTGTTATTGTTGAAGGGTTTTAAGTGGAGATGCTCGATGTTAAGTTTACTGAATACATTGCGATTTCGATGACCAAATCGATGCTCTCAGAACAAATTGGTTGCGTTCTCAGTTAGCGTATTGTTTATTTTGTTAGTACTCTTGATTCTGTTGTTTTGTTGTGTCACTAGCTTTCCCCCTGGTTTTGTTCATGGTTTATTTCTTATGCACGTCATTTAGACAAATTATGTAAAGTTTAATATCTCTAGCCGTTGATGGATACAATAAAAGTGATTAAGTACTTTTTAATTTTGATTTTATATTTTAACTCAGCATCACAAATGCTGTTTTACTTATAAAGAAAAAAGTGTCTCTATTTTTTTTTGGTCTTTTTAGAGACTTTTTTTCACACAATTTACTTCACAAACAGACATTCAAAATTGTAATGATAATGCACTTAATTGAAACAAAAACACATAAAAAATTAAAAATTTCCGATTTACAATAAACAAAGACTTTCAAACCAAACTCACTCCAAATTTATCGTGTGATTGTTACTTCAAAACACCATAACTTTAGATACCTGGGCATTTCTCCGAAACTCGATTTTTGGCAGTTTTCTACTGAATAATGGTAGCTATAGTGGTTAAAAATTTCTCTCGCGACTAGGTTATATGTAAAATTAGAATACCTATCGAGGCATGTAATTAATACATAGGGGTTTAATATTAAAAACCTATTTTATTTAGACAGATAATAGCTAAAACTAATTAGCCTGGCGCGTCCTAATTCCAGATTTTGATACTTTCTTTATGATAAGTTCCATTTTCAACAGTATTTTAATTAATTCCTATACCTAAATCAATACTTTAGTAAAAGGTGTGTCTATTTTAATATGACACATAATGGAAATAACATAGATTTCTGAGATAATCGCATGTAAAAAATGTCCACACCAAAAAGTATAATTCATCTGGACGTATGTATTAATTGGTGTAGCGTGTTATACAGTGCGAATAGTTGAATATCTAGCAAACGGTCGTACGGGCCGGGCGGCGACGAGCCTTTGAGTAACGGTGTCATGCGTGTGAGTGTTCTCTAGGCGACGCAAATAATTACCAAAGAGTGTAATCTGGACTTTGTCAAGCTAATGATGTGATTCATCTGTCATGCTATATGCAACTATTTTTAGGATACAAAATCTGTCTTTTATTTATAATTACGTGTCAAGTGTAACTCTTTTTGACAAAATTTTATTTTAATGACAAAAATTATATTAAAAAAAAATTGAGACCATTTTAACGCAAAATTCACATTAGTCTGGTCCTAATTTGTCTGGTTTCATCTGGCTCGTTTAGACAGACGAATTAGTAAAGTGCTGATGAATGATTAAGTGGTGTTAAAATGTATTTTAGATATCGTAATTTGCAACATAGGACAGAAACAAAGACGGGAAGAACAACTATGAAAAACGAGGTTTGATGAGAAAAAAAGATATTCAATGTTTGAAAGGAAAAAAGACATATGTGAAAAGAGATGCAAGAAAAAGTAGATAATCATAATTATGAAGAAAACAAGCAAATAAAATCATCTATCGATGGAGGAAATGACTGCAGGAACAAAAACTACAAAAGAAGACGTGGAGACTTTTTTTTCTTATTATTTGAGAAAAAAACAGTAAAAAGTTGAGAAAGACTGTAAAACAGAAATAAAAAAGTTAAGAAAATGCTAACAAGAATCGCAAAACTCTTCTTACACTGCTGTTCTTTGCACCGAACGTGTTGGACTTGTAAAGAAAGGGTATAGTTAAAGTGCAGTTAAAGTGAAAAAAGTTTTTCATGTGAAAGACTTTATGATCAATATTGATTACTTAGCTTGTGCAAAAAGTTTTAACTCACTACATTTATAGTTCCATATCAGAAATTTGATAACTGGGAAGATGTTGCTAATTCGTAATGATTTAAAAAAAAAATGGATATAAATTCTATGAAAAAAAAATGGTTTATAGGGACCGTAAAAATAAAATTATTTATTGGAAATCAAGAATCAAAACTTAATGAAGAATATTTTCATATATATTGTGGCAACGATATAGCACAAAAAACATTTAAAACTCTCAAAAATAATTTGAACCATGAGTGTGTTTATTCACTGCGACTACAGCGAGAATTAATGCTGTCAAAAACAAAAACAAATAATAAAATGTTATCATTTTGATGACATTCAAAAACAAATAACTCTTGTTTGAAAATATCCATGAGTTAAAACTATTATTATTCACTCTAAAGTCATAAGAAAAAAAAGACATTAAAAATCAGACTAAGTTGAAGACTGTTTTGTTTTTGGCCACGGAAATAAAAATATTGCGCCAATTACAATTTTTAATTAGATTAATATGATTTTTACTTATATTTCTACTATGTATTTTCATTCCTATTGTATTAAATATGTTATTAAAACTTAAACTGATATGTATAATCTAATTATTCTGGCGTAGTTCTCATTCATCTGATACACTCATTAGTCTGAGCGAAATATCTGACATAAAATAGGTGGCCATGCGCGGCCTTCGACATATGTTTTTAAGTATGGCATTTTATTAACGTTTCACCTGTTGTACCGTTTCTATTATCAAGTTTGAAAAATGGCAGATGAATGAGGCAAAAATCCTCTTTCTCGAAGAAATGCCCACCTACTAACTGGCTAAAGAAAAGGTGAGTTTTGTTTTGGCAAAACAAGGTATCTGTAGGAGATAGGCACAGTGTTTAGTCGAATCAGGCTCCTAGGTTTTAAGTTATGTAAATTTCAATGAAGTTTTTCAATGTAAGAAAATCTCTGGACAAATAATGAAACCATAGATGAGACTGATACTTTGTAATATCTTAAAATAGTTATTTGCTTAATTATACAAGAAAAAATATATTTGAAATCAGATCATCCAAATACACAGGCTGCTCCAAAGTGATACATTGAAAACCGTTAGTTTTTCGGCAAATATTGGACTGATTATTATGATACTTTGCAGTTTGGTTTTAAATATCTTGCTAAGCCAGTAGTATTCGTATTTGTCCAGAGGCTAAGGTCATCCAGTATATAGATTGGGGTCTATAAAGGTAATTTAACAGTGTTACCACAAAACACTGTAACTTGAGTTACCGTGTTTTGTCAAGTACGGCAGAATTGAAAGAGTATCGTGCAAGAAATTTCAGATTTAATATGATGGAAACCTTTAATAACATCTAACTGGACTTTTCTAGGTCGAGGCATTGTAATATCACCGACGATACTTAAGTTAAACGTCCCAGTGCTCGACACTGGCCCAATAGACGACATCCCTAAGGACATAAGATTAAAGGTGCCAACTACTTACTGGGACAGTAACAAACACTCGTACGTTTAACTTGGGTACACTCTTAGTATGAATTTGTCACCCATTGCTTCCTATATTACAAATAACCGTATTATAACATGTTAAAAGTCTTTTTTCCCCACGTATTTTCTTAAGTTTCTGTTATTACTCGATGGCCGAAAGATAAGCCTAATTAGAGTATTGTTGATATAAAAACAACATTTTGTTTGAGTCTAAATTAACGGCTTGTAGATATTTGTATGGAGCAGATGCTACCCCCCGCTGCGTGAAATATAAATGTTTCTTTAATTCAATTTAATTTAGTATACTGCTAATATTATTAATGTGAAATTTGACAGTTTCGTTGCCTAGTTTTGTTCCATCGCACGTAAACGGTGCATTTTATTTTATTTATTTATTTGGGGCATCAACAGCAATACAGTACATTACAATAGGACTTAGGTACTAAAAAGAAAGCCAATAACAGATGTCCACAGAAATACAGTTAGCGAATCATACTTAAAACTTAAAACATACAATCACGACACAACAACTATAATTATTAGTGCATTGATATGGATGAAATTTTCCAAGTAGATAGATCACGATGCAGAGAGGAGTACAAGGTTTTTGCGTGAAAAAAGTTTTTAACCAAACCAAAGTTCAAAAAAGTTTGTGAAAACCAACCGTGTTACTTTTTTTTATATCTACTGTGACGTATCAAGAGTGAATTAGCGATGTGAATTCTCCTTTTCTCATTCTCAAAATCGATTCTGCGCCGCCCGTCCGCGCCGTGGGGCTCGAGTCAGTCACTATTCATGATTAGTCAGTTAGCGGTCAGTCTTCGTATAGGGCCAACCCCGATGTTTGGTCGGGGTTCGGACATGCGAAGTAGATGCATTTGCGTAATCTAGTGTAATTTATGTCTGTGGGTTTGACCTATGCTTCTCAAGTGGATCTTAGGTTCAAATCCGGAATCACACCTATAAGTTTTTCGAAATTATATTTCAGTTGTTATTTACCACAACCTCTTAATTGAATGAACTAAAATAATTTCTTTGCTCACCCGCGACCTTAATGATACTCGTAGCTAAGTTTATGCAAGATATGCGTGTTCATGTAGTTCTTCCACCTCCATACTGAAAAAACACATTCAAATCACACGCCACACTACACTGACGCATTTCGAACTCAACCAGAGCTCATCTTCAAAGCAACATAACCGTACACCATGCTGCCAGATTTTAGACTAGATGTTAGATGTTACATTGTGGAGGTGGAGGAACTGCACGAAAACGCATATTTTGCATAAACTTAGCTATCATAAGGTCTCGGGTGAGCAAAGAAATTCTTTTAATTCATTGATATGGACCTCCGTAAAGTACTTATTGTATTGTATTGTAACTCTTTATTGTACATAAATAAAACATGAAAATTACAATTAACAAGAGAAAGAGATGTACAAAGTCGAACTTCCAGTTAACCTTTGAACGATTGAAACGCCTGAGTCAAAATATCTTTATTCGATTTAGGCTGTAACAAGCACTTATGTATTACAAAAAAATCTACAACCGGTTCGGAAAAACCTCTGTTGAGAGGAGTCCGGCAAAAAACTCAACGAGGTATTAAAAAAAACTGATTTACAACATTAATAATGATAATAATAATAATACAGTGAAACTTGGTTAAGTGGGACCTGGATAAGTGAGAAACCTCCATAACTGGAACTCATGCTGAGGTCCCAACACTTTGGCACTGAATTACCTCTGTTAGTGAGACGAGGTAAACCTCTATATCTGGGATTTGTTCTTTCGATTTATCATCATAGTTACCTCTATAACTGAGACAGCGAGTAAATTTTATATGCATAAACCTCTGTAACTGAGATAACATTGTTTTTTTTTTCTTTTTTTTATATTCGACTGGAAGGTAAACGAGCATGTGGGTCTCCTGGTGGTAAAAGATCACCAGGAGACCCACTCAATTGTTTACTCATTCTTATTCTACCCACAAATTCCACACGTAATTCCAAGTACGTAAGTACAAATTTTGAGCTTCAATTACCTTCAGTTTTAGTTTCGCTTTACTATCATACAGATGTTTATTTAATTTAGTAAAAATTTCTAAACGCGAAGCAGTAAAAGCACTAGAAACTTTGCACAGTTATTTTGAAATGTCATCAATTGGTGACCAAAGCATATTTAATAAAATTTATAACATCGAAAAACATCTGATGGCTGATACTTCCAAACGACAAACTAAAATGACAGATTTTTATAACTGATACATTCTGTTTCCATATTCGTACATATTACGTGTAAGAATGTGCTTGAATATTTTTGTTGATTACATTTGTATGATTACCTTTAAGTACTATTTTTTTTTATTAAAACTCATTTACATACATAACACGTTATTTTATTTAATGATCGCACCTGTATAACTGAAATAACCTGTATTCTCACCTCTATTAATGGAACCCTCTGTAAATGAGACAGATATTTATTTATGCCTGTATATCTGAGACACTGGGTAAGTGGAATACCTCTATAAGTGAAACGACATTGCAGGTCCCTTGATGTCTCACTTAACCAGGTTTCACTGTAATTCAATAAATTATCCGTTTTTAACTTTGGTTTTAACAGCTCTCAGTAATTCCAAGCGCTTCCCAGAGGCGCGATATCGGTCTTACACAACCATAAATATTTTTAATGACACTCACATTCACTGCCATTAGATCGTATTGGAGTCAGGAATTTAACACCGCCACACTCAGAGACGGTTAATTGACATTAAATTCGTTAAGGTGCGGTTACACGCGCGATTAAGGTTGCCGAGAACACCTGGCTATTACAGTCTTACTCTGGCGATTTGCGAGAGAGTTGAAAGCGGAGCGAGCGCGACGCGTTCGATGTGAGTGCTCAACGATTTCGCCAGAGCATGCTGCGAGTTAGTATAGGGTCTAATCACGCTCGCGATTTGCGGGCGAGTTGAAGGCGAGTTGAGCGCGTACAATAATTTCTCCGAGAGTGCGCAGCGAGTTAGCTGTAGCGCCATAAACGTCATATTTGTAGACTATCGAACAATATGACGGACGCTACACCCAAGACTCGAGAACAAGCACTCATCATCATCATCATCATGTCAGCCGAAAGACGTCCACTGCTGGACATAGGCCTCCCCCAAGGCTCTCCACTCAGGCCGGTCTTGTGCTTTTCGCATCCACCGCGATCCCGCGATCTTAACCAGGTCGTCGCTCCATCTTGTTGGAGACCTACCGACAGCTCGTCTCCCGGTCTGCGGACACCATTCGAGAACCTTTTGACCCCATCGGCCATCAGTCCTGCGAGCAATGTGCCCCGCCCACTGCCACTTCAGTTTCGCAATTCTTCGGGCTATGTCAGTAACCAACAAGCACTCGTATTAGAGGTATTCATACAAATATCTGCCCTGAACGGGGATCGGACCCGAGACCTCAAGCTTCTTTAGCCACTGCGCTATCTGGTCATCTATGAAACTGTTCAAATGAAACGTTTCTGCTCGTTCATGACAAACGCTTTTGTTCTCGCTTTTCTTTTCGCTTTCTTTCTTTCTTTCTCGCAACGTATCCTCGCACATTTCTGGTGGCAGCGCAGTTGTCTATTGTTTTTTTGTTGTTGTTGTATTTGTGAGTCTTTGTGAATGTGAATAAATGTCTTTCTTTCTTTCTTTCTTTCTTTCTTTCGTTCTTTTAAGACCCATTTGGACCATGCAAGAAAGATTCTGTTTCCGGGAACTTCAATTTAAAGAAATAAACTTCTCTTAGGGCTACAGAGAGGACCTTATAATTAGACATAGGTACAAACACACGCTCGAATAACCCTCCCTTTGGGCAGTCGGATAAGAATAACAATACTGCTAAATATAAGCTAAAGATTATTTTTTACTTACCCGGATAAATAAAGGAAAAATAAAATAAACTATTACAGTAAGATAAGCTTATCAGCTTCCGCTTGGAATGAATAAGTATTGTTAAATATAGTTGTTTTTATAGATCTCTAGATAATTCTTCTAAACAGGCCAAGTCCGAGCTTTGATCCGGGGTTCCGTACTACAGACAGTAGGTATATACAATCCCTATCCCTACTATATCCCTACTTAATATTATAAATGCGAAAGTATGTCTGTCTGTCTGTTACGCTTTCACGTCGAAACCACTGACCCATTTTTATGAAATTTGGTATACTTATAGGTACTTTGAACCCCAAAAATCAACATAGGATACCTTTTATTCCGGTAGAGGGCGCCACCGCTCGATAACCTAGGTCCGCGCAGACCAAGTCGCGGGCATAAGCTAGTAGGAATATACATGAAACACAATTTTCGCGACGTCCTTGTTAATAATAATAATAATAATAAATTTATTTATTTGTTAAGGTCGCGATAGAGAACCAGCTGGTAGCACTACCCGTGTGGTGTCGGGTTAGAATTACACCTCTCCATTTCTTCCCCGGATGTCGTAAGAGACGATTGAGGATATAGGTTAAGGTATACCGTAGGCGACAGGCTAGCAACCAGTCACTATTGCACCATTTTTGTCAAACTTAAAACCTATAAAATTGCTAAAAGTGGCTCCGAAGCGGTAACGTTTCGTGTGCTCTGCCTACTCCATTTGGGAATACAGGCGTGATGTTTGTGTGTGTGGTAGGACGTGAGAGATATTTGTACTCTCCGCTTTGGCAGATAATTACAGGTGACGAGTATAACTGTATTTCGTTTCAAAAAACAATTACATGGTCGGATATTACAGCACCGGCGTTTTTTAAGCACTTCCGCCATCTTTAATTTGGTCAAAGCGCTAGTTTCCATCCTCATGCCGGCATAAAGTGTAGTTCATGCGTGCGGTGTCGACGCGTCGCGACGTCAACGGATGCCGACGCGTCACGAGGGCGCGGCGTCGGAGCGTGGAGACCCGCCTTTATGGCAAAGATTATTTACATAGACTTGACATGGGCAACAATTAACAATCCATAGTAATATTAGAAATGCGAAAGTGTGTTTGTCCGTCTTTCACGCTGTAACGGAGCGACGGATCGACGTGATTTTTGGCTAAGGATAGTATGGGCCCGAGAGTGACATAGGCTACTTTTATCCCGGAAAAATGCACAGTTCCCGAGGGAACAGCGCGCGATAACCGAATACCACGCGGGTGGAGCCGCGGGCAAAACCTAGTATTCCATATTTCGAAGTTACATGAGTACTGGGCAGGGAAGTCCAAGAAAAAGTTCTTAGACCAGATTTGTTGCCTGATAAAATAATAAGCGCTATCTCAAAAAAAACTTGGATTATTTATATACCATCTAATACAGAATGTCTTAAGCTACACAATGGTACAAATAACTCAAATGTTTTTTTTTTGATGTCTTATGAGGGGAATTGTTATGGAATGGGTCTCAAGAGACGGATACCGTAATAGAGGCAGACCGAAGAGGAGATGGAGGGACGACTTAGATGCCTATAATGTGGGATGGCGGGAGCTCGCCTTAGATAGGCAGGAGTGGAGCAAGACAGGAGAGGCCTTTGCCCAACAGTGCGACACAAAAATAGGCTAATAAAAAAAATAGGGTAACATTAAGTCTCTATAAAAATTTCATTGATTGAAGCGTTGATTTGCAAAGGTATGTAAAAATGAACTTCAAACTTTTTCACTAATTGTTAAAAATCTGTCGCTTCTGCACGGAATTCCATATTCTACGGGGAGTCACTTGAGAACAGTCATTAGGGCCGGCTACGGGCCCCTCAGTGACACCCCTGACAATATACTAATAGTTAGAAATATCAACGCACTCGACTGCGGCCGTGGATTTGTTACGGAGGGCGGGTAGGGTTGTCAACTCCGAAGTCATGTCATTAATTAAAAATAAGTTTTTTTTTAATTAATACAAGCTTTTTTGCTGTACTTTTTTAATTGTACTTGTATTGTCATTTAGACTACATTTTCGTAGTTTTCAAGTCGATACCATTAACAATTGAGGATTTGAGGAGTACAGTACTGTTTAGAGGAGACGATCCAGAAGGGCTACCACGAAATTCGAAAATCGAAGTTCGTATCGTACCGCCTACGCTTATGTTATTTAATACGAGAGTGAGAGAGAGGTACGATATGAACTTCAAATTTTGTGTTTCGGAGTAGCCCTTCTGGCTAGACTACCAGAATGTCAACTACATACAAAAGCTTGCTAAGTTTCAAGTCAATCCGACTACTGGAAGTTCAACCTGCAAGATTTGACCCACAAAGGCCACAAATAGGTACCTACCTAATATGGCCGGTTACCTTATTATTCACCGACAATTTTTACGCAGATTATTGATTGGCAGAGAACGTTTCGCCGAATAAGGGTACGCCGATGAACTTGTACGCAGTATTGTTTTGTAGACTAACGTTTCATACTCAACCTTTAGTAGACTTATGAGTCAGTAGGCCGAACAACTATTAACAGGAATTCGTTTAGCCAATTAATCACTTCATATTTTTATCATTTGCTCGAACAACTTTTACGTTGTTGGTCGCAGTTCTACCTAACACTCCTCTTCACTGACGCTCCTAACTGCACCTAACTCCTAACTGCTGCTGCGCTTCGTCGCACCTAACTGCATTTTGATGCCATTTGATAACTGCTTATCGTGTTTCTGTGTACAGTTATTCGGTTAGCTAAAACAATTACGAAAGAAACAACAAACTAAATGTTAATCTGCGTATCACTATTCTTCCTAACGGCTACTCGGCGAAACGACAAAAAGGCGTAGCAAAATTAAACCAAACGATGCTCGGCCAAAAGAAAAATCTGCCAATAGTTGTCTGCGAAACGAAAATCTACGTACTAAATAAACTAGGCGAAAAAAGCCGGTGAAATTACTGGCACTTGAGGTATCCCATCTTAGGCCTCTAGGTTGGCAACGCGTCTGCAATACCCCTGGTGTTGCAGATGTTTATGAGCGGTAGTGATCTCTTACCATCAGGAGACCCACTGGCTCGATTTCCATCCAATCGAAAAAAAAACTGCAGTCTAGGGATAAAAAATACCCAAGAACTTTTGATAAGTGTATCTTTATATCAGAAGTATTTTCTCTTGCCCATAATCTGCGTATCGACACAGCCCACTAGACTTGTCTTGTTTTCTTCTTTTTAGTATTTTTAAGGCACTCGGGTTATTGATTTTATAAATTTATTGTTTCTAGTACACGTTAGGTTCCATAAAGATGATTTCAGACCATGTTTGACAAACTACACACTTGTAGCGTGTGGATTTACACACACAAATAAACGTTGTGGCGCCGACGGATTTATAATAATTAGACACACACACACGGGCAGGCTGCACAGCAAACGAAAAGCGAGGCTGGGGGTTAGCACGAAATTTGAAAATCGAAGTTCTTATCCCTACTAATATTATAAATGCGAAAGTAACTCTGTCTGTCCGTCTGTCGGTCTGTCTGTCTGTCTGTCTGTTACGCTTTCACGTCGAAACCACTAGACCGATTTTGATGAAATTTGGTACATAGGTAGTTTGAACCCCAAGGATCAACATAGGATACCTTTTATTCCGGTAGAGGGCGCCACCGCGCGATAACCTAGATCCGCGCATACGAAGTCGCGGGCATAAGCTAGTTTAATATAAATGAGTTAATTTCAAACTCAGATAAATCCACTCTTTTGGGAGATTATTAAAAAAAACTGATATTAACATTAATTCGGTGATTTGATGGGCGGGCAGTATTTTTTTTATTACGGCTAAAGCATTAAAAAAAATTGATCCTGGTCGGTTTGATGTAATCGATTGCAATTTATCTATCTTAGAAAAAACTCAGTGTGGATTTGTGTACCTATTTAATTGGACCTGGATCCTGGATTCTAGATTTGAGAAAAAAAATGACGTAATACTGTCAAAAAAGAAACTTCTTCTATAGTATAGATGTACTTGTCTGATGTATCTGATTTTGGTAAAATATTAAGATTTTAACTGCATTTTCTCAAAAACCCCGCGGAAATATAGCGCACCTTTAGGATGAAACCGACACAATTCAAAATATTCACATTTCTAAAATAAACTTTGTATGAAACAATTTATGATAGAGTTTTAAAATGAGAATATTTTGAATTGTGTCAGTTTCGTTCTAAATGTACGATACGTTCTAGATTTGCCGATAAAATTGTAACAAAACTACCTTTTTACTCTTTTATTTAATAGGTACCAAAATCTTAAATAAATCACAGAATTGGGTTTATGCGAGTTTGAAGTTAAGCGACTCAAAATAATATGTGTCAGCGGGACGACAAGATTTTGAATTTTGGCTCAACTGGCAGATCTAATTGATTCCGTGTAAAAATTCTAATAAATTCTAATAAGTATCTAAATACTGGCGGTGGAGACGACCGGTTGTTGGGGCTCCCAGGCAAAACTTTTTTTTAATGGATTGGGGCGCCGTCTTCGTGAGAGAGGTCTTGACCCCCGCTCTGGGTCGTTTCTGGTGCAAACTTAGAGTTTACTTATATAAGCTAGCAAGCTTGCTTATGTATACTCTAAGGGTGCAAAGGTTGTCTATCGCAGTTCAACGCGGGAACGCGGCGAGTGTATTGGGCACCTTTGCACCAGGCATGACGCGGGGCGGTTTATTTGACTGATGGTGTTTTTGTCTGACCTCTGTCTATTTGTTTTAAAATAAGTTTAACTAGTTTTCAAGTATAAGTATAAGTGGTATAAGTAAAAGTGTAAGATATAAATTTTTATTGGAATAAAATATACATGAATTTAAAATAAAATAACCACATAAAACTTAACTATAAACTAACTACCTAACTTAAAAACTTAATAACCTACTAAATTAAATCTAAAAAAGGCCCCCGCGGCATGGTGCCCAAGAGGCTGGCAGCATTCCCTCGTTGAATGGCGATGGCGATTCGTTGAGAGAGATAGCTACAGCCCTTTGGTGTGTAAGTAGTTTTTACGGGCCGTAATATGTTGTTCATCCTCTCTGACGGTGTGTATCGCCACCCAAAATAGTCCATAGCTTTCATCTCGTTATAGCACCACAATTATACCCCGGTTGATTGACAGCGTCACTTATATCCTTTAACACCACGCCGTAAGGTCCAGATTACCGTAACAATCTAAAAACAAACATCAAAGTAAGATTTAGTTACGCGGTAAAAATAAAATAAATAGTAATTTATAAATTAATAAATAGGTAATTTAAGCAAAGTTTGATTGTATTTTAATGAGACTCAAATACGATTTTCCGATTTAACGATTTTTCTAGTGAGGTTTAGGCAAATCTTGAAATTCCTAGGCGTATTATGAAAATTTCATGATTTAGCCAGTTATCATGAAACGCCGCCATATATTATATCGGCCCTGACGCTTCGCCGGCCGCTGCCGCGGCACTCTCGCTTCGCTCGCTTGGCTCGTGCGTTGTGGTCACAATTCATACTAAAAACTCTTCGCTTCGCTCGTCGTACCTAAATTTTTCTTTTTTCGGCATATCATGATGTGCCCAATATAGAGCTAGGAATATCGACGAATGCGTTGCTCTAATCGATCTGCCGTATATTTCTCAGACACATCGTGATACGCCTGGCCTACTTCTGGCATATCATGAAATAGCGCCATTTCGCGATGTGCCAAGGACACATAGATTACTTACACTAGATAACGCAAACACCTTAATCTGTATGAAAATCAACACTGTCATCTTTTTATAATTTACTGTGACGTCTTAAGAGCGAATTAGCGATGTGAATTTCCCGATGTTCACGCAAAATCGATTCAAATGCGCCGCCCGCCCGCGCCGTGGGGCTGGAGTCAGTCACTAGTCATGATTAGTCAGGCAGCGGTCTGTCTTTGTATGGGGCCAACCCCGACGTTTGGTCGTGGTTCGCACACGCGTTCGCATTTGCGTAATCTAGTGTAATCTATATCTGTGGCTAAGGAACTGCGTGATCTGGCGGATTTTACATTCGGCCGCCGATATATATAAAACACAAAAATTACACGGGTATGGAAATCAATTATTAGATAGGTATTCTAGGACTCCCCTTCCGTTTTCCCTTAGAGGCCCTTAGCCAGTGCACGACTATCCTTTTATTTTCCGCATTCATTTACCTCCGACCAGGGAGCACTAACCAATGCACTTGCTAAATAACTGAGCGGTTTACAAATTACTAACGTATTACGTATTATATACATCCAGCAGTTTAATTATACAGCTGCTAACCACCGCTAGGATCTCACTCTCACGTAAATGAATCAATCCGTTTCAGAGGGCCTACTTCGAAATTCGAAAATCGAAATTCGCTTGTACAACGCCATCTATTGAAACGAATTTAACACGTCATCTTGAGAGCTAAGCCGTCTCCATTCTTGGATAATGTCCTCTATTCTTGTTTAAACTTAAAAATTATCTCACGAGAATGCCATTACCGGATATCAAGTAGCTTATGTCTCAATGCAGATCTTTGGTGTATCTCCACGCCAAGTTTCATGTAAATCCGTTCAGCCGTTATCGCGTGATTGAGCAACAAACGTCCGAACATCTTCACAAATACAAACGAACATCAAATATTATCAATTGGGCCCACCATAATAGTGAGCATATTGTTGCGGTAAACCGCAACGCTGTTTTACAGCTTTATAGCGCCGCAGTTTTTATAAACTAAATAGGCCTAAATATCTGCCTGCGTACTATCTTATCCCAACCACGTAAGCCATATGTGTACTGAATAATATATTATATGGAACAGGATTGTCGCAAAAACGAGCTATCTTGTCAAGCGCGTATAAGGCGGTGGTGCGTTTTTCTTGTAAATGCCACATCACGAAATTAATATCAATTGCAGGTACGCCTTCTAAGGCTCCAAAAAGAGGACGGCGTGTCGTAAAATATGCATGGGTTGTTCATGTCTGGTTGTTTTAATGAATTTGGTTCTTACGATATTTGTTGTATGTTAATGATTTTATTGTGCTATGAGACTTTTGTTTGGGGATAACTGAGGTTGTACCGTGTAACGCGCGGACGCTTGCTGTCTCATTCATTTTTTTTGTCTAACGGTGTAATATGGTGACAGAAAGACACAGTGATTGAGATGGCAATAGTTTCATCATCATCATAAGGCGCCAATTATTGTTGGTCATAAGAAGAGATGGGTAAATCCGGATCTGAAGATTCAAAAGAGTCTGAAGGACTACTCCGAAACACAAAACTCGAAGTTCGTGTCGTGCGGTCCCTCTGACACTTATACTATTTAATACGAGAGCGAGAGGGATCGCACGACACGAACTTCGAATTTTGTGTTTCGTTTCGGAGTAGCCCTTCAGATCCTTAAGCGGATCCAAATCCCTTATTGACTCTTTTTAAATATTATAATGTCGATAATTATCGACTCCGAGGAGTTACTAACTCCGACCAACCTATTGGATCGAGCGACTCGCGAGCGGCGATTCAGCACTCACTTCACTTTCATTCAATCATGATCGGATCGGATTCAATGAGCCCGATAACTCACTAGCTTTTGAAGGCGGCTCCGCCCGCGTGATATTCGGTTATCGCGCGCTGTTCCCTCGGGAACTGTGCATTTTTTGGGATATAAAGTAGCCTATATCACTCTCGAGTCCATAAACCATCTTTATGCCAAAAAAACCCGCCGCTCCGTTTCGACGTGAAAGACGGACAAACGCACAAACATACAAACACATACACTTTCGCACTTATAGGTACTATTAGTATGGATTTTCATATGACCCGCTTGTTTCCAACCCATGTACAGTCGAGTTCTTAAACTCCTGAGCAAACATTTGATCACAAACATGATTAAAAAAATATGATGAAATGATTAAATGACTAGCTTTTGCCCGCGGCTCCGCCCGCGTGGTATTCGGTTATCGCGCGCAGTTCCCTCGGGAACTGTGCATTTTTGGGATATAAAGTAGCCTATGTCACTCTCGGGCCCATAAACTATCTCTATGCCAAAAATCACGTCGATCTGTCGCTCCGCTACGGCGTGAAAGACGGACAAACGCACAAACAAGTATGGATTATCTAATGACCCGCTTGTTTCGAACCCTTGTACCTTGTACAGTCGATTTCTTAAACTCCTGAGCAAACATTTGATGATAAATATGATTTAAAAATTATGATGAAATTATTAAATGATATTTTATTAATGGCTACTTGCTGGAAACACATAAATCTCGAGTTAGCGTTAAGCTCAGTTTAGGACAAAATGTATGGAACTGTCAAGCTTAAGCCAGGTTTAACTCCTAAATCTAGATTTATTTTTTCCTCCAAGACGACCTAAGATATGTGAACACGACTATTGGTAACGGAGTAAAAGTGTGTTCAGATATTTTGACTTTTGCTCAGAAGCTTACGAACCTGACTGTACCATATTGTGTGGGTAGCCTAGTACATCGTCATTGCTATACAAAATAAGGAAGAATACGGTCATGTAGAAGTCCCTCAGTATATTTCGTAACGGAACGTAATGTTATTGTATTTTGTTCTACAGGATGCTAGCAACAGCGAAAACAAGGAAAAGTACATAATTATCCCTGTTTTTATTTATTACAATTACTTAATGTATTAAACTGTCATTGACTTCATAAAAATTGAACAAATTCGAGTCGGATTTACGCACTGGGGTTCCGTCTAAAAAGCAAATAATTTATACAATTTTCTACACATTTAACACACCCTGACGTGGGCATGCTTGATTATATATGTCCCTGTTGTTGCAATTATCATCTAAAAGGAATCAAAAAAGAATAATAGTCACATCACAACGCCTTAGGCAGCCCGGTGTTCATATTAGAAGGCTGGAAGTGTCTACAGGATTGTTAGATTCTATGGAATTGGAGTATATTCGAAAATGAAAATTGAAAAAAAATGAATGTGAAATTGGAGACATGGGCGAATTGTATAGTAGTTAAGTTATTTTTAGGATACATTTGCTTCAATTGTACCTTCAGAATAATGAGTTTGTATAGGTAAATAAATCCATACTAATATTATAAATGTGTATGTTTGTCCGTCTTTCACGTCAAACGGAACGACGGATCGACGTGATTTTTGGCATAGACATAGGCTACTTTTTATCCCGGAAATATTTACAGTTCCCGAGGGAACAGCGCGCGATAACCGGATTCCACGCGGTCGAAGCCGCGAGCAAAAGCTAGTTGTTTATTAATTTAAAAAACAAAATGGGAAGTTACTTTGTAGCGTGTAAATTCAAAATGATAATACAACGTATTTATGAAACTATTTTCATACAAAATATCCTTTATTTACAATAAGAGTATACAAAATATCCTTTATTTACAATAAGAGTACAACTTTTGTACTCTTATTGTAAATAAAGGATATTTTGTATCTCTTATTGTAAATAAAGGATATTTTGTATACTCTTATTGTAAATAAAGGATATTTTGTATGAAAATAGTTTCATAAATACGTCTATTGATCACGTGAAAAAATAAACATATTTTCTCAAAACTGTAAAGTATTTTTATAATTTCAACTTAATATCTATCGACATTCCAGAACATACCAAATAGGCACACGGAAAACGAAGTGCTATTGGGGTTTTTTGAGCCTTTGGTGGAACCCTAAAATATAGTTACGTCAATGGCGTTAGAATTATTTAGTAATTACTTTAGTTACATTTTAGCGACGTATGAGCGGCGATAGTGGCAATTAAATTTGGAAGTCGATATTAGAAAAATCTATTGATTATTTATTATACCTACTGTGCGATAAGATAATGGGAGTTTCAATGAATATTGACGTCAAACTACATTTGAGTTCAGGACCTTGACGGTTTTTAGGGTTCCTGAGCCAAAATCTAAAAAAAATCTGTCTGTCTGTCTCTCCGTCCGTCCCTCCGTCAAAAATCTACTTCAACCTTTGATGAATTATACCTGTAGATTCACAATCTCGCGCCCAAATATGTCCGAGCCAAATGAGCGCCAGTTTGAATCACTGGCCTAAAATCACTGGTTCAGATCGCCGGGATAGGTTAGGTAGATAGGTTGGTAGAATGCTCGCCTGCCACTTTGGTAAAACTGGCCTTCTTTTTTCTCAGTACGTTGTTGTCAAGTGTCAAGCGTTGTGGAGTTGAGCCGCTAGCGAAATTCGCCCGTAATAGAGTAAAGACTAGGTTCAAATTTCGTCTCGTATTATTTTAATTATTTTTTGTGAGATGATTTTATTTGTCACGCAAACAAATCAATAGTTCTGACATTCTTTGAAGGGGATTTTGTTCGGCAATGTGCGTCCTGGTTTAAATGTCATTGACTTCAACATTTTGAAATAAACAAACAAACAGATAAACAAAACGGTATGCTGAACAACGTAAAGTTTAGTTAACTATTAGCTACTGCTTAAACAACAAGCCAGTAGTTCATATTGTTCCAAACTGTTCAGATAACATTTCAGTACGAAAATTTACTGTCTAATTATAACTTCATGCCATATTTTGAATCCCCTCAGCTTTGAGGTGAGTTTAAATGTTTTGAACTTTGGATAGTGTTGATGCAGACTCGTTAATGCTTTCATACTTCAATAAGTGCTAGTTTGGGAAGTTGCATATGTTTTTATAATAAAATTCTAAAAAATGTTACTAACAAAACTGATACAAAATTTAAATGTACTGTAAAGAAGACGTTAATATCTAAGGCTTATTATAAAGTTAATGATTATATCATGGACAGGGATATTTGGAAATAATTCCGATCCACATTAGCGATCCCTTCAAATAGCGAACCTACTGTGTTAAAAATAAAATTGTGTTAAATACTTGTAATGTATAGTATATACATATCATCTGTAAATATTGTGAATCTGTCTTAAAAAGAAAATACCTCGTTGAGTTTCTTGGCGGATTCTTCTCAACAGAGGTTTTTTCCGAAACGGTGGTAGATTTTTAGACGTTCATAAGTGCTTGTCATAGCCTAAATTGAATAAAGAGATTTTGACTTTGACTTTGTTCAAATTAAACTTCATAGTTTAATAGACCAATTTCTTCGTTCATCATCATCATCATCTCAGCCATAGGACGTTCAATGTCAGACATAGGCCTCCCCCATAGACCTCCAGTTGTTTCGGTTGGCAGCGGCCTGCAACCAGGTCATCCGTCCATCTCGTTGGTGGATGTCCCACGCTGCGCTTGCCGATCCGCGGCCTCCACTCGATAACTTTTCGGCCCCAACGGCCATCCGCTCTCCGTGCCATATGGCCCGCCTATTGCCACTTCAACAAGCTAATTCGCTTAGCTATGTCACTGACCATAGTTCTTCTACGTATCTTCTCATTTCTGATTCTGATTCCGTTATGTATTACCAAAAACCCTTGGATAATTTCTAAAACCTCTCTCATTTCTGAACGATTGCCAGCGTCTGTCACCTTTGACATAAAGCCGAGTTTAGACTCGCAAGAAAAATCGTGCAAGTTGCATTACATTGCGAGGCCGTGAAGCCAACGAGTTTGTAGTGGGCAATCGAGGGCCCAATGTAATGCAACTTGATAGTTTTTTCTTGCAAGTCTAAACTAGGCTTAAGAGTTACCGCTCTTCCGTCTTCCGTTTTGCTATGGCGGCACAGCAGTGTGCACTCATTAGTATAATATTTTAATTTTTCATTCCAGCCTATATACGTCCTCAACGGCACAAGCCTCCTCTCGGAATGAGAGGGCTTGGGCCATAGTTCCCACGCGGGTCTAGTGCGGATTGGGAACTTCACACGCACAATTGAACTGCTTCGCAGGTTTGCGCAGGTTTCCTCACGATGTTTTCCTTCACCGCAAAGCTCGTGGTAAATTTCAAATGTAACGCACATGAATTTCAAAAAACTCAGAGGTGCGAGCCGGGGTTTGAGCCCACGACCCTCTGCTTGAGAGGCGGTAGGTCAAACCACTAGGCCACCAGGGCTTTGTTATAAATTTTGGGAATTCCCAGAGGGATTTTGTAAAATCCCGGAATTTCAATTACCAGATCAAATAGTTTACGCGTGCGAAACCGCGGGTAAACTCTAGTATATAAAAAATTATAAACGTAAAAGTTTGTGAGTAACTGAGTGAGTATGTTTGTTACTTCTTCACGCCGAAACGGCTTATCGGATTAGGTAAAATTTGGCAAAAAGTTAGTTTATAACCTGGATTAAAACATAGGACACTTTTTATCCCGATATTCCCACGGGATTGGGATAACATCTCTAAATGACAACCGTTGGGCTTAGAGTCATAAATTTGGTATGTAGATAGCTGGACATCTATTCTGGAATAACACATAGAGGTTACTTTTTATACCTATATTCCCACGGGATAGGTATAAAAGGTTTAGATTCATGAAATTTGGCATGGTTTTAACTTAACGTCAATGAAAACCACGATGTAATTTTAGGGAATTCCCCACGATAATTTAATAATTCCCGGATAAATCCCGGAATTTCAATTCAAATCTAAATATTTACGCGTGCGAAGCCGCGGGTAACTCTAATATAATATTTTAGTTACTGTTACCAAGGAATCTAATTGTAAGCCATATTTCTATTGATCTACGGCCGCAAAACAATATAACTTTTATCCTCTATATCAGTAAAATCAATAACCAAGACAGCTTGCAATGACTCAACATCCATTGCCTCTTATGTTCCATATACGATTATTACTTCTATCAAAAACCAGCATGGGTGCCTCACGGGTCAAATGCGTTGTTTTTTTATCGTTTTTAATAGTAGTTTGTGTAGCTGGTCGTATAAATGGCCAGTTCCACTCGTACGAATTGAATTACTTACATAAATTATGGCATTTAAGTCCTGGTCGTTTGAATTCAAGATAACGTTGATCTAAAACCTAGGTCTAGTTATTTAGGGTGGTCGTAAACATCAGATTTGTATGGTAGGCAGAAAATCCGTCTTGCTCGCTAATCCTGCCGTGAAGCAGCAGTGCTTGCACTGTTGTGTTTCGGCGCGGAGAGTAAGACAGCCGGTGAAATTACTGGCACTTGAGGTATTCCAACTTAGGCCTCTAGGTTGGCAACGTATCTGCAATACCCCTGGTGTTGCAGATGTTTATGGGCGGTGGTGATCTCTTACCACCAGGAGACCCACTTGCTCGTTTTCCTTCCAGTCGTATAAAAAAAAAAAAACCAAAATATTTGTTAGCTTTAAGGTTTTAGGACATTATTATTATGTATGGAGCTCGAAATTCCTTTTTAAAAATTGAATAAACGAATGGTGTACACCATAATTAAGTGGTAAAATTAAATTTCATAAAAATCCTAACAAATCTTGCTAAAAATAGTAACCAAACCTAACAAATCGTGCGGTAAATCGTTTGCTGTATTTATTTATAATGAACTAGCGTTTACCCGGGGCTTCGCACGTGTAAATCTTTAGATATAGCATTTTCAAACTTAAACTCATAACCTTTATTGATAACAAAAACACACTAAATCACAACAAAACACATTATAAACATAAATAGAACAAGAGAGAATAATTAGAGACAAATTCCGAAATTCCGGGAATTATTAAATTCTCATGGGAATTCCCTAAAATTACATCGTGGTTTTCATTGACGTTAAGTGTAAGTTAAACCACACATGTCAAATTGCATGAATCTTAACCCAGCGGTTGTTATTTTGAGATTTTATCCCTATCCCGTGGGAATATCGGTATATAAAATAACCTGTGTTATTCCAGATGTCCAGCTATCTACATACCAAATTTGTAACTCTAAACCCAGCGGTTGTAATTTATCTATCCCGTGCGAATATCGGGATAAAAAGTATCCTGTGTTTAATTCAGGTTATAAACTAACTTATTGCCAAATTTTATCCAAATTCGTCCAGCCGTTTCAACATGAAGAAGTAACAAACATACTCACTCACTCACAAACTTTCACATTTTATAATAATACTGAGAGGCAAAAAAATCTAGCCCTCAAATATATGCGGAATCGGTAATTTTGTATGAAGGGTGGGCCAAATTTTGTTTCTCTGGGTATATTAGTGGGAAGTAAGAGTATAAGACATAATTTATCACTTCGAATGCTGGTGCACAACACATGAACACAGATCAAATTCATGAAATAAACATTGGTGTGGCAGAACTAGATTAAACTGTGTCGACATCAATCATAATAGTTAATTTAAAAGAAAATTATATGAAAAAATCCTGCCTTTTCCCAGAAATATTATTGCCAAATATTTTTTCTCCAACTCACAATTTTTTCGTTTTATAAAACTTTGTCTTTTTGGGGAAATACGATTCCCAATGTTTAATTTGCCAAACTGTTTAATTTCCGAACACACAATTTTTTTTATAAAACAATTCAAACTTAACCTACTGTGTTCTAAAAAAAGGAACACAGTGGGTTAAGTTTGAATTGTTTTATAGAAAAAATTGTGTGTTCGGAAATTAAACAGTTTGGCAAATTAAACATTGGGAATGGTATTTCCCCAAAAAGACAAAGTTTTAGATAATTAACTTTTCTCTACAAAAAATAATAAAAAGCGTTAATATAGCTCGTACGGGACAGCCCGAAGAGCCTCCTCAATACTATTCTGGGCAGGATGGACTGTCCTATTTTACGGCACTGGAATTGCCTTCATGAAGGTTCCAGATCGGTCTAATTTAATAATAAGTGATAATTAACAATGATAATGATTGATAATGTTATTATGATTGTGACATAGAATATTTAATAATCGACTTTAATAATCGAAATTGTTAATGTATTGAATGTTATGGAATTATCTATTTGTAAATCTACTAACCTAGTTGTAAGATTTAATATTACTAGCCATCTATGGACATTGTGTTTGAAATAAATGGATATTATTATTATTATTAATATCTCTTTGAGACATTCCCATTTTTCTTACAGATCTAAAGTATGCGTGGATTTCTCCAGTAATCGTTTTTTCTGTAGACGGTCCACTCCACGGTAATAAAATCTAGACCTTTTGTATGGCAATACCTAGCACTAAATCGATGTAGGCAGTAAAAATAACTATTCAGATGAAACCACGGCGTTGCTTTTGATAAATAACTAGTTATACAATAAATTAGAAACCGAAAAGACGTACTATCCCAGTTTTTAAAGATTTAGCTTGTGAGTGACACGTGATTTTAATAAAAAATAATATTTTAAAATATTTCATAAATTACTGAAAACCTATGTACTAACTTTGAGAGATTTTTCCAACTACATATTTCCAGCACTGGACCCGGACTAGAACCAGAGGGTATTCTGGATTTTTTTAAACAGTTACATACATATGCATACAAAAAATTTTCTGCTTTATTTATCTAGCAAAACCGTATAAAATAAATATTGTGCACTTATCCGGTTTTGCCAGAATACCATCAATATAGGGAAGAACATTTTTTCCTGTATTTTTATATTTTTACTATAAACTTCCACAGAAAACCAGCGTTACTACACATAATGTGCGGCAACACATGCTGAGTGGAGACCCTTTGGTATCCTGTCGTGTCACCAAGTAATATAGTTTAGTGCTAGTTTTAGTCTTAGTCGGTACTTATGGAGCCAAAATAAATCTTTCTTTCTTTCAAACAGTGTAGCTAAAAGCGAATTTATAGCCCCTTGTAAAACTACGGAAAAATGAACACTATTCAGCATTTAGGTATCTATTCAATTGCAATATTAAACACGTTTACTGCGGCAAGTAAATATTAGATTGATAACCAAGGGTGGAAAGTGACCTATTTCACCCGAGATATTTCTGGCGCTCGAACGAAGAGAGAGCGCCAATAGTTCGAGGGGAAATGGGTTATTTCATCCGAGTTAGACACTCTACTTTTCAGTTCGACTGTGAGGAAACTAAAATACTACAAAAAAACAAGAATAATAATAAATTGAATTTATTTATACCTATCCAACCTCCAATGGTACCTTTTCCACTGGCCACTTGCCATGGCCGACTATAAAAAAAATCGAGTTGGTCACGACGTGCATCTAGATGGCCCTGCCGAAACGTGAAAAAAAAAGTCATTGACGTAACTCAATTATCTTCGATGTCGTGGCTAGTCGAAAAATTAAAAAAAAAAATACTTTCCACCCTAGAGGAGAAAACGCAATTTTCCACCCGGCTATCTACCCATGAAAATTAAACTTTCCGAACAGGAGAGACTAAAATCATAATTCTTCATCTGGTGCGGCGGCGGACAAAATGCGCCCCCAATGACATTTCCGCCAGTGCGTGGCAGGTCTTTCTAGACCCACCAGCACTAGGATAGATTAAATTGCTATAACTCTGTGAAAACATAATGTATACATTTTTTTTATATTGTTAAAATGACCTTGAACCCAACTTCCTGAGGTTTGATTCGCCCGTTCGATTTAAAAAAATCCTGACGCCATTTCAACACAAAAAATAAGTAATAATTGTGACATTGTGTTTAAATAATAATAATAATAATAATAATATCATGGGACACTTGACACCAATTGACCTAGTCCCAAACTAAGCAAAGCTTGTACTATGGACACTAGGTAACGGATAAACATACTTATATAGATAAATACATACTTAAATACATATTAAACATCCAAGACCCGAGAACAAACATTCGTATTATTCATATAAATATCTGCCCCGGCCGGGATTCGAACCCGGGACCTCAAATATATACCTACTCGTACAAAACATAGTACAAAACATAAAACCGAAAAAAGTGAAGAATAATTATTACTCGTATATTGCTTAACTAACGGATAATCTCAGGATTTCTTTTTCAAATAATGTCCTATTAAGACGTTGGCGGCTGTAAGCGCTTTAAGAGAAGTCTCTTCCTTCCATTCTCCATACAAACGTAGCCGCGGTCTCATTTGAAAACTAGGCAACAGAAGCAGATGAAATTTTGTAAATATGGACTAGACTTAACTATCTATGCCTGTGGTTTTTCAGATTTTCATATAAATGTCCAATAACAGAATTACAGGAGCTCAAAAGTCGACAAAAAAAGATGTCAACTGCGCACGAGAAATTACAGGCTATTAAAGCATTTTTACAAAAATCGAAAAACCACAGGCATACAAAATATAATGAAGATCTTGATTGTAAAATATCATTGATTTCTGTGCTATACTTTTGGTATATTGAGGACAACGAAACCCAAAATTCAACCGCCCAAATCTTGAAAAGCCTACAGCTATCTCGATATACATTAGCGGGAAGCGGAGAAGCGGAAGGAGATGTGCATGGCGGGGATGGCTGCGAGCGCTTATGTCACGAGCGATAAAGACAGCAATATTCCAAACGAATACCTAACGCGGCCGCGCGGGCGCGCGGCCGCCAGGGAAACTTCTCTTAAACACAGAGAACATAATATATCTTAAAGTAAAAACAAACACAACACAAACATACTGGGTTAAGTATATTACACCAACAAGACTACAGATTTGATGATATGAAGCAATTTACGCAGCTAATCGTCCAATTTATTTGCAAAACAGATCCGGATTTAAACACAGGTTTTTCGATTGTGTATGGAACAGTTAAATCTGTGCTGCAATAACATTTTTAACTGCCAGGGCAGAAAATTAGAAATTCTCGCCGCTTGTCACACCGTTTTGGTGTACCGCGTGAGGTAATACTTATAACGAACGGGCTAGTGATCCAAAGAAAATCAAAAACATTTATTTTTCTTTTGCAAATGTTGGTCTATGCCGCGGGATCCTTTTACAAAATTCTCATTATAGTTTAATTATTAGTTACTTTTATTTTACTTTTAGTTGTAGTAATTTAATTTTAATCCGAAAGTAATGTCCTTTTGTACTTTATATATGTCGTTTTACTGTTTTCATGTGTTTTATTACATTTATGAATGATTACTTTTTTTATTACAGTATTTTTGTTGAGGTATAAAGAAAATCTCAATATTTGCATGACTTATAAAGTTTGAATGTTTGCATTAGACTATTAAATCATTAAACAACATGGAATTGTACTACATTTAAACAAAGAAATAAGTTTTATTACATTTCATAACAATAAATTATAGTAGTTAAAAGAAAAAAACATTGTTATAAAGTTTGTTATACCAACCTAATATTTTTAAATAATTTTAGTAGGTAGTCATGATTATCTCTGGAATATAATGAAGTATGAGTGAGTGTCGTAAAAGTTTAAAACATTATAAACAAATAGGTACTTACTTTGGTACTAAGGAAATGAACAAGGAGCCAGGTTTAGCAAAGTTTCTTTCTTCGGTTAATTTTGTAATTCTTCGAATACAAGCCGTTTCTAAATGAAACATGTAAATCACCATATCACAGTATCACAGTAAGCTAAAACGATAAGGAAGCTATTAACTACTGCAGTACCGCGAGACCCCCTCAGAGGCCGTGTAGAGCGCGCGTCTGTGTGAGTGTGTTCGTTTCGATCAAAGCTTCCATACTGCTTAAGCTTATAGAAACCCCCTTGCAAAAAATAGGGCACCTATGATTTTTCAGATTTTTAGGCATTGAAGCTTAGAAAGTAAGCTTTCATGCACATAAAATACAAAAACCATAGGTGCCCGTTTTTTTTGCAAGGGAGTTTATATACTGTGACCATGTCTTACGATACGGTGTGTATCGCGGCCAGTTTTAAAGCATTGTGAGACAATAACAAATGATTTACGAGTCAGTTTAACGGTGACACGGTGATTGTTTAATTACTATTGGTTTAACAAAGTTCGATTAGCAGGAGATGCTTTCATAAAGGATTAATTATACGTTTATCTAATACTTTTGAACCAGCAATTTTTGTATGTTTATTTTTTCATTTTAATTTAGTTTGATGTGGGAGTTTACAGTTCGTGGGTTTTATGCACAAATGAGGGCTATAAGATAGGCGAAATGTCGTTAGATGGCGTTAGTATCGTGATTTCTTTTTGACGTTACTTTTCAATGGGTTAGGTTAGACCTAAATGGAGCCTTAGGGTGCCTTTTTTATTCCTGGCATTGGGGCATTAATATACGCGCCTGGCAAAACAACTCGCGATTTTCGATTGTTTCTTTATTTGTATGCGTTTCGTTTAAGCTTTAGATACATTGAACGGATATTCTGCCATTGGTCTTCTTTGCACCAGTCCTTTGACATTTAACTGTTCGCTACGGAGACACTAAGTTACCTTACAATTCTATAATTTCTATACGAATATTTATTTACGGCCTTTGATGAATTATAACTGTTTACGGCTGCCAATTCATCCTAATGCTAGCTGGTTGCCCGCGATTCCGTGCGCGTAGAATTCGTTTATCGCTTTCCCGTGGAAACTTTACAATTTTCCAAAATAAAACTATTCTGTGTCCTTCTCCGGGACTCAAACTATTTGTATACCGAATTTCATCTAAATCGGTTCAGCGGTTTAGACGTGAAGAGGTACAAACAGACTTGCAAACTTTCACATTTATAAAATAGGTGTGATAAATTTGCATAATGTTTTAATAAGGTCTCAACAGCCACAAAGGAAAAAAAAATTCCTAATTTTTTTAATCATTTTTAATTTACTTATATAAAAATTAAAATCAATCAAAATAAATCAATTAAACTAAAAAATACAATTATACAGAAATGCATGAAAAATAAAAGGTACATAGTAAGTGAAAAAAAAAACCGCTGTTGCTATTTCATTTCCTCACAATCGAAGTAAAACGACGACGGTAAAACTCGAGCATTAAACCCATTTTCCCCTCGACGTATCTATCAACCCTCGCCGTGCCAGCTCGGGTGGCTATAACGTTTTATGCTCTCGTACGATCTACTATTGTATTGCAAATCATCAAACCCGGTAAAGGCACTTGTGCTTTGTATTTAGTAACACCTGCGATTAACTGTCATTGACATATTCATTCTCCCTCCGGTGACACTAGACAAACGTTCAACATTCGTTGGACCATAGCCCCGGGCTGGCATTACTCATGTTCAAAACTTGGGTGGCGCGCACCCATTGGTCCTTAAATGGTTCAATAGGGCAAAAATAATATTGGTTGAACTTATCGAGTGTTGCCATATATTATATATTATATATACGCTTGACACCAATCGACCTAGTCCCAAAATAAGCAAAGCTTGTATTAGGGACACTAGGCAACGAACAAACATACTTAAATATAGATAAATAAATACATATTAAACATCCAAGACCTGAGAACAAGCATTTGTATTATTCATACATATCTGCCCTGGCCGGGATTCGAACCCGGGATCTCAAGCTTCGTAGTCAGGTTCTCTAACCACTTGGCCACAGTATAATATAATAATATATAAGCTAAAGCAGTATGGAAGCTACGAAGCTACGATCGAAACGAACACACTCACACAGACGCGCGCTCTACACGGCCTCTAAGGGGTTTTCGCGACTGCAGTACCGCGAGACCCCCTTAGAGGCCGTGTAGAGCGCGCGTCTGTGTGAGTGTGTTCGATTCGATCGATTTGTTCGTAGCTTCCATATTGCTTTAGCTTATATATATGTATATACTTACTCATCAGATCGTCATGCTTCCGGATTGAAAGTTTCTTTGCGAACTTCCTTCCGCTGGCGTTCGTGTCGTCATAGTGTGTTGTCTTTATATGTTTTAGTTTTTATATGAGTCCCACTGGAAAACAGCGTTGCGGCTTGCCGTAACATTATGCTGAGTGGGGCCCACTTTATGTACTATTCGATGTTATTTATTGTTAGTATGTTTATCCGTTGCCTAGTGTCCATAACACAAGCTTTGCTAAGCTTACTTTGGGACTAGGTCAATTGGTGTGAATTGTCCCGTGATATTTATTTATTTTATTTATTTATTTTTATTCTTTTCATCTAATGGATTTTATATGTGTATCGAATATGTTTGTTTCTCTCTCTCTCTCTAATAACAAATCAGTTAAGTGCGAGTTGGAACTCGGTCACTAAACGGATCGCTATCAACTAGTACCTACAACTATAGGAAGCTCGATCTTGTAGTTTTTTTAATTACACCAATCTTTTGCCATATTGATTTCTGTTCTTAGGTATTTTGACATAAGGTTGATTGGATAAGCACCGAAGGTTGGCTGGTCTTGTACATACAAATACACTCAGGACTCGATAATATTGGAACAATTTGTTAGAATTGGGAGTGCCAAAGTTCTCATACTCTTCGCTAGTCATACCGTAATTTTGGTCCGAATCATCGTTTGTCCGAATTTTTTTCCCACTGAATACTTATATTTTTCTAAAAAATTTAAATGGTCATCCTATAGAAAACTATAGGCTAGGTTAGGTTTATTTTATAAGAATTCTAAACAATCATTGGATTCAGAGAAAAAAGAGTTATGACAAACGATCGTTCTGACAAAAATTACATTCGGACTTTCGATAAGTTTTCGAGCCAGAATAATTTCTATCGAGAAAAGTAAGGTACGACCGTGCCTTAGTTTTTGTTTTGCTCGACTTGGCCGGGGCACTGCCGTGCTCCCAAATGAAGGTATTTAATTTTGAATGGAACTATAGTTTTCAATATTCTTATTTTTTAATGTTGATGAGATCTTTTATCGTCTAAATCAGAAACAAAACAAAAGCGCCCGGGAATAGATTGTTTTTTTTTTTCAAATTAATTTTAACAAATTAAAACACATCGTTGATTGACAGGTTTTAAAAACGTTCGCTCAGTAATTCCCAAACCCTAAAGAACAACCTGTGATCATTTCATTTAAAAATAGTGTTGTTATAATTCTAGACCATAAAACCCAGCGTTTATTATATCAGATTGCACCCTCAGTTAAAAATTTAATGATCATTAAACCTGTTCACAGCCTCAAATGACCCTTAAGTTTTAGTGCTATGGTTCGAATTACTTTGTCTTGAGGAGTAGAACCACAAAACACATTATGACTGGAGCTGCCTTTAACTCGTCCCGACACAAAAACGCACTACAATTCGTGACATCTTATCCTACTAATATTATAAATTCGAAAGTTTGTGAGTGAGTCGGTGACTGTGTGTTTGTTACTCCTTCATGCCGAATCGGCTGGACGAATTTGAATTAAATTTGGTATGTACCTATATAAAATTCTCGTGGCACAGTGTTTGTGACCAAACTCCTCCAAAACAGCTTAACTGATTTTTATGTTTTTATTTTTGTGTATATTCGGTAGGTCTGTAAATAGGATGGAAATTATTTTTACATAGTTCTACGCGGACGGAGTCACGTGAAACACCTAGTTATAATACGAAAACTACGAATCTAGGGTGTTCTAAATGTATAAGTAAAGTACCTTTTGTATCTATTTAAACAAGTATAGGTTGTGGTATATAATAGCAAGGATAATAAAACACTTAAGTATAAGTTTTCTTTACATTCAGCGACATTTGTATCCAATTAATTTGTTTAACCCTCAATGCAAAAATAGGGTGTTAAAATTTTGACCGCTATATCTGTCTATCTGTAGCACCGTAGCTCTTAAACGGGTGGACCGAATTGAAATCCGGTTTTCTAGCGATGGTTTTTAGACATGTTTAATCAAAATCAGTTCAACCATTTTTGAGATATTGAACTTTTAAGTAACAAAGTCGTAGGTTTTCCAACTTTTTGTTGGGTTATGAATATGAATAGATAAATCAGTTGGCATTGCACATTGGCAACAGTTAGCGCGTAACTTCGCCAACTCCAGTCGTAAGTGTCTCGTTAATAGAACTGTTGGGGAAAAAAGTGATAGTGGGATAAAAACGCAATATAAAAGATGGATCATAGACACGTACTTGTTATGTTTATTTACGGTTTTATAAAGTATCGTCGTGTTTTAGAGTTAACTCTAATACAATCTTCTTTATGGTACTTACTTTCTTATATGACATGAAGTGTGGTACAAGTCGAGATGAAAAGTGTTTTTTTTTTATGCTTTTATGTACTCTCATATCGTAATGTTCGAATTATAAAATTCGAAACGAGTTTATATTTACATACTTTTTAAACACAATACCGAAATATAAAAAAAAACACAATATAACACTTTTCTTCTAATGAAATAATGTTGTGATATAATTTTTTAAGCCATTACGATACAGGGAAAATCCAAAAAGTTTATATCACCAACTTTGATTCAAATTTTCACTTGTCTGTGGCAACGCCCGCTTTAGCGCATGCGCGCACATGCACAGTGATGTAATGGGTTTTAGCGCCATTATTATCGTGATATTTGGATCGTTGATACAGATCGTAGATTTTTTGATTTCTAGAAATCCAGCGATCCGTATCACGATACGTGACACGCCTATACTACACGCTCGATAAACATCGTGATTCTGGATTACGATCCAAATATCACGATAAATATAGAGCGTGTAGCATCCGCCATTAATAATAATAATCCCTAATTCCCTACTTAATAATATTATAAATGCGAAAGTAACTCTGTCTGTCTGTCTGTCTGTTACGCTTCCACGTCAAAACCGCTGAACCGATTTTGATGCAATTTGGTACAGAGATCGAATAGACCTTGGGAAAGAAAATAGGCTATCTATTATCGCGAATAAGAGGCTTTAAGGGGTTGAAATAGGGGGTGAAAGTTCGTCGCTGTCGAAAATAAAACCATGAAACTTGGCATTGAAGCACTAAATAAGAAATAAGTTGGTTTTTCAACATAGGATACCTTTTATTCCGGTAGAGGGCGCCACCGCGCGATAACCTAGATCCGCGCAGACGAAGTCGCGGGCATAAGCTAGTATTATATATAATAAAATGTTAAAATGGTGTATCCGTTGGTACGCTTTAGATATGCGTGCGATACATTTAAGTCTTCATTTACCTTTGCACATTGATGTCTACATTCTGAGCAGTTAAAACTTTACTCGAGATAATCTAGAACAGGTCTAACGTTTGATAGCCCTAAGGTGTCATTAAATGGAATGTAACTTGCAGATAATTAGTTTTATGCGTAACTATAACGCGTCAATAAATATTCTGCACAGTCCTACAAACTGAATACTCGTAATATCGAAACCTAACCTAACTAATAGCCTAAATAATAGTGATTGTTGTGATAAATGTTTTTACAGTGTAAAAGAATACTTGGCAAATCACGAGTGATGTTTATTTTTAGGTAAATTTAAATTGACTTAATGTATTTATGGCATGTGTATTTAATTCGTGAACGATTACCTATTAGTAGACATTGGACCTGTATAAACGAATAATATATTTTTAACGATAATAATTATAATTCTAAAATAATCTGATTTTTGTTTAATGTGTCAATAACTTGCACGCGTGCATGCAGGCTGGATACAATGGACGAGAAGACTGTAACACCATTTATACTCATCATCATCATCATGTCAGCCGAAAGACGTCCACTGCTGGACATAGGCCTCCCCCAAGGCTCTCCACTCAGACCGGTCTTGTGCTTTTCGCATCCACCGCGATCCCGCGATCTTAGCCAGGTCGTCGCTCCATCTTGTTGGAGGCCTACCGACAGCGCGTCTCCCGGTCCGCGGACGCCATTCGAGAACCTTCTGACCCCATCGGCCATCAGTCCTGCGTGCAATGTGCCCCGCCCACTGCCACTTCAGTTTCGCAATTCTTCGGGCCATGTCAGTAACCTTAGTTCTACTGCGGATAATATCATTTCTGATTCTATCCCGCAGAGAAACCCCGAGCATAGCCCTCTCCATAGCCCTTTGATTGACTTTGAGCTTCCTTATGAGGCCCACCATTTATACTGTATTCTAGCAAATAAACGATTCTGATTCTGATTCTGACGCTTCAAATTAAAATAAACCGGCCAAGAGCGTGTCGCACACGCCCGAAATATGGTTCCGTAGCCGTTACGGAAAATTTAGAATTTTTTTCTATGGATTTCGAATTTTGTACGGAATATTCCAAGTTTAGGTATATTTTATACCTTAGGCTGCTATTTACTTTTATTTGCAAAAAAAAGTTATTATAACTGTTCAGTGGACGGTTGTTTAAATTAAATAATAGTGAATTTCGCCAATAACGAATTTGTCGCAAGATATTTTGTGTGACAAATTTATAATATAACAATGACATTAAAATTAAAATATTTTAGTTATTCACTTATATTTCCATTCTTCCCGTTTCATTCTCAACAATAAATCAAACAACTAGATACGAGTGCCACTACCAAGATAGATTTTTGGTGCATAAGCCATAGTTGACAACCATAGAGCGACCGCCGAGCGTAGGTATGAAAAGTGAAGTACATACAGGAGATTGACTTCTGAACTATCAATGTTTTGTGCTCGTTCCTTTTAGACAGCTATAACACCGCCATGTCCGAACACTGATTTAACAAGCTTTGAGGATCAATAAAAGATCTATAAGTTTTTTGAAAATGTTACAAAACAAAAGTCGCCTAAACAGTTTTGTGAGTCGAAACTTAAACTTAAATGCCCATGGTCAAAAGCGCCCTTTATGAAATAGAAGTTTACATAACACTTCCCAAAGATGACAGCTCTCAATCAAATCAGTACAATAAACACATCAAAGCTATTGTTACAACAATTTTCTTACCCCGAAATGGCGAACCGGCCAGCAAACAATGCGGACCTAAAAAAACACCGCTACCGATTGAAAAGGCCAAAAAAACGGTATAGGTCCCATAAAACTTGCCGGCTCTCACGGTCGAAAGATTGAGTTACTTGTTGTAAATTCTTGATTAGGGCCTGAGGTATAGTAAAATCATATAATATGTTTTACTGCGATATAAACTACGTCTTTTTGATGGATTCGGCTCGGAGAATGCTCAGTTTCTAAACCATAGAACTGTAAAGGGAATAGAAATGGATTACGTATCAAATTTAATTTAATTTGGAGAGCACAAAATACGTACAGTACTCTTAGTGTATGTTTTCGGTTACAAAATACGTCTCGATCGCGTTGGCGTTAAAATCTCAATTTGTATGGAAACACGAACAGCGCCTCTAGCGGAACGTTTGCGATGTTATTGCGTTTACGTATTTTATAACCGAAAACTTACACTAAGAGTACAGATCGATTCACAAGAGCTGTAGGGCTACTACGAAATTCTAACATCGAATTTCGTTGGGTACCGTTCCCCTCACTCTCGTATTAAATAGTATAAGTGTCAGAGGGACGGAACGACATGAACTTCGATTTTCGAATTTCGTAGTAGCCCCGCTGGAACGAATGGACTGAATGATTGAATGAAAGTGCCTATGTATGTGTTACCTGTAATTTGAATACTCATTCATTGTCACTGTCATTTTACTACCCACTCGCTTGCTTCGAATTTTGAGTTTAACTATAGAGTTAAACTCAAATAATAGTAGTATATGTAACAAAAAGAGCATTGACATATTAATACAAAATGTCTAAGTGACATTACTTTCGTTCGTTTAAAGTTGCAAGGGGACCCCTAGCTAAAAAACGAATACTAAACATCTTAACTACATACAGGCTGGATTTTGACGAGGGATCTTTACGAAAGAGGCAGATAGTTCAACCTTAGCACTATATTTCCCCCATAGAAACTATGGAAATATATGTTACCGTTTTCAAGTTATAGCCTTTTAAACATTCATACCAAAAACTACTTTGTGCCAACCCTAAACAGATGGCTGGGTCAATGTTCTTACTTGTAAACAATCTTTAGACGTCAGGATATTACATTAATATTTTGCCATTTGTCCATTCTTAGAGGTCTGCGTGCAACGCTAAAAAAATCACTGCAGGATTTGCAGAGGTGATTGTCTCTAGAGTATTTATGTAATTTCTTAGTTAATAATTCTAACCACAACAAATAACTCACATGATATGACATGGCACTGACATTCACTTGAATGTACTCAACCGTCATAAACAATTAAAGAAGATAGTAACCTCTTTCATCATAAATAAAATGTCTCTGTTTACCTACCTAAAATGATAAAAAGGTTTTAGTTCGTTAACTTGCTTCAGCAAATTATTTTCGAATGAATTGAAATTGTTCCCCAGTTGATCAGCAATTCATACAATAGGCTGTCCTTTTTTTATTTCGGTTATTGCACTAAAGTTGTAGTAATTTTTTACAACTATCGAAACTCTTTGCATGATTGAAAATCGATCATAAACATATCATAAATGTGATGTTTGAAATGAAATTGACATTTAAGTTCATTTTATTTACTTTACATGAAAATGCGTCTGTCAGATGCACGTGGATATTTAAATTTTCTCATGTTATACACGAGCTGCAATTATAATGCGGCTGAAGCTTTACGACGTTACAGGGAAACATATCCACCACCACACCCAACAGGTCGTAGGGCAATTTTACGTGCTTTTGATCGTGTCGCCAACAATCAGCCCGTTGTACCAAGAACAGCTCAGAACGATCAACGTGGAGGACCCGTTATTCGTCTTGAGGCTAGACTTGAAGAAAGAATACTGAGGTATTTTGAGCGGAATCCAAGAAAAAGTTCGAGATCAGCTGGTCGACATTTCGAAATAAGTCATACCGCAGTACTAAAAGTTCTTAAACGTGCCCGCCTTCACCCTTATAACGGAGGAACATTTGAACACCGTATGTAAAAATGGTAATAAAGTAACTGATAATCGTATTTTTGCATTTTATTTGATTTATTTGACTTTGTGTCATTTTTACATCAGTACGATGACAACAACTCTCGGAAATAAACGTAATATCCCGAGTTTTCCCGACGACGACTCCTTAATCTAGCCATCGTGTCGTTATGTGCGGATGCAATTATAGGGTTATCACCACAGTTAAAAATTAGTGAATTTTGTGTTTTTTTTTTGTACTTTGTTTAAGCTTCTAAACATTATAAATCAACTGTGTATCACTTAAACAATGCAATATCTCCGTAAAAGTCTCTCGTCGAAATCCTCCCTGTATATCTCCGTTCAGTGGGATTGTAGAATTTATTTTTTATTTTTTTATTATGTTGACAATGCGGGTATGGGGTGACTTTTTCCCGGCCCGGATAATACCGACATGGAAATACCGACCCTGTTTTTCGTGTACACGCCCATAGAAAGTGACATAAGAGAAAAACAGGGTCCGTATTTCCATGTCGGTATTATCCGGACCGGGAAAGAGTGTGAGTGAGCAAAAAAGCTTGTATTAAAAAAAAACTTTTTAACAAAACCTTATTAGGTACATCTGGATCCTGTAACACAGGGACTCCTAGCACAAGATTCAAAGCCAGATTTCTCGGACTCCTAGCACAAGATTCAAAGCCAGATTTCTCTCGTAAGTATTTCTTACACAATATACTTTTTTCATTTCTTATTTTATTCTAAATTTTATTAGCTCTATGGTTGACGCTGTGTTTAGAGCGGTCTTGTAGAGTGGCTACTAAACAAAATTTTCTCGAACAGGAATGACTGTTTTTGTTTGTTTGGATAAAGGGCAATCCCTGTAGTATATAGGCTGAGATGATGATGAACTAAAAATGCGAAAATGTGTATGTGCGTGCGTGCATGCCTGTGTGTGTATATATTTAAAATTAAAATATTATGCCCACGACTTCGTCTGCGCGGATCTAGGCTATCGCGCGATGGCGCCCTCTACCGGAATAAAAGGTATCATATGTTGATCCTTTGGGTTTAAACTATCTCTATACCAAATTTCATCTAAATCGGTTCAGTGGTTTCAACGTGAGAAAGCGTAACAGACAGACAGATAGACAGAGTTACTTTTGCATTTATAATATTAGTAGGGATAGACTAGTAGTCAGGACCAAGATAGCAAGACAACTATAAAGTTACGTTACTCCTTCACTGAAATAAGTTTTTGGTAAAAAAAAAAAATTTTTTTTTTTTTATACCGACTGTACTTTTTGTTAACCATACTTGCATTGCCACCCAAACTACAGTTGCATACCTACCTAATTTCAAGACGATCCCATTAACCGTTGAAGAGTTTCGTCCTGCAGAGACGATCCTGGCCGGACTACCAGGATTTGACCACCAGATTATTATATTGCCATGCCATTTACATAAGTATACCAAATTTCAAGTCGATTCATCTACTGGAAGAAGATTTAATTTAACTTGCAAGATTTGATTAGAGACAGACAGACAGACAACGGGACAGGTGAACCTAAATAAAAGCTTGAATAAGAAAGGATAGCTTAATTCGTATAGTAGGTACTGTCCCTCTCACTCTCGTATGAAATTATATTAGCGTCAACGGGAAGATACGATACGAACTTCTATTTTCAAATTTCGGAGTAGCCCTACAGTTTCTGTTTTGGTTACTTGACGTTTAGCCATAATGTACTAATTGGGAACTAAAATAATGCTAACATTGCAAAACTGGTTTTGTAAGACATCATCTAACTTTTAGCTACTTGTAGGCCTTAGTTTGGTACCGTAAACTACTTCAACGTTGCCCTCTGGCCCAACATTGCCCGATTTATTTATTTATTTTATTTTTATTAATTGCATACATGTAACATCAGCTCTTCATGAACCCTGGTAGGGTATCGCATTTGTTGTTATAATTATTCATCTATTTACTACATTAAAATCTTCTATTTTACAAATCTAATTACTGTACCTATATTAATTAATTAATTAATTTTACAATAACATAACTTAATACAGGAACTTATTTAGTCGCTAACTTACCATCCGTATCGGTTTTTAAACTTTTATCCCCGTAATAATTCCCGTGTAGATAAAAGTTAAAAAACCTAAACGAGTGCTAAGTTCGACTAAATCAAATCGGGCAATGTTGGGGCCAGAGGGCAAAGTTACAAGCCACATTTTTTTTACTATTAGCAACTCTTTTTTTAGTGTTAACGCTAAATTACTGTCAAACTTGAGCATTCACTTGTAACAGAACGTCGAGCATTCGCCGTTTTGAAAATCGAAGTGTACAACGAACAGTGCCAAACATAGAAATCTAAAATCTAATCTAATCTAAATCTATAAGTTATTTACCTAAATAATCCATACTTAATAATAATATTATAAATGCGAAAGTGTGTTTGTGTGTTTGTATGTTTGTATGTTTGTCCGTCTTTCACGCCGTAACGGAGCGACGGATCGACGTGATTTTTGGTGTAGAGATAGTTTATGGGCCCGAGAGTAGCATAGGCTACTTTTTACCCCGGAAAAATGCACAGCTCCCGAGGGAAAATCGCGCGACAAACGAATACCACGCGGGCGGAGCCGCGGGCAAAAGCTAGTATGTACTAAAGGCAACTCCTGTAAAGTGGGTTCCTTTGACAGTTTAGCTGGCGCTAATCATGCGTGAAGTCCATTTGTCAACTTTGACATTTACGTCACGTTTGTCATTGGTTAAATGACTAAATGAATCAATCGCAAGTAAGACTAAGTCAAACAGACCTCTCCACTAACATCATCTAACGGTAATTCGCCTGTCAAAAAGCCCTTAGTAAAAAAATACTATCTTTCTCTCTTCCTGTAGGTACTCGTATTTTGTGTATTTAACAATCCACAAAGGACAGCCCTCTTTGTTCGCTGTCAAACAAGTACAAAAAGCTGTCAATATGTAACAAGGTGGTTATTCCTTTAGCAATTTATCGCCGACAATGCGAGCAAAACAACAAGATATTACCGGTGAAATAGAGTGTTAATTGCATGGAAACATTGAAAAATGATCAACATATGTTATATAAATAGTAATAAATAATGTCTCGGATTCAGTTTAAATAATAATAAGTGTATGAAGAACAAAAATTAAAAATCAACATGTTATTAATTTTGTGGCCGGGCGAGGTGTGAGATTAGCTCACAGCGAAAACTGTGGAGCGACCGGCTTTAGTATTGAGTGGACAAATATTTTGCAGACTTAATAAATGCACATAGAATTATACTAACTGACAATATGTTTAATTTTTATAAGTTATTTATCTAAGTATTTCTTTATTTACATGCGTGCATGCATGAAAAAATTGATGAATGTAAAGGAAGCGAGAGTTGTATGCCAGAATCGTAGCAAGTGGGAGGATGTAGTCTCTGCCTACCCCGTTGGGAAAGAGGCGTGATTTTATGTATGTATGTATGTTCTTTATTTACTCGTGTGGTGTGTCGGGTTAGAATTAAACCTCTCCATTTCTTCCGTGGATATCGTAAGAGGTGACAAAGGATTAAGCCAGGTTAAGGCATTGTTTCCTAATATGTGGTCCGCGGACCCCTGGGGGTCCGCGGTCCCATACGCATCTGTCTTACTTAGAGCATTAACAAAAATAGCATTGTCTGAAAATTGCACCTTTTTTCACTCAGGCATTATATCCTAGGCATTATGCTTGATTTCCTTGGGGTCTGCGGCTGAAAAGGTTAGGAACCGCTGGGTTAAGGTATACCGTAGGCGACAGGCTAGCAACCTGTCACTACTGTACCGTTTTGTCCAACTTAAAACCTAAAATTGCTAAAAGTGGCTCCGAAGCCGTCACGTTCCGTGTGCTCTGCCTACCCCATTATAGGCGTGATGTTTGTTTGTGTGCGTGTGTTCTTTATTGACAAAATCGTTCACATGACGTTACAGTAGTGACCAAAGCGTTATGAAACTTAGACTAAGTTTAACTAAGTGTACCTACTGTATTTTTCGATATATTATTTGAAGCTTCGTTGGACTCAAATCTGATATTCCTCTCGTCCACTTGATTTGTTGCTATTTTTTTTGCAATATACATTGTGGGTATTTTTATCCAATAAATAGGCAAGAAAACAAGAACAAAGACGACCAGCTAAAAAACCGCTTAATTTAACATAATGCAATATTTTAATGTTGTTTAATATGATATTATGTTCTCTGTGATATGGTACAAATTAAAAGTAAAATTTGTATGCTTGTTCAATGAAAATGTACCTCCAAAACGCTTCTCTAAATGTATTTACCACTATTTCGCAAATAAACCCTTCTCAAAAATAAAAAATTGTCGTCGACTCCGCGCCACCCCTGTTTGAAGTTCAATTTCGAAGCAGAGTTTGACTTACGGCTGTAGCTGAGTAACGGCCTCCTTCATTACAAGCCGATGGCATTAGCATAACTATTGGATTCGAGAATGTGTGCTTAGGCGCGCTAAACGAACGACTGACGTCACTACGCACTGTGACGTCACTGGAGACGTCAACAAAAAGATAGAAAAATCTTGTCCTTTTTAACAAGCTGGGTGCTCGGTTGGCACGGTATGTCTGTTTGGAAATTAATATTATTAATTACTTATAAATTAATAAGTTTTATAGTATAGATTAAGTTTAGCAAATTGTAGATAATGTTTATATGTTTGTTTTCTTTGTTATTAATTATTATTAGGTGTCCTTTTTCGTAATTGTATTTCTAGCATTTTGGCCACTTTCGTTCTTACTGTAAGCCTTTGTAAATGATCATATTTTTTTTTACAAGCTTTTATCCAACAATTCTGACTCAAGGAGTTTAATCCTTGAGCCGGCATGGAACCTTTTCAAAGGAAAGGTCATTACGATTTTCCATGTTAATTAATGCGATGTCACTATGACGGTTACTGTGAAATGGTTCCATGGCGGCTTAAGAATTAAAGTCCTTGACCGTGTACGGGCCAAATCTCGGAAGTTACATTTGACCCATTTCCAGTGGTGGGATTGACATGATATTTGATCATCATCATCATTATGTCAGCCATAGGACATCCACTGTTGGACATAGGCCTCCCCCATAGAACTCCAGTTGTTTCGGTTGGAAGCGGCTTGCATCCACCGTGAACCCGCGACTTTAACCAGGTCAGCCCATCTCATTGGTGGACGTCCTACTCTGCTTAACTTCTGGTCAATATTAAATATCAATAGTAAGATATATTTAGATACTTATTTATTATACGAGTAAGTGGATCTACTGATGGTAAGAGATCTCCATCGCCCATAGACACCTGCAACACCAGGGGTATTGGAGATGCGTTGCCAACCTAGAGGCCTAAGATGGGATACCTCAAGTGTTTACCTCAATTTCACCGGTTGTCTTACTTTCCATGCCGAAACACAACAGTGCAAGCACTGCTACTTCACAGCAGGATTAGCGAGCAAGGTGATGGTAGCAATCCGGGCGGACCTTGCACAAGGTCCTACCATCTGCAAAATGTATGTAATTCTAGTGACAACAATGATAATCTGAGGCCGTATTGTCTTATACACCGACGTTCACTGTCGCATTCATCATCTCTCTCTACGCTCGTCTTACGCCGTATGACAGAAAGAAGTAGTGTGAAAATGATTGTGATTACAAGTATGTTAGAATAAGGCCTCCGCTAGTGATTTCCATGCAGCCAGGGTCCTCTCCGCTAGAGGGAAGTCCTCAATGGTTAATGGCATTGACTTGAAATTTGATACGTACAGTTTGGATGAAAATGCAAGTACAGTCAGCAAAAAGCACGAGCTTAAGCTTGATATCAAAAACTTATTTATTGTTTTTTTTCCTCACTGGTTACGTAATTGATTTGGATGAAAATGCAAGACAGTGAGCAAAAAGCATGTATTAATATCAAAAACTTATTCATTGTGCAGGTGGTAGGACCTTGTGCAAGGTCCGCTCGGATTGCTACCTACATCTTGCTCGCCAATCCTGCCGTGAAGCAGCAGTGCTTGCACTGTTGTGTTTCGGCGTGGAGAGTAAGTAGCCGGAGAAATTACTGGCACTTGAGGTACCTATCCCATCTTAGGCCTCTAGGTTGGCAACGCATCTGCAATACCCCTGGTGTTGCAGATGTCTATGGGCGGTGGTGATCTCTTACCACCAGGAGACCCACTTGCTCGTTTGCCATCCAGTCGAATAAAAAAAAATGTTTTTTTTTTATTCACTACAACATCGACGTGTAGACTCCTTAGTAAAATGTATGGAAAAAACATCGCGATCGTCGCCTGCTTGGTCTGCCTAAAACCAATAAAGTAAGTACACACTGCCCTTAGCTGGTAGTGTCAAATGTGAAAATAATCCTAAACATAGCCACAGATAAACCATGGCACGTGAGCAAACTAAAAAAAAGGTGTGAACGTCTCAATTTAAAATTAAAAAAGTACATTTTTTATTTGCTGGTGGCAAACATTGGTACTAACGCGTTCTCTTGGCCAAATCGGGGTGGAGCTTAGACGGTGGCGCCGCGGTCGGCTGGTTGGGTAAGTTGGTGATGCGTGTACGCAGCAGCTGCTGGACAAAAGAGGTTTTGTTCTATAATTGTCAGTGGTTTGGGAGGTGTTAAGTGTAGACTCACGGTGCTACGTTAACCCGATGATAATTAAGAAGTGTTCGGGTTAAAAAAGATGACTTTTGTTATGAGTTTTTCTTTTCGTAGTTTTCTGGTTTTAAGTGTTTCTGTAAAATTTGTTTTTGTCTAAGTTTATTGTTCAACCTCATCCTTAACACAACACGCGAGTGCGTGAACCTGCTGAATAAAATTATTACTATGAAAAAGTATAGGTACTTAATTGTAATTTTTATAACAATTGTAAATTGCCTCCTAACCTTGCAATTTGAATTCGGGTTTGTCAAAAAATAAATTATCAATGCTTTTTATATTTTTTTTGTAAAGAATCTGGATTTTTAGAGAAAATCGATATTTTGGCACAGTTGCATGCGCCATGATCACGAGATGATAAATCAGGGTACGCAGAACAAAACCCGAATTTAAATCATAAAAATATTTATACTACTTCAATGTTCGTTTTTTCGCCTGCCGTAGAAACAGAGTATAGACTCTGTTTATTTTATACTTATTGTGTTGCTGATTGCTTCCATTTAAATAAATTACAACTTTTTAAAATGTTAATTAATAATTAATGAAGCTATTTTGATTGATAGCGTCACACCAATGCTTATGCACCTTTCTGCCACACCTTGCTGGCTCCGCAGAAAACCAGCGCCGTTGCAAACACCGCTAAGTGGTGCCCAGTACGGCTTCACATCATTATATATTAATTATTGTATTCTTTATCATTTTATAAATGTGTATTTCTTTTTTGTCATGATGTGCTGGCTGTTTAATTAAACGTATATCTATTCTATTCTATCATTTTCTAATTTATTCTAATCTGTTATGTTCTACGCTGTTCTGTTCTGTTCTGCTCTGCTCTGGTCTGCTCTGAACTGCATTACACTAATTAGTAAATGACCTATCTAGATACATATGAATTTTATCCAAATCCATTTTTGCCAAATTTTAGCGTGAAAAAAAAAACGAAAATTAGTATTACCTAAAAAAATCTCAAACACAATCTTACGCAAATCATCACAACAAAAACCTGATACCCAAAAAAAGCCAAATACCATAAATCAGTCCCCCACAATTAGCAAACCACCCCTTTCCTAAAATAAGATACCAAATGTGTTTCGTCGTGGCAACCCGAAACCGGAGCGCGTTTGATCCGCCGCCCTTTGTAACCCGAGTGGCATGGGGCTGGTGTCGATATCACAGACTAGCTGTTGCCTGCAACATCGTCTACGTCTCTTGTACAGTCAGCTGCAGAGAAAGGGCACCCCCCTGTAATGGCGGTAGTATGGATACCACCGCTACAGGGGGGTACCTTTTCTCTGCAGCTGACTGTACAATCACCACTATTAATATCTGCCACAGAGCGTGCAAAAATATCTGACACGTCCTACCAGCCTAGCTGTAGGTATATCCACGTTAAAATTAATAATTTTGCAGGTGTAGGACCTTGTGCAAGGTCCGCCCGAATTGCTACCACCATCTTGCTCGCTAATCCTGCCGTGAAGCAGCAGCGCTTGCACTGTTTCGGCGTGGAGAGTAAGACAGCCGGTGAAATTACTGGTGAGGTATCCCATCTTAGGCCTCTATGTTGGCAACGCGTCTGCAATAACCCTGCCGTTGCAGATGTTTATGGGTGGTGGTGATCTCTTACGATCAGGAGACCCATTTGCTCGTTTGCCTACCAGTCGAATAAAAAAAAATCTGTGACAAATATTCTTGACAGAAAGGAAAACGCGCTTTCCCATCTTCTGTTAAAGGTCGCCGTGTCTTAGAAAGGTCAAAAATCAAACAAAAGCCATAAATATCGCAAAGAATGCATCAAACAGGCCGATCTCAAGCAGTTTAACTTTAAGAAGGTCCATAATAATTTGAAAGAGCAGTTCTAAATCCAACCAATGCCCTTGACCTTTACGGTTCAAAATGAAGTCACACTGAAATTTAAAAACACTCTAGTTTTGTCGGCTACATCCGTCATTGTTCGTTAATGTTTTGATATTTGACTTTTACGACGTTTAATATTTCTGTGGAATACTTTTTATGCGTGAGTTTAAATTTTTTTATTCCTTTTTCCATAACTTGTTATGTTTATTGTGAATTTGTCATTTGCTTGACTTTATGGTGACCTTGACCTTTGTCAGTATGATAATTATAATGATAATGATAATAATGATAATGATATTTTATTTATTTACAGAGAACATGGTACAAGACTAGATCAATTGGTGTCAAGTGTCCCATGATATTTATTATTTATTTATTTTGAGCATCACTATTGCTCATTTATTTCTACAGCTGACTGTACAAAAGAGGACTTATCCCTTTAAGGGATCACTATCAGTAAACCTTTACATGAATAAAATGAAACATTTAGTTAGGGCCAAGAAAGAGTGAGATAGTTGTATTGCGAATTTGGAGAGGTCCCATTATTATCATTTTATAAATTCCTCCATATTCCAAATTCAAAAACGCCATAAACATACTACCTACTACATACTATGTTTTAGTGACACATTAAAACTATGCAAGTTTTCCAATAACCATGATCATAGCATGGAGCACTTGCTACGGGAGGTGACTTTACCTTACATTATTTTGTATCAATTTTTCGAACTCACGAATCTGCTTGAGAGTCTCTGCTTGCCATAGTTCAAACCACGGGCTTATCACAACATTTGTTACACTCACTCTTGTATTGCAGAAACTGTTTTCCAATTTCGTTGGGTAGGTAATAAAAATACGAATTAATAAAAATTTACATACCTATATGAAAATCTCGCGTCACGATGTTTGATTTTTGTTTTTTGCGATTTTTTTTTGTATGTTTGAGATTAGATCATAAAATATTTTATATGGCAGAATAACGTTTCCCGGATTAACTAGTTAATATATAATCAACTATATAAACGTGCTGAAATAGATTATTTTTAATTGCATTAATCTCTGGCCTAAAAGTAAATCATTTTATTAAATTGAGGTAAACTTAAAATAAATAACTCTGTACTATCATAGCGAAATTATCCCTGTATTACACAGACATAAAATTAATTTGTAATCATTAATTTAAGTTTATTAATTTGTTATTATGAAATGAATATACTTGTTTCTATGTTTTAAATCTTGGTTTAAATAATAAAATGTTCGTTACATACACTGCTAGGAAATCCGCTCTAAATGAACATTTAATATGAACAATGTGGCCATATTTTTGGTAGAAGACACCTAAGCCATTGCCATGTTATCTTTTTCATTTCTATTTACGGTCTCAGTGGACAAAAAATCTTGAAAGATGTGCCAAAGCGGCTGTTTGACACAACTAAAGACCAAAGGGCTGACACCAATTTTATTTTCTCTGGTTTATCAATTCAACGAGACGCTGTCCGCCTTTTGGCTACAATAGGGATGTTGACACCACCAATCAACTGACGTACTTGTTATGAGCTGTCAAAACACAATCTTTATATATAAAAGACATTCTCCCATAGAATTTCTATATATAGTATCGAATTATGACGTCACTATCCGGCAACTCAATCAACTAACTATTTATTTGTTTTAAAGCAACAAAAAATCTAATTTTACAGTGAATCGAAAATTAATCTAGTTTTCAAGGCTAAAATAAAGCGTTTTTTTACTGGAGTTGTGCCTTCGACTTATTTTTTAATGGCATCATCATCCCTATTATGTACAAGTTAAATAAAAGATTCCAAATTACTTACACTTTCATAAATCGTTTAGTCTATCAGAATAAGTAAGCTACTGTAATAACATACCAATACATTAAGCGCTTTACCATCTCCAGTGATAAGTGTTTTGTGCTTAGGCTTATGACACTAAAATGACATTAAAAAAAATTGTAACGTCCCATCGCGGTTGCAAAACCATCACTCATACATAGCTTGTAGTAGCTAAAAAAAGTCGTAAGGATGACATTTTTTGCCCCTTCGCCGGCGCCAGGTCGGGTTTCAAAGTGCGGTATTTGACATTCTTTTTGACACTTGAAATATTGACGATACAGCGTGATCGCGTGAGCTTTTACAAGCTTTTGTTTAACACCATTTTTTATATTCGGGTCAAATCTTGCAAGTTGGATTTCAGCAACTTCTAATGATCGGATTGACTTTGTATTTAGTACGAATTACTATGGATAAATGTAGCTATTGTCGAAAATACAAACTGAAATATAGATGCACAGAAAAACCAGAAAAATAAGACCAGCGTTGGGAATCGAACCCAGGTCCTCGGCATTCCGTGGCGCGTGCTATACCGCTGCTAGGTTTTTCTGTGCATCTATATATCAGTTTGTATTTTCAATATGGGTTTTACGGGATGACCGTAAAAGTAACAAAAACTTGGAATTGAAATAAAAAATACAAAAAGATTTCAAAAACCAATCTTAATTGTAGCTATTGTTTTGGATACACTGACTAGTTTTTTGGTTTGAAACTTGGGGTAATTGTAATTACCCCTAAAGGGGTAAAACTGTGTTTCTTGGGGTAACGAAAAATACGCTATTAGTGTATAAAAGCGACGAAATCGCCACACTGCTTTTGTTTTTAAAGGGCAAATGATAAGTATGATAATTATCTACAAAATGTTTTATGTGGTAGAGCCTTACCTACTATAACCACTTGCTGTCCGCGTGGGAACTATGGCCCAAGCCCCCTCACTGTGCCCATCAGTGGGACATATAAAGGCTGGGATGATGAGACATGTGGGCAACTGGTGGATGTAAGTGGCGAGTTATCGTTCATTGTGTCTTTCTATAGGGGGAGACCTTTGACTTCTTCCAGCTGATGATAATGATGACATTTGTTTTCTACTACTTCTGCTAGTAGTAGTAGGCTACTTGCTTCTGTTCGCGGCTCCGCCCGCGTGGTATTCGGTTATCGCGCGCTTTTCCCTCGGAAACTGTGCACTTTTCCGCGATAAAAAATAGCCTATGTCACTCTCGGGCCCATAAACTATCTTTATGCCGAAAATTACGTCGATCCGTCGCTCCGTTACGGCGTGAAAGATGGACAAGCATACAAACACGCTTTCGCATTTATAATTATTAGTATGGATATTATTTAAGTTTATTAATGGTACTCGTAAATCACGAAGTCATTTTATCTCACTCCAATTCGAGAACCGTTAGTAACTCGATCCAAAATTCACTCTAGAGGGTGTTACGTATCATAATTTATTATTAATACTCATTTTAGTAAAAAAAAAGAACATTAGGAGCCTAAACGGTAAACTGAAGATTTACTTTCCTACCAAGAAACTGCAAGCAATATACGAGAGAAAAGTCAAAAACAAACCGTTTTATGCTTTATCTCTTTGGGATAAAGGTTGCGTTGCGGTTTCGTAAGTCTTTTTAAAGTTGGTTTCCTGGCAATTCATTAAAGGGAGACGGAGTCTTTTTTTTTAATTTGATGGATTGCGAAAGGAAGTACGGGTTCATATTTTGGTTTTATGCGGATTTGAAACTTTTTTTATGTGGCGATGATACATTGTGTATGTTTTGCGTTTTTCTGGCTTCTAACTAGATCGCGAGGTTTGGGGACACCGTTTTTTTTGTAGACATAATTTGTATTATAGTTTACTTATATAAATATAGTTAGGTACCATCAACGGCTGGAAGACGTACCTACACCGTTGAACAAATGGTTCCTCTTTCAAACGCTACAATGAACGACCCGTCTTGCATGTACCGGTTGCCCGCAACGCTCGCGATATTCGTCCGACAGTTTCCGATCCAAACGAGACCCTTGATCACGGATACGCATCAGAAACACGCATCGGTATAATTACGAGATGAATCCGGTGTCTCACAGTAATTATATTGAAGTAGTGTGGAAAACTGTTGCAGTTTTTCTGAAATGGCGCTCGATGGCACTAGTATCGCGAGGTTCGTTAACGTCAGTCTTGCTTGCGATTGGCTCATTCTATTTTTTTTTTTTATAAACGTGATGCTAATTTCAAAGTTCTCAAATGGACCTCACAATAGCGCCAACTACTTGTAACCTGCGGGCTACTATGAAATTTGAAAATCGGAGTTCGTCGTTCCAACCCTCTGATACTTGTACTATTTAATACAAGAGTGAGAAGGATAGGACGATACGATCTGTCACAGAAACCCTCATTACCAGTTTATAAAATCTACATCTTTGATAAATTATTAAGAATCATTTGTATTATTTATTATTACAATGAGTCAGTTTAAATATGGCGCCCTGCTGCGTCGCATTTGTAAATGTTAAATAAATTTTGTTTTTATAAAAATCAACTTTGAAATATCAGTTTGGAAAAAATAACACCCGCTAAATCGGGTTTCGCGGTACGATGTCATATCATCCAAGTAGTTATAGATTGCAGAGCTAATGAACTAGTGATGATACGATGGACTGTTCTAGAGCCGCAATGTATTTCTACACGAATGATCGAGAAAGAGATGTGGTCATGTGTCCAACAATGAAACTTAGGTACACTTATAAAGTGCCACTTTGCCAGATCGTGCACTATATCGCGTAAGGACACCCTTGAGAACCTTCCACTGTACCGCAGTTTGCATTGGCGTCACATGGAGGAAGACGTGCCTACGGAGCTTTTTCATTATTATTATCTACTCGTTTATATATAAAAATCAATTGCTGTTCGTTAGTCTCGCTAAAACTCAAGAACGGCTGGACCGATTTGCCTAATTTTTGTTTTGAATTATTTGTGGAAGTCCAGAGAGGGTTTAAGAGGTGAGTAAATGTGAGAAAAAAAATGAGGCAGTACAAAGTTTGCCGTGTCAGCTAGTTAATAATAATAATAATATCATGGGACACTTGACACCAATTGACCTAGTCCCAAACTTAGCAAAGCTTGTACTATGGACACTAGGCAACGGATAAACATACTTAAATATAGATGGATAAATACTTAAATACATATTAAACATCCAAGATCCATTCGTATTATTCATACAAATGGGTGCGCCAAAGTTCATATAAAATTGCAAATTCTATTATTGAAACTTCGAAAATGTATCTCATACAATTTTACATCCTAATGATCATTAGACATTTTTATTTTAGATAATAATCATCGGAACTCCGAATTTATTACATTCATAATGTCATTCAACATAAATCGCTCTATTACTAAAATTTACGTAAATATCATTATTCAACATATCGATTTCAGGCAATAAAATTTGGTATTATATTTATTTTAAAACATAAATTTGTTTATTCCTAATCTATCCATACATAAATGCAAGTAAATTCAAAATAAGAAACCAAAAAAAAACTAAAAAGCCAGAAAAGCCAGTTAGGTTAGAATTTTGACCTTCGCAAAATATAAATGCTGCCAAGAATGGGTTAGGTTAGGTTGGAATTGCAACCCTCACGGAACCAAAATCCTGCTAGAAAAGTGGGTTAGGTTAGGTTAGAACTGCGACCCTCACAGAACCGAAATCCTGCTAGAAAAGTGGGTTAGGTTAGGTTAGAACTGCGACCCTCACAGAACCGAAATCCTGCCAAAAAAGTGGGTTAGGTTAGAACTGCGACGATTATATGAAATAAGTTTATAAATAAAGAAATTCTCCCAAATAATATTATGGGTATAGATAAAATCTCAGTGTTGCCATTATGAGTAAAAAAAATCGAAATATGTATCATTATGAACAATGTAGGTAGTAGTAAAAATAATTATTTAAAAAATATATAACGAACAATTTTCGGAGAAATGATGATTATGATTACAAAGCGGTATTATTATAAATAATCGAATAAAAAATTGTATATGAGCCAATATGGACCCCATACAAATATCTGCCCCGGCCGGGATTCGAACCCGGGACCTCAAGCTTCGTAGTCAGGGTCTCTAACCACTTAGCCATCCGGTCATGAATTATTGACACAAATTAAATTAAATTGAATTATTGGATTCAAGGTATTTTTTGAAGATTTTTCATTTAATTATGGTTATAAATTCAATATATTTGATACTTTTTTAATATTAAACGTATTTCGTTGATTATCGTGGACTAGATCTCGTGTTAAAGTGGCGCAATTTAGCAGGCTAAAATTCGAGGTTGTTATAAAATACCTTATGTATTTCACACGAAAATACAAGCCGAAACATGAATGCACAGAAAAACCAGAAAAATAGACCAGCGCTGGGAATCGAACCCAGGTCCTCAGCATTCCGTGCTGCGTGCTATTCCCCTACACCACCACTGGACTCCAGTACCCAGCGCTGGTCTATTTTTCTGGTTTTTCTGTGCATTCATGTTTCGGCTTGTATTTTCGTGTGAAATATTTAAACATTCACGGGATGACCGTAAAAGAAAAACAAACATTTGGAGTTGAAATAAAAAATACAAAAAGACTCCAAATCGTAATCTTTTACCTTATGTAATCAACAATGAAACATTTATGTATGGGACACTCCTAATAAGATTGATAAAAGTTAAAACTTAAAACTGTTTGACCATATTCGTATAAAAAAACCCGCATCGAAATAAATCCACTTTGTGACTTTGTCACAGACAGACAGACAAACATTCGATTCTAAGTCATCATCCCACTTTTTGCGTCGGAGGTTAAAAAAATAGGTACAAAGGCCGGTTTTGATCCCGGTACAGTCCGCATGTTAAGTAACGACAGCACCGGTCAATCGTAGCCGACACCCATTGTCTGCTACGGCACGCTACCTATAGTGACTCGCCATTTCTACAAGTGTGGTACAACCATTAAGATTATAAGTTTGGAAAAAAATACAACGCGTTGTTTTTATTTTTTTATTTCCGTAAACTTTAAAGCAACATTGGATATTTAAAAGGGACCATCCATAAAGTATGTCTCGTACCTCAGTTTTGACCATTTATATGGCCCCCTCCCCCGCTTGTCACACTTCTTACTATAAAAATCGGCATTATTTTGTTCCTGTCTTGTGTCACAAACCGCCTGACTACCTCCCCCCCCCCCTAGTTGTGTGACGTAATTTATGAATGACTCCAAATAACAAAAAAAAAATGTTTATTTCAGGATCTGGTTCCATGTATATCATGTCTCATGTCAGTTACATTCTTAAAAATCAGCGCCTCGGCTTGCCGTGGCATTATGCTCAGTGTCATGTATGTCTTTATTTGTTCTTTGTTTGTTTCTATGTTTGTTTTATGGCGTTAAATAAATGTATCTTCTTTCTTTCTTTCTTTATAATAACATACTCATCTAATTGAAATATTGAATTAGAATTGCATACATTTACATAACATTAGGTAGATAACATAATAATACTGATTGACAAATGAGGTTGAGTGTATTAAGTATTAGTGACTCGTGGCTGGAAAAATATGCAAGTTGAAGTGACAATGGGCGGGCCGCATCGCTCGAAGAACATATAAGTAACTAATATCATTTTCTTTATTTCTTTTTCATTCTTAGGATTAGGTGTTTATAATAGTTATAAAAAGTAAAATACAGAAAAGTACATACAAAATAAAAATATTATAAAAACCTAAACTAGTTTGCCGCCGGTAACGGAGCAGGGCCCAAGCTATCGGAGAGTGAGGAACCTCCGGACGATGCGTGCCGTGTCCAGAAGTACCGCCTTATGTATCTGGCCCTTGATCCAGCCATCTAGCGAGAGTCTCTTGAGGTGTTGGTGGAGGCTCTTTGTTATTAGACCGTTTGCAGAAACGACTATCGGGACAATGATCGTCGAGTCAACATCCCACATAGCAGTCACCTCGTGAGCTAAGTCAAGGTACAATTATTATTATTATTATTATATTGGGAGAGAAAAGTCCTTGAGTGGCGACCATAAACCGGAAGACGAAGCGTTGGCAGGTCTCCTACAGGTCGACGGACGATAAATGCAAGTGGCCAGTTGTCGTTTATTGTGGTGTTCTAAGGGGAGGCCTTTTTTCAGCAGTTGACGTCTTTCGGCTGATGATGATTGTGACTAAAATTCGTCTGGAACAGCACTACTACGAAACTAGAAACTCGAAGTTCGTAACGTACCGTCCCTCTCGCTCTCGTATTAAATAGGATAAGTGTCAGAGTGAACGCACGACACGAACTTCGAGTTTCGAGTTCGCGTAGCAGCCCTGCAGACGCGTAAGCGTGATGATGATGATGACTACAAAATTCGAACATTGAAGTTCGCATCGTACCGTCTCTCTCACTCTCGCATTAAATAATATGAGCGTCAGCGGGACCGCAATATCAAGATCAAACTTTGCATTTCGTAGTATAGAGTCATCTCGACCACATCCAGCGCTTTACTTGCGCGTGCGCGTGATTCGGCAGAAGGCGCATGACGTTTCAATCATCGCGCGTCATCCGGCTTTGTGCGCCGACAGGTGGAGCCACTACACTACGTTCCTGACAGCGATAGACATGCGCGTACGACCTTGTGGGAGGATCTAAACCCATCTGGATAAATAAAGCCTTTACTCGATAATCTCTCCTGCTGGGGTCATTTGTCTGGGGCCGCTTATCCAAGTTTAGTTTAACCATAATATTAGAATTACTTAATACAAATTACCCTCATACAGACCGCTTCCAACCGAAGCAACTGGATGTCTATGGGGGAGGCCTATGACCAACAGTGGAAGTTCTACGGTTGATATATATTCGTGTGACACAAAACTTAAAGAAAATCCTTTCCATCTATACAAACTTTGTACTACCTCACAAGAATATAAGAGCCACTTGAATTTTACCGGTAAAATTAAACCAAACATAATGTATTCGTTTTTAATTGAATACATTTAATTCAATGAAAAGTTAAGTAACTGTGCTATGTTCCATATAAAACCAAATTTTAGACAAGGAATGTTATAGGTAAAGAATTCTCCCAGGATAAATAGAAAGAAAGAAAGAAAGAAGACATACTTACTGCAGCATAATCCTGAGTCAATTCCTTTTCGACATCACGAAATGTTTTTCTTTTCTGTAATTCACAGTATTATTTGTATTATTTTAAGTTTGATGTCGATATAAAGTTATGTCTATGTTTATGTCTATTTATTCATTAACACAGAAGACACACATATACCTACCACAAAATGTACACAAATAAACCAAAAATATAAAATAATAATAATAATTAATTACAAATGAAATATATACACAATTTTGTGAGTCCCCGCGAAAGTGACACGGTCGCTAACTCAGCATTATGCTGAAGCGTTAGACGCCTCCAGCGCTGATTTTCTGCCAGAACCGTCTGTGACTCACGGAACGATACACAAATATAATAAATAAACCACTAATCTATACGTAAGCAAATAGACGTTAGGTATCTATGCTTTATCTGGAACGAAGTTTAGCTTCGCAGTCGTCCGATGATGAGGAGTTTCAGACTTTTTGTCGGATCACCGGTTAAGAATGTCGGACACTGTGTTTCGCCATAGGATGCGTGATTTAGTGGTATGGGAAACGTGTCGGCTTATATTTAAACTTTATTCCTCATGCCATTAGGCAAATTCTAAATGATTCTACTAGGTAAAAGATACAGATCACGCACGACACACAAACATCACGCCTGTATTCCCAAATGGGGTAGGCAGAGCACACGAAACGTTACCGCTTCGGAGCCACTTTTAGCAATTTTAGGTTTTAAGTTTGACAAAAACGGTACAATAGTGACAGGTTGCTAGCCTGTCGCCTACGGTACCTTAACCTATAATATCCTTAGGCGCCTCTTACGACATCCACGGAACAAATGGAGAGGTGTAATTCTAACCCGATACCACACAGGACAACACAGGAAAGATGCAGATAATAAAAAAATATCAGTTAATCGTTTGAAATTATTTGCCTGTATTTTTTTAATGACTACAGTTATTTGTCCAAAAGAAATTTTTCATTCGCACTTTTTTTATTAATAGCATGTTGCAACTTGCAAAATAATGGAATGGTTGCTGTGTGTAACCATTCATTATTTTGATAAAGTATATAATTAATTTAATGAAGTATTGCTATTAAATTAGATTATTAATTTGCGATTAGTTTAAGATTTTGCATGACAAATTGGGGCACTTACTTTAAATGTTATATTTCTTCTGACATGTGTAATATTTGTAACACCTGTGTATGTCTGTATGTGCTTGCGAAATATATAATTTCATTTCATTTAATTTCATTTCTCGTGACACTATACCTATACTTTTCAGTGTTGGCCGTTCCATGGTAAGTAGCTCCGTGGCGCTGTCTCTCTGATAAATGACCCGGCGGCTACTTACCGCAGCCGCGTCTTCATTTATGATATTCAATCGTATTTGGATCTCACATATTTTGGCGTGGTCCAAGAGGAGGTGCTCGTAACTATTACTTAATGAACTAAAATAATTTATTTGCTCACCCGCGACCTTAAATAAATTCCTTAGTTTGGGACTAGGTCAATTGGTACCAAGTGTTCCTTGATATAAAATTATATATATGTCGGCGGCCGATTCGAAAAATCCGCTAGATCACGAAGTTCCTAGGCATAACGTAAAATGGCGCCATTTAATGAATAAGGGACATCCGCCATATCGTTCAAAGCTCACCGTTTAACGATTTGCCTGATGACGTTTAGTAATTCCTAGGCATATCATAAAACGCCGTCATATTGGTTTTGACACTTCGCCGGCCGCTGCCGCAGCACGCTTACTTCGCTCGCTCAGCTCACGCGTTGAGATCACAATTCACACTAACCACTCTTCGCTTCGCTCGTCGTAAATAATTTTAATTTTTTTCGGCAAATCACGATGTGCCCGGTATAGAGCTAAGAATATCGACGAATGCGTTGCTCTAATCGATCTGCCGTGTTGTTTCTCAGGCACATCGTAATATGCCTGGCCAACTTTTAGGCATATCATAAATTGGCGGCATGATAAAAAGAAGTCGCTCTTCCTTTTCAATTGGTCCACACCCAACTTACAAAGGCAACGGCTCCTAATACCTCACAATAAGCAATCACGGGTCTTACTTCACAGTAATACTAGTAGTCGCCCCGGGTTTGCTCGAGAACAATCCAAAGAACCTTCACAATATCCTAACTCTATTGTACATGTTATAAAAATGTTTCCATTTCACAAACTTAATTTAGCAGCTGAGCGCGGAGCTTTAACTGAGACACTCCGTACTTTTTATTTGAGAACGCTTTAGTTCTTTACTTCTCCACGTGCATAGTTAAGTTTGTAGTGTTAATTGTTTTCAATATGGCGGATCGTTATACGTTGCGTTATTGACAGTTCAAAGATGGTGTTGAATGAAACAGTCGGCTTGTGTCTTATCTCGTTGGGATAGAGTTGATTGTTGTACGATGAGTAGATTTCGTTTCGTGGTTTGGTTTTAAAGAAAAGGGAAAATTTATTGCTGCATCATTTTTTTTCTTGTTTTGCATTTTATTATCCAAAAATAGACATTTATCTATTAATTATTACTATAAATAAAAAACATAAATTGAACAGCTTTACATTCCGAATTTACCACGAGATTTACAGTAAAGGAAAACATCGTGAGGAAACCTGCACAACATGCGAAGCGATTCATTGATGTATGTGAAGTCCCCAATCCACAAGGCCGCGTGGGAACTACGGCCCAAGCCCTTTTGTTGTTACAGGAGGCCTGCGCCCAGCAGTGGAACGTATATAGGCTGAGATGGCGATGAACGATTCAGATTCGAAACAGGTTGACCTGTCTTATTAACAAACTGGGTGGGTTATTCTAAATCGTGCGATAAAATTTATATTCCCACAGTGAAATGTCACACGTAGTACCTAGTACGTGCTCACGTTGCGATAGTGCGGGGGTGTATTCTAATCAGGGCTTGCAAACAACTAGCTGTTTTGTGTACCGGTATAAAAACGGTACAGGTATAAAATGCAAAAAAATACGTACTTAATACTGTAACGTTTTAAATTTTTGTGGTTATGTATTTACCTACCTACCGAGTATTTACCTCGACTTTTTGACCATATTGCAAGTACTTGTGACCAGGGTCATTCCAATGTGATCGAAACGTCAAGGTAAATATTACTAGCGTGATAACTTGATAAGTCCAGTTTTTAGTATTTAACTAAGAGATTCACTACTTGCTGAAAACGCATAAATCTCGAGTTAGTGTTAAGCTCAGTTTAGTAGTGTCAAAATGTTTGGAACTGTCAAGCTTAAGCCAGGTTTAACTACTAAATCTAGATTTATTTATTCCTGCAAGAGGGCCTTAAACGATTAACTTTAAATAGAAATTAAGAAAACTATGATGTCCATCCATACTAATATTATAAATGCGAAAGTGTGTTTGTGTGTTTGTATGTTTGTGTGTTTGTATGTTTGTATGTTTGTCCCTCTTTCACGCCGTAACGGAGCGACGGATCGATGTGATTTTTGGCATAGAGATAGTTTATGGGCCCGAGAGTGCCATAGGCTACTTTTTATCCCGGAAAAATGCACAGTTCCCGAGGGAACAGCGCGCGATAACCGAATACCACGCGGGCGGAGCCGCGGGCAAAAGCTAGTTAGGTATAAATAAGAATTCTTTCCTAACATAATGTATCTCTTCAACTGTGCAATAACCTAACCAACAAAAAGTTGGAAAACCCCCGACTTTGTTACTTCAAAGTTCAATATCTCAAAAACAGCTGAACCGATTTTGATAAAACATGTCTAATGAACATCGCTAACCTTCTTTCAAATAAAAAAACCGCATTCAAATCATCAAAAATCAAAATCATCTATTCAGTAAATAGGCCGCAATGGGCATTTTTATACGTATTTTTTTAAACTACCAGCGCTTTCGGAAAGACCATCATTGCTAAGAAGAATGCACCGCAAGAAACTTGGCAGAATATAATTACAAATAAAATACTTAAAAACTACATTAAGCAATTAAAGAAAAAAAAATACAGTGGCTTAATACTGGTACAATAATACCGGAATTAACCGTACAATTTTTTGTAGTTTCAAGCCCTGACGGGAGCATGCCGGCGCGGACGCAAGGCGTTCTACGCGTAAATCCCACTTCTAGGAAACGTACGAACGAGACAAGGCGAAATCTGCATACGCTACTTCCGGGGAGAAAATATAATTATTATTATCTTTATTTCTTTTTATTCTTAGGATTAGGTTTTTATAATAGTTATAAAAAGTAAAATACAGAAAAGTACATACGAAATAAAAAAATTATAACAACCTAACCTAGTTTGCCACCGGTAACGGAGCAGGGCCCAAGTTATCGGTGGTCAGGGCCGCAGAGTGAGGAACCTCCGGACGATGCGTGCCGTGTCCAGAAGTACCGCCTTCTGTATCTGGCCCTTGATCCAGCCATCTAGCGAGAGTCTCTTGAGATGTTGGTCGAGGCTCTTCGCTATTAGACCGTTTGCCGAAACGACTATCGGGACAATGATCGTCGAGTCAACATCCCACATAGCAGTCACCTCGTGAGCCAAGTCAAGGTACTTGCTGAGTTTGTCCTTCTCGGCCTTCACGAGGTTCTCGTCATGCGGGATGGTGATGTCGATGAGCATTGTCTGGCGGTTTGATCGATCTGTCAGCACGATATCAGGCTTATTGGCTACAATAGTCCTGTCCGTGATGACAGATCGATCCCAATAGAGCGTGGCACGACCATTTTCGAGAACTGGCGCAGGGACATACCTATAATACGGCACCTCAGAGTTATTATTATTATTACCTATTAGCTTATGCCCGCGACTTCGTCTGCGCGGATCTAGGTTATCGCGCGGTGGCGCCCTCTATCGGAATAAAAAGTATCCCATGTTTATCCTTGGGGCTTAAATTATTTCTATACCAAATTTCATCAAAATCGGTTCAGCGGTTTCGATGTAAAAGCGTAACAGACAGACAGACAGACGGACAGACAGAGTTTCGCATTTATAATATTACATACTAGCTTTTGCCCGCCGCTTCACCCGCGTGGTATTCCCTCGGGAACTGTGCATTTTTCCGGGATAAAAAGTAGCCTATGTCACTCTCGGGCCCACAAACTATTTCTATGCCAAAAATCACGTCGATCCGTCGCTCCGTTACGGCGTGAAAGACGGACAAACACAAACATACAAACACACTTTCGCATTTATAATATTAGTATGGATATGGATGGATGGATTAAGAAGCAGTACCTCATTCATAAAAAAAAAAAAAATTATACCTTACAATAATCATTATCATCATCATTCCAGCCTATATGCGTCTGACTGTTGAGCACAGGTCTCCTCTCAGATTGAGAGGACTTGGGCCGTAGTTCCCTTGCGGGCCCAGTGCAGATCGGGAACTATAAATACATGATTTAATTACTTCGCTATTTCGAATTAAATTTAATTAAAGCTGTAAGTCTTGATTCCAACCGCTATGTTTTTATTTTTCTAGAACATTGTTAGCTTTCAAAGCTTACACTAAGAACTAAGGACTTAATATTTCTTTTGTTCTGAACGTCTAGACGTTCTCAGAGTTCCGTAGCCAATGGCTAAAATGAACCCTTAGTTTTGCACTGTCCCGTCTGTCTGCCGGTATATCACCAGCAATTTACGCGAAAACTCATTATTCGTATACTTCATTTTTAGGGTTCCGGAGCCAAAATGGCAAAAGGAACCCTTATAGTTTCGTCAAGTCCGTCTGTCTGTCTGTCTGTCCGTCCGTATGTCACAGGCATTTTACTTGAAAACTAATATCAATGAAATTTGGAGTACAGATGTCTTGTCAAAGCCGCTACGCGTGGCATATAGTTCGACAGCTCCTTTGAAAAGATAGTAAGGTTTCTCAAAAACTTTTTTGATTAAGTGAAGATTTCCGGATATAATCGCTCCCAAAGTAGCAAAAATTGTGTCTCCCCCCCCCCCCCCCCGTAATCTCATAAACCTTATGTCCAAAAAATACGAAAAAGTATGGAAACGTAACGCTTAATAAATATTTTCAATGAAAATTGGTACATGATCGGATATATCGTTTTTGAGTTATTGACAAAAAACTGCGTTTCTCAACAAAAGGACGTAAGTGCCGTGAAGATAGGATCTTTTTCTAGTAATAGATTTTAAGACTGTAGTATGTGTTTTTAATTGTGTTATAACGCACATAATAGTACTTGATTTTTTTCGTAATGGCTACGGAACCCTATCTTGGACGTGTCCGACACGCTCTTGGCCATTTTTTTTAGCATTGGAAAGAAGGTAAGCGATCTTAGCGGGTCTTTTTATAGAAAAACACTTTTGAAAAATAAGTCGCAACAAATAGTAACAATTAGCAAGGATAATATAATAATATCATTTAGATGCTTTTGGTATCATAAGTATAGCTACTGTTTTTTTAAAAACGTTGTTCAATAAAGAGACTCGTGAAGATTGTTTACCGTTTTTCTAATGGTAAAAAAATGAAGTACGAGTATAAGTTGGTAAGGTGTCTATCGTAGTACTTAGTATTTCATTATCTATAGTCACATTGGTGTCTCCAGGCGGGATGGCGACTCCATAGAGCGGCTAGTCGTGCAGGGAAAAGTGGAGGGAACCAAAGGAGCATGTGGGTCTCCGGATGGTAAGAGATCACCACCGCCCATAAACATCTGCAACACCAGGGGTATTGCAGATGCTTTGCCAACCTAGAAGCCTAAGAGGGGATACCTCAAGTGCCAGTAATTTCACCGGCTGTCTTACTCTCCACGCCGAAACACAACAGTGCAAGCACTGCTTCACGGCAGGATTAACGAGCAAGATGGTGGTAATCCGGGTGGACCTTGTACCTGTATATAGATAGGGACAGAGAGTTTTTCTTTAATTTTTTTACATGAATAAAGCCCTACAAGCTAGTAAACCGAAACAAAACTCAGAATTCTCAAATCCTCCTAAGAAATATTTTTTACCGAATGATATTCAAAATTCCAAACCGTTACGGCAGGCCCTATTGAACTGCTCATTTCACACTCAAAGAAAACACATAATTATATTATTCTAAGTCGGTTTTTTGTTGCACACGTATTACGTACCGACGGAGTCATCTGACGATGATTGTACACCAGGCGCTGACTTGGCGCTTTTGCATGCGATGACCCTTATTATGAAAGCGAGAGACAAATGTCGAATGATATTTTAAGATGATAATTTTGACCATTTCGTTAAACGTCATTAATATACGTTTATTAATAATCCGTGTGGTGTCGGGTTAAAATAACACCTCTCCATTTTTTTCGTGGATGTCGTAAGAGGCGACTAAGGATATAGGTTAAGGTATACCGTAGACGACAGGCTAGCAACCTGTCACTATTGTACCGTTTTTGTCAAACTTTAAACCTGAAATTGCTAAAAGTGTTTCGTGTGCTCTGCCTACTCTATTTGGGAATACAGGCGTGGTGTTTGTGTGTTTATTAACACAACGATAAGGAGGGAAAAATGTCGTAAAAATTAAATGAGAAATGACATCTGCTGGACGAAAGATTTCAATATTGAGCTCATATAATATTAAGTAGGTAGATTACTTGAGTGTTTTGATTTTCACGTACATGTCACATAGTATTATCAACTCATTCTAAAAGAACGTCTATTTATTTATTACTTTTGTTACTATATTTAATACATGTAGTATAAGCGTATCATTTGACCGCAAAACAATGTAAACATCTGCGTACAAAATAAAATCTAAATCAAAAAGTGTTTTACAATAATATTCATTCAATTTCCGCATGTTAAGTGAATTGAAAATACCCAGAATTGTTATCAATAATAGTATTATTGGTTTATATTGCGGTAAAAAATGTTTTCCTTAATTTACCCTAAGGATAATTTACATTTTATATACTATGTAGTAAGTTATGTCAGATTACATTAAGTAAACACACGTAATTAAATGTATTTTTTCCTTCCGTCTGAGGTATTTTGCTGCCATAATGCTGTAGCTATAGCTTTTATGCATATACATTAAATGAAAAATGTGTGTTGAAATAATGTGTCAATAAATGAACAGAAATATTATGCGATTTTGAAGATGACAATATCTTTGTTTGGACTTATAGAGGTCGCTGTTGGAAAAATCGTAATTTGTCTTAAAAAAACACGGCACGGCACTGCTGTGGCACGGGCCTCCTCTCTATATGGGAGGGCATGGGTCGTAGTTCCCACTCGGGCCCAGTGCGGATTGAGAACTTCACACATACCATTGAATTACAATACAATACAAAGACTCTTTATTGTATACCAAAAATAGTAAGCGATACGGAAAATAGACACAGAGAAAAAATGACAAGGCAAGCAATAGGCTTATCGCTTAAGAGGTTCACAGGTGTGTGTAGATTTCCTCGCGACGTTTGATAAACCAACACATAATCGTGACTAATTTGGAAAAAACAGTGTCTCATCTCCAATCAATATGTCAACAAAATTTACCCTTGAAATAATGTTCATAAAGTCCATTCATAAATATTAGAGGTACAAGAATTTAAAAAAGTAGTTACGACATTGTCATACGTACTCCACAGACAACACTTCAAACTCCAAGCGAGTTGTCAAATCAAAATTAAGTAGATAAAATCTTGAAATAAAAGTCCGTTAAATATTCACCAGAATAGACCCCAAGCACAAGTCGGTGGCTTGAAAGTACGGTCGGAAGATGTGAAAAACAAAATGTCAGACATTAAAATTATTTAGGAAGCATTTTGTAGTTTTTTGACACAGACGCAAGGCGGCCCTGACAGGTATATTTATTAAATCACTCATCAATTTGGCTTTTTGGTCTGAGTCACGACAATTGGGATCAAGACGGTCTCTTTAAGCCCCATTTACACTGCGAGTGAAGCGGACTCTAATGGTTTATGTAGTTTAACTTAGTGTACTGCCGTTTTCGGCAGAGTATTTTTCGCCAGACACTTCAAAAAAAATTTATCGCAAAAAATTAGTTAGTTTAGTTTTAAAAAATTTATCGCAAAAAATTCATTAGTTTAGTTTCATTTCCCAAACGGATCTTTAGCATATTTACATTTCGCATTTTATTCATTTGGTCAAATTATCATTTGGCATAATTTTACTTTGTCAAATTTTATCAAGCAAACGTTTTCTTTTGGCTAATATTGTATTGCAGCATGGAGGTCTTCGAGAGGGGTATAAAAAGGTTTATGCAGGGTCGGCATCGCGCAAGGGATACTTCGGGTGTTGCAAGCGTTCCTAGGTGGCGGTAATTGTTTAACATCAGGCGGGCCGCATGCCTGTTTGCCACCGACGTGGTATAAAAAAATCAAAAAAATATTTGTTCGAAATGACATTTCGCACAAATCAACCACAGAAACCAACTGCTACCAGAAGAGTAGTTTAGATAAGTTAGACCTGCGTCTTCCACAGGAACGAACTGCATGGGCTGAACTGGACTCTATTTCTAGGGCAGGAAGGACGTGTCAGATATTTTTGCACGCTCCGTTGTGGCAGATATTAATGCAAGTGACTGTACTGAGATTGATGTTCGCATGTCGCAGTATACATGAATCCATCTTTATCGTGAGTCTCTACAAGGTGACCTTAGCCTCTGGACAAATAATGAAACCATGGATAAGGCTAATACTTAGCAATATCTTAAATTAGTTATTTGGGCCATTCAACTATTTTACCAACACTTTGAGCATCTCCTGCGTTACCGTCTCTGGCGTTACCAAAAAATCGTACTTCCAACAAGATATTTCACGGTTTACCTAATAGGTTGAACTTACGTAGGATGGCATGTATTCATGTACTAAATTACAGAAAAAACATGTTTATTTACAAAAAATTGCAATTGTTTGAAAAATGTCGCGGACAGATTAGTGTCGGTAAAAAAGTTGATTGGCCCATTTGCTTAATTAGACAAGAAAATAAAAATATGAAATCAGACCATCCAAATACACAGGCTGCTCCAAAGTGATATATTGAAAACCGTTAGTTTTTCGGTAAATATTGGACTGATTGTTATGACACTTTGCAGTTTGGTTTTAAATTTCTTGCTAAGCCGGTAGTATTCGTATTTGTCTAGAGGCTAAGGTCACCCAGTATAGATATAATTTTCTTCTTGTCGTGGCAATGCATTGCGTGCTGGATACAATTTTTGGCACAAATTCTTAGTAATTGACAAAATTGGCAGCCGGAGACCACAAGAAGGGTTCTTATCAAGGCTTAGTTCTTAGAATGATTCTGTCGGTTTTTAACCCTGGACGCAAAAAGAGAGGTGTTGTAAGTTTGACCGCTATGTGTGTCTGTCTGTGTGTCTGTCTGTGGTACCGTAGCTCTTAAACAGGTGGACCGATTTGAATGCGGTTTCTTTTATTTGAAAGAAGATTTTCTAGCGATGGTTTTAGACATGTTTTAAATTATTAAATTTCTTCTTTAATTAAATTTCTTCTTGTAATTTGGTATAATTATGTAAATTGCGTGACAATTCTGGTAGTCCAGCTAGGAACGTCTCCACAGGACGGAACTCTTCAACGGTTAATGGCATAGACTTGAAATTTGTTATGCAAATGTAGTTTGGGTGTCAATACAAGTACAATAATTAAATAGTACAGTCAGCAAAAAAAGCTTGTATTAAAAATTAAATTTTAACCAAAACTTATTCATTCTTTTGTTTATTCTTGGTAAAAATCTCTCAAAAGAATACAAAATCACTTCAGTGCCAAAAGTTTTAATCAAATCCACCCCGCCCCTACCATGCGATTCTGTCGCTCTATCAATGCAATGTATCGTCTGCCATTATCGACACAGGTGTTCTACAATCGCTTTCATATCACAAAGGTAGCCCTTTTTAAAATATGACATTGTACTTCTATAGGTACCCGTACGGTAAGGTAAACGTTTATCCATACTAATATTATAAATGCGAAAGTGTGTTTGTGTGTTTGTATGTTTGTATGTTTGTCCCTCTTTCACGCCGTAACGGAGCGACGGATCGACATGATGTTTGGCCTAGGGATACTTTTTATAACGTAAAATTCCACGCGGGCGGAACCGCGGGCAAAAGCTAGTTTGCTTATATTTGTCCCAAGATATTTATTTGTTTTTATTACTTGAATGACGGAAGTAATTTTTTTATTAAATCATCATTTTTCAGATAATTATTTAAATAAACTTTAAAGCGAAGGCTAAACGTGCCATAAATACTGCGATCGATCAATATGATCCATATTAATGGTTTTCAGTCTCACATTTCTCACTTTTTAAATACTCATATTTATCAATTTATATACGTGCTAATCCGTATCCCGGGTGTTCGAAGAGCCGATAGAAGAAGAAACACTGAACTGCGCTCAAAAACCCGAATTGTTGATGTGGGGACAAAACCGCCAAACTCAAGTGGGACTGGCCAGGACATGTATGTCGGATGCATCCGGATCGTGGGACCAAAAACACCACCGATTGGATTCCAAGCGACGGGCACCGGAGCAGAAGTAGGCCTAAAAGAAGGTGGCGGGACGATTTGGAGCGGTTCCAGCCGGACTGGCAACATTTTGCTGAAGCCAGAAACGAGTGGAAGGAGAAAGGGGAGGCCTTTGTCCAGTAGTGGGACACTATATAGGCTATTAAAAAAAAATACGCTGATATCTGTAGATCACAGTATTGTACGTCCAACCTTTGCCTAAAGGATTTCTTATTTTCATGCAGAATTCCTAAAAGTCCGCAGTCATCTGGTAGTCCGTCTCCACAGGACGAACTCTTCAACGGAAATTTATTATGTAACGTAGTTTCGGTGAAAATATAAGTACAGCCAACAAAAAATGCTTGTATGTAAAAAGAAATTTTTACCAAAAACTTATTTTACTAGTTTATTTCCCTTAATAGCTTTTACCCGCGGCTCCACCCGCGTGGTATTCGGTTATCGCGCGCTGTTCCCTCGGGAACTGTGCATTTTTCCGGGATAAAAAATAGCCTATGTCACGTCGATCCGTCGCTCCGTTACGGCGTGAAAGACGGACAAACACACAAAAACACAAACATACAAACACGTTCGCATTTATAATATTAGTATGGATTTAATTAGTAAACAATTAAAAAAATTCATAGTACGTCTAACATTCCTAGCAAAAGCTTATAGCTGGGGATTACAAGGTACCAAGCCCCTCGCAAATCAAACAGTCAAGCGTCACTCAAGACTGATTCCGGGATCAGCCGGATTGGACCCGGCCGACCCGCGCGGCACCTGATCAGCGAAATGACCAAATAATTGATAGGGGCTGGTAGTTCGGGGTAAGCTAGGAGCCTGGTAAACGTGAGTGCCTAGATAAATTTCTAGTAATGAAAACTCTAGTAGTAATTTATTGAATCAGGCGTTACTTTGCGGAGGTCCAAATCAATGAACTAATAGAATTTCCTTGCTCACCCGCGACCTTACGATAGTTAAGCTTATGCAAAATATGCGTGTTCATGCAGTTCCTCCACCTCCACACTGTAAGAACACACACAAATTACACAAACCCATCTATCACCACCATCACATCACACCGACGTGTTTCGAACTCAACCAGAGCTTCAGAGTAACACAACCGTACAACATGCTACCAGTTGTTATACTCAAACACTGAAAACTCAAAAACACAACACACAAAGACACTCAAACACACCAAACACTCAAAGACTGGTTGAATTCGAAACGCGTCAGTGTGATGAGGTGGTGGTGATAGATGGGTTTGTGTAATTTGTGTGTGTTCTTACAGTAAAATTTGGAGAAAATATATTCCCTTCAAGTCACCGAAACTTTTATATGGAAAAATATTACTCAGGTGCGTTACGTTCAAAAACATTATACCTAATACTAAATTATAATGTTTAAGGGGCTGTTTCACCATCCAGTGACAATTAGTGTTAAATGACGGTTAAATGTAAATGTATGTATGTGGTGTAAATGTGAATGTAGATGTGACGGGTAAATGTGATGCCGTCTCCGCCTATTCGAACAAAACAAACAGAGACGGCTTCACATTTAACCACCAGTTTTAACACTAATCAATGGATGGCGTTACGACCCTGTTTACGAGTAAGTGTGATGAAAATGTAATTAAAATTGTGTCCAAAATATAATCATCCAACGTTTTGTTGTTGTTTAATTCAACAATCAAAATGTTGAAATTGTTATTTGACATTAGCATTTTAAGGTTATCTGTGATTCTAGTTTGTTTGTTTGTTTATACTCTATATTGTACAAAATGGAAATACAAAAATAACACACAAAAGAAAGTGCTAAGTAGAAAGGCGGACTTATCCCTGAAGGGATCTTTGCCAGTCAACCTTTGAGTGGTAGAGAAAAAGCAATCGAAAAATAAATAAATTTAATAAGGATCGACAAATGGAGCAAAACATTTGAATAAATATAAATGCATATATAAACCCTAAGTACCTAAATATATACAATATATACAGAATACAAAACATTAATATAACCTGTTACCAAATATAAATAATACACATATACTACATACAATACAATACAATACATAAATAACACAAGTATATGGAGTATAACTACTTACTAAATAATCAAGGAAAGTTTGTGAGCCACATCTTCTTCAAGACCTCCCTGAACGAGTATACGGATTCTTAGTTTAATACCTAACGCTTTACTCACACCTGATTCACGAAAATTGTTGCAAATTACCACCATGTTGCCATACGAAAATAGTACTTTAAACCTTAACACGATAGAGATAACAATCAAAAGGGACATTGATGTTGGCTTAGTTTTCAACCCCTTTATGGGGTAACGTTGGCATGGGAGCCATGGAGTCCGGATAACTCGGTAGAAAGGGCATGTTTTAATGTGTATAATTGAAAGCAAATACTATTAATTAATATGAACCAGTGCCCGTATTTTCTAAAGCTTTGACGTTTGCGATCGCATTCAACGTCACTTGCTAACCCCATCCTAGATAGTGTGAAGAAGTGTTGAAAACAATTGTGATTTCAATTGTGTTGGACAGGTAGGTATCTGTATTACTGCATGCCTTAGCTGCTTCGACTTCCATTTTGTGGTCACCAGTGGATGATTTTTCTCCCTCAATGGTTATGTGCGCCCAATCCTACTAATCCTACTATCCTACTAATATTATAAGTGCGAAAGTTTGTGAGTGAGTGAGTGAGTGAGTGAGTATGTTTGTTACTTCTTCACGCTGAAACGGCTAGACGGATTTGGATGAAATTTGGTAAAAAGTTAGTATATAACTTGGATTAAAACATAGGATACTTTATATCCCGATATTCCTACGGGTTAGGGATAAAATCTCTAACTAACAATCGCAGAGACTAGAGTAATTAAATTTGGTATGTAGGTAGCTGGACATCTGGGATAAAACATAGGCTACTATTTATTCCGATATTCCCACGGGATAGGGACCAAATCTTGAAACAATAACCGCTGGGCTTCAGTCATTAAATCTGACATGATTGTTTTTAATGTTACGTCAATGAAAACCACGATTTAATTTTCTTGAATTTCCACGGGATTTTTTAAAAATCCTTAATTTATAATTCAGCTGCTGGATCTAATGATTTACGTGTGCAAAGCCGCGGGTAGACACTAGTTGCATAATAAAGTACAAGCTAATAATATTAGTGAATTTCGATACAAAATCGCTAATTCCTAGCTTGTATTTTGTTATGAAATAAAGCCCTGTTCTTCGAGCGATTGGCCCGCCCATTGCCACTTCAACTCACTAATTCTCCTCTATGTCGATGACTTTAGTACTTCGACGAATTCCTTTATTCCAATTCTATTGCATATATTCGCTGGGTGCGAAGTTCTAGGTGGTAATGAAATCTATCGCAGCGCTCATAGTGGCCAAAAGTAGAAATAATCTACGGTCGATTCATCCTTCCGTGTCTTATCATGTAAACAAACGTGACGTCACAGGTGATGTAAGACAATGACTAGTGATTGGAAAAGTCGATAAAATATACATAAAACGTGACCGATTATTTTGCTATTAACATAAATAAATCCGTAAGCAAGACAAGTCGTCAGAAATATCACAAAAAGAGCACCCGTAACATACGACATCAAGCGAAGTAGCGAAACGAATGACATTTCTAGATTCAACTCTTTTTTTTATTTTATTTAAATTTCCTCTAGTGGAAAAGGCAAAGGTTGAACACAGCCAAGTTTTCATTATATTTTCCTTCTTTTTAAAATTCAACTCAATATGAAATGACGTTTAGTGTACCCATAGAAACCTACGCACTGTCCGTGTCCGTGTCCGTCCTCGTTTAAAATAAATATTGAAATCAACCACAACAATTCCGAGTAATTATTATGATTGATTTCAATGCGTTTTCCGAAATCTCTACAAAGTACACAGGAACATTTTAAGTAATGGTTATTGTGTTATCCAAGAGAAAACTGTGCCTGTGTCTTCGGGAATTTTTTGTTTACATGATTAGATACGGAAGGATGAATCGACCGTAGGCTCGGTCATCTGTCATACTCATAGGTATAAGTCTGTCATTAACAAAGCAATTTACTGTCACAAAACTAATAGTGTTATTAGTGCAGAACCGTGACATACCACCTGTACAAACCTAACTAAGCGTATGTGGACAATTGTACAACAAATTACGACTAGCGACACTTCCTAACGAGGTAATGCGACTAATGTGGTAATGATATCCGGTTAACCCTAATAGTAAATTAATTTGACGTCGAAGTTTAGTACCTACTGCTGTTTTTATGGACTAAACGCAAAGAAAGAAATTAACATTCACAAAGACACAAATACAACAAAAACAAAAGAAAATAAAAAAATAAAAAACAACAATTATTTTTAGGGTTCCATACTCAAAGGGTGCCAGCGGAATCCTATTACTGAAACTCCGCTGTCTGTCCGTACGTCCGTCTGTCACAGAGATCTATCTCTATGTACTTGAAACGTTTAGGTAATTAAATAAATGTAAACAAACTTCAGCTGCCAAATTTGGTACATTCAAGGATTTTAAACATTTCACTTATCTATTAGTATAAATACAAACTAGACTAGTGTATTTCTATACGGAAATGTAATATTTAGATAGTTTAATGGGGAAATTTCACTATTTAAGACACCAATTGACGTCGTATTGTTTACATTTTTTTAAATACCTATCTAAACCAAGTATAGAATCGTAAAAAATCCTCCATTTGGCGGTTAGGTAAAAACGCTTCAGTCAAAACAAGCCTATATCGATACGTATAAAAACAAAACAATTACTATGTGATACGCAGGGGTGTCGCAATTTGTGGCTAATGAAGTCATTGTGGCAATTGTCCCGTTCAGTGAGCACGACCCTAGCACATTCGTCATCAGCGATGTATGAGGGGTATCCTACTTATTATGAATGCGAAAGATTGTGTGTATGTTTGTTACTTCACGCTAAAACGACTGAAATTATGGATGAAATTTAGGATTTTAAAGAAATATAAAAAATAAGCAAAAAATTATTATTTTTGCATGTGCATTGCTGGATGTCTGGAATTACACAAAGGCTACTTTCATTCCGATATTTCGAAGGGATAATAATAACATCTTAAGATACAACAGTTGGGCTTAGTTTAGGCTAAAAATAGCCGTGCAAATTTTAGTACAATATCAATGAGAAACAAGATGTAGTTTCTTTGGAATTTTCCATGGGAATTTAGTTAAATCTCTGCCCTGCCTGGTTGTGCCATAAGAGCTATTAAGTATATAGTACAAACAATAATATGAAAAGTCTGAAAATCTTAATTTTTACGTCTATCAGTTTATGTTATTATCCACCTTAAATGACCCCACACTGTAAATATATATATCAAATACTAGCTTTTGCCCGCGGCTTCGCCCTCGTATAATTCGGTTATCACGTGTTGTTCTCTTGGAACTGTCATTTTTCCGGGATAAAAAAATAGCTTATGTCACTCTTGGAACCATAAACTATCTCTATGCCAAAAATCACGTCGATCCGTTGCTCTGTTTCGACGTGAAAGACGGAGAAACATACAAACACACACACTTTCGCGTTTATAATTATATAACAAATTATATACTTAAATTATCTAATTAATGATAAATTATGAACATAATAATATAAACATGCAAAGCTCGTTAATATTTTAACTATTTTATTTATAATTTGTATACTTGTAATTTTCACTAATCGCTCCAACTTATGCACTTGCACCGCAACCATAAAATAAATATTGTTAGCAGAGCGCATTGGCTTTGCCGTACAGACCTACCTACATATAAATCTACCCATCTTTCACTAATTATTGCCGTAATGTGTAAATGAGTTGTCCCGTAGTAGTTTAGTTTATTTATTCATTCATAATTTACATAAATGTCAGTTATAGGAATTTGTATTGAAATCGTCAAAGTAATAAGATTAGTAATAATTAATAAAATAAAATTCTAAGCATGTCAATATTTGATGAAAACAATTACAATAAGACTGGTTCTATGTAGTTATCCATTGTATAATTTATGGTCTTAATCGATAATAATTATAATTACTACATGCTGTGATTGATTCATACCACCAATAAGTATTATATACGGCACTTGTTGCTCAATCTACCCACCTTTGTGAATTATTGTGTGAAGCTTGTTTGTTAATCAATGTTTTATTTTAATGTTATTGCATGATTATTAGCATGACACGATACCATATAATATTTAAAAGCATACGCACTATCACATTAAATTACAAATCTTGTATTTTCTCTGTAAGTGAATTGTTAATTCTTAAGAGGAAATAAATGTCTTTAAACCTAAACCTAATAATATTATATAATATTATATATTGGGACTTGGTCAAAGATGTATTAATATTAGTATGGATATCATATTATGGGACATCTTTGACCAAGTCCCAAACTAGGCAAAGATTGTACTACGGATACTAGACAACGGATAAACATACTTATATAGATAAATACACACTTAAAAATATTTTAAACATCCAAGACTCAAAAAAATAAAAAATAAAATAATTTATTACCCATGAACAAACATTCATATTATTCATACAAATATCTGCCCCGGCCGTGAATCGAACCCGGGACCTCAAGCTTCGTAGTCAGGTTCTCTAACCACTTCGCCATCCGGTAGCTATGTAAGTATTATTTTGCTTAGGGCTCTGCTAACTTTGGCTAGGAACTATTGGTATGCAGGTCCGTTACTCAATCGGCCGGTTTTTATCAACAAACCAAAATAAAAAAAATAAAAAAAAAATTTGACAACTTCAAATAAAATTAACAAGCAAAAGTGCTGGTACACTTGATTTGAGATAATGAGGGGAGGCAGGGGCGAGCATATGTCAGTGATTCCCCTTGCCAATAACGAGGGGAGGTTGGGCATTGATAATATTTCTATTAATGGCGTGTCGAATGTTTATTTTTAATAAGCGACAGGGACTGGAAGCTGTTTTACCTGTTTTTTTTTTGCAATAGGTTGTGAAATGTTTGATATTAATTTTAATTTGATAAGTCCAAGTGTTCCTGAGAAAAGGGGTTTTGACAGACAGACAGATAGACAGATGGACAGACTGGCAACAGTGACAGCAAACTATTCTATAAGGGGTTTCGTTATTTCCTTTTTAAATCACTGAGTCGAAATGAGTTAAGTGTGAACAATTTATTATTTTACTTGTGCCCAAAAATCTTGATTAAATGTCGCTTAGGAATTTTCTCCTTTCCAAAATTATCGTAGTTAAAAAAGCTCGCCAGCCGTCCACAATAAATACCTAACAAAAGTAAGTAGCTAATCGGCTAAATCAGTGTACATTGTTGGAAAACAAAGAAATATAAAAACAAACTTACTCCGCATTAACAATGGTATCCCTTTCGGTGATAACTCAACGTCACCTCGTGAAGGGTAGATAAGTAAATAGTGGGGCTAAGGTGCAAAGTATAGTGTTCGAACGATTTTTCGAACTGATTTGAAAAACTTGAGGCCATATGACTAACGCACTTAAAATTTTTTTTGTGATTGTGGAAAATTCCTTAACCAATTAGTATTCGTTTAATTTTTTTTTTAATTTATTATTTATTGGTAATTGTAATGTAATCTGTAAATATGTAAAATCAATCTAACTTGCCTGTGGATTGTTTTTTTTTTAAACAGAAACGATAAAATATGAATTTATGAAGTTGAACTAAAAATAGATTGATTTTAGAATACCTAGCTCTAATTTAAAAAATAGAAGAAGCTCCTTATTTGTAAGCAATTAAATTAATAAGACTTGATGAAACAAAGGTAAACATACTATTAAGTTCATTGAAAGCAAATAAAAAGACTGAAAAATATTTGTTTCAATTGATTATGTAATATTCATTACGTTATTTCATTTAAGCGCTACTTTTCTATCACTTGCACTACACCGCTATTTGCCAAGCAAATACAAGTTAGAAAAAATATAAACATTCGTTGTAAATACAAAGCCAGGGGTGCTCAACAAATATTGTAATTGTTACCAATTACCCGCCACTGGTGTTGTCTGCCATTGAATTTTATAGGCGTGTAATTTTTATTTGTGTGCTCAGAAAAGTGACGACCCCTGGATTTTAGCAATTCGCGCTGGTCGTCAACATTTGGTATGGCGTCATTCAATTTGTTGATGGATACATTAATTTTAATTATGCTTCCCAAAGATATTTCTGATGTCCGTGAAGACAAAGTCCTCAAATGTGTGACAAAATAGCCTAAGCGCCATGAAGTTTTAGGCGGGTACGCGTTATTGTCCTAAGAAAATGACATTCAATACTTGTTATTGTCTAATCTAAACCAACATTACGAAGAGTATGATTTGAAAATGAAAAAAAAAGCTTTTTTATTTGTTTGTCATTTTAATTCAATTTATATCTTCCTTCACGCTCGTTTCGTTTCTCGTAAGTGATAAGATAATAAAATGTGACTAGAATAAAGGCATCATAGCACGAGTAAACGAACAAATCTAAAAATCATTGCTTTAAAGAAAAGTATGTACAAACACTTTATTTTTCAAACAGTATGAAATTAAAAATAATTTCGAGTTGCCTGTTGGAATTATTGCTTTAAAGTAGATACCTTATTTTAAAAATCTGGAGCAAAGTCTAGTTTTCCGTTTCAAAACCAAAGTAGATATGAAATCCCAAACTATTAATCAACTTCGGTCATCATACATTAACGCGCTGTCCGTTGGACTCGATGACTTGTTAGTTCTTATGTCCAGGTAGTAGAACACAAAGTTATAGATTTTTTTTGTACATTTCTGTCAAAAGTCGGGCCCGGAAATGAGCTGTTAAAAAGATAGAGATAGAATTTTTACCGAATCATTTTCGTGGACGTCTGTAAAAACGGTAGAAGGTTTATTTATGATGCAGTTTTTAACTGGTAGAAGTACTGAAACTAGATATCAAAATCTGTAGCCATTTCGTGAGCATTATCAGCATAGTGTCAGCACACTAGGTACCAAACTCAGCATAATGCTGACCACATGACGTGTCCAGCGCTGATTTCCAGTTTGGCCCCTACACGAGGGTAACTTTGGTTGAAATAGTGGTTTTCTTTGTGTTATATATGTATGTATGTATGTTTATATGTATTTATTCATGCATATATGTATGAACTAGTATTGTAGAGGTTTCATGATAATTGTATAAAGAATATTTTATTTTTTCTTACGGGAGATTGAATAAAATGTACTCAACTTTGTTGTCTGAAGGTGATATAAAGTCCGGGTTCTCGTATTTCTTTCAAGTTATTTAAGAAATAAAAAAAAGAAAGAAAATATTTTTATTCATAGCACAAGACACAACAATAGTATTATGTTCAAATAGACAACACGTAGGAAAGTATGTGCCATTGCGGTTGTGAATCGGACACTGGCTCAGCATAATGCTGAAGCGTTAAAAACACCCCAGCGCTGACTTTCAGTTAGCACCGTTGGTGACCCTCGGACCGCTACAAAGACATAATAATAATAAATAATAAATAAATATCATGGGACACTTGACACCAAATTGACCTAGTCCCAAACTAAGCAAAGCTTGTACTATGGATACTAGGCAATGGATACTTAAATACATATACTACCTACTCGACTACTCGTACACAGTTTTATTACTACATGAGACTACATAAGTAGATAATTTGTAAACTATGAAACATATGTATTATTTATTTTATGGCTTTGAAAGACATTAACATTAGTACATAAGCATAATTATTTATAAGAAAACATTTATATTCCAAAAAAAATTATCTGTTGATATGGATAACAAAAAATATTATGACTAAGAAACCTCTAACCTCCTGGCCCGGCCACGCGACAACTTCACCTTTTTTTATACAAACAGACATTTTGTTAGCCTCGTCCCGATTTATCGGTTTTGGGACATCGGAAATAAGTTTTTTTTGAGCTGTCGGTTAAAATTATAAGTGATGATGGCACCGGGACCATTCACACGCACTGGACTGATAGTGCCGCGGCGCGATAACCGGAGACTTAACCCGTTTCGAAAGGGTTTGATAGGAATAGTCAACGGTTTTTTAAGTTAGCACCTTTTGAATTATTATAGTGATTCAATTCAAGTTTTTTTTTTACAACTTTAATAACCATATATTCAAACACACCAAAATCTTACAAAACTTATAATTACAAATAAACAATGCCCTGGAGATTGCTCACTTGGGGGCATAGTCCCCAGGACGGAGGCCGCATTGCCTCTCTGCACCGCCAAACTTAGGCGCTGGGCAAAGAAGCTACAGGCCCTATGGTCCCCTGAGACGCCGAAGAGCTTGTCCGACACTTCTTTAACAAAAAATTTTGTGTCGGATGACCATGGGAGTATTTATTTATCTGTATTTAAGTATGTTTATCCGTTGCCTAGTACAAGGTTTGCTTAGTTTGGGACTAGGTCAATTGGTGTCAAGTGTCCCGTGATATTTATTATATTATTATTATTATTAAAGTAATGTAGGTACAACTCAATTTATTTTTAACTCCCGGCGCAAAAAGAGGGGTGTTATAGTTTAACCGCTATGTGTGTCTGTCTGTGGCACTGTAGCTCTTAAACGGGTGGGCCGATTTGAATGCGGTTTTTTTTATTAGATAGAAGGTTTTCTAGCAAAGGTTCTTAGACATGTTTCATCAAAATCGGTTCAGCCATTTTTGAGATATTGAACTTTAAAGTGACAAAGTCGGGGTTTCCAACTTTTTGTTGGTTAGGTTATTAATAGACTGCAAGGAGAGGTATTGTGTAAATGAGATTAAAACAAAATATTAACTATTTTGAACATGAAATTGCCGTGAGACTCACTCATATTAATGTCGGTGACTTAAGTTTAAAAAAAAATAGTTAATATATTATTATCCATATTAATATTATAAATGCGAAAACGTGTTTGTATGTTTGTGTGTGTGTCCGTCTTTCACGCCGTAACGGAGCGACGGATCGACGTGATTTTTGGCATAGAGACAGTTTATGGGCCCGAGAGCGACATAGGTTACTTTTTATCCCGGAAAAATGCACAGCGTGATAACCAAATACCACGCGAGCGGAGCCGCGGGCAAAAGCTAGTAATATATATAATATTAAATATATTTACCCGGATAACTCACGTCTTAAATCGAGTTTAGCCCAACATGTTTCAGCCCGGCCTGTTGATGCACGGGATTCTCAGCAGGCGTCTTCAACACCACATTTCCAGAGCGTCAATTTTGCGACAGTCCTGTTGTGCTAATGGAGAGGCCTATGTCCAGGAGTGGACTAAGACAGGCTGATGATGATGATGATGGTGATTATGATGATGATGATGATTATTGACGTGTGACTGCGAAAGTTGTACTATTGATATGGATCGTCACATCGTCTAAATCAATCAACTAACAGTTCCTACAAGGGTTCGTTTTAGGGTTCCGTACCCAAAGGGTAAAAACGGGATCTAATGACTTCACTGTCTCTCCGTCTGTCTGTCTGTTTGTACTGTTTTGTATAGATATAATTTAATAATATGGTAAATCTGTTTAAAAAATACATATACCAACCTCGTTGAGTTTCTTGCCGGATTCTTCTCAACAGAGGTTTTCTGAACCGGTGGTAGATTTTTTTTTGACATTCATAAGTGCTTGTTATAGCCTAAATTGAATAAAGATATTTTGACTTTGACTTTGTCTATCAGTCTGTCACCAGGCTCTATCTCGTGAAACGTAATAGCTAGACAGTTTGAAAATTTCTGTTGCCGCTATAACAACCAATACTAAAAACAGTATGAAATAGGTAAATATTTAAAGGGCGCTTCCATTAAAAGAAACATAATTTTTTGCTGTTTTTTGCTAATGTCTGAAGTTGTATAGAAAACGGTACGGAATCTTGAGTGCGCGAGCCCAGCTCGCGCTTGGCCGGTTTCTTTAGAGGTAGGTACAGTACAAAAAAGCTCAATTCGCACGCATTTTTTACCCACTAATAAAACTCCACTCGTTAGCGTGCGCACGCGCCGGGCACGCGCCACTCCTCATTACCCCCCACCACTTATTATTTCGCGCCACGCGACTGCGGGTTTCGGCTTTGTGCCGGTCCGTAATCAGAGCCGCATGATATGTTATTCGATCGCCGTTTAAGGTATTAAGGTGATTTGAAATAGGTTTAGTTTGGGAGTTAAAAAAATAATCTGAACAGAGCTCAGCTGTGGAATCAATGTGATGTAAAACAGAAGGTGACACGCATTTTTTTAGGGTTCTGTACTAAAAAGGTAAACCAACTCAGAAAAGTTGAACAATTCAAAAATTTAGTCGCTTAACTTCAAACTCGGGTGAATACAGACGAATTGAGAACCTCCTCCTTTTTTGAAGTCGGTTGAAAAGGGTAAAAAATACTTTTTTTTATAATTTTATCGGTTAAGTATAATTCCGTGTGGTTTTTGAGAAAAATACAGTTAAAATCATGATATTTTATCTTAGTGAGATTAATCTATATGACAGGTTTTTTAAATGTAGGTAAGTCCATCGAAGACAATCAGCGAAAGAAGGTTGTTTTTTTCTTCCTTTTTTTGACTGTTTTTTTTTTATTTAGAATCCAGAATTCAGGTCTCTTAAAAATCATAATTATACAAATCCACACCGATCATATCAATCAATACGAGTACAACCATTAATTAATTTTTTGTAAAGAACGGGTGGTTTTAATGCTGAATTTGCCGAAGAGGATCGATTTATTTAGCCATAATAAAAAACTGCCTTTTCAAATCACTGAATTAACGTTATTTTCTTTTTTTTTTTTCTTTGAAGTTAAGCAATTCTCCGTCCAAAATTCATGCGCTCAGGTTGTGTCTGAAGCTTCCATTTTAGACTGGTTCCCCGCTTGGAGTATACATTAATTTCGACTTCATACTTTCATTTATTCTAGAAAAAAAAAATGTATCGACACAGACGGTAATATTATGACCCTCTAAGGGACTTTTTTAACCCACAACTCAAAAAGAGGGGTGTTGTGTTTGACGCCAATATCTGTCTGTCTATGGCATCGTAGCTCTCAAATAGATGGACCGATTTCGATGGAATTTTTATGTGAAAGTTAGTTTTTTACCGTTGTTCTTAGCTATAATTGGTAAAAATCAGTTCCACCGTTTTTGAGATATTGAACTTTGAGATAAAACTTTTCTATTTTGGTTAGATTCTTTTTTTCATTATACGTCACAGGCTATGAAAATAAAAACCTTTTCACTTAATTTGCCTAATTATTTTTCGATTCCTTTAGCTCTATTTGCAGAACACTTAGTGATGGCACAATGGCCCGGGCACAAAGGGTGGACGGGCGCGTGCTCATTAGGAAGGCACTGCAGCCCGGCACGTGCCTGTACAACGCCGGGCACGTGCCTAGTATTACGTTAAAACTACCCGCGAAAAACGTACTAATTTAAACGCGCTAGTAGTAACATAAAAAGACTTAAAGGCGTCGGTTTTAGGTGGAAATTAGATGGTGATTCGGAATGACTTCGATCGTACTGGTGATGGCGAAGTTATTTGTTTTTATTATAATTTAACATGTTTACTGGAGGATTTGCAATGGTAGTATTAGTGTCGCAGTTGACGCTTCGTTTGACCCGAGTAGCGATAAATTTGGTTGAACTGTGTGATTTTAGTGCCATTAAGGCCGTTCCCGTACCCAAACGAATTCTAAAATCGAGCCCCTCCCCCGCGCCAGCCGTCCCGCCCCTCGATACAATGCCGATTATTGCCGATACAACAGCGCCACGTAAGAAGTGGCGACTCAACTGAACTAACAGGACACTGATTTGTAAAACGTATTACTAGACCGAAAAAAGCATGCTGGATCGCATAGATGGCGTTAAAGTCAAATTGAAGTAATAAAATAGAGCATAGTGTAAATTAAATATTCATTTTAATGAAGTAAACTCTTATTTCAAAAAAACAATATTGTTTTTACACCGAAACATAAATTTTGATGTTAGCCCACGTTTTAGGTACTTCTCCAACGAACTGCATCTTTTGAATACCGCATTCTAAGGGTCCATGATTGCAAATAGATCGTAATTTTGTAAAAAAAAATACTAATAACTGCGACAATTCTTCGATCAACTGTTTTGTCAGGAACCTCTTCTTCCACATCGAACGATATTTGTAACTGAAAATATTATATTAAATGTGTTAGCATTTACAATTTGTCATGGACATATTGTATAAAGCACCGGTGGCAAAAAACTAACGAGAGAAACAGAAGTAAGCCCTGCACGATAGATTATAAGAACTTTGTGATAAATCAATTTACGACGCAAATAGAGAATGAAAAAACCAGTGAAAACCAAAAATCGGTTAATAACCGTATTGAGGGATTCGAAACTGGTTAACCGGTTTTTAGCAGTTTTTCTGCAAACTATTTCAAAACGATAATTTTACTATTCTTGGTTGCTATTGGTGTTAACGGCGTATTTTGTGAGATTTAAATAAGTATTTAAATATACTCTGTATTAATAGGGGAAGGTGGGTTACAATGGATCATGGGTAACAGTGGATCTTTTGGTATAATTTTATGTGTATTACACGCATGCCCGTGAGTGGATTCGAAGTTGTTGCTCTTACGCCCCCGCTTGCCAAACTAGTCATCGTCTCAGTATCGAAACGAGAGGTAGTGTTGCGGTGTATAGGGCACGGGTACACTACATAAATACCGAAAAAAATTCAGAAAAAGAAGAATTAAGAAATTCCGAAAGTCGGAATCACGAACTTCAAAATACCGATTTTTATAATTCCGAATGTTTTAAAAGTCCTACTATGACTATTCCGATTTTTTATAAATCCGAAACTTAAACATCGTCATTTTTTAAATTACGATTTGCAAAATTCCGAATTTTAATACATCGAATAATAAGAAGTTCGACTCAATAATAATCCGAAATGTCAAAAATACGAATTCCGATTACTAAAATACCGATTTTCAAAATTCCGAGTAACATTACACCGATCAATAATAAATCCCGACTTCTAAACGTAAGCTATGGATAGGTTAGGTAGGTTAGATTGGTCTAAAAAAGTAATAACTGTTATTCATTTTCAGCAATGTGTTACACCGAGCTCCTATTCCGCGCAGTTAAGGCGCTTCGCGCTTTGACGCAATTCTAACCTAACCTGTCCTATGCAGTTCAATTTACCTAAATAAATTGATATTTATTCAAGATTCGAAATTCAAGTTTCCGATTATTAAAACCACGAAGTTTATTTTGCCGAATATCATATTTCCGAATTGGCGATGTCATTTCGGAAATTTGCTAATCAGAATACTGTACTTCAGGCCAATAACATTTCGTGTTTTTAATTTTTCGTTGTTTTAAAAAGTGGATATAAAAAAATCGATATTTTGAAATTCGGAAAAATGAAATTCGTGTTTTTAAGTAATCGGAATTATATGTCTTAGGAATTGTGAAAATCGGAATTAGCGAATTCGGAATTTAATATTTTGGGAGTATTTGTGTGTTCCCATCGGGCACCTAGTAAGTAAAAAAGTACATATTTAAGTTCTAAATAAATGAAATTTTCTGTAATTCCGGTTGAATGAAGTTTTAACTAATTTATTTATAAAATTATTTAATAGTCTCTTATTACAAGTAAAAACAAACCTAACCCACTAATAAAACATCACAAAAAAATATCAGTTAAAATTCGTTTTTTGGACGGAAAAGCGTGAAGTTGCAAAATGTTATGATAGAGTTTCATATCCATTATGCCATTGACTCTCACGAAATCACCAACCTTATCACCCGCAAAACATCTCCAGACTATAACTGATCAGTTATCCAGACCTCCACTGTTGGCATCACGCATAGTGTTGCCTTTCGTTGGCCTTCTTGTCGTCGAATATATTTGATGATGTCTCCCCCGAAAAATTGCAATTTCGATTCGTCGTAAAATAAAACTTTAGACCACTGCTCAGGCGTTCAATCTCTGTATGTTCGAGCCCATTACAATCTTTTACCCATATTCTGTTTACGTAACATACTTCCACCACCATCAAAACGGATACAGACTGATGGTGGCGTTGAGTTCTTCGCGAATTTCTTTAGCAGTTCGAGTTTGTCGGCGTTTGCTCTGGGCGTAAATAAAATTGTCTTCGCTTTTTGACGTGACTTGGCGTACCTAAACGAAATCGACTGGAATTAAGATCACGTTTTCGTTTCAAAGCACTTATGACAGCAGTTTAGGAAACCTTCATTTTTCAGCAATTTTTCGTGTCGTGAACTCGTGAAGCCTTCATTGGACAGACCTACATTAAGAGCACGAGTTTCGACACTCAGATCAACTTTGAGGACCCATTTTAAATAATTGCGGAATTCATAAAATTTCATAGGAAATACAGAAAATATTATATTTACAATAGAACAATTCCTCGAATTTATTTTCTTACTGGGTAGTCATGGGCCCAATGAAACGTATAAATTAAAAGTATATGCTATATTTCATATCAATATAATTTAATGTGAAAACCTAATGTCACAGAATGAAGTTAAACTTTTGACCGGTATTGTAGTTTCAGCAATGTAATTTTTCCTTTTGGCTCGTATGTTTTATCAGCACATTGATGACGAAATTTAATTTAAAAGATGAACCAACTTCTTGTTGACCACTACACGAAGAAATACAAGTGTGTATTCTTGTTTAAAAAAAAAGTTCCCACGCTATATTCGTCGTTTTCTAGTCTGAAGATTATTCTGGGGTATCTATTTTAGGCAATTTACACATATTTAAGGACTATTTCCAATTTGGTTAATAACTGCCGAAAGTTATAAATAACCGGTTTTTAACCGGTTTGTTACCCGGTTTGCATTCCCTAGACGCAAATCTGGTACGCGAAGTTAAAACAATGTTATTCTAGCTATGTATTAAATACAAAGGATAATATTATTCTCTGAATAATAAGACAAAGATACAAAAATACAAAGATTGGACGCCTGAGCAGTGGTCAAAAGTTTTATTTTACGACGAATCGAAATTGCATTTTTGGGGGGAGACATCGTCAAATATATTCGACGACAAGAAGGCGAACGAAAGGCAAAGCTACGCGTGTGCCAACAGTGGAGGACTGTTAAAAAACAAAAATAAAGTTGGTGATCTCGTGAGAGTCAATGGCATATTGGATATGAAACTCTATCATATAATTTTACGATTTCACTGATTACACTTGATTACACTGAATTTCAACAGATTTTTTTTTTACATCGTGATTTTATATTAGTGGGTTAGCTTTGTTTTTACTTGTGATAAAAGACTATTAAACAATTTAATAAATAAATGAGTTAAAACTTCATTAAACTGGACCACTGTTACCCATGATCCACTGTAACCCACCTTCCCTTATTAGTAGAGAGTATATTTAAATCTCACAAAATACGCCGTTAACATCAATAACAACCAATAATAGTAAAATTATCGACTAATACTTTAATTTTAAACAGTTTGCAAAAAACCGGTTAACCGGTTTTGTATCCGTCGATGTGGTTATTAACCAGTTTTTAATTTTCACCGGTTTTTTAACTCACTATATCTAACTTGCAGGTGGTAGGACCTTGTGCAAGGTCCACCCCGATTGCTACCACCATCTTGATCGCTAATCCTGCCGTGAAGCAGCAGTGCTTGCACTGTTGTGTTTCGGCGCGGAGAGTAAGATAGCCGGTGCAATTACTGGCATTTGAGGTATTCCAACTTAGGCCTCTAGGTTGGCAACGCATCTGCAATACCCCTGATGTTGCAGATGTTTATGGGCGGTGGTGAACTCTTACCACCAAGAGACCCTCTTGCTCGTATGCCTTCCAGTCGAATAAAAAAAACTAAGGTTTACGCGACCATTCTTTTCGTAGGTACGCGCCGCTGTGGGTAGTAAGCTAGGTAGGTAGGTATTTTTAAATTCGCTACAGGTGCCAGCGGTTGATAAAATCGGAGATTCCGTTACCATTTTTTTTTATTCGACTGGATGGCAAACGAGCAAGAGGGTCACCTGGTGGTAAGAGATCACCACCGCCCATAAACATCTGCAACACCAGGGGTATTGCAGATGCGTTGCCAACCTAGAGGCCTAAGTTGGAATATCTCAAGTGCCAGTAATTTCACCGGCTGTCTTACTCTCCGCGCCGAAACACAACAGTGCAAGCACTGCTGCTTCACGGCAGGATTAGCGATCAAGATGGTGGTAGCAATCCGGGCGGACCTTGCACAAGGTCCTACCACCTGCAAAAATTTGCACCATTTGCAGTCTGTAAATAAAGATACCTAAATTGTTTTGTATTGTGTTACGTAGCTAGGGATAAAAAAGCATAAGTCAAGTAATTTAATTATACTCACTCGATGGAGTCCGAAGATTTTGTATTTTGTTCGGCTGTAAAAATATCAAATTTTCTCTTTTACCTAAAAATAAAAAAGCAAAAAGCTTAGTTACGAGTTGTGATTCGAACTCTCGGCACATTTGACTGAATATGGTCGCCTACTTCCTATATATCCTATCGGTGAAACCACTACGCCACCAATGCTTTCCTGTTGCGCGTGAAATTCTGAACTATATATGCATATTCATGATTGTAATGTTTGTTCTGGTTTGTTCAGAGAAAATTAAATTTGCAAATCAGTAATTTTATAACGAAATAAATACTATTTTCACTGTTTATTAAATATATTTTTTTACTTACGTTAGTTCCATCGTTTTTTAGTATCTTATGAGTTGTCTTTCGAGATTTTTCCTTCTTGTTCAATTGTTTGTTACCCATAATACACACGCACACGGTGGTAGATCATTAGGACACACAACACAGTTTTTACAAGTAACACTACAATAATATATTTGCAAGGCAAATTAAATAAAATCTTGTATTTTTTTGGGGAAACTTAGTACATGTCCGTCTAGCACGAGCGCTCAGCGGTCACTGTCACATTTCGAAAGAATGACGGAGATAGACATTGCAGGCCGTAAGTCAATATCTTTTTACGATAGAATTTGTCGATTTTTATTTATTTTAAAAATATTGCCTCAAATTATTGAAATTCGGAAGCTGTCAAAGGACTATTTAAGTTATGATAGATTTTTCTCTATTTTTTGTTTCATAGTGTCACGTAGTAAAAAAACAAGTAAAGTTGGAATAAAAATTCGCATTGGAGGTTACTTTGGGAATTAATTGTATCGAGCGAAGTGTGATGAATCGTGTATCGAAAGCTGTCTTTGACAAGATAATATAATCAAGAATGATATATATTTTTCCCACGTCTACAAATATCAACGTTTCGTAGAAAAGTAGGATCATTCTTGGGCTACTTTTGCATATTTGGCTCAGGGAACGGCCTTAATAAAGTACCTACCGTATCGAACGATTTCGACAGAGGAAAGGAAAAACTACTAAAGCGCCAATATTCATACTCATACTCATTTATTGGTATTATCATTATTACATTCTTAATATATTACAAAGCTAATTAATTCTTTTTATATAAATTTTCATTGTTATAGTTAGTTAAGATATCTTAGGTTAGTTCTTTTTTAAAGCATGTAAACTTATAACTGTACAAAATAATAAAAATGATTAAACTTTATATTAATAAAATACTAAATACCTACACACTTAAATACATAGTAAACACCAAAATATACAGATAAAATAAAATCGTACAAAATTACTAGGCGGTCTCCGTGACGTTCACTAACCTTTTTACCCGACTGTAAGGAGAGGTATTGTTTTTCGCGCGGATCTTGTATGTAAGTATGTAATATTCTTTATTAGGGCGAATATTCGAGCGTTTTGACCGCGCGGTCAAACGTCATTAGCGTCCCACGTTTACTATAGCACAACAGAAAGACAAGCCACAAGAGTTTTAATCACGCTAAATTCAGCATCGGCATTGTCCTAAATTTTCATGAAAAAACAACAAAAAGCATTCGCTTTTTTAATAACACCTGTGAAGACACTAATGACGAAAAAAACGCTGCAAAAACGCTGAATATTCGCCCATTACCGCATATCTCGTTGTGTTATTTCTTAAAGGTTTAAATCACTGGGACCTCACAGACCAACGGTAGCAACACCAAATGACTTTGAGTGCGTTTTGGATTTTGACTATTAAAAGTTGACAATTGATCCCCTTATTTCGATCACATTAGTTACTGTTCAGAACACACCACCTGTTTTCCAAGTGGGGCATCCAAATGGGATTATCTTTACACTTTTGTAACTAAGGGTTATTTGTTATCAATTCGCAGGTGCGCAGGATTATATCGATGCAAATGTGGGGGTGTATAGGATTAGTTGTTATGGTGAACAGTAGGTTAAGTCTATGTTGGGTATTATAATTAATACCGCTACTTGCTCCGACACGCTGGCTCCTTCTTATCTCCATGGAAACTGTAACAGAGCCGGTGCAGCATCCGAAGCGGCTGAAAAAGCAAAAATGACCTAATATACCTATATTAGGATATTTTTGCTAATTTTGCAATTTTCTTAGCAACGAATACGACTTTGTGCTATTCGGTGTCAAGACCCTTGGTCCGTGGCGTCCTAGCGCTTTAAAACTTTTTAAATAAATTTCGAAAAGGTTAGTAGACGTCACAGGTGACCGAAGAGCTGGCAGCTTCCTCGGACAAAGAATAAGCTTGGCTTTTCAAAGAGATTAATATAATGCTTATTGTCTTGGATGTTTAATATGTATTTATATGTATGTATATTTTAAATTAATACGGTGATGTTTAGATTTTAATAAAGAAGCCGCCGTGGTGGCCCAGTGGTTCGACCAGAACGGCTGAAACGGCTAAACCGATTTTAATGAAAGATATATCTATAAACCACCTCAAGGAAACTTGCTTTAAAAAAAAACGCATTAAAATCGGCAAGTATTTCCATTATAAACCTACGATGCCACAGAGAATGACAGACCGACAGTCAAAGTGTTTTTCACGCCAATATTGGCGTCAAAGTCAAACTTCCTCTATCAAACAGTCACTTTCCTGTCACTTATAACTGAAGAAATAAGTCAGGTAGAATGGAAGGATATATCGCGATACGGTGTGCATGCAGTACAACTACAATTCATTAAAATTTATTGCTTACAATCTCTCGTTGCTTCAATATATGCGACAGGAAACTAATAGCGGTTGAAACGCTCTTAGAACTACCCGTGCCTCATTCAGTCCAAGGCCTTTGTAAGAGGAAGCTCGTGCCCAAAAGTGGGCAACACGATAATAATAATAAAAAATACTTTTTCCCACAAAACTTCTCACCCACGGGAAAATCATAACAATAGAATATTTTTAATAATGCCATAGAAATCTTACGCTACTATTGTTTTCTATGAAAAGAGTACCCGAGTTTTGGCTTGTTTTTTGACCGAACAATAAGTCGAAAGGACCACTGGGGTATGCCACGTGGCAGACTATTACCATTCAAATATGGAATCTAACTGTAAATAGATAAGGTTGAAATTATATTGGCACGAATAATTCACGCTTGACGCAATTTTTGATTGCTATGTTGTTAGATTTAGTACTCTATTGTGAATAGGTACAGTTGAAAGTTGATTAAGGTTACAATATTAGGGTTCCCTTCAGGGTTGATTTTTGTTGTTATTATTAGTTATTTAATTACGGTATCGGTGGTAAATCGAGATTTGCTGGTTATTTCGATGTTTTATGCATTGTTGATTTAAACAGTTTCGAAGGGATATGTTTTTTTTAATGATCGGTTTAGGGAAACTTGTTTGTCACTTAGCAGAAGAGGTTCGGAAAACTGTGTTGTTTTAAACTTTTTTTATTACTGGAATTAATTTAAGATGCTTTTTGCATGAACAAATTATTTAGTATGCGGAAATGAGACAGACGTTATTTTCCAATTTGGTCCGTAACGTTACTATTCCAACTTTTGTTACGTATAGGTATATAATTACTTACATTCTATTAATATTTTAAATGTTTTGTAAACATTTTTAAAATAGGAAAAGTAAGCTACTTATATCAAAATGAGAATTTTCTCCAATGTATTCTTTATTGTTCGAAGTGGTGTTTAATTTGACAGAGAGTCTTCGTTTTGTAAGTGAAAATTTGTGCTATATCGAACTGTTATAAATCATAGGTAGAATCCATAGGTAGAGCCATTCACGATGACGCGTGCCATGTATCTTATTACAATGTCATTAATGTCTAATTTTGACAAAATCACGCGTCTTCATGGATGGCACGATGGCACTATGTATAATCCGTGAAGTACTAAACAATAAGTGACGAACTGGCAATATCATAGACTAAAATAAAAACCAAATTCTATTTGAACATTTTTTTATTCTTTTTACACTCAACTGGCCATTTCAATAGAGAACAAAAAAACAAAAACACACCATCGATATTCCTAAATCCAAATTCAAAACTTTCATTCATGTGTCAGTGTGGCCAGTACAAAAAAATATTAAAGCGACGTCCACACGATGTCACAAGGCCGTGTACCGACGTCGGCAATGGCCGATCAATTATTTTTGATCCATTGACTACACCTGACAAAAGAGATCGGTGTCTCCAGCCCAAATATTGTGATACTGATTTTATCTGCGCGGGGAATTGACTCGGCTAAAGATCTGTGTTTAGTTTTGCTAAGCTTTTAAAATTTGACAGCCAAATTATCGCACAGAGGAGTGATAGGCGGGAAATTGATGAGATTCGAGCGTAGTTTTTTCTGTACTTAGACTCCCCTGTACGCTTGCGTCTCCGTACAAACGTTGCTTGTAAATAAGAATGAAACTTTCGTTCTAATCTAAGCAGCACTACAGATCAAAACGCAATTTTGCAACTATAATGGGAGCAGCCATTAAGATGTTTATAATTAGTTTTAGTTATAATAAAATGGAACGGAAAAAAACAATAACGAATTTCCATTTCTCATGCAAAACTTACAATTAATGTCTTATTCTCTTTCATTGAAGGAACTAAAACTTTATAAACATCAAAGTAGTTGCTCCTATTACTTAGGTATAGTCGCAAAGTTTTATTTTGTTTCAGTGTTTTTGGCAAGAGTGGCGTCAGATGCCCATAGAGTTTTCATACTAAATCATTCCCGCCGTACTAAATCATTCCCCTAAATCATACGAAATCATCTGATCGATCGATGACTTACCAAACGTCACCATTTCGGCGCCTGCGCTATCTTGACCTCAAGCCATCAATGCGCACAGACCATCCGATTTTAAACCTTATCCCAAAGGCCTAAAATCTATGTCGTCGTTATCTCGATATCGCTTACCTGTCAACAAGAAAAATTGAATGCTCAATGACTCGCATGAGATGTCACTGGCATTCCACGAGATGGCGGTAGGTCGACTTTTTTTTAATAGGACTTTGGCCTATGCTAGATAAACATCAAGACGAAGTGTTAATCTAAAGTCTAGAACAAGAACTGGCCTGGTATCTTCCGAGGGTTTTTGAAAGAGTTTTTAACCGATGCAAAAAAGGTATTATTAGTTTGACGCTGATGTCTGTCGGTCTGTATGTGGCATCGTAGCTCTCAAGCAAATAAATTGGTTTCAATGTGGTTTGTTTTACGTGAAAACGGATTTCCCTGCGGTAGTTTTTAGCTATTATTCAATAAATTCGGTAGAGCCGTTTTTAAAGGGTTTTTGACCGACGCTTTTGGCGTGAGGTGCCATCTGTCGCGGCTATCATCCACGACACAAGTCCAACATTCCAAATAGCATCGTAAAAGCGTCCAAAATCAGTATCAAATTTTAACCCCCCACGCAAAAAGAGGGGTGTCTGTCTTTCTTTGTGTCTGTTTGTGGCACCTTAGCTCTTAAACGGGTGGACCGATTTGAATGCAGTTTTTTGTTTGAAAACAGGTTTTCTAGCAATGGTTCTTAGACATGTTTCATCAAAGTCGGTTCAGCCGTTTTTGAGATATTGAACTTTGAATTGACAAAGTCGAGGGTTTTCCGACTTTTTTTTGGTTAGGTTATTCCAATATTATTAATTCTTAAAAATACTTTTTTTCCTTTAACAAATGTTAATATAGGGAGCGTTTTTTTTATTCAACTGGATAGCAAACGAGCAAGTGGGTCTCCTGATGGTAAGAGATTACCACCGCCCATAGACACCTGTTCACCCCTTAGCGTTGCCAACCTAGAGGCCTAAGATAGGATACCTCAAGTGCCAGTAATTTCACCGGCTATCTTCTCCACGCCGAAACACAACAGTGCAAGCACAGCCATACCACGCACCATATAAATCTGCCTAAAAGTTCATTACTTAATACTCAGTTTTGACGCATTTTCGAGATATATTTTTTATGCGATTTCTTTACCGGATTGTGTTCGAATTGCTTAACGGTGTAGTGCCTCTTCAATTATTGGAATTATACCTTTATAGTTTTGGTGGTACTAGTCGTGGAAATGAACTTTTAGGCAAAGTTAGGCGGCGGAAGGTATATTTTTATTATTCAGGATTAGCGATCGTTACTTCACACAAGAGAATACATTGCGGAGTTGCGACGATATGGATTTTCAAACGTTCGGTCGAACACAGCGATGTAACGCGAGTTATGCGGTTATGCCAATAATTTGAATCAGGCGGCACATTTGGCGTTTTAGCAGGGATAAATCACTCTTGAGTGCTAATGTTGCGTGTTTTCTTGATATTCAGGGCGTCACATATTAGGATGGTAGCAAAAAATCGTCACTACCCAAGTAGCATGACAAGCTGTATAGAAGCTGTATATCGGTTCCTGTTTATACTTAACGCTGTTTAATTAGGCTGTATAAAGGCTGTATAAGCGCTTATACAGCCGTTATAAGTGCAAAAAGGGCCCAAATTATGCAGCTTTTAGCGTTATAAGAGCTGTATAAGAGCTGAATAAGAGAATAAAAGCTGTATAAGAGCTGTTATTCGGTGTAATTGGAAACTATAACACTACAGATAGTGTCTTACCAGCCTCTTGTAAGAATAATAGCTGTATAAGAGCTGTTATTCGGTGTAATTGGAAACTATAACACTACAGATAGTGTCTTAACAGCCTCTTGTAAGAATAAAAGTTCTAAATAGGTTTTAAAAGATAATTTCAGAAGAATAAAAAATATTTGTTGTGGATTTAAGACACGAGTGCTACTTATAAGCTGATAATGGCGAAATCTTTTTTAATCGTATTAGAAAAAATAATATCAAAGAATTATCAACGCGGTTTGTGATGTTGGTGAATGTGCATTTTACATGCAAATTCATATTTATTGTGAAGCAGTGTGTGTTTTTTAAACAAATATTCACGCGCCACCAAGAATATTGAAAATAACAATAAAAGAAGACAAATAAGCAAAGTTAAAGAGTTTTGTTTTATAGGTTATAAAATCAAAGAGTTTTAAATAGAGGCAAGGAGGACACAGTCATCATTATTTTAGCTAATAATCACGATACGACCTTAGTTATGGCCAAATATTGTCAAGTATTCCTTTAATTATCTTTTCAAATGTTCTTTGTTTAATAGAAAATGGCGTCAATTTTTTTAACAGCGTTAAGAATATTTGGAGAGACTTATAGTCTCAGTAGCTGTACTACGGAATAAATGGAATCTATTATACAGCTTTTGGTTTTTAATCAGTTTTATATTAGAATATTTTTATTCTTTATGCTGTATTTCGGTTCCTAACACATCAACTATAATTCTCCTTAGAGATACGTATTAAGATATGAAAAACCCTGCAGAGGTCAAAGCGGATTAATTTGCAATGGCGTAGTATGCAGGCAATATAGGTATATGATTAAAAATAGCGTATACTCCGAGGGTTTCCATTTACTATATAAATTTGGAAAAATTCGGATGCCAAAAATATCGTACTTAGTGGCGCGGCCATTTAAAAAAAAATCCGTTGAGTGGTCATGACACCCGCGGAGATTTCAAGATTTATTTCGAGACTTTATCCCTATCCCGTGGGAATATTGGGATAAAAAGTAGCCTATGTATTATTCCAGGGTATATAATACCTGTATGCTAAATTTCATGGAAATCCGTTTAGTAGTTTTTGCGTGAAAGAGTAACGAACATACACCCAAACAAACATCCATCCATACAAACTTACGCGTTTATAATATTAAATATATCAATAATATTAGTAGGAAGGAAGAAGGATACTTATCACCAAAATAAAAAAAATATTTGTAGAAAAAACACTGATTTAATTCGTAAAATATTAATTTATTTACGGTACAAAGTATAATACGAGGTTTTTAAAAATACCAGCGCACAGCAGCAGTGAAACTTGAGTAAATGACAGAACAAAATTTCTTCCGTAGTGTTGTCGCGGCCGTTAATGATTGGAATCCTTGTCTATTTAAGAACGCATTTTTCAAGAATGAGCAAGCTAGACATGGGGGATAAATAACGTCTCGGTGACAATGTCACCGTGACTCGCCGTCAGGAGCTGTCACTGTGACTTTTCACAAAAGAACAACGTTACAAAATCACATCCGTTCCTACAGTTCCTAGCGCCTAGCGCAGTCTCCGTTACTTTGGCGCGATTTAATTTGACCGGTGGCGCCATCTCTTGGCATGGCAAACTTCAGCTTCAGGTTCCAAAGATTTGTCTAAATCCACACACAATTTGTCACAATCACTATGTTTATTTTCACTGTTTAATATTTCTACTGCTACGGAACCTTCGTTGGATGTCGATGGAACTGACACTGGATTATTCGTTGTCTGATTTTCACTGTTTAATATTTCTACTGCCACGGAACCTTCGTTGGATGTCGATGGAACTGACACTGGATTATTCGTTGTCTGATTTATTGGTGTACTATGGTTTTCTGATGATGTTGATGGTCTATTGTCATTTGTGTCGTAGTTTTTTATATTTAAAAATTCGTTATTAATGCGTCTTTTGACTGCACCAGACAATTTCCTTTTTTTCCACATTATTACAGCTGCAGTAGCGATTAACAACAAAATTTCCAAGCAGGCCGGCAGAAATTTAAGCACATGCGCAAAAACCGTTTCGTAACTGTCAGTAATACAGACTAAAGCTGTACTATAGCTGTAATTTATTTTTTTAGTTCTTAAATGTCTTCCTAGACAGAAGTTATAAAACTACTGTACTTATAAGAGTGTAAAATTACGCGATAAGAATTAGTTTTACAACGGAGTTGGCATATACTCTTGTAAAGAAATAAGTGTCAGATTATACTATAATAACACTTAGAGCTGAAATAAGTAAGTAATTACATGCAAAATACAGCCTTTATACAGCTTTAAAGATAAAAGTAGCTTGCGGTATCCCACTATACTTAAGGTGTTATAGTAGAGTTTTAATATTCTATTAAAACCATTTCATTTTCATTCAAACCACAGAGTTCATTCGGCTTGAGACAGCCATCACTTTCCGTCCCCCTCTCTCTTAAATGAACGTTATTTAATTTTATGTTTCGTTCGTTTAGGGTTCCTTGCTGTGGGAAAAACCTTTTATTAACATTAATTAAATAATGACGTGACTTTTTATTACCTTTTCTATGGAAATTATCACGGTCGTTCCCGTTCTCACGTTGCATTTCCATTCTTCCATAACAACCAGAAGGTGCCTCTCGCTCCTTCATCAGACCTGCCGAGCCAGTCTGCAAATTCTTTAACTTTCGCACCCTTTCAGGCTTCGAGCTCAAACCGTCTTTCTCGCCATCCTTCTGCTCCAATTTTCCATCGACAATCGGTGCCTTCCCAATCGACTTCGACTTCTCCAACATTCCTTCGCTCGAACCTGAATCAAAAAAAATATGAGCACGGAACCCTAACAATTTTTCCTTCGATCGCACTTTGCGTTCTGTGGTCAAGGAGTTTACTTGCTCGCCTTGTGGGGAACTGTAGCTGGTAGAAGCTAAGGTACAGTGGATCTACGCGCGTGATGCTAAACTCAGATCAAATGAAAGGACTTCAATTCAGTACTCGCTTCATATATTGAAAGATACTTAGAGAAATACATTTACAGACATTAGGTCAAGCCTCTCAGGCTGTCGGGAGCGATCTGTGCTCCGGCATGTATACCGCTGTCAATCTGTTTAAATCGAATTCCAGAACTATAAAATACAAAAATACTATAATTATACAAAACACATTCAGTCTAGCCTGCCAGGCGGTCATTTTTACCACCTGCCAGCGGTATACAGCCTAATCCCTACATATCCCTCGTTCCTCTCAGAGGTGGGGACCTAATCTAAGGGGCCTACCTAACGGGGACAATACAGTTTGAAAAGAGCCTTTTCTAAAGACTAGCTACATCCTTTTCATTAAAATGTTCGTGTCGACTTTAACAGAAATTAACAAAAACACGGTGTATATTTAATAATCATTGATTTTAAACTTTTTAAAATAAGGATGGAGCTTTACCGGCCAAAAACCCCGTCACAAAAAAGGCACGGCACCTTTTCTGGTAAAAACCTAGCTAATAGACGCGTGACGTTGCCTGCGCAACATGACGTCATTCTTGCTTCAGAAACATCAGCGTCATATTTAATCTTTGGCCATAATGCCACCAGACCACTGTGCTTCTTGGCAAGAATACTATGCTGCCAACTTCTGCTCTACTAGCACATGTTGCTAGCATAACTTGTCTATGCTGCCACCATCTGCTTTAGTAGCACATGTTGCTAGCATAACAAGACCCGTTTTTCTCTATTCCTAGACAAAACATTATGCCAGCGGTAACTGCCATAATATTCCATCTATTACCGGAATAGATGAGACGCATGCAAACCCAGGTCCCTTCAAAAGGTGCACCCGAGCTTTCATCCAGCTCATGGTAAACGGTTTTTACCACGACCAATGTGTTCACCTAAAGTACCAAGCTGAACACATTGATTTACCGAATGCCTTTACCGGGACTAACTACACTTTATTACTAACTACAAGACAACAAGACAACATGTTCATCAACTGTGGAAGTCTTCATACTTCATGGACTGCCCATCAGTCTTCATCAGGTGGTGCTCAGCACCCCGGCATGGAGTTGCTGTTCAACATCAGCTGGAGAGGCTGCTGGGTTTCCATCTTATTCTTATTTCACAGCCATGGCTCCAGTTTTCCATCTTTTTCTCATTTCACAGCCATAGCCTCAAGTTTTCCATCTTTTTCTTATTTCACAGCCATAGATCCAAATGTGGACCCCTGGGCAAGCTTCATCGGCGATCCCAGTTGACTGTGAACTTCTGTTGCTTGAAAACTATTGAAGGGCACAGAAAATCAATCATTATATACACCATTAATAACCACCATTTATTTCCGGGCATATTAAACACATGAAGGTATGAAGTACTCCTCACATGCTGAGACAAACTATAACTACTCATTCTTTATATATTGAAATTCACATCATATCTGATTACAGTTCACACTGGGAGATGTATGAACAGGCAATCTCATATTCGTGAAGTTGAATATGTAAACAATTAAATTAATCTAAAAATGAAAGCAAATGTTATAGTTATTTGGTGTTCCAACGATGTCATCAGACATCAGTTTTGATGTGGACAGCTAGGAGCTGCCATCAGTTTTCATCAGCAACTGCATAGCTGCTGTTGATTGCCTTCTCCACCTAAACAATTGGGTCTCCCAATGTGAAAACACACAAAAAAAAAACATATATTAGTCACATAACAATATTATAACGCACATTAGTCATATAATTTCATTATCTCATTAATTTAATATATAGCAAATTAAATTAAAGATTATTCAATTAAATTATCCTACCTAATATTTAATTACAAAATTAATTTACAATGTTTATATTTGAATGACAACTGTCAGTCATAGATCGTGTCAATTTTTTTCTAACAGTTGACACAGAACTTCTCGGGTGAACTTTCAAAAAAGTTTCATTCAAACCACAGAGTTCATTCGGCTTGAGACAGCCATCACTTTCCGTCCCCCTCTCTCTTAAATGAACGTTATTTAATTTTATGTTTCGTTCGTTTAGGGTTCCTTGCTGTGGGAAAAACCTTTTATTAACATTAATTAAATAATGACGTGACTTTTTATTACCTTTTCTATGGAAATTATCACGGTCGTTCCCGTTCTCACGTTGCATTTCCATTCTTCCATAACAACCAGAAGGTGCCTCTCGCTCCTTCATCAGACCTGCCGAGCCAGTCTGCAAATTCTTTAACTTTCGCACCCTTTCAGGCTTCGAGCTCAAACCGTCTTTCTCGCCATCCTTCTGCTCCAATTTTCCATCGACAATCGGTGCCTTCCCAATCGACTTCGACTTCTCCAACATTCCTTCGCTCGAACCTGAATCAAAAAAAATATGAGCACGGAACCCTAACAATTTTTCCTTCGATCGCACTTTGCGTTCTGTGGTCAAGGAGTTTACTTGCTCGCCTTGTGGGGAACTGAAGCTGGTAGAAGCTAAGGTACAGTGGATCTACGCGCGTGATGCTAAACTCAGATCAAATGAAAGGACTTCAATTCAGTACTCGCTTCATATATTGAAAGATACTTAGAGAAATACATTTACAGACATTAGGTCAAGCCTCTCAGGCTGTCGGGAGCGATCTGTGCTCCGGCATGTATACCGCTGTCAATCTGTTTAAATCGAATTCCAGAACTATAAAATACAAAAATACTATAATTATACAAAACACATTCAGTCTAGCCTGCCAGGCGGTCATTTTTACCACCTGCCAGCGGTATACAGCCTAATCCCTACAGTACCAACTTTAAAAATATCTCGTATCTAAAATTTATTTGTCAACAAAATTGAACCTTGACTTGATGTTCATAAAGTTCACTGAGAAAAATTATCTGTTTTAAGATACGAGTTTTTTTTAAAGTAGTGACGAAATGTATCCTACCGAAAGTCTGTGAGTGAGTGACTGAGTATGTTTGTTACTCCTTCACGCTGAAACATCTGGAATAGAACGTCGGCTAATTTTTAATCCGATATTTCCGCGGGATAGGGATAAAAATCTCGAAACAACAATGAAATTTGACATAATTATATTTAGTGTAACGTCAATGAAAAACCATGTTTTAATCTTCGGGAATTCCTACGGGAATTTTTACATCCCGAAATTTCAATTCAACTGCTGGTTACACGTAAATACGACGTAAATAGGTGTACGAAGCGGCGGGTACCTGTGGAGTTTCTGTGGTTGGTTCGTGTGTGAAGTGTTATTTTGAACAAACATTTTTTTGGAATATGTATAATATTAGCCAAAAGTAATTTATTGAATCAGGCGTTACTTTGCGGAGGTCCATATTAATGAACTAAAAGAATTTCCTTGATCACCCGCGACCTTACGATAGCTAAGCTTATGCATGGTGTACGGTTGTGTTATACCTACTCTAAATATGAGCTCTGGTTGAGTTCGAAACGCGTCAGTGTGATGTGGTGGTGATAGATGGGTTTGTCTAATTAGTGTGTGTTCTTAAAGTGTGGAGGTGGAGGAACTGCATGAACACGCATATTTTGCATAAGCTGAGCTATCGTAACATCGTAAGGTCGCAGGTGAACAAGGATTTTTTTTAGTTCATTAGCCAAAAGAAAACACTTGCATAATAAACGTTTGTGATTTATAATAAAACTTGACAAAGTAAAATTATGCCAAATGATAATTTGACCAAATGAATAAAATGCGAAATGTTAATACGCTAAAGATTCGTTTGGGAAATGAAACTGCGATAAGTTTTTTAGGAAGTGAAATTTGGCGAAGAATATTTTGCCGAAAAGACAGTACAGGAGTTAAACGCTGTAGTCAGCCACGTAGCTTCCTATCTAAAAAGTAGTCCGAAAATAGGTCGCGCCCCTCTTCCGGGAGTAAATGGGACGGAACCGGGGGCAAAAACTAGCTAGCGGTTTGTTTTTACGGCTACCGTGGGTGGCGTGTGCATCGAACCGTGCGGTATTTTAGCCGGGTCTAATTCCCTTATGCGTAATGAGCTGTAATAAAGCCAAGAGTCACCAAATCTTTCGACCCTTTCGACTGCCATAATTTTATAAGTCACTAGCTTTTGCCCGCGGCTCCGCCCGCGTTGAATTCGGTTATCGCTCGCTATATTGGTTTGTAGTACATGCTATGTATCAGAGATGGCGCTGTATGTGAAAAAATATTTTCCCGCTTTTCTTTTTAAATTTTTCCTGAATTTTCTTTGCTATAAACCTCACGGAGCTCGAGACCTTTCCAACGAATGCAAAACCTTTGAAATCTTTTCTTGCGTTCTGGAGTTATAGCGTTGGGAAGGAAAACCCGACTTATTTTTATATAGTAAAAGAAGAAGAAAATAATGTATACCTAGTGCACGAAGACGCGTGATTTAATCAAAATTAGCCATTAATGACATTGTTCAGCAGCCAGCAGATGTTCCTGCGCTCCAACTTCTGGCCAGAGGGAGTGGTGTTCCGTCGTTTTAGGGTAACGACGACGACGACGTTAAAAAATCCCTAACTACTTATTCATAGTTTTTTTTTGTATTTTTTATATTTTCATTTTGTATAACTTTAATTTTACAGCGCATTGGTGTTTAACTGTAATGCTGTAATTTTTTGTTGGAATAAATAAATAAATAATTGTAATAGGAACAAGAAGAAGTGGCAATGGGCAGGCAACATCGCTCGAAGAACAGATAACCGTTGGGGGAGAAAAGTCCTCGAGTGGCGATCACGAACCGGAAACCGAAGCGTTGGCAGGCCTCCCACCAGATGGACTGACGACATCGTGAGAGTTGCGGGAAACCGGTGGATGCAAGTGGCGAGCTGTCGTTCATTGTGACGTTCTTAGGGGGAGGCCTTTGTCCAGCAGTGGACGTCTTTCGGCTGAAGATTATGAATAAGAACCACGGCACGTATCATCGTGAATGACTCTTCCTATAATGTTGGTCATACTTTTTTCCCGTTGAAAAAGCAACATGAGATATGTGTGCATAGGACAAATTTGTGTCTAACTAGACTCCTGTGTAGCAGTGGTATAGCCGCAGCACGGAATGCTAATGACCAGGGTTTGATTCCCAGCGCTGGTCTCTTTTTCTGGTTTTTCTGTGCATCCATGTATCAGTTTTCGATTTTCTTTTAATTTAACTGGATGGCAAACGAGCAAGTGGGTCTCCTGATGGTAAGAGATCACCACCGCCCATAAACATCTGTAACACCAGGTGTATTGCAGATGCGTTGCCAACCTAGAGGCATAAGATGGGATACCTCAAGTGCCAGTAATTTCACCGGCTGTCTTACTCTCCACGCCGAAACACAACAGTTGTCGATATTAGATTATGACTTATAATTTTCGACCAATCGATATAGACCAAAAGGTTAGATCAGAGCTTCCCAAACTGTGCGTCGCGACGCGTCATCCTAGGACCTAGCTAGGACCTAGGGCGTCGCGACATTGTCTCAGCAGGGCTACTACGAAACTCGAATCTCGAAATTCGTATCGTGCGGTCCCTCTGACACTGAGATTAATACGAGAGCGAGAGGGGTACGATACGAATTTCGATTTTAAATACGAAAGTTTGAGTGAGTGAGTATGTTTGTTACTCCTTCAAGCTGAAACGGTTGGACAGATTTGGATGAAATTTGGTATGTAGATAGCTGGACATCTGGAATAAAGCATAGGCTACTTTTTATTTCCATATTCCCACGGGATGGGGATAAAACCTCGAAACAACGACCGCTGGGATTAGAGTCATGAAATTTGACATGATTGTTTTTAATGCAACGTCAATGAAAACCACGATTTCATTTTCGGGAATTCCCACGCGGGCCACGGGAAAATTTTAAAATCCCGAAATTTCAATTCGGCTGCGAGATGTAATTATTTACGTGTGAAGCCGCGGGTAATTACTAGTAAATAGAACTTGTCTAATAAAGTGTTAATAAAATAACTGAAAAGCTGAAAGTAGCTTCGTTCAGTATCGAAAGTAAAATCGGTTAAGCAGGTTGTGTTTTTTTTTAATCCCGTTTATCATTGTGACCAGTCTAAAAGTTACGTATGCAGCATACGCTAATTAACGTTTATAGTGAAAGGGTTCCAAAATGGATCGACTGTCTTATTATGTAAGTTGGCTTCCTACATTGGGCCCCTTATTTACTGGCAATACTATATCTATACGTAGTTAAATATAATCGAATTCTGTTTGTGACTGCTGACAGTGGGCAGGCCGATAAAAACTGGTCTCAATCCGGTAGTCCCATTCAAGAGCGAAAGGGACACACATAGGGGCACAACTAGCGAGAGAACGGGACGCGAGAACTAACGGGCTTTGCTTTTGCGCAGTCTTTTGTTTTGATATAAGCGGCGATTCTGGGAATCGAGTCGCGATTCGAATGTTTCTTTTAATTTCGAATGTGTAGCAGATTGTCCGTTATTCCGCTATAATTGGTGACAATTGTCGATTCGGCGAATGAGGTCAACGACCGACACTTGACAATTTCCAAGTGCTGTGATTATCACTTTAGTCATCATCATCACCATCATCATATGGGTCGTAAAATCAACATCCGCTGTTGGACATAGGCCTCATAGCTCCTGTTGCTTCAGCCTGCATCCATCATAAGCCTGCTGGTTTCCCCAGGCCATATACTTCTTCATATCGTTCAAAAGGTGTTCTAAAAGTGTTTTACATAAAATAGGGATCTTTCAGTCCTTACATTGTCTCCTTTGATACGCGAATCCGACTCGAACTTGTCCATTTTTTTCATTACATTATTATGTAAACATTGTCTTCAAAAACTCCCTTGCACTTGTCACGCAATGTTCAGTTGTCAAGATTGAATTTCAAATAGGCATGTACCAAGAAGCCGAAGACAGGAATTAAAAAAAATGTATTCAGCCAGTCAGAATAATGAGGTAAAAACAAAAGAATTTGACACTGGCCGCTATCGCAGTTGCTTGCTTTCGAAAGCTCGTATTTTACTTGCTCGTGTTGTTTCAAAATGAATCTTAAGGTCATTAATATGAAAGCTGAATTGATTGGAACTAAAGAATATTTAAATTAAATTCTGCTTTCCTTCCTAATTTGAATTATCTTATTTCAAGACAGTAATTTTTGTATCGATTTTTTTATGTATGACAGTAAACAAATCTTTTTAATATTACAATATTCGATTGATAAGATAAAATGAAAATTCGTACAACTTAATTTCCTACGAACATTGTACACAAAAGCTAGTAAATGAAACAGACAATCTTGTGGCGCTTGTCACACAACTCACAAAACTTAGTGTTTACTCAACGCTACTTCACCCTAAATTTTATTAATACTTTAAGAGTGTAAATACGCCCTTTTACCCCGTCAAAAGGCTTGAATAAATCATTATCATAGCTCGGATTACACAAGTCAAATCGCTAATCCGCTGTCCAAACGTTTGCTCTACTTACTAAACCGTGTTAACAAACGAAAGGGCTTATTTTTAATAACTTTTGTCATAATAACCGCCATGTTTGAAGCGCGTTGGGCTTAAAATTGAAATGCTTTGATGTTTGTAATCTGTGCAAATTTCTGTCGTTGAAACAGTTTTTAGGGTTTTCTTAATGCAAATATTTTTTTACGTACCTAGTTCTAGAGAAGATAGATTATTTCCTTATGTATTTATTTGTGAACTCTTTCCTGGACATCTCCTATGGGGTAAAATATTAAGTATTCCAAGTATTGAATTCTTTGCTTTGGCAAAAAATCTCTTTAAGTTCATAAATAGTGCTGCATAACTTATATTATAATGGTACCTATTGAATCTTTGTTGTCCATAACCTAACCAACAAAAAGTTGGAAAACCCCCGGCTTTGTCACTTTAAAGTTCAATATCTCAAAAACGGCTGAACCGATTTTGATGAAACATGTCTAAGAACTATTGCTAGAAAACCTGCTATCAAATAAAAAAAACGCATTCAAATCGGTCCACCTGCTTAAGAGCCACGGTGCCAGATACACAGACACGTAGATAGACACACATAGCGGTCAAACTTATTACACCCCTCTTTTTGCGTCGGGGGTTAAAAACTGGGTTATTTATTTATTTATTTCATTTATTTATTTATTTTATTTATTTATTTATGCTTAAAATGTTCATGATTAATGCCTTAGTTTAAGTGTAAATCCGATGACAATACAGTTTGGTATTGGAATTCTAGTGAGCCCGTCAGCAGGGCTACTACGAAACTCGAAGTTCGTGTCGTGCGGTCCCTCTGACACTTATACTATTTAATACGAGAGCGAGAGGGACGGTACGACACGAACTTCGAGTTTCCAGTTCTCCGCCGGACGGAACTCCTCAACGGTTAATGGCATCGACTTGAAAGGTACGGACGTGTAGTTCGAATAGCAACGAAAGTACAGTCAACAGAAAAAAGCTTAAATAAGAAATTGAAATTTTAATAAAACTTATTTAATGAATTACGTACAAGCACTCTCATGGTTACAGTACACGCGTCATGCATTAAAAACAAGTTTTATTTTACCAATAAAAGGCCACTGTCTGAAAGCGAAACCAATTACATTATATGGTACTAGCTTATGCCTGCGACTTCGTCTGCGCGGACCTAGGTTATCGCGCGGTGGCGCCCTCTATCGGAATAAAAAGTATCCTATGTTGATCCTTGGGGTTCAAACTACCTATATACCAAATTTCATCAAAATCGGTTCAGCGGTTTCGACTTGAAAGCGTAACAGACAGACAGACAGACAGAGTTACTTTCGCATTTATTATATTAATAACATTACATAAAATATAAAATATAATATACTTAGTAGGGATAAACACGAGAAAATGATAGAGACACCGTTTGTAAATTGATACTTACGGGTGATAATTAATTGAGAGTATGTGCATTTCAAATTTCAATCTGCGTTATTTTTTTAGTACTTAGGAGTAAGAAACGCACATACAGCAGGGCTTCTACGAAATTCGAAACTCGTAGTTCGTGTCTTGCGGTCCCTTTGACAATCATACTATTTAATAAGAGAGCGAAGAGGGACCGTATGCTACGAACTTCGAGTTTCGAGTTTCGTAGTAGCGCTACAGTAACCAACATTAATATCTGCCACAGCGGAACGTGCGAAAATATCTGAAACGTCCTGCCCTAGAAATAGAGTCGTGTCAGATACTTCTTTATGCACGCTGGTAGTGTCAGATATTGGTACAGGTGACTGTACATACTCACAAACTTACGCATTTATAAGTTAAGCAGGATTCTACTGCTTATGGAAAAACGTCCCATTCCCTGGTTTTGATGCTACGTTCGTTACTACTTTAAAAAATATCGTATCTCAAATCAATAGGTCAAAAAAATTTACTCATTAACGTAAAGTTAAGTCAGTAAAACTATCGATTTTAAAATTAGTGACGATTTAATGTATAGAGTAAATATTAGATTATTACAGTTCTGTTGACTGGGAAGAACAATACCTATATGTAAGTAAACTCAAGACTCTTGTTGAGCATTTATTTATTGCAACAAAAAATTACAGCATTACAGTTAAACACCAATGCGATGGAAAATAAAATTATACAAAAATGCATGTGAGCCGCGGGTTCACGGTGGATGCAGGCCGCTGCCAAAGGCAACTGGAGGTCTATGGGGGAGGCTTATGTCCAACAGTGAACGTCCTACGGCTGAGATGATGATGATAATGATGCATGTGTTTAACATTATCGTCACTATTTTTAAAAATGCTTGTATCTCAAAATATATTTTTTCTAATTGAAATTTATGAACTGTATCGGTTTGATTCAAATATAGTGACAATGACTATTATGTCGCTTTATAGAAAACTTTAGTTCTAGCCAGTGTTGTGAAAATACAAAATGTTCTGCGAATTTACTATTTTCAATTTTTTTGCACATCACATTTGGTGTACTCAATCTCAAGCTTCTTTAAAACATTCGACAGCAAAAAAAAAACACTTTCCTCTGTAGATACACACAATATCATATTACAAGTTCGACTGTACTTCCACACCCTGTATCGAATACGGTAGCAAAACTGGAGAGTAACGATCTGCCACATAGGCGTTCGGGCCAGAGCCTCTGAGTTATGCTGTTTTAATTAAAACAATAAATAAGGCAGCTGCAAGACTGGGTGGTCCCTTGGATGTTTCGGAAATTCCGAGCGTTATCAATTCTCGGAACGTCCCCGACAAGATTTGGCGGGAGATTGCCGCCATCTTAGGAAAATGTCAGATTTTTAAGTTGGTACCAAACAAACACAACCTGAAATATCGTAACAAATAATAGAGATTTAAAAAAAAAACATTTAAATTGTCATTTGGAAGAGATCCGACATAATGTGAATTATTTTCCTTCGAAGGTTATGGATAATCTACGGCATTTTATTTAACGCACAAAAACACAAAATACCTCACACTTTAAAATATCACGCGCAAACAACGTTAAACTTTGACAGCAATAGACAGATGACATTTTAATTTAGTGTTACCAGTGCAAGAAATGAATTCTATTGTTTTTCTGCAATATGGCGTGGTTTTTTTATTTTTCTGTTCAGCCTTTACAATCTACTATTTTATATGCAACGCGTTAGAAAATAACCCGTAAAAGTATAATAATTTATGAAAGCTAAAAATATTGTCTATCCTGTAGTAACCGACATTACATAGGTAAAACCTTAGTTATGAGTAAATACTAGCATAGACTAAAAATAAAAAAGCGTAACGCGTTTTTCTACGCGTACGCGTCTAGTACTTATTGTAAATGGACTTTTTAAAGGGGATTATTTACCCCTTGCCGTTTTACGGGTTTTGTAACATCGTCTAAGAGGGATTAAAACGAGCATGCGGGTCACGCAACAGGAAGGGTAACACAGGTGCGTTACCAGCCCTTTGAGAACTAAGTTCTTATTTTAAACTAGAGGTTACTCGCAGCGTTGCACGCGTAAATTATCCGGCCTGGCAGTTACAATTTATTTTCCGGGATTTTACATAATTCCCCTGGGAATTCTCAAAATTTATATCATACTCTTTATTAAAGTTGTGTTAAAGAGCAAAAACTTAAACCCAGTGGTTGAAATTTAAAGATTTTATCCCCATCCCGTGGGAATATCGGGATTAAAAGTATCATTTGTTTTAATCCAATACCAGTACCATGATTTTACAGTGACCATACTCGAGAGCAACGGCGTAAATTATTTCTAGAGGCGCTGTGCAATTCTCCATACAAAAAATTTACGCATTCGCTATCGAGTACGGTCACTAAACTCATGGTAGTGGTACAGATTATAAACTAACTTTTTGCCAAATTCCATCCAAATCCGTCCAGCTGTGTCAGCGTGAAGAAGTAACAAACTTACTCACTCACCAATTTTCGCATTTATTATATTAGAAGGAAGTACGATATCCCTAAGTTGACATTATGCACTGTTATATGCTTGCACTGTTGTGTTTCGGCGTGGAGAGTAAGATAGCCGGTGAAATTACTGGCACTTGAGGTATCCCCTAGGTTGGAATCGCATCTGCAATCCCCCTGGTGTTGCAGGTATCTATGGGCGGTGCTGACTTCTTACCATCAGGAGACTCACTTGCTCGTTTTCCATTCAGTCGAATAAAAAAAATATCAGTCAGTTTAACCAGTTGTTGTTATTACCGACATTTTAATCTGTCATCAAGAACTATTGTTGAAAGAGACAGTGATTTTAGTACTAGAGATACTTACGAGAAGAACGTAGCGTTGGCTCGTTGAAGTGACAATGACCAGGCCATATAGCAGATACAGAAGTGCAAGTTGCAGAAAGTTTCCAAGAAGTTGGGAAAGTTATCAGAAATTTCTGAAAATTTTCACAAGAAAGTTTCAATACCCATACAGTGTGATAAGTTTGCGAAATGTTCCTGTATGAAAATATCCGCGATTTTGGAAAGTTTCCTTTACATCAGTAAGCAGGGAGAACAGCAGGGCTACCACGAAACTCGAAACTACCGTCCCTCTCGCTCTCGTATTAAATAGGATAATTGTCAGAGGGGACGCACTACACGAACTTCGAGTTTCGAGTTTCGTAGTAGCCCTGCTCATAGCCGTTAGGGCGATAAATTCTCGAATGGAGACTGCGGATCACTAAGCACAGCGAAGGCCGTACACAAACGATATGGACGGATGACCTGAGGGGCTACGAAACTCGCACATCGAAGTTCTTATCGCACCGTCCCTTTCACTCGCGTATTAACTTTAATTGTCCCTCGCTTTCGCAACTATCATGGGTTGGTACGTCCGTGAATTTCAGGTAACACACAAATGTATAGAATCATTCTCACGTCACGTAGACGTGGCAGAGCTAGTTTCACGGTGCATTACATGTAATGCACGGGGAGTTAAAGTGTTAAATGACATAAGCGTCAACGGGATGGTAACATACGGTAACACACAAAGTTCCGAGTTTTGCACTTCGTGGTATAGGTGAGTGAAAGGGACGGTGCGATACGAATTTCTATTTGCGAGTTTCGTAGTAGCCCCGCTAGTCAAAGCCTTTCAAATCAATCAAGATCTGTGAGGAAGACTTATTTGTCTAACAGTGGACGTCCAACGGCTAATATGATGATTACGACTGTATAATATGGTTAGATGTTCCCCCACTATACGCTACATTATACCTACCATACCATTTTTTAATTTCAAATAAGTTAATATTCTTGGACTGCATCAAAATGAGGTTAAAATTTTAAGTTAACGGGTCACTCACTTATTTATTGCCACGAGTGTTCTCATTTGGTTAACATAAAAAGCACTCCTTGACGAAGCCACGGATGATCCGAAACATGCCGGGCAAACTCCGACAGTGTAAGTGGCCCAGTAATTTAAATGTTAAAAAGTTCCACTCAAAATAAAAAATGCATCGTTGTAATTGGAATATTTTTATTAACAGATCGTTATATTTTTTACAGTCGCATGAATAAATTACCATCCTGATAAAAATGATGCTGTCTCTTTTACCCGGTATTTTTCACAATTTCAATGCCAGAAACTTATAGTCTTAATTAGTACGGATTACTGGTTATTTTGTGTTCGCTACCATAAATATCATTGCGTATTATTTTACTAAATCGATGCCATTTATTCCAAATGTCGCTTGGGACAAAATGCAGCACGACAGACGAAACATTTAAAATTGACGTAACCGATATTTGTATCGTTTTGTAGCTTTCTACTCGATTGATTTTAGATTTTGTCGCTTACGACATTTGAGATACGCAGCGTCATAATGTAGTCTTATATTAAAACTATACAAAAAAGGAACTAACAGTTCGTGTACTCACCGGCTGACATACTTGGCTTAATCTTAAAACTACAAAAAGATCTTTTGAATGAGATATTTCCTGATTACTACGTTGTCACTTACATCTCGCTAGCACTGTCCTGCACTTACAATTACAACTGGTAAGGCTTATAAAACGGTGGATATTAAAATGAAGTAAAATTTTGACAATTACACCGTTTTATGAGCAACACCAGAACTTTACACTTAAAGTTACGCTATGGAAATTCACATTTAACTAACCGCTTAATTTAATTTTACGTTAAATATTAATTTTCAATAAATAAATAGCATATATTAATAATAAAAAAAACATTCTCGTTCATCAGTTCAATGAAAGTTTTAAAATATAATACGTGACATCAATTAATATTGCTTTGCTACAGACTTTTTAAACGCTCCCTTTTGGAAAGAAATATATTCATAAATGTCAAGTCTAAGGTAATATTTGCGATATTAAGCCATTTTGCATATTTCATAAGATTCGCGGTTTTGTCACTTTCAATTGGTGAATTTTAGTATGAATAGTTATAGTTGTGAATTATTCAGTTTTTCGGCTTAGAATCATGCAAAATGGACGGACATACAAACCGCACAAAAACTATTTTATCAAAAATTAAAATAAAACAGCTTTTATTTTATCTGACTCTTTAAATCAGTTATGTTAAGGAAAAACGTATTACAAATTAGAAAAAGTATAAAATCACATTCTCATAATTTATTCCTCCGGACAATTTAATACCTATTTTTGTCACAAGTGCAAAATTTAATGTGAGAATACCTACGTAAGTATTCTATCTTCTGCTTTTAGAATATCAAATTTAACAACCTTTTGAGATTCATACATTACAAATAAATACCTAAATATTTGCTCATAACGTAAAGCAATATTTTTCAAACACCACAACCGTGAGGTTTAATTTAAGTTATTAAATATCTGGCTCTTCGTCGTAAGTGCCACAGTATTTTATGGTTGCTAACGCTACTTACACTAAAATTTGAAGCGACACTGTTTTTGTTAAATTGTTCTTACAGTCAAAATAAACTACATATCATTTTTGTCAGATCATATCAACGGTCGTAAATTGTAAACTATTTGAGTATAAAAATGTCACATAAATTTAATGAATTTCGATTTAAAACTGCAATTTGTTTCATTTGATTTATACATCACAAAGAATATGTTTAAAACTTTATAAAAGTGAGCATGAGTGAAAAAGCAACGAGACCTTGTCGAAATATACGATTATGAGCCTTTCGTATTTACCTCGTTGCCTACTACAGTAAATTTGCAAATTCAATAGTTCATCTCATCACACATATTAGAGCACGGGTAGTTCATTTTGATACCACATTTTCTTCAACACTGTATGGTTTATAAGACTGGAAGATGAACTTAAAGTCCCCTAGCGTCATTTCGGAGACTAATAACTTTATTGTAGAAGTTCTACTATTAAAACAACTTAACTATCGTTACAATTTTAGATATACGTTTGTCTGCAACTGAGCATTGTTCGAATATTAGGTGTAAGCGACAATGGCATGACAATGTCGCTTACGCTTACGAGTTCTCGTTTGGAAAAGTTACAAAGGGAGTGTGATCACACAGTTAACGCTTAAAGTTCGAGCCTTTCTCATTCACTTAAATCCACACTTTATAGTTCCTCACACAGGCGCTCATAAGGCGCAAAATTCGGGCTATGGGCAGTCCATAGAGTTTGGGCTCGGAGGACCCCCCATCACGCTGTAAGGGGGACTGTGAGGAGGCAGCGACTGGATCGAACCCATCGGCCCGTGGTACATGTCCATCTCGAGCGAAGCATCCGGGGAGCACTTGTCCGCCATTTTGTTTTCCTGCTTCGTCACCATTCGCCGCCACTTTGCTCGCGCGTTCTGGAACCACACCTGCGAACAAAAAAAATGTTTGAAACCTGTGTTCGAAGAACGCTGTTCGCCTTATAAAGTAAAGTCGCAGAGCCAAAATTCGCGTTTGCGCTTTGCAGTTTTTTGGGCCGCAAGATGGAGACGGCGTCACGTGGTAACCTGTGTGAGGGGGGCTACTACGAAATTCGAAAATCGAAGCTCGTGTCGTACCGTCCCTCTCACTCTCATAATAAATAATAAAAGAATCAGCGGGACGGCAAGAAACAAAGTTCAAATTTTGCGCTTCGTAGTATAGGGCCAGACAGGTATTCGTAAGTCGGGATGCGGAAGCCAGTTTTTCGCATTTCAGCGCTTTTTGTGAGGCACGTGAGAGCGTTCCGGAGATCTGCCGTTGTGGGTTGCGTTCCGAGGTGCAGATTTTATCAGTAATTAGCGAGATTACCACGCCGGCCCCGGAGCGTGACGCTCGGGACGGCTCGGGCGCACTCGGCGGCGCTCGGCGGCGCTCGGCTCGCCGCGCGCGCGCATTTCAACGCGCCCCAATTACAAGCACGCGCTAAAACGTCCGTAGGTATTCTGTGGAATTGCAAATATTAAAATGGCATTTAAAAAACGGTTTTCGTATTTAAAAATGTAAAGTTAGATGTAATTATCTTAATTTGTAATTAATACTTCATTTGAATTTTAAAGGAGGTTGTTAATTTTCGAGCTTGTTGGTTATTTTTTGCTTAAGTGGTACGGTCTGGGTTTGATTCAGCGCGCTTGCTATATCCGCGAGGAAAACTTGAGAGCCGTAATTAAAAGGCGTGTTGTGTTATCTTTTTTAGCGTAAACTACAACATTCACAGCTCTCCTCGCTCTTAAAAATGTAATTGATATCGCTAATATACCGAGTAAGACAAGCACTGAATCTCGCTTGGAAATAAAGCAGATAAAAATCAGGTAGAAATGTGCTAACAACCAATTTTGTTAGCGTTGCATTCCTAATTAAATGTGACTTTCTTTTTCGGTATTCGAAAAAGGCGAAGGCTCGAGTCTATTCTGCTGTCACAGATTCGATAATAGGGTCCCAAAGCGCAGATTTGAAATGTTCTCACGGCGCGAACTTGACAGCCAATGGCGCGCGGGCCCGCGCTTTTGGCCCCGCCCCCCGCGTCATGGCCGCTCTGCGCATCGTCTAGTGCCAAAACTAGACAGCATCTGAGATAAGATAAGAAATACAATTTTGATAAGCATTGAATGAAATCTTGTGTATTTTTGTTAGAGGGCAGCTGGTTGCTGTTTGTTGTCCCACTCCCACCGGTACAGTAGGTACCCGACGATAAAGATTGCATGTCGGTCTTCGGAAAAAGACACTTGGCTGTTCACGAGTTTCACGACTATTTCCGAACACTAGCGACCGTCCATCAATCATCGTATTTAATAAGTGACGTTCTATATGAAAGTACATGGGCGAACGGCTGGAACTCGATAATAAGTGTTTTCCCAGAGATAAGACTAAGCTAGATCGATTTGTCATCCCCGAAAACTCCCACATACCAAATTTCATCGAAATCTTTGAAGCCGTTTCCGAGATCTCCAAAATATATATATTATACATATATACAAGAATTGCTCGTTTAAATGTCTTAGATAGATAGATAAATACTGCACCTTTATGTACTTAATTAGTTTACGTCAAATGACATGTAAACTTCAGGTACTTATCTATAGAGAGCTGTTGCAACCACTAGAAAAAGGATAGTTCCCTATTTTTCCTAAAGACGCCACCGTACAATTTAAAGTTTTGGGGGGTTTCAACAACTCTATATTATTTATTTTCATCTAAACGCGTCCGCACTCTATAGCACCTGTACCACGGCTGACAAACGTCACATTCTCTTTCCAAAGACCGAACTGCAATCTTTAGAGCCGGGTACTAATTGGACTAGATTATCCAGGAAACTTGCACGCGTATTTTTTTTGTCAAATAAACAAAAATGATATAATATCTGCCAGTTAAAGTTCTGCGTAAAATGTTAAAGTATCACACAGCGGTGCTATTTGACGCACTTTATGGTTGTAATTTTTTTCTGATTGATAAAAGAAAAAATAGATATCTAATACTTTCTATGATGTTACTGACTATAGAATAATATTTTTTCACCTCAGCACCCAAAAGAGGTAGGTTTTGCCATTAAAAATAAATGTACTGCATGAAACAAGGTTACATATTTTTTTACTTTTACTTCCTCCATCCATCCATCTATTGGTTAAATTTATTTGACGGATAAATGTGATGCCGTCTCTATTTGTTTTGTTCGAATAGACGGAGATGGTATCACATTTATCTGTCAAATAAAACTAATCTATAACTGGTGAAACAGCCCCTAAATGTGTTCTCGCTGCTGAGGTGAAAAGTTCTACGTGTCACTCAAAGTGCACTCAGGACTTGACCTTGATTCACTCGCTACGCTCGTGATTTGATTATAAAATCCCCCGCTTACTCGGGATTCAAATTAAGCACTCGCAGAAAAATTACCTATACCCAGAAAACCCAATGGTGTCCCATGATACACGACCTTTTATTTAACCACGTGGATGGAACAGGAGGGGTTTCCCATCAAATCTCATCATCATCATCAACCCATACACGTCTCCCTACTGAGCGCAGGCCTCTTCTTAGAATGAGAGAGCCTGGACCATTAAATCTGCTTTGTTTTACCGTGAATCCTTCAAATTGCAGTATGCACTAGAGCGATGTATCATTATCAAACTATAACCACGTGAGAACCAAAAAGAATGCGCGTTCGTGATTTGTACCAAGAAGCTAATTAGCTGTGTCTAGAGCAGAACGTAATTAAAAGCCGGCCAAGCGCGAGACGGGGTCGCGCGCCGAGGGTTTTGTGCAAATGTTAGTTGAAATAAAGTAGGATAGTACCTTTTTAAAAAAAAATAACGCCTTCTTGTTACTTGAGAGTAACATTCGTATCCATACTAATATTATAAATGCGAAAGTGTGTTTGTGTGTTTGCATGTTTGTTTGTTTGTCCCTCTTTCACGCCGTAACGGAGCGACGGATCGACGTGATTTTTGGCATAGAGATATTTCATGGGCCCGAGAGTCACATAGGCTACTTTTTATCCCGGAAAAATGCACAGTTCCCGAGTCAACAGCGCGCGATAACCGAATACCGCGCGGGCGGAGCTGCGGGCAAAAGCTAGTCCTTCATACATAACAGCTGTTATGCAGGGCAGCTGCCCTGACCGGGAATTAAACCCGGTACCTCTAGGTTTACAACCACTAAGCTATTCACTCAAATACTTACCTAGATATAGTCAATTCTTAAATTTATCTGTTAGTTAGGTTTATTAAAATCAGTAGGTACGGTGTTACATGCCATATAAGTACCTATTTGAAAAAAAAACCTACTTAATTATAATTCCCTTATAGCCTGTTTTTTTTTTAATCTTACCCTTACCCCTCTTTATTCTCGTAGTTGGTTAACATTCGTTAGATATAAATATAACCTAAATACATAACATCTCTGGGACAGACCATTAGTTAGCCGTCGGATCGACAAATGACGTTCAAAAATAGATTTTACGCTCGTATGTTACGAATCAATTTGGTTTGACAGCGCGGCGCGCTACTAGTGCGGGGCTAGTGATGTGCTTTTGACGCCGAAACCATTTTTTAACAATTATTATATCTTCTAGCTGTTGTCCGCGACTTCGTCCGCGTATAATAAGTTTATCATTATCCTGTGAGAACTATGCAATAAAAACTAACTTATGTCCTTTCCCGAGACCCAAACTATCTGTTTATCAAATTTCATCTAAATTGCATCAGCGGTTTAGATGTGATGAAGTAACAAACAAACAATAGACTTACAAACTTTCCCATTTATAATATTAGTGGGCTTTCAGGCATCACGAATATCCTAGTAAAAACTATCTCATAATAAGTAGTAGTTGCAAAGATACAGAACAATAGCTTTTATTAAACATCACCTTCGTTAAAATATCATACCATAACTAATGAATCATGAACAAAATGATAAATAAATGCTCTCCGAGAGATATTTACTGAGCGCCCTCATGTCCTATAAAACACCGCATATAAAACATACAATTAAAAAGCTAAAAACCAGTTAACAAAAAAAAGGGCCTTTGCTCTATAAAGCTACTCAATCCCCCAAATAGTCGAAATATTAACAATGTAAAGGTTAAACAAAAAACGGCCAAGTCTTAAGCCGAAATCGGTACCGATGCCGACGGCAGAATCCAACCGCGATCGCCGATACCGAGCGAGCGACTACAAACAACTAATTTTTCAGCCACAGCCACCCATTAATATAATTATGAAAACTTTATTAACCGTCATATAAACTCATGTAACATAAAGCCGTTACGCTTGACATATTTTTGTTAAGAAATCAACTCTAATTTTAACGGACAGCGGACAGTTAAAACAGTTGTTTATACTTCAGACGAATTTATATCGAGTGGGCGGATACGCTAATAATTTTCTTGTAAAATTAGTACTAAACATTGTAGCGGTGTAACTAAGAAAACGAATTTATAAAGGCGCCGGAATGACAAAAAATAATTTTGAATTTATATTTTTTATGCTTTTATTTTTCATAGAATGGACATTTTTTTGGAACTTGGCCTATGAGCGGGCAAGGATAATTTTAATATTTGTCAAATTTTTAGAGTTCCTCTGACTATGAACTTATGCAAGGTGCAATGAGGGTTTTCTCAGAGGCGAAATATCGCTAGATGGCTTTAGTATCGTGAGATCTGTTTGACGTTTGCTTGCGATTGGCTTATTCAGTTAGATATTTAACCAATCACGAGCAAACGTCAAACGGACCTCACGATACTAACGCCATCTAGCGATTTTTCAAGTCTGGCATGTTTTTAAAAAACTGGAAGACAAAAGTGGCTCCGTCAGGAAAGTAGGAGCGAACCTTGCATTTCAAGCTCCGTGGTCGGAGACAGACACTTTTGAAGTTATAATTCATCCATCCATCCATCCCAGCCTATATACGTCCCACTGCTGGGCACAGGCCTCCTCTCAAAACAAGAGGGCTTGGGCCATAGTTCCCACGTGGGCCCAGTGCAGATTGGGAATCACACGCACCACTGAATTGCTTCGTAGGTATGTGCAGCTCGCACATGATTTTCGAAAAACTCGGAGGTACGAGCCGGGGTTTGAACCCACGACCCTCTTGAGAGGCGATAAGTCAAACCACTAGGCCACCACGGCTTCAATTTACAATTAAACAAAAAAAAAACAATAAAAGCGCGTGTCATCGCTCATTTTTTATTTCAATTCATCTTGAAAAGAAAATAGAATCAAACGTCACAGACGTACTATATCCGCATACACATCGTCCGTCAACGTCGGATGCTACCGATATACAGATGTATATCTATATGACTAATAGTTCTTGGTGACATAATGTCTCTATTAAGTCTGGCTAGCCGCTCTAAGCTAGCGTGGTTCAGTGGACCACCTCAAGCAGTAAGAGATCGCTTAACGATAAGTTTTAAGCTGCCTACTGGACGGTAGCGGGTAACAGAGCGAGAAGCGGAGCGAAGCGCGTTTTATCTAGGTATTCATTGTCCGTAGAATAAATTCTGATCTGAAGCACAGTATATATTTAAGCTAAAGCAGTATGGAAGCTACGAAGCTACGATCGAAACGAACACACTCACACAGACGAGCGCTCTACACGGCCACTAGTACCGCGAGACACCTCAGAGGCCGTGTAGAGCACGCGTCTGTGTGAGTGTGTTCGTTTCGATCGATTTGTTCGTAGCTTCTATACTGCTTTAGCTTATGTATATACTGTGTCTGAAGACTGAAAATAGTCAGATTCTTTCTAGATTTCTAAACGGATCTAATTTGTTTCACTCGGACACAAAATGAGTGAAAATCGAGAAACTTTGAGTCATTAAGGACTCCTTGTTCAATAGTATTGATAAACTATTCTATTTTTATAAGTAACTCCTTAATTCAGAATGATAAGTAAAATAACTTATCGAATAAAATTTGCAACATTCCAAAATCGTTAAGAGATTTGAGAATTTCTAAAACTTTTAACTTTGTTTAATCACAGAACAAAAATAACGAAGTAACAACTCTCTCGGCTCAAATTACACGCCGATCTGTTTCATATTTTTTAATTAATGTAAATAAACAACAACAGTTTTATTACAGAAATTCGTCTCATTTTTCAATGTCTTCGATATTGCCAACTTAGTAATTCCAACAATACGAGTAGTACTTGGAATTTTTTTTGGGAAAAAATAATGTATTACTGGTTTATTGTAAATATACCTGTGTTAACCAGGTCGTCGCTCCATCTTGTTAGAGGCCTACCGACAGCTCGTCTCCCGGTCCGCGGACGCCATTCAAGAACCTTCTGACCCCATCGGCCATCAGTCCTGCGAGCAATGTCCCGCCCACTGCCACTTCAGTTTCGCTATTCTTCGGGCTATGTCAGTAACCTTAGCCCCTGGCCTCTCCAGAGCCTATTATGATTGTTTTTTTGGAATCTTTTAGTATTTTTTATTTTAATTCCAAATTTTTACTTTTACCACCAGTTTTTTTGACCAGCGGTGGTGTAGCGGTATAGCACGCGGCACGGAATGCCGAGGACCTGGGTTCGATTCCCAGTGTTGGTCTTATTTTTCTGGTTTTTCTGTGCATCTGTTTCGGTTTGTATTTTCAATTTTGGAGAGCCTTTGTCCTGCAGTGGACGTCTTTCGGCTGACTTGATGATGATGGTTGTAGATATGGTAAAGATTTTTAAGTTTGTTTCTGCTGGAACGAAGTAGTGATATTATGACTTAACATTGCGCTGACTTTACTTTGAAATCAACATTTACCGAGAATTTTATAAATTCGGTGACCTTTTCATTGGTTGATCTAGTCTAAATAACTATTTAGTCTTCCTACAATTTTAATAAATTTTGGTGCTCATTTGATGCTTAGGTGATCAGCCATTTTTAAGTTTCGCTGTCCGTCCGTCTGTCACTAGGCTGTATCTCATGAACCATGATAGACAGTAAAATTTTCACAAATTATGTATAACTGTGGCCGCTATGACAACAAATAACTAAAAAGAGATTTTTTTTTCGTTTTTTGCTTATGTCTAATTAATCTTGTATAGACGATATGGAACCCTTCGTGAGCGAGTCCAACTCGCACTTGGCCGGCTTGTTTATAAAAAAGAAAGCTATCGATTTTTTCATTTTCAATCTAATATTTTTTCCCTTCGCTCAAGTTATTAACAGGACGTTCCATTTTTCAATCCGCTTACGATCCGCTTTTTATCTTTAGCAATTTTAGTTACTCAGTTGTTTTTTAGGGTTAATTGGAACGTAAATCGTTCCCGGACCCTGGTGCTACTCGGAACACCTGACCCTCGGTCCCCATCACGCTATTCGTAGGGTCACGCGAACATAACAACATGCGACGGACAACACATTTTTTGCACAATAAAACATAATTCGCTTCTTTGTACATGATGCGAAGAGCTTAGTGATTTTTTAGCCGCCTACGGTTGACGGGTTATGATTTTAACAGTGTTTTTATAAGTTTTTGTGAACTGATGAGGAGCGCCACCGTATACCCATTACCGGTAAACTGGTATAATAAGGGTTTTCAGAGGTGAAATATCGCTAGATGGCGTTAGTATCGTGAGGTCCGTTTGACGTTTGCTCGTGATTGGATAAGTAAAAAAAGTTTTGTGTAGTTTTGGCCCTTCCGACCGATGCAAACTTCACATAACCTAAACCTACCTACGTTACTGTGTCGATTAAAACTGGGAAAAACGCTATTGTGAAAATAAGATTCAGTAAAAAAGCATATCTATTGGAAAAAAAAATCATGAGGAAATAACGATTCTGGTAAATTTATCTAACAAGTCCGTTTTGGTTTATGAGAGTAAACATCAGAACAGCCTGTATAATTCTAAAGACTGTCAACAGCACATCATGGTATCCAGAACCGACCAATTTCTTCTTGGTAATCTCTTACCACCAGGAGACCCACTTGCTCGTTTGCCTTCCAGTCGAATAAAAAAAAGATTAGACTGGGATAAGTCTAGCCACTAATTTATCTATTAAGCGGTGACGGAGCCACTCGCATTCGTCGCGGCTCATTAGGCATCAGTGCTCACCGCAAATTGAGCGGCGACAAATGAGTGCTCATCGCTCAGAACACCCCCTGTATATAAATACGTAGACTAATTGCGATAGAAGGAAACATATTGCAAAAAGGTTTCGGTTATTTTTAAACAAAAGAAAAAGCGAGGAACTGCATAGAACTACAAACAAATAGAATCTTCTACTAATATTATAAAATATAAAAGTTTGTAGTATGTTTGGATGCTTGTTACTCAATCACGTATAAACCGCAGAACCGATTTAGATGAAATTCGGTAAACAAATAGTTTGAGTTCCCGGGAAGGACATAGGATAGATTTAATCCGGAAAATCGCATAGTTCCCGCGAGATAGCGATATACAAAAACTACGCGGATGAAGTCGCAGGCAACTGCTAGTTTTTCATATTTCTTTCTTAATTGATTAAAGGAAAAAATAATTTATTGAATCAGGCGTTACTTTGCGGAGATCCATACCAATGAACTAAAAGAATTTCCTTGCTCACCCGTGACCTTACGATAGCTAAGCTTATGCAAAATATGCGTGTTCATGCAGTTCCTCCACCTCCACACTGTAAGAACACACACCAATTACACAAACCCATCTATCACCACCACCACAACACACTGACGCGTTTCGAACTCAACCAGAGCTCATCTTTAGAGTAACACCACCGTACACCATGCTACCAGTTATTAGACTGCAAAAATATCTGACACGTTCTTCCGGCCCTAAAAATAGAGTCGTATCAGATATTTATGCACGCTTGTTGTGTCAGATATTGCTGCTGGTGACTGTACCAGTATTTCCCTCCATAATCGACGTCCAGTTTACCCTCTCCCACTGTCAGTTTGCTAGTGTTTTTTTGTGTTTTTCATAGCTTTTAGTAGAGTTAATTTAATCCTTTGAGCCATCATGGACTTTGCAATAACTCATTTTTTAAGCAGTTAATTTCAAGCTGGGAATTTTTTTTTAGTCATACTTAGTCGCGGTCGCGTTTTTAGCTTGCGTGACGTTTGTATTTTTATTATTAGTTCTGCATTCAGAACACCCTATATTGCAAAATGGCTGAAAAGTGGCAGTTTTTTTTTTTTTATGAAGAGGCGGTTGGTCTGACTATGATCAACATTGCAACATACTTAAGACATATTACGAGTGAGAGAAGCGTGAGTTAGGTGTCTTCGAATACACCTCGCTGTCAGCCAGGTCATCATCATCATCATCATCGTCATTATCAGCCTATAGCAGTCCACTGCTGGACATAGCTCCCCCAAAGAGCGCCATTGTGCTCTGTCCTCGGCTAGACGTATCCAGCTTCTACCAGCAGCCTTTCGCAGATCGTCACTCCATCTGGCCGGAGGGCGTCCTAAACTACGTTTGCCAAGACGCAGTCTCCACTCAAGAACTCGTTTACTCCAGCTGTTGTCGGTTCTTCGACAGATATGACCAGCCCAGTGTCACTTCAACTTGCTAATTCTCTGAGCTATGTCGATGACCTTAGTGTCGGATAGCCTTGTTGCGGATTCTATCCTTCAGAGAAACTCCGAGCATAGCTCGTTCCATAGCTCACTCAGCGACCTACACTGCCTAACACCTCCCCCCCCTCTGTTCCTAAATATGTGACGTAATTCATGGATGAAGCCATGGTGGCCTAGTGGTTTGACCTATCGCCTCACAACTCGCTGCTGGGCACAGGTCACCTCTCAGAACAAGAGGGCTTAGGCCATAGTTCCCACGCGGGCCCAGTGCGGATTGGGAACTTCACACGCACCATTGAATTGCTTCGCAGGTTTGTGCAGGTTTCCTCACGATGTTTTACCTTCACCGCAAAGCTCATGGTTAATTTCAAACGTAATTCCGCACTTGAATTTCGAAAAACTCAGAGGTGCGAGCCGGGGTTTGAACCCACGACCCTCTGCTTGAGAGGCGATAGGTCAAACCACTAGGCCACCACGGCTTCCATCACGACAATACTCGCAATGATATTGGTTGCGTTCTTATAGTATACGAGTAACATATTTAGTTTTTAATTTGATCACATTTCTATTGTCTTCCGTTTATTTATGTTGGCAATAAATATTTTTTTAATTTGAAGTTGAATTTAGTATAAATAAATAATTAAGTGCTTATAAAGTTTCGTGTTACTCTTACCATGAGGCACATGTTTCTCATAGATGTAAGTACCAGAGAAACCAACCATGAGGCACATGCCTCACCGGACTGTGAACCTGTTAAGAAATGGGATTCGAGTTGTTACACCACACTACTGCTACCACCTATCAGCACGTCCCTACATTTATTACCGTAATTACCTTTTTTATTGCAAACGATTAATACCTACGGCTGAATTAATCGTTCAATTTAAAATCACCGGTAGCCTACTGACTGATGGTACTATAATATGGACAGGGAAATACTTTTTTCAACAGTCATTAACGTCTAGGACATATTTCAGGCTATACAAGACAAATCACATAATTGTACGTAGGGATGTGATGTTTAGAAATAATCGAAAGTATCGATATCCTTTATCGACCTTGGTCTGTCTAGGGCCCAGTCTGAAAATTAGCGTTGGAACTCGATGTCCAGCACATGCTGAGGTCGGGACCCATTATCACACTACGCTTTTTTTTATGTTCAGTTTTTTTAGTTTATATTAAATGATATGGTAACGAATAACTCACGTCTTAAATCGAGTTTAGCTCGACATGTTTCGGGTTATTTCGAAACCTGTCTTCTAAGGAGCACGCGACTCGGCGGCTGCCGCAACACGCGCACTACGCGCCACCGCTCTGCTCGCGCGACTGTCCGACGAAACTCAGTTGTGGCGGCAGTGTCAGCAGCCGTCGAGTCGCGTGCTCCTTTGAAGAAGGGTTTCGAAATAACCCGAAACATGTCGAGCTAAACTCGATTTAAGACGTAGTTTCATGTTAAATTTTTTTATCGTTTTCTGTTTTACTTTTTTGATGGCAAAAAAGATTTTTGAATTTTAATTTGAATTTAATATCACTTGAGCTCTCGGGAGATATGTTTTATAGAATTACAGTTCAACTCATGATTATAAGTCTGGAACGGTCCGACCAGTTTCCATATTTTTAAAATATTTTTCAAGTCACGACAGTGGTGCCCCTCGCACTGCCTCACCGTTGAAAAAGACTTTCCGATTATCAAATCATGATTTCAACCGTTTAACCACCTATTTCCTCATCCATTGATTAAATTGATTTGACGGAAAAATGTGATGCCGTCGGTGTTTGTTTTGTTAGAATAGACGGAAACAGCATCACATTTATAAGTCAGTTACAATTAATCAATGTGGTGAAACAGTCCTTAAATCTCTTATTATATTTACATTGTAAATATGCTTAAAATGCCTAGTTGAATTTCATGGCAGTTTTTTTTTAACAGAGGTATTCAAACCGGTGGCAGATTTTTGTAGGTTCGAAAAGATACGGCACAAAAGCAATAATCTGCTTGACCAAGTTACCTGATAAAAAAAAGAGGGGCATTTCTTATACGAGTATAAAATAAACTATGCTCACAGCAATGGAGCAAATAATGGACTGGATAAACTAAATATTCATACAGCAAATCAATCGATAATTAGAAGTGAGAGTTTACGCAATAAATCATAAGTAACCGTTAATATTACTCAATTTAATCGATATCGATACATCGATGATTATATCCAACAGCCCTATCGAGTACATTGAAGGAAACAAACGATGCATTTGGGACTTAACACGACCGTGTCAAGGCCCAAATTAGATTGCGTTCATCACTACTGCTTTCGTTTTATAAGGCAACGGCCGCGACATTGGCACTATATTTCATGCGCCTACGCCATTTAGTTGACATTTTTAAATTCAGAAGCCGCTTTTTAAAATAAGAACTAATTGTTTTCTTTCTCGTACTTTTATTGAGTAGCAATTTTTGCGTTAGCGTGTACAACAAAGCTAGAAAATTTCTATTGTTTTTTTTTCAAATAACCGGGTTATTATTATTTTGTTTTCTGTCATTTCGTCAAGTCGTTACTATTTTTATTGAAATATATTTTAGACTAAATAGTTAAACTTAATCGTCCTGCAGATTAAGAGGCAGATTGTTGTGATCCTATTGTTACACTTTTCACTCCAATGCAGAACACTAAAAACAAATTATGAACATGTGTGTATGAGTATGGAGGTCTTCGAAAAGGGTATAAAAAGGTTTATGCAGGGTCGTCAACGCGCGAGTGATACTTCGGGTGTTGCAAGCGTTCCTAGGCGGCAGTAACCGCTTAACATCAGGCGGACCCCATGCCTGTTTGCCACCGACGTGGTATAAAAAAAATGAAGTTTTGCAAATAAATAAATTTCATTTCATTTCATTAAAATTCACCGATTGCATACAAATTGCTTACCAATAGGTAGAGTCACAATGAGACCTTGGCATCTACATCGCTAATCTCATTCTCAAACCGACAAGGTTCTAGCCCAAACATCCCTTTACCAGCAAAACACATTGTCACCAATAAAACCACACCCCGGCTATTTTCAAAACGTTTTCATGCTCTAATTTAGAACTGAACTACAATTAGTACCGGTTGGTCACACCTCAGCATTCGTCCTGATATAATTTAACAATGTAAGTACCGGGTCTACACCAACCTAAGGGGTTACGCATTACGGTCGCCTTTACAGCACCACTGGTACAATCAGATGCTCTAGTAATTAACCGGCGTGGCTCTTGCCGGTCGGTTGGTGTGGTAATTTCCGTGCGCTCAAACGTAGTCATTTGTCATTTGACGCGGCCGACGGGGGCACCTAATTTATCCAACTTATTTATTTTCAAAGTTATTTATTTAAGGAAAAGTCACAATTAATCACATATGAGGTGATTTTATTTACGCGTTGCGGCCTTTGATGTCGTTAAGGGGGGATTCGGGCTAATTAACGAGGTGGGGAGCGGGGAGTTCGTGGAGGGTTCGCAAGTCGACTTTGAATTTTAACTTAATAATTTTGAACATGAAACTACCGTGAGACTTACTCATATTAAATGATTATTGTAACGGATAACACACGTCTTAAATCGAGTTTAGCTCGACCTCTTTCGGGCTATTTCGTAGCCCTTCTTCAAAGGAGCACGCAACTCGGCGTCTGCCGCAACACGCGCACTACGCGCCACCGCTCTACTCGCGCGACTGTCCGACGAAACTAACACAGGCGCACAACTACCCTCATTTTTATCATCATTTATATTGTCACTGTCTAATGTAGGGTAGCACACAACAGTATAAATATATCCCATCTTAGGCCTCTAGGTTGGCAACGCATCTGCAATACCCCTGGTGTTGCAGATGTTTATGGGCGGTGGTGATATCTTACCATAACGAGACCCACTTGTTCGTTTGCCATCCAGTCGAATAAAAAATAAATAAAAAAACATAGCAATTGAGTCAATGTTCTGTTATCCAACAAAGCGGTATAATTAAAGTAAAAATAAGTTGAGTTTGAAGTAAAATTTTTAGTTGTCTAATAGCGGTGACAGAACCTGACAAAGAAGTTATCACAGGTCCCGAGTTCAATTCTCACTTGGAGCTAATAAAAATATATCATACTAAGTAATTAAAACATTATCTGTCGCCTAGTTAGTAAATAATGCCTTTATAGTACAAGCGTTGCTTGGTTTGGAGCTAAGTCAATTATGGCCATTTCTCCCCTAATATTTATGTATTAGGCACTTAATTAATCCTTCAAAAATCTTAACAAAATTTGGACATAATTACGTCCAAGTACGACTAAAGCTCGCTGTCTCACTCCCCCATTAGAGTCGACACAATTTTCACTAGCATCAATGACTATAAATAACCCTCAAACTGCTCGGATTCCCGCGCCTTTATTCTCAGCTACGCAGGGCTCAGAATAGCTTGGCAAAGCAATTAGTCTACGGGAAGCTTGACACTTAACTTTATTTAGTAGTGAGTGAAAAGGGCCTTGGGGCGGGATAAATTATGATTTGATTTGTCATGGACTGAAAAAAAGTTTCTGTCAACGTTGTAAAGATGGCGCCACAATAGCGCAGTTGAGCGTTTGAGTTAAATTTATTTTGATACTGTAAGCTTGATCAATGAAATTCCTGGCCTAATCCGGGATCTTTAGCGGTCTGATAACAGAATGAAACCTAATATAAAAAACTAGTTTTCGCCCGTGTCTCTGCCCGCGTGGTATATTTTTCCGGGATAAAAAGTAGCCTGTGTCGCTTTCTGGCCTATAAACTATCCCTATGCCAAAAATGACGACGATCCGTCGCTCCGTTATGGCGTGAAAGACGGAAAAACACACAACCACACACTTTCGCTTTTTTAATATTAATATGGATAAATTTCATTCTATTATCAGACGGGTGGAGATCTTTTCAAGTTCGTATCTTCAACTGTTATATCCGAAATATTATAATTCCGGAATTAAAAATTTAAGGTCGTACAGAATAGTTTACACGAACGGAGCCGCCGGTGAATTCTAGTATCTATCTTAAAGGTCTACCAGCCGTTTGTGTATAAATACCCTTAAAACAACACGACACGAAGGTACTTCATTATCATTTGAAGGTCCACTTATGCACCAATAAAACTAGATACCGTGAATAAGTAACGTAAACCGGGCTTAAAACTAAAATTATTGTTTACAACGACATTCTTAGACTTAATTATGATTTTTTTTACGGCATTACCAATCTAACCTATACAATGCAAGCAAAAGTTAGAGTAACTGAGATGACAGTTTTATCTGCTGAAAACCGGTAAAATTTAAAGAGATTACTTTAATTGAAGTTCCCCGAAAATAAATATAAACTTAGACATAAAACAACCCTTAAATATAATTTACGTTGAACGTGATATCAGTATAAATGACACTTTGATAAATTTTAAATAAAAAAAAATATATTTGTCTTAGAAGCACTGGCCAGACAGAAGTTGATAGAACCGACCAAAACGCAAGAAAATGTGAATTCGCAAATTAAAAATAAAATAGTCTGTTCTATGTTTAAAAATGGAGCCGCTTTTCGTTTTTAAAACAAAACCTATGAGGAACAGCGGTAGACGAACAAAGCACATACTGCGGTTGGAATGCAAAATCCAAGATGGCTGCTGCCTTTTTGCTGTAAAAATCGCGATCAATACAGGGAGAGCCTTAGGCCTTTTATAATTGGTTGAGATTTATTCGGTTAGCATCGGAAGCTTTCGGGAGGGCTCGGAATTTAAGGAAACAAAGTTAGCTGTGCTGGTAGCCGTGGCGCTGTTCGTGATTCAAATACTGGATCCAGTATGAAACCGCGTTGTTTTCAGTTTTCGCGAACGTCTGCTTTAAGTTTGTGATTATATATGCGATACATTATGGAACGCACGAAGGGTCCTCTGTCGCGATTGTGCGCCTGTCCGTCGTCGTGTATAATATATAGATACGTAAGATCTCTTCGAGTAGGTAAGAGTAGGATTTTGCAGAATTGCTATTTTATATAAAACAAATTTAATACCGGTGACTCAAGATAATGCCAGCAGTAGTTTCTGAAGTATTTTTTGTTTTTTGCAATCCTGTCCATACTACTGGTGTCTGCGAAAGCACAAGTTGGTGCTAGAGTCTAGCTAATGAAATGAAAGATGAACCTGCAAAAACGCGGCAAATTCAAAAAATTTGCACATGGTATATCAGAGAATAAATAATAGTACAAGTACAGAAGATTCTCTGCCGTACAAAAGTGATGTTTAGGCATAAGAATTGTGCCTAATTGCCTATTTTATGCATCTCTGTCTATAGCATGCCTATTGGAAAATAAGTGATTATTTTAAACGATTCGTTGAACATAAAAAGGTAACTTAAACCGAATATTTTTGAGAAAAAGTGAATCTTAAGAACCACAATTATATTAGCCAGTTCTGAAAGGGATATTAGGATCAAAATATTTTTCCATGCCTACTAACCTACAAGTTCGGTCACCGCATCTAAACGCTCTTTTTTTCTGTTTGAACAAGGCTTCCCTCTCTGCTTGTTTTCAATTGAATTTGCTTATTATGCTGAAAATAATCTGTCACACACCACTTTTGATTGTTTTAGCCATGTTTCAGCAGTAAACTTCCAAAAAAACTCTATTTTAACACGCGATGGTGCTAAACTCAACAAGTCACCGAATAGATAATAGTACGAGCTAAGTTTCTGTTTATTATTCTTTGGCCTATTTGCCCATGATATTAAAATAATGTTGCCACTCAAAAATAGCTGAGTTCAGTTTTCATTAGCCAAACTCTAGTACCTATCGTGAGGACTGTATGATAACCTCGAAATTTGTGTCACATTTGTGATTAGTTGATTAACTAAATAAGCCAATACAAGACTGTAACGTCAAACACCTCTCGACATTAACGCCATCCAGCGACATTTTAACTTCCAAGAAACTCTCATTGCTCTATGCAATCTCTCTAATATTCCATGTGTTTGTGGGTATCTGTGGTCATTTATTACCAAGTTAGCCAAATTAGAAGATTAATAAAAATATCACGCGAGGTAAATTACCTTATTTGGGACCTTCAATTTCATTTGTTTATTTTTTTTTAAATACTTTTTTTTTCTATAATTTCTTTGTGAATTCTCTGCCAGGAATTCCCAGCTACCAAGCATCAGCTGTTACCACATTGCCACATCTGTGTACCATTACCAAGTCTAATGGATTGGCCACACGTCGGCCTGCCTGTTCCCGCTAATTGTTTGGTAACCAGCACTTAAAAGTAAAGCCCGCCAAAGGACTAGGGTTTGTTTCGTCAATTACCATCTTTAGAGTTTATTGTTCGTCGGGATCGATTTTACAGTTGTTTTTGGGTGGAAAGGTGACGTCTTGTTTGTTGTAGGCTTTGATTTGATTCTGGTTAGGCCCTGTTTGCATTATTCCAGCAAAATAAGTAGATGCCAGCATACTGCGTGTCTTGATCAGATGTCTTGTGACTTACTGGCGGGACATTATTCGAGAGTTTGGCGCCTAATTTTCCTAGTCACATTTTTTACGAATTGACTGTAGATTTTGATATCGTTTTCGATTATTTGTTAGAGTACTTGTGTTTCTACCAAATAACTAGAAAACTTTTACAGAAAAGTGTCCAGAAAAATGATGAAGAAATGATGGTTGAAAAGCTCGAATAATGATTTAATTGAAATAATCTAAACATGTGTTGCCAGTGATGACGGATCTGAGACGTGGGCGCTAACGATGGGCCTCATGAAGAAGCTCAAAGTCACTCAGAGGGCTATGGAGAAGGCTATGCTCGGGTTTTTCTGCGGGACAGAATCAGAAATGGTGACATCCGCAGTAGAAATAAAGTTACCGTAATAGCGCGAAGAATTGCGAAACTGAAGTGGCAGTGAGCATTAGTAACTTAATGCAACTACCTCTTTAGTTTTCTACTGAGACAAAAAACAAAGTGCATTTTGTCCGAACTCGTTGATAAAAAAAATATCAAAATGCACTTAGTGCCTCGATGCGAGTCGTTCCGTTTCGCCGCACCACTGCCTTGTCGTCTGACCCGGCAAAAGAGAGACAGCATGCTACAATCACGGTAATTTATACTACACCAGTTCGCATTGCGTTTAAAAATTACAGATACCTTCAAGATACCGGCCGTACATTTATTTCGCATTAGCTACCAACAGTTTGAAAAATAAACGTAAAAGCTTTGCATAATATTTTGTTTATCTCGTGAATGGAACATTTCGAATCAAGGTTGAAATGTTATGAATGCTAATACAGGTGTTTACCACCGCACAGTGAAGGAACTTATGCGATATGCACTCGAATTCGAAATAAACGGGTTCAAGAATATAGCCATCTTGCAGGAAAAAACTGATTTTAGTTAGAGAGTTTACATTTACACTAAGCTACGTTCAACAGAAAATCGAGAATTGAGAAGTTTCCTGAGTAAAAATATCTAATCAGAAATTATTACAGGCATTTTTTTGACATTCAAACAAAAAATTACAGAAATGAATGTTAAATTTTGGGGGATGAGGGCCCGTGATGTCACACCATGTTGAACTGTCGCACGGCGTGATGTCACGCACACGCACATACTTTAACTGTCAATGTAATCATAATTTTGTATTAAATTATCAAAAAAATACGTGACCAGTACTTTCTAGTAATAAAACTGACGTACAGTCCGTGAGATCTTAAAAAACCTTCGGATTTTAGAAGCATGCTTCGGGTATTGACGATGACACGCGATCCTGATATGCGGTTCTGTTCTGTTATCAACTTGCAAAACTTTTCAAAGTTACCGTAAAAAGTTATGTAAAGAATAACCATCAGTACAAAATGAACCTTACTATAATAATATTACGCTTCTTTATATTTTTCTTATTTTAATACAATATGACTTTTTGTCATGATACAAATAAAACAAAATCAGCATTTTCGAATTCTTCCATCGTCAATTTAAATTGAGAACACCCCGCCTCAACACAGTACTTTTGTTTGGAATTATATAGAGCTGTTGTTATACTGTATCTACTTCTCTTGGGTACGTCAAATGAATTTTTTTGGTCTGCTTTCGTTTTATATTTTTTTTAATGCACTTTTCGAAATTCCCGTTGCTTCTATAACACATTCTAGTACCTTATTAAAACATTTACGACCACTTTTTTCTTAAAAAATTCAACTTATATACAGAATATTTATGAATATATTGTAATCAATTTCCAGTGATTGGCTATTTACAGACATACCCTGCTTAAGTTGACTCGCCATGGAAATCGGTCTCCGAAAAATAACAAACTACCTAAATAAATATATGCAATTTGTGGTTTTAATTGCTCTATATACATCAATGAAAACACAACGAGTGCACTCTACGCGTGATGGATTGCTACTGAGTCAAAAAGACAATTGTCATTTTTACTAACGAATTCTTCCGATTTCCCCCGAAACCCGAAGGGTTTTCTAAAAGCTCACGGATTGTACTCAGATTTTCTAGAACACTACCCCATTACAATTGATCCTAATGTCATACTGGACGGTAGGAAAATTAAATGTGGATTTAGTCGATAAATCAAGCTTAAGATTAACATTTCCCTACATTCTAGCACTGTTCAACTGAGCTTAACAATAAATCTAGATTTATATTTCCAACTAGAGGGCGTTAATAAAATGAAGGCGAATACAAACCGTCGAATCCTCGTCTTGACACCAAAACCTAAAATAGTTTAATAGTTAAAAGAAGTGTTAGATTTCTTTAAATAATACATACATTCTAAACGTATATTACCTGAAATATCAAACATTATTAACATTAAGTATTTATGAAGGCGTTTATTTATGACTTTTCGTCGATGATACAGCAATACCGCGTAACTCTGGAGGCAAATTTTACAGAAAAGTGTTATAAATTAAATATCTTTGTTATTGAATATAATACCAGCTTCGAAAGCTTAAATTTGCTTACTTTTGTTGGTTACGCGACATTAGCCAATATTGGTTTTCCAGAATTGCAATATCATCGACGTTTTAGATATAAAAACTTGCATCTTTAATACCTAATAGATATCATTGTGATTTAATACTTATTATGAGGACAAAATGAAACAAACGGGTATTATACATACTTAACAACAGTAATAATATCGTCAAAAAACTAAGAGGAAGTACGATAAAAAATGAAATAACCGTGTATTTTTTGCGTGAACCAATTCGAAGAAAAAAAAATTGTCGGCCGAATCTAAAGTAGCATTGAAACGACGTAATAATCGTATTTCTTCCAAGAAATGAGACGGGAAACGATAAATAGAGCAAGTTAGTTTAATGTAACAAGAGTGAAATTATTATTTGAACAGAGCTCATATTTGACCGTCTATAATTTTATCGAGATTTGTGCCTTAGAATGGACTTAACTGGCATTAGAGAGATTGGGAATTGAACCAAGATACCTGTAAAAATCTTACAATAGTCACCTGAGAGAGAATCAAAAAGATCAGGCCCTTACGCCCAATGAGAATGGTCAGGTAGAAAGGTACAATCAGACTATAAAGAGTACCATAACTGTTGTATTCGACTTTGTTTATTGAAGTGACAAACGTACATCAGATAGAATACAATGTATAGTAAAGAAAAATAAGTTTGAATATTTTGATTAGCCAGTTGTACAACATACTCCCCCGTAATCAAAACAATATTACAAACATAAACCTATTCCTTTTATACAATTCTGATGCTTGATACGAGCCAATGGCTTAGTTAGTACATCAGCCCACATCTCTAAAGTATTAATATATACGACATTAATAATATTATTTGATAATAAATCTCGTATATAATGAAATCTAGTGTCTATGTGCTTGGTTCTGTTGTGGTGAACTGGATTCAATGCCAACTTCTGGGCAGACTGTGAATCATTATAAATAGTAATAACATTCGACATACCAGTAAGTTCACACATCAATCGCCTGAGAAATTCAGCTTCTCTACCCGCACTAGACAAACTCATATACTCCGCTTCGCTGGACAACAAGGCAATGGTGGTTTGCTTCTTACTTTCCCATGAAATGGCTCCCCCGGCCATAGAGAAATAGAATCCGGTGTATGAACGACGATCCATAGGACAATTGGCCCAATCTGCATCCGCATAGCCAGTTAGACATCCACCGCCTTTCCTGTAAGTAATGCCCAATTCGATAGTGCCTTTCAAATATTGTAATACACGTTTTGCCGCCTTCCAATGACTTTTATCATATTTAGTATTGAATTGACTTAAATATGATGTAGCAAAAGCAATGTCTGGACGAGTATTAACGGCCAGAAAATTGAGTGAGCCTATCAATTGCTGATACGGATAGGATAATGAAGAATCACTTACATTACTCTTCTCACTCGGCAAAAACTTTTTAGTTTCCAATGGCGTAGGCACGCTCTTACATTCCACCATGTGATATTTTTGTAACAAATCACGAATGTAACTTTCTTGAGATATTTTAATCTCATTAGGCTTGCAATGTATATTTAAACCTAAGTAATAACTGAGTTCGCCAATCACTTTTAGACTAAAATAATTCCGCAAGTCAGATATGACAGTATTTAGCGTTTTATTTTCTTTGTATAAAATGACAATGTCATCGACATGGAAAGCGAGTATTATTAACTCGTTACCAAACTTTTTAGTATAAATACATGCTTCCGAAGGAGTTTGCTTAAAACCTATACATTGTAAAATTTCGGTCAACTTTTTATACCATGCTCGTGAAGCTTGTTTGAGTCCATAAAGCGATCGTTTTAGTAAACATACTTTATCTTCTTGACCAGGTTTTAAAAATCCTTCCGGCTGACTCATGTACACTTCTTCCTCTAAAAATCCATTTAAAAATGCCGTATCAACGTCTAAATGATGCATTTTCATTCCCTCTTCCGCAGCCAACGCGAACAACATGCGTAAAGAAGAGTTTCGGACGACTGGAGAGAAAGTTTCCAAGTAGTCAATACCATAAACTTGGTTAAATCCTTTCGCGACAAGTCTAGCTTTATATTTAATTACGTCACCATGCGCATTTTTCTTCAGCTTGTAGATCCATTTGCAAGGTATCACCTTCTTATCTGGTCTATCAACGAGAACCCAAGTTTGTTTCTCAAGCAGTGACTGATATTCATCTTGCATAGCTTGATACCATTTATCACTATCCTCTGCGTTCACAGCCTGTGTATAAGTTGTAGGTTCATCCATCAGCTGAGGGGATGAAGTTTGCATGCATACACAATTGGCAGCAGAATTAGGTTTTCTAGGTCTCAAATTGTACCTTGGTTCTACAAAATCAGTATCAGATTCAGTTTCTTCTGATGAAGATGCAATAACAGGTTGAACTGACACATTTGGAGTAGCAGTGTTATGCCATTGCTCCACGTCATCTTCTGATACATGTACAATATCAGGTTGAATCTGTTCATCTTCGATGACAGCGCTTGTGACAGGTGTTCGACTATCTGAACTATTAGACGAGTTCACTTGGGAACTTAGCAATAAAGGTACAACTGCTGATTCAGTTAAATCAATATCAGACTTACACGTTGTCTTTATTTTCAAATCTTGAAAATCACATTCAAAGAAAGTAATATCTCTGCTTTTCACAAGTCTTCTGGGATATCTAATATCTCTGAAATAATAACTTCTTGGATCTTCTGAATATCCAACGAAAATATGCTCGGATGCTTTCATGTCCAGTTTCTTTCGATTACACTCAGGGACATGGATGAATGCTCTGCACCCGAAAACACGCAGATGAGAAAGATTTGGTATTTTAGCATACCATTTCTCGTAGGCCGTCTTTCCATTGAGAGCTCGGTGAGGAGACCTATTTTTAAGATAAACAGCCGTTTCTGCAGCATCTTGCCAATAAGCCGGAGAAAGGGAACTGTCAGACAGCATTGACCTTACTTTCTCCATAATTGAGCGATTTGTTCTTTCTGCAATAGAATTTTGCTGAGGACTGTATGGAACTGTTGTTTGGTGTTGAATTCCTTCATTTTGTAAATACCTCGAAAATTCAGCATTAACATATTCTTTTCCATTATCGCTCTTCAATATTTTAATCTTCGCTCCTGTTTCCCGCTCTACTTTGGATTGGAAAATATGAAACTTGTTCTTTACTTCCGCTTTTGAAGGAATAAAGAATACAAAAGTCATACGAGAAAAATCATCTATAAAAAATAAAATATACTTATTGCCTTGAAATGAAGTTTCAGGCAAGGGTCCACAAATATCTGAATGAATAAGTTCCAGAACAGAAGTTGATCTTTTATGTGAAACTTTCCTAAAGGGTTTCCTATTCTGCTTACCTTCAATGCAGGGGATACATGGTTCCTTATCGACTGCTGTGTAGTCCACGCCCACTGCGTGTCCCTTCCTCAGTTGATCCATTCCGATGCGACATAAATGACCTAGTCGTCTATGCCAGAGCTTGAAGCTGGAAACATCAGAGTGAGTCTCAAAAGCGGATAATTGAGTCGTTGGTTTGACCGTACAGTCTAAAGAATACAGTCCACCACATACAGAACCATGTAAAATTACATCACCTGTACAAATAAAATCATCAGAATCATAAAAATTACAACCTGTTCTATCAAAAACTACGCTAAAACCTTTATCTACTGCCTTCTTCACTGAGATAAGATTAGAATTCAAGTTCGGTACATGAACAACATCAGTAATCTTCTTTATATCAGTATTCTGACCGCAAGTGGTGATAGAAATATCTCCAATGCCTTTACTGGGCAATACATCTCCATTTGCAATGGTTACAGTCCCAACAGACGAACTTCTAACATTATTCATCCAATCAGCTCGTGAAGTCATGTGTGCTGAAGCTCCAGAATCAATAAACCATTTATCACGCTCTAATTTGTCATTGACATTCAGTGCACATAGAGAATTTTTGTGATTTACGGGTTTCTTCTTCTTGTCCTTTTTATGGGGACAATCTGGACGCTTATGTCCTGGCTCCATGCAATCGTAACACACAATAGGTTTCTTCGATTTGGATGTAGAAGGTTTGTTCTGGTTAATTCGCGTACGAAGAGCAGTATCTGGGTTATCTATAGCTGGTTTATTCAGTTCATTCAATAATTTGGTCTTAATTAAATCCACTGTAATGTCTATGTTGGAATTTTCCAAAGCCATTACTAAAGGTGCATATTGAGGACTTAAACCTCCAAGAAGAATTGCAGCTATTGAAGCATCTTCCATAATTTTGCCAATATCGGCTAAATCTTGCACAGTTGACATGACAGCATTTATGTACGTTTCTATATTGGAATCAAAATCATCAAGGCAGTACCTGTACAATTTCCGTTCGAGGCTTATACGTCGCCCTAAACCTTTGTCCTCGTAACTGGATGAAAGAGCATCCCAAGCTTCCTTGGCTGTTTTGCATGACCTTACATGAGTTATTGCCATACCATCTAAAGTGAGACATATTTTCGATAACGCCTTCTGATCGTTACGTGATTTCATCTCAGTAGAAATTTTGCTATCATCAGAATATCCAATGATCGTCTCCCATAACTCTTCATGCATAAGGTACATACGCATTTTGAATTTCCATACGGAGTAACCTTCTCTGTTTATGAGTGGTTTTATGCCAGAAATCGAATTATTTGCCATATTTACACGCACAGCTGTTTAATGTCACAATAAAAATAGTATGAAAATATCTTCGTGAACTATTGAAAATTTTTCACAGATTTTCATAATTTATACACGCACATACTGGAAAAAAAAGTAGATTCACTTTTTAATAAAGAATATATAGTTTTTATAAGTAATACTCAGTTAAATATAGAGTTTCGTGCTGATAACGAATGTTGTATTCGACTTTGTTTATTGAAGTGACAAACGTACATCAGATAGAATACAATGTATAGTAAAGAAAAATAAGTTTGAATATTTTGATTAGCCAGTTGTACAACAATAACAATACCTATCAAATTTTAGGCGCTAACTGCGGATAATGGTCTAGTCCTAACACGAACTGACGATCGGCGGAACTGTGGCTTGTGAGTCAGCATTTTAGGGAGGGAGGGAGAGAACGTAGCACTGCCCAGCACCACATGTACAGACGGTGGAGTTTCCCCACTGCCAACTGATTGTTAAGAGCCAGAGTTAGCAGAAGCAGATCTACATGAGAAAGAATTAATGAAGGTTTTAGAGTTGTCTAATTATACCTTGTATATATAAACCCCGTTTGTTTCACTTAGCTATCAAAAACTTTATAATTACCTGCAACACTCTCTTCGGCAGCCCGGTTTTCTGGCTGAGCTGCTTTAGATCCTTCGCGTCAGGGTTGTGGTTGATGGCGAAGTAAGACTTCATGGTCCTGAGCTGGTGATGCTTGAAGCTAGTCCGCATCCGCTTCGTGCGCGACGAGGAGCCCAGGCTCCCGCCGCCTCGGAACCCCATCTCCAAGTATTCAGGGTTCAGATCTGGGTCGGACAAATATTAGGCGATGCAAAAACGATAAGTGAATGGGAATAGAACGCGCTTGGGCATAGATTAAGACTCCTTTTGCGTCAACGAGGGGTAGCCTGAGTGGTAGTAGGCGGGCTAAAGAGCTTAAGCCCACAAAAGCAGAAGTTATATCGTGACATACCGTTCTTTTTAAGTGTTTACCCTTCTTTCCGAACAAATCCTGGATCGGCCACTGGCAAGTGACATACGTGTCTAGTTCACGAGCATCCAAATTTTGATAATACCTACTATAGAATATAATGAAGCATTCAATTAACACAAACGTAAAGTTGTTTATTTCACCGGGTAACCCAAGTTGACGCAAATGGGTCTGAGACAATGACATCTAGCTCCAACTGAAAAGTAATTCCCATCTTTAAGAAGTTGGTGCTAGTTGCCATTCATCATCGCAATCAGTAAAGGCGATGGAAACTCAGAAACTGTACTGCTCATTGAACACCAAATTTACGCACCAGCTAGGTTACATATAATTTCAAAGTACCTGGGCGACCGAGCTTTGCTCGGGCTGAAAATCAGTAACAAGCGTTTTCCCAGAGATAAGACCAAGCTAACCCGAAATTTCATCGAAATGGTTGGAGCAGTTTCAGTGATCCCCGAAATATATATATTTATATATATACAATAATTGCTCTTTTGTAGCTATTCGATGTACATATATAATATAAATATAGATGGTGTAAGGAACAAGATGTTTAACGGTATTTGTACCAATTGAATTTTTTTTGAACGAACTGTTACATTTAACCTCAGGGTGGCTTTTACGGAGATCAAAGGATAATTATTTTTTCTTAGCGTGCCATTGAGTAGTGAGAAAACGCGTGTTTATTAACATTTTTAGGGTTCCGTAGTCAACTAGGCACCCTCACAGTTTCGCCCTGTCAGTCCGACTGTCTGTCTGACTATCCGCGGTTAAGCTGACATACAGTTAATATTAGAAAGCTGTAATTTGGCATAAATACCAAATTTTGGGATACCTCCCATGGACGTAAAGTGGGGGGTGATTTTTTTTTTCTCGACTAACTCTTATATTATGATAGTTGGATAGATCTTTTAAAATGATTGAGGGGTTGCCGAGACGATTTCGATTTGGTGATCTGTTTGTGAAATATTCAACTTTAAAGTGCAAATTTTCATTAAAACTGAGCCTTTTATCTATTGTTTACCTCCGTCCAAAATGAGCTAATTTTTTTTAATGCCGTGACATTACTCAACAGTAAACCTTACTGCTATCGATTTCATACGTTTAATATAGGAGAGAGAGAGATGCAGCACAAGTCATCACAACACTCCCCAGATCAACCTCACTCAACAAAATGTATGAAAATTATTGATAATAATAATAAATATCACGGGACAATTCACACCTATTGACCTAGTCCCAAAGTAAGCTTAGCAAAGCTTGTGTTATGGGAACCAAGCAACGGATAAATATAATTATATAGATAGATAAATACTTAAATACATATTAAACACCCAAGACCCGAGAACAAACATTCGTATTTTTCATACAAATATCTGCCCTGACACGGGAATCGAACCCGGGACCTCAAGCTTCGTAGTCAGGTTCTCTAACCACTAGGCCATCTGGTCGTCTTAAACCGTTCTGATTCAGACACATAATAATAAAAAGGCAACACGTCAGATAAAAATATAAAACTGACTTGACACCTAAAAGGCAAACGCTAATGCAAATGGCCTATAGTTATTTATAGAATTAATAAAATAGTATCATAGTATTTTTTGTCAAGAAGAAAAGCATGTTTTGACGACTTTTGAAAAGACGTTATACCTATTACTTTCGTTTTTAATCTAAGAGAAGTAATTTAAGAACGAACAAAAGTAGACGGCAGGTATCTCGTACCTGAAAGACCTAGTTTTGTCGCAGAAACTTTGAGTATTTATAGATAAATATTCAAAATGCAGAAACTCTTGCTAGTCGTTTTGGTTAAATGCTATAGGTACTTACTTCGTTTTTTTTAGCATTAGAAAGAAGGCAAGCGATCATGTGAAAGGTCGTGTCTTTTTATTGAAAAACACTTTTGAAAAAATAAGTCACAGCAAATATGCAACAATTAGTAAGGCCATATGATCATTTACATTATTTTGGTTTTTTATGTAATAATTACGATTTTATTTAAAAAAACGTTTTTCATGAAAAGTTTCATTGTTAAGATTGTTTACCTTATTTTTAATGTTAAAAAAACGAAGTATAGTCTGATAGCAAAATAAATTACAACCTGACAGGTTTTATTGCACATCGGTGTCATAAAAAGCGACACGTTTAAAAGCTTTTCATTAAACAACACGGCCTAGTTAGATTAACTGTCATTTGTCAAATACCCTAGTGTCAAGTCAATATGTCAAAAGTAAGAGTGCGTCCACATTTGTATCTTTTAACGTAGTTATTGTATCCGTCGTGTATCACTGACGTGTATCACGAGCGTTAGTTCGGACGCAAAAAGATACAAGATCGTGCAACTCTCTCTATGTGATCTAAATTGCCGATCGAAAATAAAAAATCTCGCTTGCATTATAGTGTATCATGGTACGAGTACTTATGACATATTTAAGTGCATCATATTTTATTTATTATAATACACTGAAAGATACAAACGTGGACTCACTCAAGGAGTTGTTTTTACATTTTTTATAAGTACCTAATTACTGATGTAGGAACCATTTTATGTCCTTTAAAGTTTTTTAATACCTGTCATACTTACATCGTGAAGTTAAAGCCCAGAAGCATATTTCTTTAGCTGAAACCTCTAATGTTTAAACAAAACCGGGTCTTTAAAAAATTAATGCCCGCACCGTAGCTGTGAATAGTCTAATTTAAAATTCAGATTTTAACCAAAATGCTTATTAAACAATTAATTTATAACCACATAAAACAATACGTTTAAATTAAAATTTACCGAGGTCGTTAAGAGCGAGTGCAAAATGCATATAATTTTAATTAGATATGACACAAAATCACATAATTATACAATTTATTTATCAACGCATACCAAATTCAGTCGCTAGGCAAGTTCGCAAGCAAGAAAACAATGTTTTTCAATTTAAGAAGCTTAACTTTGAGCATGTAGTTAGGTGAAGTCAAAATTATGCCTATAGTTTGTGCGTTTTAAATCTGGATAAAAGTTCATCGACCCCACTACGCGCACATGTTCGCAAGCGCCTTGTGGCAGGGGCGCGCAACCCGGCGCGCCTGTCGCATTTGTTCGTTTTCATTTCATTCCGTGTTCGGCAAATGCGATCGCAAATTGCTAAAATATTCCTGTCTCTTCTCTTCTCTTTTGCAATTTGATGAATCCCCAGTAGCAATCCTGCGTTGTGATTATTACTTAAATATTATGTCTGATTTCCATAATACATTGATTTTAGTTGTGTATAATCCACTAAAAGAATACAACACTATTGGTCCCCCGCCACGTCTGACTATCTGTCTGCCCGTGGGTTCACAATAATTTCAAAAACTACTGAATGGATCTTCATGCGGTTTTCATATAGGTAGGTATCGAATCGACAGAGTGGTTATCGAGGAAGTAGTTTTGCCGTCTGAAGGGCCTCAAGCTTCGAGTAATTTCTATTATTTTTCACCTGACAAAAATCTCTCCACTTAGGCCAGGTGCAGTGAACAAAAGGCCTCACAATAAATATCTAGCCCACATCAAAAGGTTTTGCGCCGCCACTACGTTTACTTGAACACCTGTGAATGATACAAATACAAAGGCATCTCGAATGCCATTGTTCTATTATCGTAGGTAATTTGATGCTCATGGAGATAGAGTCGATGGTCAATTGAACTTTCAGGTTGGTCGTAACGTCTTTTTTTGCAGCTTTAGTAATAAAGCTACTGTTACTTTATGTGTAACCAGTACCTATGTAAAACGAGCTTGCTTAGCTCACAATCAACCTTCGTGTGAATTGTCCACATTTTTTTAATGGTCTTACTTATAAAACAACCGTATAGATATTGTTTAAGAATTTTCTAAAATGGTTTTACCGTATTAAATTAAATTATAAAAGAGATAGCAGGGGCTTTAAAGTTAGATATTCCTTATATTTTTATAAGTTTAACAATTACCCAATCTTCATAATTTTGTGGGTGATTATAGTCGAATTATTTCTTTACCAGGTCCATCTTCAACAGATCCACTTCAGCAGAGAGATATCTGTACACTTATAATAAAAACAGCTGTACGCTATCAGCTATGATACAATTAAAACAGCGCAAAAACGTAACTAAAAACACACTCATTCAAAAAAATCAATCATTAAAAAAGTAACGTAAAAATGTTTGTCACGTCTGCAAGATCATGCGCTCACCCCGCCTTCTACCACGATACGCAAGGCGAGGCGTATTTGCGATAATTGTCTTAGATTTTGTATCGTATCGTTCGGGGAAATGGTGTACATTGGTAGGCAGGTGTCAATGCACTTTTATCCAGATTTAAAACGCACAAACTATAGTAAATATTATGACTTGTAAATATTATAACTTAATTTAGTACAGCCATGGTCTGCACAGTGCAAATGTATCTACCTTGTGATGTCGATTAGACAAGATAGGTACATTTTGTACAGAATTATCATGCTGATTTTGTAGTTTACTACATATTCAAAGTTGTTACTTAATTTTAATATACCTAAATTATATATAACTACGATGACACTTAAGTAAATTCAAACGGTAATTTATTTAAATTTTTATTCGAACGTTGACACCTTACGGCATTTTGTTTACTTATCAAGCTATCAGGCTTGGGACGGTAAAATGTATTTTACTTAAAATTCAAAAAGACGCCAGCACAAGCCGTAACATTAAGAAGCCTCATGTAAAATCAAATATCCAACGTTATAATATAATCACTGATCAAAAGTGAGTGTAAAAAAATGTTAAAACATTTTTTATTTAGTACCTACACCAACGTAGCGCGCCCCCGCCAACGTAAAATTAATAAAGATCTCAAAATGATCGTTATTTTTGTATCAAAAGTTTAAGCACAATTCAAATCTTAATTACACGTACTTTGAGAGCTTGATTTTTTCTTTTCGAACAAAACGGCAACACATTTTATGGCCTGCCAGTTTCCTTAATAAAACGGTTGCTGTGGCGCTTGCGAGCGTTGAAATCTAAGCACGCATTGGACCCGTTTGGGCGGGCTGTTAATTTTTGTCCTTGTCCTTACATTGTTGATTGAGTGGGAGGGTAGAGGAGGTTTAGTGCGCGCCGGTCCGAAGTAGAGGTAAGGTTCGTGGATTTTACAACTGGATCGTAAAGCGATCGTAACACGGGTATGGGCGCTGGGTATTGTTTTCAGTTGCGTTTTATCAACTTTACCTTGTGAAGCGGATTATGGCACAAGAAGTCGCGATAAGATAAAAATCACATCCGGCTAATTAAAAGCAACTAATTAAACGTTTTTGTATCTACATATACGTATTTCATCATTATTCATCTCGGTCTGTATATGTACCAATACGGGGCAGAGATTTCCCCTCATTATGAGAGGGCCTGGACTATAGTTCCCACGCGTGCCCCGGGTGGAATGGGAGCTTTGTAGACACCATGAATTTCTTTGCTGGTGTGCAGGATTTCTTTCGACATTCAACTTCACCGCAAAAGTCTTGCTTGATAAGTTTCAATGTGTGTAAATCTGTTACGTACGATAATTATGCGATAAGTTTTTGACTCGTTATGTATACAATTTTCTGTGAATACCAACTACCTTAATATATAGCTTTTAAAACATGTTTTAATGGTCCATTTCGCTGCTGTCCAACTGTTATCAAATTTACTACACAGTTATTGGTTGATCTCAATTAGAAATCAAATTTCAAGCTAATCCCTAAAATAAATCCCTGAAAGTGGTTCAAATTCACTCATTTATTACTGCAAAAGTAGTTCTAAAATAAACTTCGACTCAATTATTAATACAAAAAAATATTGTGCCGCTAGCGCTTATCGCTCCCGCCCCCTCTTGTGCCTTAAACCTCCCCCTCGGCCAAAGAACGCCGCACTTTAACGATCAATAAAGGCCGCTGCCAACAAAAACTAGTAAAACGCACTACAACACTTCGGCCGCAGTAGTTTCGAAGAATAAAGACTTTTAAAACCTTTTTTATACAGCCTTTTTTTAATTCCCGCTACTCATTTGCATATGACACGTCAACCCGGTCGATCTCAATAGTTAAGTAAAGAAAATGTGCACGGAACTCGGTCTTGTCATTTTTGACAGCTGTCATACTTGTAAACGTAATGCTGGGTTTACACGAATTAGTAGACTGTACAGGACGTAGTCATCTCATCAAGCAATAATTTTTGAATGAAGGCGTTAACTTTGCGGTGGTTCTATGATACAGGGTGGGCCCTGAACCAGGAGCAAAACAATAAAACACAGGTTCTGCTACTCAAATGGAACTACTTTAGTTCTGCCACTTTCAAAAATTAAGTAATTTTGCCATTGTTTATTCCAAACGAATAAAATGGTATTTTCAACCTATAGCATCCAACAGCCTAAATAACATCGCCTGTCACGTACCTAACAAAATAACCGGTTTCGTAATACATTGCTCGTCCAATTAAACTTTAAAGTAATAATAATCATAATACATACAAGTTATTTTCAAAAGTTGTATAACTAAAATAGCTCAAGAAGTGGAAGCTGTGGTTTAGTTTTTTGCTCTTGTATAAACAAACTGTATTAATCTTGCTTTTGTCTGCTAAAAAAAGCTGATTTTTCCAGCGGAGAAGGACGTGAAAATATAAGTCAAAGTGGCCTAGTCGTTTGACATATGGTCTCTTAAGCAGAAGGATGGGTTCAAATTCAAAATTAATATCTAAGGCTTATTATAAAGTCAATGATTATTATCATGGACAGGGATATTTGGAAATAATTCCGATCCGCATTAGCGATCCCTTCAAATAGCGAACCTACTGTGTTAAAAATAAGGTTGTCTTAAATACTTGTGATGTATAGTATAAAGATATCATATATAAATATTGTGCATCTGTTTAAAAAGAAATACCTCGTTGAGTTTCTTGCCGGATTCTTCTCAACAGAGGTTTTTTCCGAACCGGTGGTAGATTGTTTTAAAGTTCATAAGTGCTTGTTATAGCCTAGGTAAACTGAATAAAGAAATTTTGACTTTGACTTTGACTTTGAAATCCGGACATCTCTCTGTGCAAGCAAAATTACATTTGAAATTGGTGTCATAGTACAAGCTTTGCTTAGTTTTGGAATAGGTCAATTGGTGTCAAGTGTCCCATGATATTTATTCATTATTATTATTATTAATTAACCACGAGCTTACGATGAAAAAAACATGTGATACCATAACATGGAAAAAGAGTACACCATCCGTTTTATAGGATACCTGAATTGGCCAATTTTGCAAAAACATTTTTTTTTTCTATTTTTATACTGTCTAGTAGTGAGACGTAATACAGGCTGAGGTGATTATGAATTTGAATAACCTTGTTTTTATAGCAAATATGTTCGATGACAGCAAAAAAAATACATATAAACATCGTGGGTTCTTATTATTCAGAACAAAATAGCAATATGGCTCAACGGGCCGCGCGTTTAACAAGAACTGAATGCCTGGTACCACGAGACTCAGTTCGCGCGGTGACAAACGACGCCCCTCATACAATTTGCGATAATTAAGTGACAGTCGCTATTCCGAGACGTATCTTAATATATTCATCAATTTAGACCTTGTGTTCGGATTTTAAGCAGTCATTTTATTCCCTTCCGTTCTATAAATATACTGAGTGGCAAAAAATCTGGCCCTCAAATGTATGCAAAAATAGGTCATTTTGTATGTGGGGTGGTCCAAATTTTGTGTCGCTCAGTATAACGGGTGTGGCCTGTAATATGAGCAAATAATTATTTAAAACATGGATCATACTCCTCAAACTGAACAAGTTCAGCGATTTAAAAACTAGGTAATTAGTTTTTCAATTTTTATTACACTTTTCAATTTATTCGAAGAGGCAATGTAAAGTAAAATGTTTGATGTTTGTAGCGTGACAGGCGACGTCAGTTGGGTTCTAGGATAATGTACATTGATAGCAATATTTAATTTGTATGAAAAAGGCAAAACTCAAATACTCGATTATTTTTGAAAGTCGCTGAACTAATGTTGTTAGTTTGACGAGGACGATCAATGTTTTAATTTTTTGCTCGTATTACAGGCCACACCCGGTATATTAAGTTTAAATAAGAAAAATTCTAAGTAAAATCCGCATAGGTACGTACTGCCTATTAATGTGCCAGAGTAAATAAAACGGTGCCAATGAACATTGAACAATGGAACGTTTCACAAACAACAAAATGGCTTTTAAACTTGTGTAAAACGCTTATAAGCCAAGGATCAATCGGACGGATTAGCGTCGTTTGCGTCGCAATAATATGGACATGATTTCATAATTAAATTAATAATTAATTAATGAGGGCTATCGTGAGTGAATTCGCCGCTAGAGGCGCTAGTGTAGCGAGAGGTTTCCGAAATGTCAAATGTCACTGTTTTTGGGTGAGCTACGCGGGTTTATTTATAATTAGAATAATTTTGTGAATATTTTGATATACCTGAAATTAACTACGGCATATATGAGTTTTGTTATAGCCTAAAATGAATAAAGTTATTTTGACTTTGTCTTTGACTGTGGAATGTACGGTTACGGTATTAAATATGATTTAAATGTAAATTTTGTTTTCACGCCCGTAATATGACAACAAACAAACCATTATAGGTACTTCAGGCAGGACCTACAGTGGCGCTAACTGGTAGCCCTCATTAAGTTAATTCTTAGTCTTACCTAAGGTTTAATTTGTATCCCTTGTTATATAAAAAATGGAGAATATTTTTTCCGAAATAGTCTGTGGTCAGTTTATTCCTATTCCAACGACAACTGCTACTTTTATCAGCGTTTTACTAAGCTTATTATTTTTGAAGAAAACAGTTTAAGTCTCGGGGTTAGCATTACTACAGAATAATAGGCTGGCCATAATAATAAAAGGTATAATTGTATTGAAAACATGTGTAAACGTGTGTGTGTATATGTGTAATGATTTCATTCTTTCTTTCTAAATTATTTATATGAATTCAAATGTAATTTCAAGAAATTAATTAACTACTGATAGTAATCATTAATTTTGGAGCCATGTCCACAATATTGCGAACAATAACGTTAATTCGTCCAATCCTTACTTATAATCCCTTAGGCCGAGGCCACACTGCTGCTTAAAAAACGATGACGGGACGGAATCGCAGTGACGAATCGTATGTACACGGTTTTTATTGCACGCTCTCCACACCACTGCTTAAAATATGCAAACGGTACGGAATCACAGTGACGTGCCGCAAATGTTTGGACTTTACCGCATGCTCTCTACCAAAAATCTTAGAAATCGTAGAAAAAACAGGAACGCGGCGCGCACGCGGCGTGCACGCAGCGAGCACTGCGGTATTGCGGTGCCGTCGCGTGGAAACGGCGATTAAGCCACGTACGGTCATATACGGTCCGCGTTATCGCGGCGGCACGCTGGCGGCAAGTAATCGCGGAGAAACCACGTCCGACGAAAAACCGCCGTCAAAAACGCTAGTATGCACAAGCTCTTAGCGGCAGCGAACACTATTATTCTAGGTTCAAGCTTTTTGCTGGCCCTTAGTTCAGCTTCAATTATTTTTTCACTCTAGAATCCACAACAAAGGCGTCCTAGATCGCGATACGACGCGTTGACGCTCCGTCGCCTTATATTTCCCCGACTTGATTTAGTTACATCCAGTCTCAGCCCTAACCAACTTTAACAGACCTCCCATACTCTACAAAACTTAAGAGCACAGAGCTCAAACTAATTTGGAACAAACCACCAGTTTCAAAAAACCACGTGTACTAATAAAGCTTACGCTACAAACGGTTCAATTAAAACTGGTCTTCGATATTCAAAACAAGTGTGTATAAAACACGGCGCTGAAGAAAAGGTCAGTGTATGCCAGATTCAACGCTAAAATGAATGAATCCATTATAATTTGACCCATGTTCCCCAAACATCCTATACCGTGTCATAGACCTACTTGTACTAGACTTTATATCCCAGTGTAAGTTGACCTGTGATGCTACGATACGTTCAAGGGAAATGAGTCTAGGTATACTGGTTAGTTATGCGCTTAAGGCGTGTTCGTGCCAACTGATACGGTCGAAGCCCGACATTTGAATATAGAATGGCTATTTTCTTGAGCTATTTTCATGTTGTACTTGACGATATTGACAGTACGAAGTAATCAATGGGGATTTTTGACAGGCAAAATAACGCTAGATGGCGTTTGTATCGAGAGGTCTGCTTGACGTTACAATTTTGCTTGCGATTGGCTTATCTAATTATTGAACCAATCATACTAGTTGTGGCCTGTGATATGAGCAATTAACTAAAACCTAGATCGTACTCATCAAACTGAACAACATTAGTTCAGCGATTCTTAAAAATAATTACCAAGTATTTTAATTTTTATTACACTTTGAAGTTTATTCGAAGAAGCAATGTAAAGCAAAATGCTTGATGTTTTTAGCGTGACAGGCGACGTCAGTTGTGTTCTAGGGTGGCGTACAAAAAGGAAAATCTAAAGACTCCATTATTTGTTAGAGTCGCTGAACTAAATGTTGTTCAGTTTGACTAGGACGATTTATGTTTTAATTATTGGCCCGTGTCATAGGCCACACCCGGTATAATATCTACAGGCTGATGTTAAATAAATAACTTAAAATCTGAAAATAGTTTGTTCAAGATTTATAGTAGAAACGATTACACTACACTAAAGTAGATTGTGTTCTATTTAAAATCCTTTTTTCGCCGTTCTCAGTGTATAAGTTATGAATTTTAAATGATAAAAAAACCGTCTGAAATCGAGTTTAGCTCGACACATTTCGGGCTAATCTGTAACCCTTCTTCTGGGAGCTTCTGGATTGCAATAAGTTACGAAATTAAATAAAAGCTATACTTTAAAATAAATGAAATATCAACAAAATCCTCCTTTCAAACAAAATACAAGGAACCAATAAAATGACAGGTTTTGAAATATGAATTGCTGATTGGAGGCATAGTTTAAAGTGGCAATAAGAGCGAGTTTGAAAACTAGAGTTAAAACAATTAAGTTGTATTTCACTTCACCAACCCCAAAGCGGTGTGTTATCAATACCACAAAGGATCACAATAAAACAAAAAAGTACAATTAAAGAACAAAGCAGCTGACACGATATAAACTTCTAAAACAATTTCAGTAAAATTTCGGTGATTATCGTGCGCCAGAGCAATAAACGTGAGAATAAAAAAATATATATAATTTTATACGTTCATTCGTCAGTCCATTGTAACCCTCGTAAATTTCTACAGAGTATAAAAAACCGCTTCCTTACTAACAGTAGTAATTTATACGTAATGAAGTTGTCACATCTGCTTCTAACGTCACGTGGTATCACCTTTTGTCGCCTTAGACACAAGAAGGACGTAAATGAAAAAAAAAACATCCCACTTTCAATCTTGACACAGTGACTTTGAATTCATAATGAAAGCAGCCAGTTCGGAGATCGCTCGTTCGATTTTCAAATGTAATTTTTTCCTCTTTTGTTTTTAGTGTTCGGTTTCATTGCGGGCCCTCCATAAATTTAGTATAGCCTCGTTTACTGGCCAGTGATTTATTTCCCGCCAAAATATGTGCCCCGTATTTTTTTTAATCGGTTTTTTTTTCGGTATCGAACAGTTCGAGTAGTCGATCGCAGATAGGCGTCGACGGTAGTTGGTATTGGAAAAAAAGTACTTTTTACCTTTATTTCTTATTTTCGGCCAGGTTCTTTAGTTTGTTTCGGCCGATATAAGATAAGTGTCACGAAGCCTGCTTATATAAGAGAACTTAAATTTAATTCCAGCACTTTTATACAATGAATAAGGGCACAAGTCTGACTACGTATAAGAGACGCTGTTTCGAACGCTTATCGGAAACAAAGAGAGGCGTTGACTTTAGTCTAAGGCCCAAGCCGTAGTCCTAATTAGGACATAGTAGAGACATTGTTTTTTCTACTTACGTCATTGTGATAGTAAAAAAGCCAAGTGAAAGTTATTTTAGGTGGCAGTCACAGGTACGCACTTAAAATGGCGTACCTATATCTTCATGATATTAGTAACATAACTAGCTAGAGCTGTCACATCCGATCGGACGGAAAAATAACATGAAGGTGTTAGGATACCTAGAAGACTACGGAACCCTAAAAAGGATGAACGACCGCGTATCATACCGCGCTTAATCGAAGTACTTACCTTGGCACCCAAGTTAGATAAGTACAAACCGCTTCTGCCGCGGCCCGCCACTCCACTAATGTGATATTCATGTTACTCCGTTTTGTACCCGCCGCTATCTCGACCGAGACATCTGTATCAGGCCTCAGTGGCAACCAGCCTCTACAATCCAGTGTCTACCCAACCTTATTTATTACAACCTCTCTCACAGAATAAGGACGTCAATTTTTTTTAACACTGGCCACTTTTACAACGCCGTAAACCAATAAAACAACCAAATCTGTTCTTTATTCGAAAATTTCAACATTCCATTTATGGCGCGTAATTATTAATGGACGATTGGATTTTAATTTATGTGTAAAATCGTGTGCCTATAAAATGCTTTGATAACGTAAAGGTTCGCAGCCGGGCGCCCTGTGACTAGTGATGGGCGGCACAGGTATCGATAAAAAAAACTAAAAATAATAACAAACGTTTCATTGACAAGGTTACGCTCGATTCATAAACAAGCGGTAGATTAATGATACTGTTGAAGCTATCGATTTATCACGATGCCTTTACTATTCGGTGGACATTTTTTTGTTTGTTTTGTCCGCCGTGTGATACCTATCGTCAAATAACTCTACCGTTTTAAGTAACAGGAGTTGAAATATCGTGGGTGTGGGGCTAGTTCACGCGGCTTACCCGCTGCGACTGATTAGGGCTGTCTCTTATCCCTTACTACGAAATAAAATGTAAACATAACCTCTTACAAGTATAATGAAAATGTACCTACTTTGGACGACTACAACTGATAAGTAACTTATCAGTTGTGTCGTTCATTCGTTATTCCAGGGTGTGCATTATTTTCTTTTGTATATTGATGACTTGTAAATTCGAACTGTTGAAGAATTAAAAAAAAACTTTTTGGGCACAGCCCTAGCGCTACATAAGTTAAGGCACCGGTAGCACCCCCCGCAGTCAAGCTATGCGCAACAACACTACGACAAACATTTATCATCATTTTTATAATCAAGGCACGCTGACAATCTGAAATATTCACTCAAAACTTTGTTAATCACTTATTAAACGTATTAACCAGCGTGGTACCTTTTTTATTTCTTTGCATAAAAAAGGTTACACAACCACAAAGTTATTTAAGCCGGTGGGAAAAATTGGAACTAACATTTGTCCGTTATAATGTACTAGTATTACTATAGACGCTAGCGCTGTGCCTACGGCGAAAGAAAGTTTGCGCCAAAGTTTTTGCGAGGACCGGACGGGCAGTATCGCATAGGAAATCTCGTTTTTTTAAACATGAATGGACCAAGGATTTATGAGGACGCTCTTTCTTATCTGCGAACAGTTTGTGTCTCAATCGATTAATAATGTCTTTTTAGCGATCTTTTTTATCGATACATGACGCCACTACGGGGAGTTATGTCATGGAGTCGACGAACTGCAGTCGATGTTCGGAGGCCATCATCGTCAGCGCTTGGGGCGTCAAAAGTCAAAGTCAAAGTCAAAATCTCTTTATTCAATTTAGGCTATAACAAGCACTTATGAACGTCAAAAAATCTACCACCGGTTCGGAAAAAAACCCTGTTAAGATGAATCCGGCAAGAAACTCAAGGAGGTATTTTTTTAAAACTGATTCAAAATATTTATAATTAATATCTATATACGAACGTCATGACCGAACCATGTTTATTGAGAAGGGTGATACTTGTGACAACTGTGAAAAACCGGCCATAGGCTGAGTTTACACCAGAGATGTGCGAGCAATGTGTTTTTCAAGATCCAATAGAAACCCTTGCACAGCACGGTACTAGAAGAAACAGCTAAGAGGAGCACGGATTAGGTGAATATAACGCTTCTGACTACTTCTCAAAAAGATGTCCATTTTCAGTTGTCCACTTATAAAATAAAATATTTATTTCCTGACTCTATTTCAACACAAAAAATAAGTACCTAGTATCTATTGTGTTATATACAAAACCTTGTGGTAAAGGTGATAAAAAGTCAAATCCTTTGTTGTTGAATCCAAAGAAAGTTTCGATGTACAAGTTACAAAATTACGATTTTTTCCTCACAAGACTTCGTGACGTTTTTCTGACGTCAAGAAGTTTTGGATGTTTTATGAGGTTTATGTTTTATGATCTCGTCCATAGTGTTAATAATTTCTTGACAAAACTAATTTCTTGTCAATTTCATGACGTGTGGCAATTCTTTCAAAATATATTTCAAAAGTGAACATAGGTATTTCCGACCGAGTCCGTAAAATAGTTAGTGTTGTGTTAGCAATGTGATCAGATTTTGTATAAATATCTCAATACAAAAAGTGACAGTGAAATCGAAGATTCTTGGCATTTATTCCCATTTTCATGATTAGTACAGCCATGTGAAGCCGAGGCTGGCGACTAGTATGTATTCTATACAACGACTCAAAGATATTAAATTCAAAGCGATAGGAACTCGTACTTATTTCAAAAGCGAATCAATTTCCAGTGAAATTTGTCACTTCGATACCTTTCAATGGAATCAGTCTAAGCATTAGTTCTGTTTTGGATCTCTTAGAGGGGTTCCAAGAGGGAAACCCCCTCGCAACCCCCAGGAAGAGGGGGTTGTGAGGAGCCCTTTGTGTCTGGAGTCACAGGGAAACGGAAGGACGCTACTCAAGCTTTGGTTAAATTTGACAACTGGTTGTCAGGTCAGGTTGACAATGTCAAGTGGTTTTGTTTACATCGCAATATTGATAAATAAGATTAAAATAAATATATATCATGGGACAATGAGGGCTATCGCGTATGAATTCGCCGCTAGAGGCGCTAGTGTAGTGAGAGGTTTGCGAAATGTCAAATGTCACTATTTTTAGGTGAGCTACGCGGGATTATTTTTATACTACGAATAATTTTGAGAATATTTTGATATACATGAAATTAGTTATGGCAAATATGCGTTACGGGGCAATGAATTGTTGTGTTTTGAGACAGTTTTATCTTTGGGAAACTTTTGTCCACCCTCTTTGGGAACTAAAAAATGAGAGTACGCAACACTGTGGCATTATCGATATTTTTATGATATGGTTTAATTAAAGGTATCAAATATGATTTAAATGTAAATTTTGTTTTCACTCCCTTAATAACAAACTAACCACTATACTTCAGGCAGGATTATCTACAGTGGCGCCAATTACGCGTGGTATTTCAAACTGTTATTTTGTGTTTTTGCGCGTTAAAATGCCGAAGATTATCCATAGCCTTGGAAGGAAAATAATTCACAATGTACAAAAGTATTTGTCATTGAAAAAGTGTGGAGGATTAGAAAATATTCCTTTAAATAGCATCACCGATACCTTTGTCAATATGACTGGTAGGTACCGTATAGTAAGTGTAAAGAATGTTGCAATATAAAATGTAGAAGTGCTGCCTCGCGTCAGGTTTTTTTATATTCCTAGTCAGCCTTAATTTATCTCAAATAAGATTCGATTTCCCGTTGAAGACTATGCATGCATTAAATCTGTACTCACAAACTTTTAGTCATTTATTTCTAAGATCAGGAAAATCTTTGATCTCAGGACAAATCCGCAAGCATCAATCATTCCGAAATCACAAATCACAGGATAGTGTATGTGAGTTACTCAACTAAGGGGACGAGTGGGAGGGACCGTGCCACGCCCGCCTCCGCGCTACGCACTATACTATAGTGACTATACTGTGATGTACGCTGTAGTACTGTGGTGTCCGAAAAGCGGACTGTACAAAAAGCGGGTAAGGTAAAGGGCAGCGTTGTAAATGAACTAAATATCATGGGACACTTGACACCAATTGACCTAGTCCCAAACTAAGCAAAGCTTGTACTACGGACACTAGGCAACGGATAAACTTACTTAAATATAGATAAATAAATACTTAAATACATATTAAACATCCAAGACCCGAGAACAAACATTCGTATTATTCATACAGATATCTGCCCCGGCCGGGATTCGAACCCGGGACCTCAAGCTTCGTAGTAAGGTTCTCTAACCACTTAGCCATCCGGTCGTGCATTCGAGAAATTCGAGGATTTCGAGGTCAAAGATATCTTTACACTTAATCACTTGGCACTGTATTCCCTCTGATAATCCATACTACCTAATATAAATGCGAAAGTGTGTTTGTGTGTTTGTAAGTTGACGAATTGACGTGATTTTTGGCATAGAGATGGGCTGGAGAGTGACATAAGTTACTTTTTATCCCGGAAAAATGTAGTCCCCGAGGGAACAGCGCGAGATAACCGAATTCAACGCGGGTGAAGCCGCGGGCAAAAGCTAGTTTTATATTAAAGTTCAAACATGAAGTGACAGCGACAAGGTACTAAAGTCTAAAATATTTTTGACCTCGATGTTACTAGTTTAACAATTTTGTTTCTGGCCAACCAAGAACATTGTCATTACTGGGTCTAGTGTTTAAGACCTTATAAGTATATAAGTTGTAATGTTACTGTTATGTGAACCCCCGACACAGAAAGAGGGGCGTTATAAATTTGACCGCTATGTGTGTCTGTCTATCTGAGGCACCGTAGCTCTTACACGGGTTGACTAATTTGAATGCGGTTTCTTTTATCTGAAAGCCAGTTTTCTAGCGATGGTTCTTAGACATGTTTCATCAAAATTGGCTAAGCCGTTTCTGAGATATTGACCTTTGAAGTGACAAAGTTGGGGGCTTTCCAACTTTTTGTTGGTTAGGTTATTTCAAGAACGTGTAGAGGTGTCAAGCTGATATTAATCTAGCTAGAAAACCTGCTATCAATAAAAAAAATGGATTTAAATCGTTCCACCTGTTTAAGAGCTACGGTGCCACAGACAGACACACATCGTCGGGTGAGAATACGTTTGTGCTATACGCCATGATGGTAGGTTTCCAGGAGAGTGAAATTAAACAAAAACATTTATTTTAGGCTAGGTCATATTTTATTGTTAATTTTAACTTAACAGTCAACAAGGTATTCTACTACACTATTGTAATTTCAATATAAACTCTGTCAATATAATGTTATTAATGAAATATGTACAGTTTTCTGATTGCTATATCCACTTTCGACGAATAGTTGCTTATCGTGCAATGTATGATATGACACAATTAGGTGGAGATGGCTTAAGATGTTTCATTACTACTGAATAAATTTGTGTGTCATATCCTTTATAATCCCTACTAATATTATAAATGCGAAAGTAACTCTGTCTGTCTGTCTGTCTGTCTGTCTGTCTGTCTGTCTGTCTGTTACGCTTTCACGTCAAAACCGCTGAACCGATTTTGATGAAATTTGGTATAGAGATAATTTAAGCTCCAAGGATCAACATAGGATACTTTTTATTCCGGTAGAGGGCGCCACCGTGCGATAACCTAGGTCCGCGCAGACGAAGTCGCGGGCATAAGCTAGTCAAATATAAATATTTGACGACCGTATAGCCTAGTGGTTTGAGAGCCTGACTATGAAGCTTGAGGTCCCGGTTTCGATTCCCGGTCGGGGCAGATATTTGTATGAATAATACTAATGTTTGTTCTTGAGTCTTGGATGCTTAATATTATGTATTTAAGTGTGCATTTATCTACGTAAGTATTTTTATCCGTTACCTAGTACCCATAGTACGAGGGCGACACTGAAAGTTTTTAGAACTGGCCACTTGTAAACAATATAATAAAAAAGTAAGTTTAAATTTTGAAAATGGAACTCTTTGCCAATATTATTGAGTATGTATTTCTTTCATTTGTCATTAGTTTTACGATTTGGCGGCAAATTGAAAATTGTCTGTGTCACGTCAACATGAATTTAACTCGCGAAAATTTTCGTGTAATGATTTTTTATGACTTTCGATGTCATTTAAGTCAACAAGAAAGCTATGATAGACTTCGATTGGCCTTTCATGATGAAGCTCCATCTCGTGCGACCGTTTACAACTGGTTTAATGAGTTTAAACGTGGTCGCACTAATCTCACCGACGATCTGCGTGAGGGACGGCCTTCTACGGCGACGACTGAAAATAACATCAGTGTTGTGCAGCGTATGATAGAGACTGACAAAAGAGTGACGTATCAGCAGATTCGGACAAGCTTAGGCATCGGTATGAGTCAAGTGCATAAAATCCTCCATGAACATTTAGCGGTCAGGAAGCTTTGTGCGAGGTGGATACCTCATAATTTGACCGAGGCCCAAAAACTCCGTCGGGTTGATTGGTGCCGTGAAATGATTGAAAGATTTAACGGAGGTGACTCAAATGCTGTTTTCGACATACTTACGGGTGACGAAAGCTGGGTTTACTGTTATGATCCAGAAACCAAGAGACAGTCTGCTCAATGGGTGTTTCCTTTCGAGGAGTTGCCAACTAAAGTGAAGAGAGGTTTCGCGTGGGAAAAAAGATGGTGGCCTCGTTCTTCGGAAGGACAGGTCACTATGCGACAATTGCTTTAGAGGATCAAAAAACAGTTACTGCAGAGTGGTACACTAACAATTGTTTGCCACTTGTATTGGAAAAAGTTCGGGAGAAGCGACCTCGAAGTAGGATCCTTCTTCACCACGACAACGCCTCGTCGCACACCGCCAGGCGAACGATCGACTATTTAGTGACGTCAAACGTGGAATTACTGGATCACCCGCCGTATAGCCCCGACCTCGCACCTTGCGATTTTTATTTATTCCCGAAAATAAAAGAAAAACTTCGAGGAAAACTTTTTATGAACACCGAGGAAGCAGTGGGTGCGTTTCAAAAGGCCGTCGAAGAGACCCCTAAGAACGACTGGGCTAAGTGCTTTTCTCAGTGGTTCCATCGGATGCAGCGGTGTATTGATGTGAATGGACACTATTTTGAAAAGATATAATAAAACTAATAACTTGCTAGTTTGCTCAGTTTTTGATTTTCTAAGAACTTTCAGTTTGACCCTCGTACAAGCTTTGATTAGTTTGGGACTAGGTCAATTGGTGTCAGAGTCAAATGTCCCGTGTTACTTTATTAAATATAATTTGAACAACTTTTTTTTTATTTTAATAAGATCTCATAAAACGATTTATCATCCTTGGGCATGAATTTCAACATGGATAAAATATCAGATCTTTTTTTACTCGTGATTTTATTGACGTTTTTTTCATTCGGGATTGTTTGCAATATTAAAGTTTCCTCAGTAATGATATTTATTTTTGATTTTCTTTTCGGTCTAGGTGTTTGAAGCCGATTTGGTATGATGGTAATCATGTCTTGATCAAAATTGTATCTGCATTTAAAATGAAATGGATTAGCAGAATTATAAATGATATGCTTTATTTTTGAATAGTGTACGTCAGTGAAATTAAAATTTAAGGCAATGCTTTTATAATCAAATAATTCATCTTTATGTAATTGTAATATTTGAAATTCATATTTATCTGATTTTAGTTTTAAGAAGTGTCTAATAAATGATATTGGAGAAAATATCTCTATATTACGAAAATGACGTTCAATCATACTGTGAATTGTGTCCACTTCTTGTATGACGCTGTGCCCGACTTCAGAAAATTTCTGTTCAATTAAATAAACTTTGTTGTTCGATCTTAAAAAATCTAAAATTGCAATAGACATATGGGAGTTCCTATTTTGAGCAACGCAGCTGTCACTCCAAAGTATGAAATGAGTCACTAAGGGTAAATCAATCATAATTTGTTTTAGGATTTTCATTAATGAGCTGGCAATAACATTACCCGATTTTCCATTCATCCCTTCATGCCAAATACAGTTGTATGCTTTTTTATTCACATTACAAAATGCTGTCAAATTATATACTGTTAGTTTACATTTGTAATAATTGCTGGATATGTTTGTCTTTGGAAGAGCAAATATATTTTCCAGGTCAAAACTAATTACCGCTGTCAATCCACTGTCATTTTCAATGTCTAAATTCCTATCTGTTTCTTTTTCCTTACGAGCATATTCTTTTTTAGCCAAGTGTTTCTCCAGGTCCAACTTTTCGTCTTCTGTCAGAGTCTCATTCCTTTTGTTTAGTTCACATTTATCACACAAATCTTTTTTCGGCTTAAAGAAAGATATATTGGTTTGGGTATTAAAAATCTTTCGATACGTATGAATTTTCACTGGATCTTCGTGGCTTTCGGAGTAAAGTCTGTACATTTTAGATAGATTAAGGCCTGGTTCAAAATATTCTTTATCTGTATCCTTACGACAGTAATGTGACGGCATGGTTGGAAATGAAGTTATGTGGGTCATCACTTCCTGGACTTTGGCTTCGTCGGTTTTTCGGTAATTTTTTATTTTTTTTGGGCTAGAAGACGCCATTGAAATTGTGGCATCAAACTTTGTTTTGAACAAATAATACACTTTTTGGCGACTGATGTCCAAAGTTTTTAAGAAAAATTCACGACAGACCCTGACAGATACACCATTGTATACAAATAAATATCGAAAATTTTTTTCTTTTCTTGTACTTAAGGATTTTGTTCTTCTTCTCTTTGGTGTATCGGTTTTAACACAGTTAATAATGAACTGTTGTTTACATTTTTCACTCATTGCCCAAAATTTTTCGTGTAAAATTTGTCTGTCAGATTCAGTAAAAGACACATTGCAATGAAAGGGACACTTCGTACCACAAGCTGATTTTACAGATTTAGCCCTCACATATTTTTTATCTCTATTTATATAGTCTTTTCCTCTCTGTTTTTTACTCTTTATTATGTTTTCTTTTCTACTGTCTAAATTTTTGTTCCTTTTTCTTGATTTTTGTTTAGGTTTTACAACATATGAAAACTCTCCAGTTTCACAATTTAAAACTATTTCTGTACTATCATTCGATATAGTTGACTGACTTAGTCTTTTTGAAAATAGACCAGTTATCTCATCCAATATCATTTCACTATTGCTGTCGTCCAAAATTGTTCCGACACTTTTGACATCAAATTCATGTTCTGATACCACATCAAGAGGTAAAGAGGAGTCATTATTCCAATTTATAATATTTTCTAGTTTCCTGTAAATATTTATTTTATTTTATTTCATAGCAACACAGAACCTTGCCAAATTTTAAGAAACCATTTTAACCAAAGATTTGGTACTAAAACAAAAACACAACTTGATTTGATTTTCATAATTAAAATTTACATAAAATGTTTCTAATTTTGTTTATTTATTTTATTTATTTATAGTGTAATTTGACTGCTATTTTATAAAATAAACTTTCTATCCTTTAGTAAATAAATATATTCATTTAACCAGAAAAGTACTTAAAGGATATTGAAGTTAAAACACATTACCTGTATTCTTCATCTGTTATTCGGGGCGGGGAACTAAATTCCTCATTAGTTTCATTAGACATGACGAATTTTTTTTATTGATTTTATCACTGTTTTATACCACAAGTAAAAGCAGAAGTGTTTATTCACGACGCAATCGAAATGCAATTTGTACGTTATTATCGCGATAGGTAAACACTTATAAATTAATAAAGTGGGTAGGTTAATAAATGAGAGTTCACCTACGTTGTTGAACTAATCATTATGGATATGGCACAAAATAGTACAACATTGTGTCGCTTGGCATACAGTTTAATGGGATTTAAGTGAACGTTTGTGCCATATCCGGATGTAGCACAAAATTATAATGATCATTTATTTCGTAACATGCATATGGCACAAATTTAATAAAATTTTCTCGGTGTAAAATTATTATTTTTACAAAGGGATTCGTGTTAAATGTTCTTTATAATATGTTATCATTTAACATCACTTAAAGTCAAATTTGGTAAAAATGGATATGGCACAAACGTATTCTCACCCGACGACATAGCGGTCAAACTTGTAACACTCCTCTTAATCCTCTTAATGTCATTTGAATTAATTTGATTTAATTCAAATATAATTTCAATGTATTTGTTTTTGTATTGTATGGTGTTTTGTCATAATGGGATCATTGCCTAAATAAACAAATATATTATTATTATTTATTATTATTATTTCCATCGGGGGTTAAAAAGTTCGTAGCGACGGACGACCAAGTAATCATATAAGGCATTCCGTCGGGTGAGAATACGTTTGTGCCATATCCATTTTTACCAAATTTGACTTTAAGTGATGTTAAATGATAACATATTATAAAGAACATTTAACACGAATCCCTTTGTAAAAATAATAATTTTACACCGAGAAAATTTTATTAAATTTGTGCCATATGCATGTTACGAAATAAATGATCATTATAATTTTGTGCTACATCCGGATATGGCACAAACGTTCACTTAAATCCCATTAAACTGTATGCCAAGCGACACAATGTTGTACTATTTTGTGCCATATCCATAATGATTAGTTCAACAACGTAGGTGAACTCTCATTTATTAACCTACCCACTTTATTAATTTATAAGTGTTTACCTATCGCGATAATAACGTACAAATTGCATTTCGATTGCGTCGTGAATAAACACTTCTGCTTTTACTTGTGGTATAAAACAGTGATAAAATCAATAAAAAAAATTCGTCATGTCTAATGAAACTAATGAGGAATTTAGTTCCCCGCCCCGAATAACAGATGAAGAATACAGGTAATGTGTTTTAACTTCAATATCCTTTAAGTACTTTTCTGGTTAAATGAATATATTTATTTACTAAAGGATAGAAAGTTTATTTTATAAAATAGCAGTCAAATTACACTATAAATAAATAAAATAAATAAACAAAATTAGAAACATTTTATGTAAATTTTAATTATGAAAATCAAATCAAGTTGTGTTTTTGTTTTAGTACCAAATCTTTGGTTAAAATGGTTTCTTAAAATTTGGCAAGGTTCTGTGTTGCTATGAAATAAAATAAAATAAATATTTACAGGAAACTAGAAAATATTATAAATTGGAATAATGACTCCTCTTTACCTCTTGATGTGGTATCAGAACATGAATTTGATGTCAAAAGTGTCGGAACAATTTTGGACGACAGCAATAGTGAAATGATATTGGATGAGATAACTGGTCTATTTTCAAAAAGACTAAGTCAGTCAACTATATCGAATGATAGTACAGAAATAGTTTTAAATTGTGAAACTGGAGAGTTTTCATATGTTGTAAAACCTAAACAAAAATCAAGAAAAAGGAACAAAAATTTAGACAGTAGAAAAGAAAACATAATAAAGAGTAAAAAACAGAGAGGAAAAGACTATATAAATAGAGATAAAAAATATGTGAGGGCTAAATCTGTAAAATCAGCTTGTGGTACGAAGTGTCCCTTTCATTGCAATGTGTCTTTTACTGAATCTGACAGACAAATTTTACACGAAAAATTTTGGGCAATGAGTGAAAAATGTAAACAACAGTTCATTATTAACTGTGTTAAAACCGATACACCAAAGAGAAGAAGAACAAAATCCTTAAGTACAAGAAAAGAAAAAAATTTTCGATATTTATTTGTATACAATGGTGTATCTGTCAGGGTCTGTCGTGAATTTTTCTTAAAAACTTTGGACATCAGTCGCCAAAAAGTGTATTATTTGTTCAAAACAAAGTTTGATGCCACAATTTCAATGGCGTCTTCTAGCCCAAAAAAAATAAAAAATTACCGAAAAACCGACGAAGCCAAAGTCCAGGAAGTGATGACCCACATAACTTCATTTCCAACCATGCCGTCACATTACTGTCGTAAGGATACAGATAAAGAATATTTTGAACCAGGCCTTAATCTATCTAAAATGTACAGACTTTACTCCGAAAGCCACGAAGATCCAGTGAAAATTCATACGTATCGAAAGATTTTTAATACCCAAACCAATATATCTTTCTTTAAGCCGAAAAAAGATTTGTGTGATAAATGTGAACTAAACAAAAGGAATGAGACTCTGACAGAAGACGAAAAGTTGGACCTGGAGAAACACTTGGCTAAAAAAGAATATGCTCGTAAGGAAAAAGAAACAGATAGGAATTTAGACATTGAAAATGACAGTGGATTGACAGCGGTAATTAGTTTTGACCTGGAAAATATATTTGCTCTTCCAAAGACAAACATATCCAGCAATTATTACAAATGTAAACTAACAGTATATAATTTGACAGCATTTTGTAATGTGAATAAAAAAGCATACAACTGTATTTGGCATGAAGGGATGAATGGAAAATCGGGTAATGTTATTGCCAGCTCATTAATGAAAATCCTAAAACAAATTATGATTGATTTACCCTTAGTGACTCATTTCATACTTTGGAGTGACAGCTGCGTTGCTCAAAATAGGAACTCCCATATGTCTATTGCAATTTTAGATTTTTTAAGATCGAACAACAAAGTTTATTTAATTGAACAGAAATTTTCTGAAGTCGGGCACAGCGTCATACAAGAAGTGGACACAATTCACAGTATGATTGAACGTCATTTTCGTAATATAGAGATATTTTCTCCAATATCATTTATTAGACACTTCTTAAAACTAAAATCAGATAAATATGAATTTCAAATATTACAATTACATAAAGATGAATTATTTGATTATAAAAGCATTGCCTTAAATTTTAATTTCACTGACGTACACTATTCAAAAATAAAGCATATCATTTATAATTCTGCTAATCCATTTCATTTTAAATGCAGATACAATTTTGATCAAGACATGATTACCATCATACCAAATCGGCTTCAAACACCTAGACCGAAAAGAAAATCAAAAATAAATATCATTACTGAGGAAACTTTAATATTGCAAACAATCCCGAATGAAAAAAACGTCAATAAAATCACGAGTAAAAAAAGATCTGATATTTTATCCATGTTGAAATTCATGCCCAAGGATGATAAATCGTTTTATGAGATCTTATTAAAATAAAAAAAAAGTTGTTCAAATTATATTTAATAAAGTAACACGGGACATTTGACTCTGACACCAATTGACCTAGTCCCAAACTAATCAAAGCTTGTACGAGGGTCAAACTGAAAGTTCTTAGAAAATCAAAAACTGAGCAAACTAGCAAGTTATTAGTTTTATTATATCTTTTCAAAATAGTGTCCATTCACATCAATACACCGCTGCATCCGATGGAACCACTGAGAAAAGCACTTAGCCCAGTCGTTCTTAGGGGTCTCTTCGACGGCCTTTTGAAACGCACCCACTGCTTCCTCGGTGTTCATAAAAAGTTTTCCTCGAAGTTTTTCTTTTATTTTCGGGAATAAATAAAAATCGCAAGGTGCGAGGTCGGGGCTATACGGCGGGTGATCCAGTAATTCCACGTTTGACGTCACTAAATAGTCGATCGTTCGCCTGGCGGTGTGCGACGAGGCGTTGTCGTGGTGAAGAAGGATCCTACTTCGAGGTCGCTTCTCCCGAACTTTTTCCAATACAAGTGGCAAACAATTGTTAGTGTACCACTCTGCAGTAACTGTTTTTTGATCCTCTAAAGCAATTGTCGCATAGTGACCTGTCCTTCCGAAGAACGAGGCCACCATCTTTTTTCCCACGCGAAACCTCTCTTCACTTTAGTTGGCAACTCCTCGAAAGGAAACACCCATTGAGCAGACTGTCTCTTGGTTTCTGGATCATAACAGTAAACCCAGCTTTCGTCACCCGTAAGTATGTCGAAAACAGCATTTGAGTCACCTCCGTTAAATCTTTCAATCATTTCACGGCACCAATCAACCCGACGGAGTTTTTGGGCCTCGGTCAAATTATGAGGTATCCACCTCGCACAAAGCTTCCTGACCGCTAAATGTTCATGGAGGATTTTATGCACTTGACTCATACCGATGCCTAAGCTTGTCCGAATCTGCTGATACGTCACTCTTTTGTCAGTCTCTATCATACGCTGCACAACACTGATGTTATTTTCAGTCGTCGCCGTAGAAGGCCGTCCCTCACGCAGATCGTCGGTGAGATTAGTGCGACCACGTTTAAACTCATTAAACCAGTTGTAAACGGTCGCACGAGATGGAGCTTCATCATGAAAGGCCAATCGAAGTCTATCATAGCTTTCTTGTTGACTTAAATGACATCGAAAGTCATAAAAAATCATTACACGAAAATTTTCGCGAGTTAAATTCATGTTGACGTGACACAGACAATTTTCAATTTGCCGCCAAATCGTAAAACTAATGACAAATGAAAGAAATACATACTCAATAATATTGGCAAAGAGTTCCATTTTCAAAATTTAAACTTACTTTTTTATTATATTGTTTACAAGTGGCCAGTTCTAAAAACTTTCAGTGTCGCCCTCGTACTATGGGTACTAGGTAACGGATAAAAATACTTACGTAGATAAATGCACACTTAAATACATAATATTAAGCATCCAAGACTCAAGAACAAACATTAGTATTATTCATACAAATATCTGCCCCGACCGGGAATCGAAACCGGGACCTCAAGCTTCATAGTCAGGCTCTCAAACCACTAGGCTATACGGTCGTCAAATATTTATATTTGACTAGCTTATGCCCGCGACTTCGTCTGCGCGGACCTAGGTTATCGCACGGTGGCGCCCTCTACCGGAATAAAAAGTATCCTATGTTGATCCTTGGAGCTTAAATTATCTCTATACCAAATTTCATCAAAATCGGTTCAGCGGTTTTGACGTGAAAGCGTAACAGACAGACAGACAGACAGACAGACAGACAGACAGACAGACAGAGTTACTTTCGCATTTATAATATTAGTAGGGATTATAAAGGATATGACACACAAATTTATTCAGTAGTAATGAAACATCTTAAGCCATCTCCACCTAATTGTGTCATATCATACATTGCACGATAAGCAACTATTCGTCGAAAGTGGATATAGCAATCAGAAAACTGTACATATTTCATTAATAACATTATATTGACAGAGTTTATATTGAAATTACAATAGTGTAGTAGAATACCTTGTTGACTGTTAAGTTAAAATTAACAATAAAATATGACCTAGCCTAAAATAAATGTTTTTGTTTAATTTCACTCTCCTGGAAACCTACCTTCATGGCGTATAGCACAAACGTATTCTCACCCGACGATTCGTTTTTTTCTTTAAAAATTATATTTGAATAAAAATAATGAGCAACTCAACCCCATCAATCAATCATCAAAAGATTACAAGGCTAGTCAGCATAAATAAGGCATACATACATACAGTTATAGCTTCAAGTCATAATTAAGTTTTTTACAACTTTTGCAGGTGGTAGGACCCTGTGCAAAGTCTACCCGGATTCTACCACCATCTTGCTCGCTAAACCTGCCGTGAAGCATCAGTGCTTGTACTGGTGTGTTTCGGCGTGGAAAGTAAGACAGCAGGTGAAATGACTGGCACTTGAGATATCCCATCTTAGGCCTCTATGATGGCAACGCATCTGCAATACCCCTGGTGTTGCAGGTGTCAATGGGCGGTGGTGATCTCTTACCACCAGGAGACCCACTTGCTCGTTTGCCATCCAAACAAATCCATTCATTTGTCCATCAGTTTTGTCAAGAAATCAAACACTAAAGTGATCGTAAGACAAACTGCATAAAACATGAAAAATTTCTTGACGTCAGGAAAACGTCACGAAATCTTGTGAGGAAAAAACCGTAATTTTCTAACTACCTACGTCGAGTCTTTCTATTAGATACAACAACAAAGATTATCTGACTTTTTATCACCTTCACCGCAAGATTTTTCATATATTTAAACACAATATGTTTTTTTTTTGTGTTGAAATACCGTCAGGAAACATCTTTTTTTTTAAGTGTACAACTGAAAATGCACAACTTTTTTGAGAAATAGCCATCACAAAAATATCATCCACTTATGTGCTCGACTGTACCAGCAGGCTTTCGCCGCCCGCTACATTCCCCTATAATTGATATGGCGACGGAGCAAGACAAAAAGCCGAAGTCGCCCGACGTCAGACGAAAATGGCCGAACAGGCAAAAACTGGAATCACCAAAAGCGGAAGCAATGCGACCAAGTGTCGTATGTAATTCCAGATGCACAAACTAATTACTTAATACTTTAAACAGGTGATGCACGTACAACGAAATTGATCACTGAGTACATATGTGTATTTCACTAAGAAATTCTTTACCACTCTAAGGTTTGAAGTGCCATCAGGGAAATAAGTGGTCTAGCAATTTTTAAACAAGTTCTTATCAAATGGAGCTAGCCTTTGTTTTTTTTATTCGACTGGATGGCAAACGAGCAACTGGGTCGCCTGGTGGAAAGAGATCACCACCGCCACCTTGTTCTCCTCTATCTGTATGTCTATTTTTATTTCATTCCTACTAATATTATAAGTTTTTTTTTTTTATACGACTGGAAGGCAAACGAGCAAGTGAGTCTCCTGGTGGTAAGAGATCACCACCGCCCATAAATAAGTGCGAAAGTAAGTCTGTCTGTCTGTTTACTTTTCTGAAAACCGCATCAAAATCAGTTCAGCCAAACACAAGATAATCACGGAGAAACACATCACACACCCACAGGTCAAACTGAGAATATTTTTCTTGAATCCGTTTAAAAAAACTCAGTCTAAAGTTTAAAACTGTATTATATCGACCATCCTGTTTCTTTATACATTCTTTACATGTATCTTAAAAATAACCCACCCTACTCGTAAGAAATATAGTATATAGAAGGGCGAGTCGCGTTTCAAGGTATTGGGGTTGCACCCCAACGACTATATCTATCTCTTTTGCGTCGTATGAAGAAGACAGGGTCTTAGAGATACCGATGTAAGGGGTGGTTTTGCCTTATAACATTTTGCTAGCAACTACCTACTTTGAATAAACACAATGCTCGCAGGCAAGATTGCCTGGGCAAAATGAACGGTTAGATTGCCCACTAGTATTATAAATGCGAAAATATAATTAAAACGTATTTTTGGAATACCTATCACAAAAGTCTAGAGACATAAATTATCATAAATTAAATAGTTTCATAACAGAAGGTACCTAATAGCCTCTTACGAAAACTATTTTATATACGACACTACCTTTTGCCCGCGGTTTTGCCCGCGTGGGATTCGGTTGTCACGCGCTGTTTCCTCGGGAACTGTGCATTTTTCCGGGATATAAAGTAACCTGTCACTCTCTGGCCCATAAACTATATCTATGTCAGAAATCACGTCGATCCGTCGCTCCATTTCGACGTGAAAAACGGACAAACATACACACAAACACACAAATACACACACTTTGGCATTCATAATTATTAGTATGGATTATACAAACGCCTGGGTATACACTTGAATAAAATTTTATATCAGAAAAAAAGCTATACAGACAGAAGGCAATATCATCAGACCACGATCTAAGAGAGAAAGAGTGACAGACACACACGAACACATACTCTCTTTCACATCTAAGATACTTCTGATTTTTTACGAAGACTTGCAAACAGCCGTGCCGTTGCTTCCATTTCAACTGACCCAGAACTAGATTTATATCTAGGGTTGCCAGGTATCCGGAAAAATCCGGATAAAATTAGGCTTTTTCAATGCTTGTCCGGCCAAATTAAACGGTGTCCGGCCGGTCTGGCTTTTATTAGGCTTACTGACTATAAGTTCATAATAATAAAAATAATAATAAGACAAGAGGGCTGGCAGCTTCCTCGCACAGCGTATTAGCATCGCGAGGAAATGCTGCCAGCATTCTTGGAACCATGCCACAGGGGCCTTTTCTAGAGTTATATCAGTTTTTAATTATTATTATTAAGTTTTTATAGTTTAAATCATTTCTAAATGTATTATTTGTTCCTCAATAAATTTACTTTTAAGATAAAAAATATAATAACCGTAGACATAACATTTTTTTTTTTTGTCGTATAGGTAAGTATACTAAGACTCAAAATCCCTACTTATTTTTATAAATGCAAAAGTAACTCAGTCTGTCTGTCTGTCGGTCTACCTGCGTGTTACTTCTTCACGCTGAAACTACTGAGCCGATTAATATGAAATTTGGTATAGAGTTTATAACTCTGGGAAGTCCATAGGAACCATTTATAAAGAAAAAAAAAATGTTTTTTTGACGCGTTTGAAACTACGGGCATAAGCTAGTCCTTAATAATGGGGCATCCAGTCTTTTTGTCCAAAATTCCAGCCAAACTGGCTGGATCGTCCGGCTATTGCGTTTGAGGACCTGGCAACCCTATGTATACCAGACGAGACTGAACTACGTACTATGCAAAGTTCCCGTGGGATAAAAACCTACCTTTTCGTGACACTATTTCAAACTTTTGCTCCATAACTTAGCGAAGTGAGAACCATTTTTTACAACACAAACAATGTAAACTCGAACGATCTATCTTCATAGTTGAACCAAAGCAAATAGATTACAAGAGATGGTATAGATACGTTACACCATTATTTACAACTGCTATTTTATTTAATTTATAATAAGACCCGATAAGACTTCAAAGTCGGGACCTAATGAATATTAAAGGGATTTTGACAACCCATTTGCCGGGTTAACGATGTGTGAAAAGTATTGGTCTGGTGGACACAATGTTTGGACCAATGTTTGTGGACAGATAACGGAATTTTTTTATTGAATTAAAACGTTTGCTATCGATGTTTTGACGTCGTCAAGTTTTTTTTTACAACTAAAAGAAAAAGGGCAAAAGAGTCGTTCGTAAAATTAAAGTAAATTGTACTTATATGTACTTTTTATCTGAATACATTTAATTATATTTTAACTAAAAGTAGATAATGGATTGGATTTGGCGTCACTTATTTGCCAACTTCATCATCATCTAACGTTTTAAACGTAACGTTGCCGAAACGTCGAGGTAAATATTACTCGTAAAAAAATAGCTTGATAAGCCCCGTATATGGTATTCATCATCATCATCATAATTTTATCCGAAAGACGTCCACTGCTGGACATAAGCATCCTCAAAGCGTTATTGCTTAACCAACAGAGTTGTGGACAAATTTTATCAAGGTCTTTAAAAAAAAAGATATGCATTTTTCCAATTGTCAATTAGACAAGAGAGATTCGACATGACATATAAGAACATTGTACCTACATAATGATAGACGGGCATAGCCCATATTGATTTATTTTTTTTAGAAAGAGATGCAATTGTAACTTTATTCGCCCATACCTAATTTAGTAATTGTTCAACATATATTTTTACGCCATTGTTTTTATTTTCTATTTTTGTACGACTAATAAAATTAATGGTGTTGATTAACATGTTATTTGGGCCAATCAACTATTTTACCGACACTTTGGGCGTCTCCTGCGTTAAAATTGTCTCTCGCATTACCAAAAAATCGTACTTCCAACAATAGTTAATAGGTTTAATAGGTTGAACTTACGTAGGATGGCATATATTCCTGTACAGTGTTCACCATCTATTACAGAAAAAACAAGTTTACTTACAAAAATCTGCAATTGTTTGAAAAATGTCGCGGACAGATTAGTGTCGGTAAAAAAGTTGATTGGCCCATTTGTAACCTTAAACACCGCATCTAACTTTAACATATTATGCATCAATTAATCACATTATGTTTTATCTATAGTAGAAGGTAATCGAGGTAAATATAAAACCGCACGCGAACAGACGAACAGACAATGCGACGACGACAGGAAACTGGAACAAAAACCTTGCGGGAAATTAAGTCTAGCAACCATGCTGATCTTCATTTGTCTACAGCGTTATTTTTGATACTACCTCAAACTTTAAGGGCAGTTAGCGAAGACCCTGGCATGGGTGGCATTTTATTATGTTTTAGTAAAAAATTTAGACTTACGGCATTAAGTTTGGGAGCAATTATTTTGGAAAATAGTAACGGTACCCTACCTACTTCCTTTTTCTAAATAAATAATGATTTCTAAAATTATCGCGATTAATACATTAAATAACTACTTACCGAATAATTCGTTGAAGTATGTAGTCTTATATCTATTGTAATTGAAAAGAATAATGCTTAAATACACAGAAAGATAGATTTTAAGTAGGTTTAAATAAATAAGTAAGATGAACGATTACATTTATTTGCACTATCTAGTACCTTTAACACTTTGACTGCGGCACTGATTTACGTGTTTGTGATTTTGGTGCGGTAGTAGGTCCAAAGAGCCCCTACCCTACTTAAATTTCAGTGCGGCACTAGGTCCATTGTGCCCCACCACGCAAGAAAAAGAAAATCGAATATTTTACCCTGGAGGTTTATCGTACTGCATATAGATTTATACCTAGGCCATCTACATCTATTCAGCAATATGGTTCTGGCTTCGCCCCGGTCTCGGAGTTTTAGAACTATTTTTAAAAAATATTCAAAGTTAAGGGGTCTTTTAGACCTTTTGCCGCACTGAATTGACCGACTGAAGCTTTATTAGGGATGGGACACGCTTACGACATTATAATCACTATCGAATAAGAATTTAATGAATGAATGAATAGTTGTTGAAATAAATAGTTTTAATTAATATACCCCCGAGAAAAACCTCTTTCTGGGTTCCGTTGTTCAGTGGACTTCAAAGTTTGTAATCTAAGTGATAGCTGTCGACTAGTAGATGGACTAACGTGAGTAGGGGACCTATTTACGTTTTTAGCCGAACTAAATAAATTACGATATGGTGTTTGCAGAGGACAAATTGAAGCATTCTTTAGCATCCAGCTTCCTTCTGGTCCTCTTTGCACTCGTTTTCCTTCACAAACTCTTGAAATTCACACAATCAATATATACGTAAATGAGGACAAGACAACACACTATCGCGATTCATATGCGGCTCATCACTACCTGTTGACATTGGTAAGCAATAAGTGCTGAAGGGGTGCGCGAGGGGTCGAAGGTCTATTGGACCCCGTCCAGCACAGAAAAGAAAAACAAGTCATTCAGTGCTGGTGAGGTCCAATGTGCCCCTCACGTAAACTAAGTATGCTATATTGTTAAAATTTTGAAGTTATACACAAAACAATATTTGTCTCTGTCCTACTCCAATGATTGCCCAAGATACCCTTCCCGCACCGTACGAAAGTACACCATTTTCGCTGCCGCACCGAGTTTCGGCCGCGCATGGGGCTCTTTGTGCCTCTTTCCGCAGTGAACGTGTTAAATGTCATTGGTAGCACTTATTAGGGTTTTGCGATAGTCAGCCCCAATGAGCTTCTACATACTAGAGCAGCAACGTCTTACAAACGATTCTCAGATATGTGTCGCCACTTGATAGTGTGAAAGACGTAGCTTTGAAACCGATACATTATGCCAAAGTAAACTATATTTGTCTCGTTTCTTCCAATAATCAACTAATCACCGTTGAAAAGAGACAATAATACTGCTGACGTGAAAATGGACAGAGTTGCCAGTGGTGAGAAATAATTCCCCCAAAATGAATAAATGTATGTAATTGTTTTGGTGTGATTAATGTTGTATATTGTGAACAGAATTTAATAAATTTTCAGTCTATACTATTATAAAACTGTAACGGAAGGTACACGTACACGGTATATTGAAAATATTTAGAAAAAGTAGTAAACGGATTTTGATATGAATAATTTACAGTTTTTAGGGTTCCGGAGCCAAAATGGCGGAGGCGGAACCCTTGTAGTTTCGTCAAGTCCGTCTGTCTGTCCGTCCGTTCGAATGTCACAGGCATTTTACTCAAAAACTACAAGAGTATATCAATGAAATTTGGAGTACAAATGTCTTGTCAAAGCCGCTATTTAGTTTTGTAGTTAAATTACAAAAATAAATATTTACAGGGGTGCCCTCCATACACATAACCTAAGCACATAACAGATGAAAAAAAAATTAACTCGCATCAACGTGTGGCACGTATTTCGACAGCTCTTTAGAAAAGATAGTAAGATTTCTCAAAAACTTTTTTGAGCAAAAATTGTGTCCCAACAAAATATGCAAAAAATATGGGAAGGTAACGCTTAATAAATACTTTCAACGGAAATTGGTTTCAACATGATCGGATATACCGTTTTCGAGTTATTTCCGCAAAACTGCGCTTCTCAACAATAGGACGTAAGTGCCGTGAAGATACGCTCTTTTTCTAGCAATAGATTTTAAGACTGTAGTAAGAGTAAGTGTTTTAATTGTGTTATAAGGTACATAATGTTACTTGATTTTTTTCGTAATTGCTACGGAACCCTATCTTGGGCGTGTCTGACACGCTCTTGGCTAGTTTTTTATTTAAAAATCTAGTAAATAATAAATATCTAAGATATTAAAAAGGTATGAAGATAGAAATAAAAAAGCTTTCTAGCATTGATAGTCCCTGAGCAAAGCCGCGGACGGACGGACAGACAGACAGACAGTGAGACATGGCGAAACTAAAAGGGTTCCGTTTTGCCATTTTGGCTCCGGAACCCTTAAAAGATCATTCTAAGTTAACTTAATACTATTTTAAGATGATTACACATTACGATGATGAAATAAAGTTAATTAGTATAATAAAATCTACTTCTCGAAATGATTGAGCATATTACAGTCTGCCGAAATTTTATTACTGAAACACACAGATATTACTGGCGCACACTTCAGTCATTCATTCTTTCATTAACTAAACCCCAAAAAAGTGGGAAAATTAACATCGTTTTACTGGTAACACTGATGGCAAAAATAATGCAAGATGTATTTATTTTATTTTCTGATGTAATTTTAGTCAATATGATCAAAATTATGCAAACTTAGGTGTGAAAAGTAATGCCACTGGCTTTATTATGCTTTTCGGACCGTGAAACACAATTTTTAACGGCACATTTCACCATTTTGAAAAACAATCGGAGACGTCACGCTCGCTTAATGTCAAGCAGGCAACTGAAGTCAGATATGCCTGCAGGCATATTCGAAGTGGCTCCACGTCAGTGCCGTAAACTGCCAATCTAGTGACATATAACATCATTGGTCAGCCCTGTGTATCTCACGCACACATTGACGCGTGTACAGACGTCGTCGTGCCTATGTAGATGCAAGAATGCGTATTTTGTACGGCGCGGCCGCCCTGAAGGGCTACTCCGAAACACGAAATTCGAAGTTCCTATCGTACCGTCCCTCTCACTCTCGTATTAAATAACATAAGCGTAGGCGGGACGGTACGATACGAACTTCGATTTTCGAATTTCGTGGTAGCGTTGCTGAAGGGCTACTCCGAAACACAACGTTCGAAGTTCGTGTCGTGCGATCCCTCTCGCTCTCGTATTAAATAGTATAAGTGTGAAAGGGACCGCACGACACGAACTTCGAACGTTGTGTTTCGGTGTAGCCCTTCTGTGCTCTAAGTCCTATTCCTAAGCACTCGCATCTATTGCCAACTCGTTTCTAGCTGAACGTTCTTACGACTATGAAGGTCAAACGCGCGCCGCAATGTAATGGACCTTGCACGATTTTTCTTACAGAACCCTGTTTCTGAAAGCGTATTAGTCAATAATATTAGTGTTGTGTCTCATAAATTACATGAAAAAGTCAGACAAAAAAACAATCCATACTAATATTATAAATGCGAAAGTGTGTTTGTATGTTTGTGTGTTTGTATGTTTGTCAGTCTTTCACGCCGTAATGGAGCGACGAATCGACGTGATTTTTGGCATAGAGATAGTTTATGGGCCCAAGAGTGACATAGGATACTTTTTATCGCGGAAAAATGCACAGTTCCCGAGGGAACAGCGCGCGATAACCGAATACCACGCGGGCGGAGCCGCGGGCAAAAGCTAGTAATAAATTATGTGTATGTGTGTGTGTGTGTGTGTGTGTGTCAGCATCTACATACGACTGGGATACTATTGTCTTTAGCTCAGTCTAGTCTAGATTAGTCTAATAATATTATTATTAGACTAATATGCTTCGAGAAACTGGGCCCGTCTAGACTGAGCTAAAGACAATAGTATCCCAGTCGTATGTCGATGCTGACACACACACACACACACACACACACACACACACACACACACACACACACACATAATTTCTCCTGAACCGTGAAAAAGGCCATAAGAAGGAGACTATCTGAAATTCCCACGAGATGAAACTGGCATATTTTCTGTTTCTCCACAAGCATGATACCAAGGAATTAAGCTACTTCAATTATATCTGTAAAAATAAATCTTAATCAAGTCGTTCTACAACAACGATTGTTCAGTCATAAAATCAGCCAAAACAAATAAATAGGCTTATTACTTGTCCGTACAGATTACGACACGTGCGAAATATCTCCGTCCTCTCTTTTACGCCAGTTGGGATAGAAAAGGACGTGTGCAGCGAAAAAGCTAGACGATGCCACTAGTGTCAGTGCAAATTAACATCTGCACGCGATTCTTTTCACGGTATTTGGTAAGCGCGAGCGCATCGTCGGACACACGGACCTGAAGGATAGCGAATTTTCAAATACCTTCCAATACAATGCAAAAGTTTGTGAGTGTGCGTTTATTACTCTTTAAATCTAAAGTTTTATTTCAATATTTTCATTATTGCCTATACATAAGCATGTAATAGTACATCGTGTCTTAAGGGCGGTAAATAAGGAATTACGAACGAGAGTCTATTAGAAGCCCAAAGTCGAAGACTGAGGGCTTTAATGAGTCGATGTTCGTAATTCTAGTACCGCCCGTGCGACATACAATGTTTTTCATCACATTTTCGAGTAAAATTGTATATTTGTAAAAGAAAAACTAATATTTTTTCAAAAATTGCCGATACCGCCTGACTGTGCTCTTGGCAGTGCCATCTCCCCGCCGTCTTCCTCCTCCGCAGCATGTGCCTGCGACGTATCAGTACGGGAATGACTCATTTACCGACCTTGGGCTTCATGACAAGAAAATTAGTACGGGCAATGACTCATTTACCGACCACGGGTATCATGATAAGCACATTAAGGTCGAGGGTTTTATTTAGGGGGTTGCAACCAAAATAGCCTGCATGTTACGACACTGTTTACGAGCAAATGTGATGAAAAATAACAAAACTTCAAACGTAGCGTTCGACGAGTCTAGACATTATGAAATTTTGAACAAATGAAATTTTTATGAAACAGTTTTTACGAAATCCCATGGATTTTTTCTAAATTTAGAAATTGCTTAAAAAGAGTAAGAGAATAATATGTTCTATCTTTAGACCTGGCAGTCAACTTTGTAAGTTTTTACCGAATCATGTGATTTTACGAATTTTTTATGACTATATCATCATCGTATCAGCCGAAGAGTTCACAACGATTGATCCCGCGCTACATCCAACTGTGTCCTGTAATATTCATCAGATCGTCTCTGTCCATCTCGTTGGCTTTTCAACGCGTCTCTTTCGGATCGCAGTCGTCACTAGAACCTTACCACCCATTAGCCGTCAGTTTTACGTGCAATGCGAAATTTTTATGGGTACACATCAAAAAAGGCTTCCGATACTCATTATTCTTAGACGAATTTGATGTTCTGACTTAGGAGGCTATACCGGGTGTGGCCTGTAATATGAGCAAATAATTAAAACATATAATCATACTCGTCAAACTGAACAACATTAGTTCAGCTACTTTTAAAAATAATTAGTTTTTTAATTTTTATTTCACTTTTAAGTTTATTCGAAGAAGCAATGTAAAGCGAAATGATGTTTGTAGCGTGACAGGCGTCGTCAGTTGTGTTCTAGGATGGCGTACATTGATAGCAGTATTTAATTTTAAAAGTCTCCATTATTTTTAAGTCGCTGAACTAATGTTGTTTAGTTTGACGAGGACGATCTACGTTTTAATTTTTTGCTCGTATTACAGGCCACACCCGGTTTTGAAATATATGTAATATGCCTAATACGCCTATATTTAAATGTTCAAAACTGTCAAGGTATAATAAAACCCTAGGCACTTTTGAGTTTGGAAAAGTTTCATCGTTTTCATCCCTCCTAAATTGCATGTCCAAACTAATGCGTTATTTTAGAAATTAACCCATTTACTAACCAAATTACGTACGAAAGGAATGCCTTTAGCTTCCGTTTGTACTACATTTATTCGCCTGCATTTATTACACTCCTACTAACACCAAAACAAAATCATCACACGTGCTTAATATGTCAAACAAGCATACAAATTTACATAATCATGACCGTCGCGGTTATTTGCTGTATTTTAAGGCATAAAAGAAAACGCGCATCTCTTTTGTCGTAATCACCTTGTGGCCTTTATCCATACTGTAGTCAATTCATTCCTGACACGACACGTGTCACTCTCATACTGAATACGTCAAAAAAAAAAAAAAAACATTGACGTATTTAGTACCAGGATGACAGAGGTGTCAGGATTGTTTTCTTAGTGCCGGACTATACTAGTAAGGGCCATAACTAAAAAAAAAAACAAAATAACTTAACTAGACATTCAATATATTTGATCTAACTTCGAACACAACTACTAACGACCTCTACCAACTTTTTGCTATAAACTTTTTTTTGTTGGCCGCGTCACCGGCCAGTGTGATACTCGGTTCATTGAAATCTGGCCAGTATGATGAACCTAGATTGCGCCTCAGACGCTCGCTTGCATGTGAAAAAAAAATTAAAGAAGCAATCAGGACGCGAATTTTAAATTTCATTTTTTTTTTAAGAACAGCCGATGTTAATAAAGGGCTTATACTAACGGAAAGAGAGGCGTTTGCAGTAGGATACTGAGTATTTTTTAGGAGAAACTTGATATAGTAGCAGTGATCATAGTGAATCACAACTCGATCAAGTTATGGAATAATTAAGAGTATAATTATTAATTAGGTACTTACAGCGAACCGGAGCTAGTCTATAATAATGACGTAGACTATAAAAGTCTCTGGTTTGAATCTTGAAATATTTAACGGCAATTTCGGTTTAAGGTTAAAAAACCGGCTAATAATAATAATAATAATAAATTCATTTATTTCAGTCAACTTAGGCCCATACAATAAATACCTTACAGACTAACAAACATATTTAAAATCAATAATATTTAAATCTAATTAGGTGACAAAACGGCTAACGGTTAAGTGCGAGTCGGTGCGGCTCATTAAACTTTTTAATGATGTTATTCTGTCCCGTGGCTTAGAAGACGCTATTAGGTACAGTTGTTTAGAAATATATGCTTTTAATATAAATCATAAAGGAATTGGCTTATAACTGTCACAGCCCTAACTGTAAAAAGTGTAAAATCATAATATTCATGTGTGACCCAGAAGACAGTACAAACTACATTATTTAAAAATGTATTGTATTTTTGTATTGTATGTATTTTATTTTTAATGCCATAAACAGTCGTTTCTATAACAATCCAGTGTTAGCTGTCCTGCTTCCTGAAAACTCACAAATAAAAGAGTTTCATCGAAATCGTTAGAGCCTTTTCTGAGATCCTCGAAATGAATTAACAATAGTAGATTTTACAATAAGAGCATAAAACGGCCCATTTTACCCAAGACGTTCATATAGCCACCTGAGCCGGTATGGCGAGGGAAAAATGAGTTTGCAACAGTGGAAACAATTGTTCACTTACGTACATATACATTTTATTTTTCATGCATTAATAATAATTATATTTTTTTAGTTTTATTGATTTATTTTGATTGATTTTTAATTTTATATAAAAATTATTAAAAATAATACACATAAACTTCTGTTTGTGGCTGTTGAGACCTGATTACCTTGGTCTTAGACAAGATTTCATTTTATGCCCTAGTGCATAAAAAGTCATTTTATGTTGCCTAGATCCAGCATAAACACGAACTTTACGAGCATGAGAAGTGAAAACGAGATTTGTTCATTTAAAGGTATGTTTTGAGTACATACATAATTATTAAAATCGTTGTTTATGGCTTTAAAAGTAAATAGTCTCTTGTGAATTTTCCCACGACAATATCACTTTTTTTAAAGCAACTGAATTAACTATTAAATTAACACTACCTTTTAACTTGTACATATTTACTGAAGCGTATTAAATTCACATAATTAATTACATACATATATAAGAAAACAATAAGAGTTCATAATAATTTTATGTTTGTAGCGCTTTTTGCTAATTTATTTATTGCATTCATAATGTACTAGCTACTCGCCCCGGTTGCGCATGGTGTGCTGATGAAGAAATGTAATCAAAATTTTATCTGCAGACATACAATAATTTAAATTTGAACACCTGTGTGTGTGTGTGCGTTGCGTCATATATGTCTTGTATTTGTTCTATGTTTGTTTTATGGCGTTAAATAAATGTATTTTCTTTCTTTAAAAAAATGTCATCATCATCATGTCAGCCGAAAGACGTCCACTGCTGGACATAGGCCTCCCCAAGGCTCCACTCGGACCGGTCTTGTGCTTTCCGCATCCACCGCGATCCCGCGATCAACCAGGTCGTCGCTCCATCTTGTTGGAGGCCTGCCGACAGCTCGTCGTTACTATAGTATTTATTTCCTATAAATATCCATTATTTATAGGAAATAAATACAAATACGTATCTATATGATCGCGTAGAATATTCCAAGACCGGGCAACATCTTGAAATTCCATACAAATACTTTTTAAGTACTTGTATTTTATTATGCAACTAGGCCCAGAGGCTTTATTGCCTAACGTTTCTGACACTCGCGATCGCAATAAAATGACAGCTTTTGTATGCGAAATATGTCATTTGATTGCGATCACGAGTGTCAAAAACATTAGGCAATACGGCCTCAGAGACCTCATTGCCTAACGTTTCTGACACTCGCGATCGCAATAAAATGACAGCTTTTGTATGCGAAATATATCATTTGATTGCGATCACGAGTGTCAAAAACATTAGGCAATACGGCCTCTGGTCTTCTCTTTTGATTGCGATCGCGAGCGTCAGAAACATTAGGCAATACGGCCTCAGGTTTTCCCTTAACTAAACACCCTGAGCGTATTTCACCTCAAGTTAAACATTCTTATCCACCTGTACATCGACACGCGACGTTTCAAATTAAATTCGAGAAATGCGAAGTGTGAGATACCAGACTGGTTTTGATATCTCTAAAAAGGTAAAAATAACTTTTTTTTAATAAAAAAAAAACATCAACGGGAAGTCGAACCGATAATCTGCCGCGGTAAGTGAGGTTTTGACTTTAATGTGTTAATAAAATTGTAAAGCGTTTTGTCGGCGAGTCTTGTATGTATTTGCCTCGTGACGGGAACTTACTAACCGGCGCGAGGCAGAAGCTAATCCTCAAATCACGAGTTACGAAAAACGATGGCGATCAAATTTGCTAGCTGGTCGAGTGAACAGAGACCTAGAGGCTAGGTACTAATTAGTCCGGTTTGTGCCAGTTTTATAAAACAAGGAATTTCTTAGTGCCAGAATGCTTACTACAAGGCTAAATTGGATGCTGTTTTGCAATAATGTGTCAACTCACTGTCATTTTGCAATACAATCTCAACTGTAATTATTTTTTCTGGGGGTTGGCATTGTATTGCAGAATTAATCAGGGTTAACACACTATTGCAATACAGCATCCAATTACGTTTTAATTAGTTCATACATGCGTCGGAAAGTCACTTCCAATTCTACACCATTAAGAAAACAGTGTAGTAACCTAACCAGACTCGCCTATTGCTTTAAAAAACCTAACCAAATACGCCTATCGGTCGAATCTCTCGCTATACCACGCGCCATATAAATCTGCCCAAAAGTTCATTACTTAATACTCAGTTTTGACGCATTTTTGAGATACATTTTTTATGCGACGTCTTAAAGTTACTCCCAGATTGTGTTCGAATCGCTTAGCGGTATAGTGCCTATTTTATTGGAATTATACGTTTATAGTTTTTGTGGTACTAGTGGTGGCAATGAACTTTTAAGCAAAGTTAGGCGGCGGAAGGTATAACAAGCCTCGGAGCTCGCGCTGTTCTCGCTCGCTGAGTCAGCCTCACGAGTCTATGCGGTTGGTATGTACGCTTCTATCCACAGGTATGCATTGTTAAATACTTGTTAATTAGAGCACAACGTGCAATAACATGGGATTGAGGGTTAAAATTTCGCGCTGCGCTTCAACAATCCGTCACTTTCTCACGCCATACGTTAGAAAGGGAAGGATTTATTACCGATACCGGATCAAACTAGCCTATAATGCAACGTAATCTCGCCTTAGTTGTAAAATAAACCTTGTACCCCTCAAGGTACAGTTCAAAATTGTAATTACCTGGTTCTTATTTTAGGTTTTTTACGAATGAAATGCCGTTATTTAGAAATGGCCACTAAATAGTATTAATTACACATAATTTCATAATAAAATCTTAACCCCTTTTATTCGTCTGCCCAAATAAGAACTTAAATTTGTTCCAGCATCGGCTCGCTATATACTATCGGACCTCAACGTAGAACTTTCTCACAGTAAATATCATAGCGATTCTCCTTGCCAGGCAATGTAACGTTACTACGACTATTTCTGTGAAAAGGTTCTATGTCACGCAAGTGGATTGACAGTACTTATATAAGAAAACTACTCACCAAGATTAGCGCTCATGATATCCTGGTCTTTCGGTTTCTTTTTTCTCGGTCTCCCTTTCTGCCGAGGAGGGGGGGCAGCGGTACCGTTGAAGAAGCCTTTGGCGACGTCGGCTTCGCCTCGGGCGAACTCGGGGGAGGGGTAAGGGGGGTAGTGCGGTCCGGGAGGCACGTAGGGCCCCGGGCAGAGCTGGGGAGGCCCCGGGACTGCCATGTGGGGCCCGTATTCGGGCATCGTTTCGTAGTGTAACCTGCGGGAGACGAGATTTACCCCCTTATTCATAAAACTTAACAAGCCTATGTTAACTGACAAATGCTTTGTCCCTTTCTAACAAATACAAATGTCGGAGTGACAGATAAGGACAAACGAATTTTAGCGGCATTTTAACTCAAATCGGTTTGATTGTCGTTTATGAATAAGGGGGATAGTCAATACTTAAAAATAAACTCGTATCTCAAAATGTATGATTTTTCTTAGTGCACTTTATGACCATTAAGTCAAGGTTCAATTTTGTTGACGTATTGATTTAAGATACGAGATTTTTTTAAAGTAGTGACGATATATTTAATATGGCCCCCACATGGCAGTCCCAGGGCCTCCAGCTATGCCCGGGAGGCACATAGGGCCCCGGGCAGAGCTGGGGAGGCCCCGGGACTGCCATGTGGGGCCCGTATTCGGGCATCGTTTCGTAGTGTAACCTGCGGGAGACGAGATATCGTCACTACTTTAAAAAAAAACTCGTATCTCAGCATATGCATTCGAGAAACCCGTCAAAAATGGAATCCAGCAGCCAAGCTATTTGGCTATGATGATAGTGCTGCCCTACACTCCGACTGACAGACTGACGTGACAATTTTTTTTTCATAGTTAATCAATTTATTTATTTATTTGTTATTACTATGTATAGTTTATAGAATACTAGCTTATGCGCGCGACTTCGTCTGCGCGGACCTAGGTTATCGCACGGTGGCGCCCTCTACCGGAATAAAAAGTATCCTATGTTGATCCTTGGGGCTTAAATTATCTCTGTACCAAATTTCATCAAAATCGGTTCAGCGGTTTTTGACGTGAAAGCGTAACAGACAGACAGACAGACAGACAGACAGACAGACAGACAGACAGAGTTACTTTCGCATTTATAATATTAGTAGGGATGTATAAATAAAGATATTTCTTCACTGTTTTTTTTCGTATCTCAAAATGTATGATTTTTCTTAGTGCACTTTATGACCATTATGTCAAGGTTCAATTTTGTTGACGTATTGATTTAAGATACGAGATTTTTTTAAAGTAGTGACGATATATTTATGGTTGCATAGCAAGTAAGAAATCATCAACATTGCAGGTGTTAGGACTATGTGTAAGGTCCGCCCGGATTGCTACCACCATCTTGTTCGCAATCCTGCCGTGAAGCAGCAGTGCTTGCACTGTTGTGTTTCGGCGTGGAGAGTAAAATAGCTGGTGAAATTACTGGCACTTAAGGTATCCCATCTTGGGCCTCTAAGTTGCCAACGCATCTGCAATACCCCTGGTGTTGCAGATGTTTATGGGCGGTGGTGACCTCTTACCATCAGGAGACCCACTTGCTCGTTCGCCATTTAGTCCAATAAAAAAAAACTGGATTTAGCAGCGGTATTAGCCCTTAATCTTCATAAAAATAACCCCGAGCATCTCTTTTAATAATACTTACCGAAACTATAATGACGAAAAAAAAGCCTCAAAACTGCTGATTATTTTACCAGATATAAATAAAGAAGATAGGGGAAGACCACCAATGAGGTGGAAGGACGACATCTGCCGAGAGGCGGGTGGAGGATGGATGTTTATAGCTCGAGCTAACCTAACCTAACTTACTTTTCTGGTACTTGTCGATACTGTTGGGGACTCAGTTCTAACCTAATCTACTTTTCTGGTTCGCAAGTCGCTGTTTGCCAACAAGTGCCCTGTTATGGCATTTAATATTATGGATTTTAATATTATTACTCATAAGTTTTATGTCTTACTATATTAGTACAAAACATATTAGGTATGTAAATGTATAAGTTAATTAATGTACTTAACTAATTTTAAAATTGCTACGCCCCAACAGGGCATCATTTTTTATATTCTTTGTAAAAGGTGTTGCAATAAAATAAATACTGAATACTGAATATTAGGGATTTAGAGTATTAGGACATGTGATATTATGGCTTATGATTATTAGGACATAAGATCATTATGACAAAAGTATGATATGTCAAAAGTGTTTATGGCGAAAGTGTTATGGCATTTTAGTTTAGGACAAACGATATTACGGATCACAAAAGAGACCTGGCTGTCGGCCTGTCGATCACCAGGCGTGGAGAATTGGAGAGGAGGCCTATGTCCGAAGACGGATGAATTAAGGGCTGCTATCATCATCTCAGCCTATATACGTCCCACTGCTGGGCACAGGCCTCCTCTCGGAATGAGAGGGCTTGGGCCATAGTTGAACCCACGACCCTCTGTTTGAGAGGCGATAGGACAAACCACTAGGCCACCACGGCTTCCCTAAGGGCTGCTATGGATGGATAGAAATAAAGAAGCTTGGTTACCTGCAATATACCGCAGAGTCTCTTATCCCGAAGGTGTCCCCCTTATTGAGGTGGGTACTACACAGCGCGCAAGAGAAGCAGTGGACGTGGAACACCAGGTCTCGGGCCCGCATCACCAGCTCTGACGCCGATATGGTGGTGTTACACCGCGCGCAGCGTTTGGAACCGTACAACCTGGGGAAGAGACATTTAGTTATTAAAAACTAACTGTTGCCCGCGGCTTCGCCCCCGTTGTATTTTTATGTATTTTCTTCCATAAAAACCTTCTCCTGACAGTAGCGCACACAACAAAAAAAGAATTAGCGAAATCGGACCAGTCGTTCCCGAGTTATGCGCTTACCAACACATTTTGCGATTCATTTTTATATTATATAATATATAAGATAAAGAACGAAAGGAAATACCAAAACGGGACTTATCACGCTATTTTTACAAGTAATGTTTACCTCGACGTGATAAGTCCCGTTTTGGTATTTTGACTATGAGTGAGAATCAAAGTTTAAAATGTTATAACGAAATAAAATGTACATAAACATTTATTTACAACAAAAGACGCAACATTATTACCTATTACAAACTATAGGTTTTTTAATTCTGGTCAGCCTTTACTAGACTTGTTTTCTTTCTTGTTTTTTTTTAAAGGGACAAACGGATAACATAGTACTATAGAGATAAATGTTCCTTTTTTTTCTGAAAAACGGAACCCAAAATATCGATTGAGTTCGCAGTGGTAACATGTCGACAGTTGAACTTAAAGTTTAGATAAAAATCTTTTTTCATTAAAAAGCGGAATTCATAGAACCAGTAGCTATCCCCGAATTCCGATTCTAGTAATGAATTGAAACGTAAACCGTTGCAGTCCTAGGGCTGTCTCTCTCAGTATCTTATCAAAAAATTAAGTTGGTCAATTGTGTTTGTTTCTTTTCTTTAGTACAATAAAGAGTTTACATATATACATACAATTCCTAAAAAAAATATGATCAAACAGATACAAAAATTAAAACTATTGTCAAGAATACATCCTTACTATTATAAAGGGGAAAGTGAGTTTGTATGTTTGTTTGTTTGTTACGCTTTCACGCTGTAACGGAGCGACAGATGTCGTGATTTTTGGCATAGAGATAGTTTATGGTCCCGAGAGTGACGTAAGCTACTTTTTATACTGGAAAAATACACAGTTCTCGAGGGAACAGCGCGCGATAACGGAATAGCACGCGGGCGGAGCCGCGAGCAAAAGCTAGTTACCTATAGCGTTATCTAAAGCGTATTATAAAATTAATTATTATATCATGGTCAGGGATATTTTAGAAATGAATCCGATCCGCATAGGCGATCACTTACTTCAAATAGCAAATCTATTGTGTTGAAAAATGTAGTCGTGCTAAATACTTGTAATCTTTAAACAACATTGTAAATCTGTACAAAAAAATATATACCTCGTCGAGTTTCTTGCCGGATTCTTCTCAACAGAGGTTTTTCCGAACCGGTGGTAGATTTTGTTTGACATTCATAAGTGCTTGTTATACCTAGCCTAAATTGAATAAAGATATTTCTTCCTTGACTTTGGCTTTGAATAGCTTTAATAGGCTAGTGTTTTTTTTTTACATAAAACTGACCCGTGATTGACCCCTGTCTTCTGGTGAAAAGTGCAGATGAGGCCAAAAGTGTATATCAAAGGTATCCTAAAAAAATCGGTACACTAATGTTTCGCAACCAACGTTTGGCAACCTGATTCATTTCGCAAGTAACTCTGTCTGTCTGTCTGTCTATCTGTCTGTCTGTCTGTCTGTCTGTCTGTTACGCTTTCACGTCGAAACCACTGAACCGATTTTGATGAAATTTGGCATAGACATAGTTTGAACCCCAAGGATCAACATAGAATACTTTTTATTCCGGTAGAGGGCGCCACCGCGCGATAACCTACATCCGCGCAGACGAAGTCGCGGGCATAAGCTAGTTGTTCAATATTTCTGAAACTGTAAATATTTCAGGAAATTTATACAACTAGCACACTTCTTCTACACGATGGCTATTAAATAAATCCTGAAATATATAGTATTAGAGTTTGCGAAATAAAAAGTCGCGAAATGAATCAGGTTGCCAAACGTTAGTTGCGAAATGAACGGATCCCAAAAACAATCTAATTAGTCCGCCAACTAGATTATTAAACAATACTGGACACGTAGTTTTTAAATATATTGACCCGGATACTTCACGTCTTAAATCGAGTTTAACCCGACATGTTTCGGGCTAATCCTCCTCGGAGCAACGCGACTCGAAACATGTCGAGCTAAACTCGATTTAAGACGTGAGTTACCCGGATCAATATATTTAATATGAGTGAGTCTCACGATAGTCTCACGGTAGTTTCACGTAGTTTTTCTAGCCAGTTGAAGTTCCGTGTGTCGTCACGGCGTGCGATACTCTTTAGTCGCGCTCTCTCGAACTTCCACGCGTTTCACCGGGAGCCCCTCATTTTGCATAACATTAATTGTCCTAATATGAATTTGAATAACACTCACTTCTTCTCTTTTAAAATATGGCTTTCTGTCCTAACTAATAGGACAATTTCGCCAGTGTCAAAGTACCTACTCTCTTTTAGAGGGACGTTGTACGGTGATTGTAGTTTTTGCAACTTGATAGTGAAATTCACAAGTGAGACAACTTGCGCATTAAAAATTGCCAGACACGAGAGCAAATAGAATTTTGTGATCACTGTTCACTGCTAAGGTTAATCGCCGCATAAAACACTATCAAAATTATTGGTAGGTGCTTAAACTAGCCAAAGAAACAGAAATAGCAAAATTAGACATTGTCTACATCAGCCATGTTCGAATGCTACAAATCGAATCCACTTCACTTTATTGTTCGCATATTGACATAATATTCTAATACTTGAGTGTCATTTATTTCGTTACTGTCAACCCTATTCTAGATCGAGATACAGCGTCCACGGACCACACGGACGTCTCACTCCGGAATCGAACCTGCTATCGCCAATCTCTTGGCTTAAATTACTGTGCCTTCCTAACTCCAAACTCCAACTTCAAAGGCAACAAACGTCAGCGCTTGATATGCCACTAGAAGCTTTATAGACAAGCAAATAAAGACGACATTTTAATATCGTGTTCGAAATAAATTTCATAAAGGAATTGTCTTTGAAATGAAAGGTAATACAAACAGTGAATAGAAAAAAAAGTAATTTTAACCATACTTAGATTAAGAATGTTCCCTAGGTAATAAAGCCGTTTTAAGTTCTAACCTAGTCAAAGTAGTGACGATATGCCATACAAAATGCAGAGAATTCCCACTACTATTATAAATGCGAAAGTTTCCAAGTCTTTTTGTTTGATACTTCATCACGTCTAAGCTATTAAGCCAATTTAGATGAAATTCAGTATATCTATAGATAGTTTGGAGACCCGGAGAAAGACATAGGATAGTACAAAGCCAGTGGATCAAACCGGCGCGAAATTTCCCAGTTATCGACAAATTTAACAGCCCTCGGCTTTTCTCATTCACCTGTGCAACTGTCTAATTACCGTTTCACTAATGGGGATGTTGACACCACCAATCAACTGACGTACTTTTTATGAGCTGTCAAAACACAATTCTCCCATAGAGTTTCAATGGCAAACGTCATAAGTCGCTATCTGTTCGCCAACTCAATCAAATAACTATTTATTTGTTTTAAAGCAACAAAAAATCTAATTTTACAGTAAATCGAAAATTAATCTGGTTTTCAGGGCAAAAAAAGAGTTTTTACTGGAATCGTGCCTTCGAATTATTTTAATGGCGTCAACATCCCTAATTTCCTGCAAGTGCGACACGGAAATCGGACTAAGTGCGCAGATTTGGAAAAAGGATGGCAGTCATTCTCATTTAGCTGTACAATAGAGTCTTAATTACCGTGTCACTGGTGCGAAAAAAGCGGCACGGTTATTAGACTAGACTAGTGCACAGTTGAATGAGAATTGCTGCCCTACGTTGCATGCTTCGTGTTGTATAACGACAAATTCCACCCACGCTGCTCGCAACTAAATAAATCCTTGTAAAAACGAATGTGTACAAAATACGCGCAAAAACGCGGTTTACAGTCGCGCCATTAAAACCGCTTCGGTATGAAATTACGCCTCTGTTACGCTTTAGTTACGCTGCCGAGAACAATGAGCGTAACTTTTACGCCGCGCCCGACAAAAGGGTTATCTTCACGGTGCGATAACGACTGTGCAAGTGAGCCGGCGATATATTAGGTTAACAATTTGTACGCGTACGTACAGTGTGTGTAACTAATACACATTTCTAAGTAACAATGTAGTATGAAAAGTGGACACATAAGTTAGGGATCTGATCATACAAGTTATCTAACCTTTTAAGCCTTTAAGGGGTCAACCATAAGTAGCATCAAGATTTAGGGGGAATTTGTAACACAGGATCAAAACAATCGTAATTTTTTGCAGGTGGTAGGACCAGTAGGAAGAACGGTAATAATAATAAGGAGACCCACTTGCTCGTTTGCCTTCCAGTCGAATAAAAAAAAAGATAATTATGTTGTTTTGAGGAATAAAATATCGAAATTCAAAATTCGAATGTCTAATATAACGACGAGCGAATCCGCGGGAAAAGCCTAGTTTGTAGTAAAAAAATATTGTTTTTTTTTCATCTCATATGTTTGGACGGTGACAGCTATTCTCTTTAGAACTTTACAGCCATAAAAAAAGAAATCTAACTTTTAAAACCCTAAACACAAGTCCATTTAACGACTCGGCTCCTTTTTCACCTTAAAATATTAATAAAAACTAACGAGAACTTAACAAACGTGCGGATACAGTAAAGTTTGTTTATTAAATATCTGTAATACTAATACAATTAATAATAAAATAATAATAACTATCAAAAAATTATTATCTCATGTAAACAGCTACGTACTTACGGTCGATTCATCCTTCCGTGTCTTATCATGCATACAAACGTGACGTCACAGGTGGTAATAGACAATGACTAGTGATTGGAAAAGTCGATAAAATATACATAAAAGATGACCGATTATATTTTTCTATTAACATAAAGAAATCCATAAGCAAACCAAGTCGCCAGAAATATCTCAAAAAGAGCACACGTAACGTACGACATCAAGCGAAGTAGCGAAACGATTTACATTTCTAGATTCAATCTCTTATTATTTTATTTTATTTTCCTTTAGTGAAGTGGTTGAACACCATTAGAGCTAAGTTTTCATTATATTTTTTCTTCTTTTTTAAAATTCAACTCAGTATAAAATGACGTTTACTGTCCGTGTCCGTCCTCGTTTAAAATAAATATTGAAATCAACCACAACAATTCCGAGTAATTATTATGATTGATTTCAATGCATTTTCCGAAATTTGTACATGAAGTATTAATTGTCACATTTATCCATATCACAGAGAACATAATATACAGAGACACCACCTAGTACAAGCAAACGGTATCACCCTAATACTGGCTATACAACTGGCTATTTTTCTTTTCTTTATTTTACAATAGAAGGCACCACTGAGAACACAAATAACACGATACCTATATGCCATCTAGCGAGACACTAATGATACGGGTGTCGCTTGTTAGCCCAATCTATAGCTTGACTAGGACATGACAGGGTTGGTAGATGGCGCTACGTTATATAACCTACTCACGGCCGCTGGTCAGTGCGTAAGCAATCGAGGTTTCGTAGATCCAAACCTATTCGTAATCTGCTGAAAACGCTGTCAGCCATATTAGTTTATAGATTATCTACAGCTTAGGGCTATACTACGAAACTCGAAGTTCGTATCGTACCGTCCCTCTCGCTCTCGTATTAAATAGTTTAAGTGTCAGAGGGACCGCACGACACGAACTTCAAGTTTCGTAGTAGAGTAGTGACGATATGTAGTTTTAATTTTTTTTTTATTCGACTGGAAGGCAAACGAGCAAGTGGGTCTCCTGGTGGTAAGAGATCACCGACGCCCGTAAACATCTGCAACATCAGGGGTATTGCAGATGCGTTGCCAACCTAGAGGCCTAAGTTGGAATACCTCAAGTGCCAGTAATTTCACCGGCTGTCTTACTCTCCGCGCCGAAACACAACAGTGCAAGCACTGCTGCTTCACGGCAGGATTAGCGAGCAAGATGGTGGTAGCAATCCGGGCGGACCTTGCACAAGGTCCTACCACCTGCTATTATGCGATTATGCAATTATAGTATATAAGTGTTGTGTAGTGTATATACTTGGTTTGGTGTTTTTCAAAATCCTCTAATATCTCAGAAACGGTGCGTCCTAGCTCAAAAATAGCCAAATTTTCAACCCCCTCCAAAGCCACCCCCTACGGGACTACCCCGGACCCAACCCCAAAATTTCATCCCCCCCCCCCCACTTTTAGCACATTTACCAGCCTAACCAGACCCCTGATCCAAGGGTAGCAAAAACTTCCAGGGCCTATAGCTCCGGAACGGGGCTACTCCGAAACACATACACATATTTAATACGTGAGCGAGAGGGATCGCACGACACGAACTTCGAACGTTGTGTTTCGGAGTAGCCCCGTTCCGGAGCTATAGGCCCTGGAAGTTTTTGCTACCCTTGGATCAGGGGTCTGGTTAGGCTGGTAAATGTGCTAAAAGTGGGGGGGGGGGGGATGAAATTTTGGGGTTGGGTCCGGGGTAGTCCCGTAGGGGGTGGCTTTGGAGGGGGTTGAAAATTTGGCTATTTTTGAGCTAGGACGCACCGTTTCTGAGATATTAGAGGATTTTGAAAAACACCAAACCAAGTATATACACTACACAACACTTATATACTATAATTGCATAATCGCATAATAGCAGGTGGTAGGACCTTGTGCAAGGTCCGCCCGGATTGCTACCACCATCTTGCTCGCTAATCCTGCCGTGAAGCAGCAGTGCTTGCACTGTTGTGTTTCGGCGCGGAGAGTAAGACAGCCGGTGAAATTACTGGCACTTGAGGTATTCCAACTTAGGCCTCTAGGTTGGCAACGCATCTGCAATACCCCTGATGTTGCAGATGTTTACGGGCGTCGGTGATCTCTTACCACCAGGAGACCCACTTGCTCGTTTGCCTTCCAGTCGAATAAAAAAAAAATTAAAACTACATATCGTCACTACTCTACTACGAAACTTGAAGTTCGTGTCGTGCGGTCCCTCTGACACTTATACTATTTATTACGAGAGCGAAAGAGACCGCACGACACGAACTTCGTGTTTCGAATTACATAGTAGCCCGCTGCATGCGCATACCGGTTTTACGCCATCTAGCGTTACTTTTGCAAACTACTACGAAAACCTCATAGCTGAAACGTAGTCACATGTAGCCTATACTTTCGTATTCTCAATTTATTATTTATGATGTTTCTTATCTTCAAATTAAGGAGTTTAAATAAAGTTGATGTGAAGTTGTGTTTATAAAATATGCTATTCTTTATTTTAATATCAATATTTCTACTTAATTCGGCTTATTTACATTTTATACTTTACAGATGTTAATGGTAGTGCCATCTATTGCCGTTTTTTAGTACTAAATATATCTTGTATGAGTTGGTAGCCCATGTCCATATCGATAAGTTGTCGTTTCCCATCAATACTTTGCAATCCGTTCCAAAGACAATCTAAATGTCAGACATTTTTGAAGTTATTCATTCGTTCCTTCAATTATTGAAGGCAATCTTATTAGAAATTATATTTTTCAGTGGTTACTCGGTTGATTTCAATACTTTGTGAGTTTCTTTAAGTATACAGGAACATTTTAAGTGATGGTTTTTGTGTAATCCAAGAGAAAAGTGTGTCTGTGTCTTCGAGAAGTGTTTATTTACGTGATAAGACACGGAAGGATGAATCGACCGTACAAAAAATGCCAGCACTTCGTTTGCGAAAAGCTCGTTTATCGTTATCCAGGGGAATCTACGCAATTATCCCATATCCTTCTCTTGGTCAAGTCAAAGTATCTCTCTACCAAATTTAATCTTAACCGCTTCAGCGGTCTCAGCTTGAAGAGGTGACCGACAAACAGAAAGACAGAGCTATTGTCCCATTTATATCATTGATATACCTAGACTAATATATTGGTTAATAATTTTTTGTGGGTAGACGACAACTGTCAATAAAATTTGACGTAGTTAAAGAGCGCACTAAATTGTTCCAAATTCAAACAGAACAGTGTCGCCGCCAACAGAAACCGAATACCAAAATTAATACCCCTAAATCAGCCGCCGACGCCGATTCGCGACGGTGCCCATAACAATAGAACGCGTTTATTTGTAAATAATACGTCACGGTGAGCGAATGGGCTATTCGGTTGCCGATACCAAATATCGGTTTCGGTATTTAAGAGTCCTGCACTTTTACTTGAATGGACATTTTTATAACGATATTTAAATTTTAAGTGTGTATTCACAAAATACTTTATTACGTAAATTCTGAGATAGTAATTTTGTATTAGTTTTTAATCTTAGTAATATTCTTTTATTTATGTCTGTTTGTGTGTGTGTGTGTGTGAGTGTGTGTGTTTATCATCATTTCACTATAAAACGACTACACGGAATAAAATTAAATGTAGCATATACCTAGATAGACCTAAATCTTTTAATACCTATACACAACTTTTTATTCTGATATAGGTACTTACCCACAGGATCGGGATGTACGCATCCATGTAGGTCTAGGTACCATCAGCCAAATATGTGGTCTACCACTCTAAAAGTTGATAATTGATTGCTTGTCAAAAAAACAATAACGCCAATAGACGTGTCTGTCAACTTGAAACTTCGACTTTAGCGAAATATTCATTCGATAGGAACTTGTTTAAAAATTGATAGACCACTTATTTTGCCGATGGTACATAATAATCTCAATTCCAGCCAATTACACTGGGACACATAATTTTTCAAAAAAGTTTCACGGAGCACATTCGCAAGTAAAAACGAGCGACTTAAAGTTCCATGGAAACTGCTCATCTCTTTTTATCACGTCCAAAATATCATCCGTCGCATTTCCGCGTAACCACGGTCTCGCATTCCAGTCGCGCGAGTTGCGTTCGACAAATGGCCGCGCGAGATTGACGGTCCGTGGCAAGGAGATGGCGCTGGCATTAATTACGGCGGGCGCGTCACGCCGCGGCGCCCCAATCGCCCGTGACACGAAGCGTACTAGTGAAACTCGAATTTGTTTTGATCTAATCACAGTGTGGTTAAAAGTAAAAAGTTGAATATTTGGCATGGGACATCCACCAGCGAGGTGGACAGATGGTTAAAGCCGCGGTGGTGAATGTAGGTCGTTTCCGACCGCAGCAACTGAAGGCTTAAGGAGGAGGCCTGTGTCCAACATTGTCGTCCTATCGCTGATATGATCACATAAGTAGTCTTGTAGTGACACAGGATTGCTTAGCTTGCGATATGGCTAACACGCGCAAGCTATTATAGTCTGTGTAGTCTCTATAGTCTTTCGCCCGCTACCGCAAACTAACACGTAGGTATAGTCGAACCATTTGATTCTCACAGTAAGTGTCATAATAAATTCCCCTGTCAAGCGATGCGATGTCACCAAGACTTTTTCTACGAAAAATGAGATTTCGGGGACATGAGCAGGAGTGAAAGGGGTGATGGGGACATTCACACTGAGCAACTTTTACTATGGGACCAGCCGCGAAATCGCGAAAAAAACCATCTAATCAAAAATGTATGGAATAGGTAGCAGATTTTTTTTTTCCATTTCGTGGCTGGTCCCATAATAAAAGTTGCTCAGAGTAAATGTCCTCATCATCCCTTTCACTCTAGCTCGTGACCCCGAATCACCCAGTATATTGAATTGAACTCTAATTTGACATTCTAAATTCTATTTTTAATTTTTGATTGACAATTTATATTGTAATATGATTTATTTTTTGTATACCTACATTTTTACGATCCTTAAGTGAATTTCTTGTACCTAATTAAGTGACATGTGTTTATAATGTATTTTTTCGAAAGGTAATAAATAAATCTAATCTAAATCTAAACTATACAACCTATCAAGCAATTGTACTACTAATTGTACAATTTGATAATTGAAATTTTTTACAAATTGTCCAAATTGTACTACTAATTGTACAACAAGCAACAGTATGTGTGAAATTCCAGGTCCACGAAGCCTAAGCCCTTTCAAACCGTGATGCCCAGCTGTGGGACGTGATGCCAGAGAGGACGCGATGGCCGCGCGGGATTGACAGCCCGTGGCGGATAGATGTCGCTGGAATTAATTACGCCGTGCGCCGCGTCACGGCGTGGCGCGCCAATGGCCCGTGACACGGCGGTGGTACCAATGGAACTCGATTCAATGTCGCACTAAGTTTCCGAAGTTGGGAAATTAATATTCGGAATGTTCTCAGAATTTTTCCTTTAGCAACAAAGGAGTCCAAGGCAAGAGCTCACTAAGCACGTGCCTTGTTTGTTATGAAGTAGGTTGTTTTATTTATATCTGAAACTAGCTTTTGCCCGCGGCTCCGCCCGCGTGGTATTCGGTTATCGCGCGCTGTTCCCTCGGGAACTGTGCATTTTTCCGAGATAAAAAGTAGCCTATGTCACTCTCGGGCCCATAAACTATCTCTATGCCAAAAATCACGTCGATCTGTCGCTCCGTTACGGCGTGAAAAACGGATAAACACACAAACACACAAACACACTTTCGCATTTATAATATTAGTATGGATTACTACAGGAAATTTACTGAATTGAGACTTGTTTTAAATTTTCGTTAAAGTTTCTGAGAACTTCCTAGAAGTTTCCCACGTTTTCGAGATTTTTTTAACTTGTACGTTGCATTCGGCATTACGAGGAGTCTATGCAATGTGGCTTTCCTCCAAAATACTTACGTGAACTGACAAACTGACATGCATTATAATATCTGATTCTTACTACACTGGTGCTGTGTAGTCTTTGAGGGGGGTTTACTAATATACCCTGGAATAAATCATGAAATATTTACAGTTTTAGAGTTTGCGAAATGAAAAATTGCGAAATGACTCAGGTTGCCAAACTTTAGTTGCGAAATGAACAGATACCTTGAGGAAGTCCTTAATTAAACGCGTCTTTATTGTTACATGTCTAAATCTGTACTGCCGGTCTGTCTGTGGCATCAAAGCTCTTAAACGGACAAACTGACTTCGATGCGATTTTTTACATGAAAACGAGTTTTTTGCGGTGTTTTTTTGCCATGTTTCATTAACCACTCAGTTGCTCGCGTGAAAAAAAAAACGTTGCCAGAAGCATTTTGTTAAAATATATTTGGCAACCGTAGTGGCTCAAAGCACGTGAGTGGTTAAAATAAAAATAAAAATATTGAGATATCAAATTTGAAATGTCAACGTCGGAATATATAAAATGTTGTATGACTGTTGATCTGTTCACTTGGGTAACATAATTACTGGAATAGTCGTTTTGTCACAGAAGTGTCCAGAATATTGCCCTTGGTTGTTCAAAAACAGTCTCACCTCACTTATAAGAGCGAGTTTCGGATGAGTTACTTCTATTCGTAGTAGGGTGACCCGAGTGTGGATTTATTCTTAGTGATACACATATAGGCGGGAGCTAACTTAGAGTGAATTGATGGTTTCAAGTACCTGTTGGTGAACTATGAGCTTTGAAATTCCTGAAATAACGAGTAGAAAATACTGCTGGTTATATTTCATTCTACAAAGTGATTGTAATTGACAAATGAGGGTTACTTGACAGAAATATCGCTAGATGGCGTTAGTATCGTGAGGTTCGTTTGACGTTACAGTCTTGCTTGTGATTGGCTCATTTAGTTATTTGTCGATACTAGCGCATTCGAACATGGCGGATGTAGACAATATATAATTTTGCTATTTCTGTTTCTTTGGCTAGTTGAAGTATAATTTTGATAGTGTTTTATGCGGCGATTAACCGTAACAGTGAACAGTGATCACAAAATTCTATAATGCTCTCGTGTCTGACATTTTTTAATGCGCAAGTTGTCTCCACGTGGTTTCTGGAATTTTACTATCAAGTTGCAAAAACTACAACTACCGAACAACGTCCCTCTCAAAGAGAGTACTTTGACACTGGCGAAATTGTCCTAATAAAGACAGAAAGCCATATTTTATAAAAGAGAAGAGTAGTTATTTGTCAATCATAAACGTGATGAAAATGTCAAAGTTGTAAAATCTTACGATACCTACTAGCGCCATCTAGCATGTCACAGGAGCTTATAACTTCAACATAGCTTTATAAATACATATACATAATATATTTAAGTATGTATTTATCTATTTAAGTATGTTTATCCGTTGCCTAGTGTCCATAGTAAAAGCTTTGCTTAGTTTGGGACTAGGTCAATTGGTGTCAAGTGCCCCATGATATTTATTTATTTATTTTGATTCTATCTAGGTACATTATATGCAATAAAATTCATTTACATAAGTTCCCAGCTTAAGTACACTCATTCTCGTTCTTAAGCTGCCTCGAAAGCGCTATAGTATTAAACGACTTTGCCTAGTCTAGACTTAAGTGTGTGAGGTGTAAGGGAAGTAGACATTTATTTCAGCTTCTAAAAATAAACGTCAAAGGTAGGGTCATGCTAGAAGAGACGTCAAGCAGCATACTTAGCTTGCTTTCCGAGACTTTTGCTTTATGAAATGACTAACCTTCATCCCGGTTACGTTCGCACGAATTAAAATTCCGCGATTTCCCGAAATTCCTGTAGGAATCCCTATAAATTATATCGTGGTCGTCACATCTGCCATATTTATGACTTAATGTGCTTATGCGGATTATCTCTATCCCATGGGATAATCAGAATTAAGGTAGTAGAAGTATTATTGAAAGAAAGAAAGAAAGAAAGAAAATATTTATTCGTGACAAAAAAATATATATAGTTATGCATGTCACGAAATGGTCCCAAATCAGCAATCTGCCGGTCTCGCGAACGACGCTGTTCCCAACCCATTGAATCCCAACTATTCCAAGCAGATTTTATTGGGAACTTCACACGTACCATTGAATTGCTTCGCAGGTTTGTGTAGGTTTTCTTACGATGTTTTCCTTCACGGCAAAGCTCGTGGTAAATTTCAAATGTATCTTTCATTTTATTTCTGATCGCCACGATTTAGTTGGCTTCAAATCTAGGGTAAATGAGTATTTTTTAGGCAAACGTGCTCCATCTTCGCTTACCTACCGTCCACATCTTCGCTTATCGTCAGGCATGATTGTAGTAAAACACAAGCCTAATCGGTGTAAAAAAAGACCGGTTCTCAGTTTATCAGAATATTTTTTAAAGTAAGTCTCTTGCATAACAACTTCTTAAAACATTCTCACACCCTGCAACCATATCTTTCACGCGACGGGGACACAATCGACTAAACTGTCCAAACTTTATCTACGCGTGTCAACTACACAATCGAATGCTAGTCGATATTTGGAGCGTAATCGATTATCGGTACCGGTTTAAGTCGAATAGAATGCACGAATTGGGACTAGAACTTTCGAATGAAGAAGTTTCGACTAAATAAAATCGGTGAATCAGATTGTTAAGAAGTAGTATTTTGGCTCCTTTCCAAATTATAGTTAATACTATAAATTAAAATAAAAACCGTTTCAGCGGCCTGTACCCTTAGTGTAAGTTTTCGGTTACAAAATACGTCTCGATCGCGTTCGCGTTAAAATCTCAATTTGTATGGAAACACGAACATCGCAAACGTTCCGCTAGAGGCGCTCTTCGTGTTTCCATATAAATTGAGACTTTAACGCGAACGCGATCGAGACTTATTTTGTAACCGAAAACTTACACTAAGGGCGTGAAGAAGTTACAAATAGAAGGAGAGTTGTGTATAAGTAAGGATAAGAATTTCCACAGAAAATTTACTCGAATGGAAATTTGCTTACTCTTGCGAAAGTTTCCGGAAAAAATCTCAGAACGTTGAGAATATTTTTGTCATCATTATCGAATTAGCCGTAGGACATCCATTGTTGGACATAGGCCTCATCCATAGACCTCTAGTATCGGTCTCCATTCGAGACCTTTTCGGACCAAACGGCCATCTGTGATCTTAGTGTAAGTTTTGTTTCGGTTACAAAATACGTCTCGATCGCGTTCGCGTTAAAATCTCAATTTGTATAGAAACACGAATAACGCCTCTAGTGAAACGTTTGCGATGTTCGTGATTTCATACAAATTGAGATTCGAACGCGAACGCGATCGCGACGTATTTTGTAACCGAAAACTTACACTAAGGGTACCTACTGTTCTCCGTGGTTTACGGCCTACCCATAACTACTTCAACGATATTTTCAATCAATCAAATCAGCCCACATCCACCCACTGCTGGGTATAGGCCTTCATTTTCACGCCACTTAGCTAATATTTTACTACTCGTTAATTAACATGAAGAGAAAATTAAATCCTATTCAAGTGTGATTGATACACCTCCCTACTATTTACCGATATGAATCAGACTATGTTACATTTCAATTGCCGTGCCAACAAAAACCGATCGTAAAAGCCAGAACTGTCAGACTGTATAAACGGCTAATTAAGGGTGGCCGACAAATTGCATCTCAATTAAGGCAATCAATCGTAATTATTGCTTTCTGCATGGTTACTCATACCGCAAGTAGATAATAACATTAATAAAAGTACCAGAGGCCGGGGCGTACATTTTTGATAGGTAAACAGCAGGGCGTTCTGAGACTGTATTATAAAACTAGAAGATTTCATTAGTAATTTTTTTTTTACCATTTATACAGTTTTTTTATGGCAAACTTTTATACAATTTATCCGACAAGTTCTTAAAGAATTTTATGATTTAAACTAGCTGTTGCCCGCGGCTTCGCCCCCGTTGTATTTTTTCTAAATTTTCGTCTATAGAAACCTTATCTTGACAATGACGAACACAAAAAAAAAAATTAGTGAAATCGGACCAGCTGTTTCCGAGTTTTGCGCTTAGCAACATATTTTACGATTCATTTTTATTTATATAGACTAGCTATTGCGCGCGGCTCCGCCCGCGTGGTATTCGGTTATCGCGCGCTGTTCCCTCGGGAACTGTGGATTTTTCCGGGATAAAAAGTGGCCTATGTCACTCTTGGGTCCATAAACTATCTCTATGCCAAAAATCACGTCGATCCGTCGCTCCGTTACGGCGTGAAAGACGGACAAACACACAAACATACAAACACACTTTCCCATTTATAATATAGTATGGATGTGAACACGATTCATTTTGAGTCTTACGGATTACGATCATTATTATTCATTATTCATTATGGATCATGGACGACGTTTTATGGTCGCAATACCTACCGACTGCTCTAAGTACTTAAAAATGGTTAAACTAGACAGCTCAAATGGTTATATAGCTTAAATAGCAATGAAAAATAAAAACACTTATCTGCACTGTTGCTGTTTAATTTCCTTGTAATCGAAGTGAAAAGGAAATTGAATAATTTGTTCATAAAACCCATTTTACATTCGACTCAATTATGGACCTTCGCCTGCGGCTCGGGTTATAAACTACACGTGCATAACTAACTAGAGAAAACTTCCTGACATTCTCATTTCAAAGTTCAATATCTCAACCATAGCTTAAAACCAATACAAGGCAACTCGTTTTCCATTTTGATCTATCCGTTTAAAAACAACTCGTAAAATGCGACACACAGACAGACATGAGTGTTAAAGGTTGCCTGGAAGAGATCGCTCTTAAGCGATAAGGCCGCCTATTGCTTACCTTGTATTTTTTTTCTATGTATGTGTTTTCTGTATCGCTTACTATTTCTGGTGTACAATAAAGAGTCTTTGTATTGTATTGTTTTTGCGTAGTGGGTTAGAAATGGCGCGTATCAAGCACGTTACAATCTACTATTACTTGCTTTGTAAACAAATAAAAGCACTTTATGTAACACTGGAGAATAATAACCAGGAGACGTTTTACGACACTGGAAAAATAAGTGGGTGACAGATTGGTATCTCGCTACGTGGGGATTTGGCCCCTGCACTGCCGACCTCGCGTACTACATGCACTTTGTATTCATCAGAGTATCTGGCATCGCGTGACCTCACAATTTCGAAGTCGCTTAGGAAATTTTATTAAATTTCGCAAAGACGTGATTTCGCTACTAATAAAAAATGAAATTTAGTTTCCTGTGTTAAAAATGGTACGTACATCAGCCAAATGAGTGGTCTATCAATTTTTAAATAAGTTCCTATCAAATGAATATGTCGCTAAAGTCGAACTTGCGTGCAAATGAAGGGTCCACGGAAAGAACATGTCTAGTCACTTAAGCAACTTTCTGAGTAATAACGGTTTGAAAGTTAGTCATCACGAACAATTACTATGGTTACCATTTCTTTAAAAATAAAAAAAATATATACTCTTTTCAGATATCCATATTTAATTCAGTAAGTCATAGTACTTTGCGAGCTCTACATTTTGAGATTAAAATCTCAATATAAAAAAAAAGCCTTTCAAAATGATTGTCAACAAAATGTTGTACCTATTTTATCCAATCTGTCAGTTACATTATCAGTAAATAATGGACACGGGGCTGTTTCACCACCTATTGATTTATTTTGTTTCACGGATAAATGTGATGCCGTCTCCGTCTATTCCAATAGAACAAACAGAGAAGGCATCACATTTATTCGTCAAATTTTAATCAATGGATGGTGAAAAAAGGGGTTATTATTAACTTTCTTCAGTCAAGAGAAAAATTACAAAAAGCGCGTCAGAGTTCGAGATTGGGGGCTGTGACGTCACGCCGTGCAAAAGTATCGCACGGCGTGACGTTACGCGGAACTTTAATTGTCTTTGTCGAAGAAAACCGGCCAAGAGCGTGTCGGAAACACCCGAAATAAGATTCCGTAGCCATTACGAAAAAATTAAGTAATATTTTTTCTAAGAATTTCGTATTCTGTACGGAATCTTCTAAGTTTAGATATATTTTATACCTTAGGCTGCTATTTACTTTTAAACTACTAATAATTTTCAAGAAAACAACCGTTATAGTTTTCCTTGTAAGTTTGATATACTTTAAAGTTGAATATTTGGCAAACAAATCACTGAATCGAAAAATCGTATTAGCAACCCCCAAATGGTTTTAAAAAACCTATCGAACGATACCCCACACTACAAGGTTGGATGAGAAAAAAAAACATCAACCCCACTTAACGTCTACGTGAAGTACGCTGAAATATTTTTTTTTTGTTAGGTATTGTACCATTTTGTCGGCATAGTTTACATATATATTCGTCGTGCAAAATAACAGCTTTCTAGCAGTGTCTGAGCAAACGGACTTGACGAAACTATATAAATATACATATAAACATTGTGAATCTGTTTAAAAAAAAAACAATACCTTGTTGAGTTTCTTGCCGGATTCTTCTCAATAGAGGTTTTTTCCGATCCGGTGGTAGATTTTTTGACATTTATAAGTGCTTGTTATAGCCTAAATTGAATAAAGAGATTTTGACTTTGACTTTATAAGGGTTCTGTTTTAGCCGTTTTGGCTCCGGAACCCTAAAAAGAGTTGATCTATTGTCATACTTTATCGGCCTCGCATACGTTAATTAAACATAGTCCTAATCAACCTCCAGCTTCCATTACTTTTACGATGCCAAAGCAAACATCGAGCTGTCATTCACTAATTGCCCCCCATTCGTATACTTATACCAAATTGTTATGAAGCCGATCGTATGTTTTAAAAGTATCAAATTGTATCGACGGGTTTGTCGTTCGGTTTTACAATGTCTATTAAGTTTTATCTAAATGTATTTTATAAGTGTGTTCGCTACCAAGATATATATTTTATTGCACTCTGTTTTTTCGACGGGGGCTATCGCGATAGTAGGTTCTACACTGCACTGCACTTTTACACCTATGTTTTTTCACTCCTCAGTTTGGGCTCTACAGAAAACCAGCGTTGCTGCACATAATGTGCGGCAACACATGCTGAGTGGAGACCCTTTTTGGTATCCTGTCGTGTCGCCAACTAATATAGTTTTAGTGTTAGTTTTAGTCTTAGTCTTAGGTGGTACTTATGGAGCCAAAATAAATCTTTCTTTCTTCTTTCTTTCTTTTCTCATGCTCGTAAACGTCGTATTTATGTTGGATCTAGGCAAAATGAAATTATTTTTTATGCTCTAGTGCATAAAGTAAAATCTTCGTCTAAGACCAAAGCAATCAGGTGCCATTGTTGCCAATTTCCCTTCGGCCGAGTACATAACCGGAGTTTCGTTACCAGTTGTGGAAGAAACCTTTTTCGGTCTTGTTCGAAACCGGTTGCGAACAAAAACTATTTTGTTCTTATACGAAACCAGTTACAAGCGAACACTTTTTGTTCTTGCACAAAAATAGGATCAGTGATCGACTTTCTGGTTCTTTACTGAAGCTTATTTTCACAGTAGCGTTTTCTGCCAATCAGAATCGACACAGACACAGTACCTATGTTTCTCTGTCGATTAAAATTGGGAAAAATCGCGATAGTGAAAATAAGATTGTATACTTACATATTGAAATTTGTGAATAAGTTTCAAAAGAACATTCTATATGGGATAACAGTTTCGAAAACAGAATTATTTTTCTTCGTTCGAAACCAGGTTTCCGAAAGTCTTCTAAACTGGTTTCGAACCTTCGGTTTCCAAAGTGGCCGAAGGGAAATAAAATCAATAACTGAAAATGTAACTCGGTTAGGTTTTACGGAAAATTCCTGGTCATAAGACGAATGTACCAGTCCAGCATTAGCATTCGTTGTCAACATTAATGGACGGTGGCCGGCAAGCCTTCTGCGAACGACCAATCTCGACTAATGCTACATTTTGTTTTGAGCGGATCAAGACATTACCCCCTGTTTAACCGCTCACGGATAAATTTTATGTGACAGATATCTGTGGTGCCATCTCTGTCTGTTTTGTCCGTATAGACTGAGACATCACATTTATACGTCAAATAAAATTTATCAAAGAGTATGGAAACAGGCAGTTATAGTATTGTATAGCTCCTGATAAAGTAGCTACTTATGTTTTTGTGAATTTAAATCTTTTGTTCCCACGAGGGTCCGGTTAGTGTACAGTCAAGTGCAAAAATAAGTATCTATTTGAACCGCTCAAAAATATGTTGCTAGGTACGGGCTTATTGGGTCGGAAAATGGGTCTGTGATACATATTTTCGAAACTATGACTGTACGACCGAGTGTTTTCCGCCCAAGAATGTCATCAACATCCAATCCATCATCGTTAGCTGGAATATCCACTGATGACCAAAGCACGGCACGGCATTCTCTTTAACCCTGCAACTCCTTGCTACCTCAAAGAGCGATTTAGTTATGTTACTTCTGTTCGTTACTCTCAAAACTTACTCCTAACTGTCTCTCTTTTAAACTCTAAATTCTACATTTATTCTATACTTTCCATGCCACTCGGTTGTGGAATTCCCAGCCGATAGACTAAAGTCGCGATTAATGATGAAGACAGTTTGGCGGCCGAGGTGTTTCCGACTCATTACGATATGGCTACCTTCAAAAAGCGAGTGTACCATTTCTTGCAAGGCCGGCAACGCATCTCTGCAGTCCTGATGGTGGGCGACGGTAATCACTTAACATCAGGTGAACCGTCTGCTAGTTTGTCTGCTATTACATATAAAAAAATGATTTTTTATGGTTAGGTTCTTTAGTACTAGGTAGAAACTAAAGTTATTACATTTACCGTTTCACCATGGACCCCGAAAAGGAGGAGTTCTCGTACCATTTTTTTCGTCGCACACCTTTCCACAAACTAAACTAACAATACACGCCCCTACAGCGCGGAAGTATAGTACAGTCGACAGCGTCGAGTTACACCTCACCGCAGGCGGTCCCGAACTTTGTTTGCAAATAAACAGTTCACGACGCCTGGCTGGGAATAAACAGTTGTGCAACGGTTGACGACTACTGGCAGGGGGCAGCGAAATTCAAAAATCGAAGCTCGCATCGCACCGTCCCTCTCGCTCTCGTGTTACATGACATTAGCGACAGCGGGATGGATTTGAAGTTCGAATGCACTTCGGAATACAGGGCTTGTACAATGGAAGTCAGCGGGTTGCTGCGCGCGTTCTCACGAGCGAACGGAGCTGCGGGATAGAGGCAGCCCTATTGGTAGTGAACTAAAAAAAGGTCAAGTCCGAGTCGGGCTCGCGCGCCGAGGTTTCCGTACAAATTCGAAGGTATATGAATTTCCAGTGTTAGTAGATCTTCTAAAGCAAAATGTCACAATGTCTAAAATAACAGGTAGGCTATTTTGTGCCGAAATTTCCACGGAATTGGGATGTAGGTATGCATATAAAGGTTGACTGGTAAAGATCCCGTCAATTAATGAGTTCGCCTTTGTATTATATCTCGATGTTAGTTAATTGTGTTTGTTTACTTATTTAGTACAATAAAGAGTTTTTTTTTTATGTTAAGCAGGCAAGTGATACGACTTACATACATACTAGGTACTAAATTAAATAGTATACCTAATCTTTAGATTTCACTAGGTTTACATACATTGTAATAACCAACCAACAAAAACCGCATTCAAATCGGTCCACCCGTTTAAGAGCTACGGTGCCACAGACAGACAGAAACACAGACACACATAGTGGTCAAACTTATCCCCCCACTTTTAGCGTCGGGGGTTAAAAAACTATCATCAAGTGTTATTAGAGGACCACTACTTTATTTTTGTGAATTCCCATAGATTCCCATAGAAGTTAAGTAAAATTCCAACTTTTACTTTTTTTGTTTTTTTTTTGTGGCACGCGAATCTGACTTTAAGCACTCCAGTTTTATTATTCCATTTATTTACATCAATACAATTGTTCTAAAACAATAACCCTCTTGACTCTACAGTGTCAAAATACAACAACAAAAACACTCGAAACAAACTCTACATCGCGTGGCTAATGACATAGCAAACAAGCCTTGTCTAAATTTATTGCTGTCCCTCTCCCGCTAATAGCATTGGATAGGAGAGCGCGAGGGACGGCATGATACGTCACTCGAACTAGGGAGAGCCCCAGAGAAACTCGCTGACATTTCAATTGCGCTGGCGCACTCGAGGTTACAATGCGATGTATTTGTTTGTTCTGTCAAGTATCCGTCCCTTTCGTTTGTTCTGTCAAGGGTCATCCGTCCCTTTCGTTTGATAGGTGAGGGGTAACACGGTGCAAAGGGTTCCGTAATAACAATTGACGGTTAAGAAAATCTTATGTCTTACTTAATAAGATAATTAAACATAAGTACAAAATGAGGCATATATATATATATATGTAATTTCTAAATATCTGTGTTATTTTCTGAAAAAAATATTCACCCTCTCACATTCCTGTTAAAACGTAAGTGAGACGGCACTATACGAAGTTTAAAAATCGAACTATTTATGTAGGCCTGTTAATTTGACAATTTGATAGTGATAAAAGACACATTTTTATTCATAGTTCCATCTTTGAAGCTATCTTTTGTTCTGTTAAAGTTAAAAAAAATATGTACTTCATACAAAAGTTTTAATCCATTAAAATAAATGTACTTATAACGCACTAAATTGGGTCAATCAACTATTTTACCGACATCTCCTGCGTTACCAAAATTGTCTCCGGCGTTACCAAAAAATCGTACTTCCAACAACATATTTCATGGTTTAATAGGTTGAACTTACGTAGGATGGCAAGTATTCATGTACACCATCTATTAAATTACAGATAAAACATGTTTACTTACAAAAATCAGCAATTGTTTGAAAAATGTCGCGGACAGATTAGTGTCGGTAAAAAAGTTGATTGGCCCAATTGTGTCTCGATGTTCCCTAGACAAGAATGTTAAATAATTTTACATGACAGCCTTAAACAGACAGACACAGAAAGAATCTCATAAGAGTTCCGTTTTTATTTATCTACAGAACCCATTAAAGTAAAACTGACAACCCTACATTATATGCTAATGCCGCGCTTGTGTCAACCCTGATCAAACAACGCAATATCCAATCAAATTCAACACCTCGCCCCCTCGTAATAAGACTCAATTTAACTTATTCACCTCCAACAACAGTTACAACGACAATTCGAATTATTTAAATTTCAAACTTATGACACTAAATTTAGAGTTCAATTTAATTAAGAAATGTATAAGTTAATGTTACGCGCTGTTGGGCATCAAATCGCATTATTTTGCGGGTTTGCACTGTTAGTATGTTTATCTATTCGAACGTAACAGCTAAACGAATTAAGGGCTTTATTTTTAACACAAGTACAATATTTGTACTGTACTGTATTACATACTAGTCTTCATCCGCGGTTTCGCACGCGTAAATCGTTTTAACAGTTTAATTAAAATTCTGGACTTTTGCTAAATTCCCGTGGGAATAACGATAGATGACCGGAACTACGGCCCAAGTCCTCTCATTCAGAGAGGACGCCTGTGCCCAGCAGTGTGACGTATTTAGGCCGAAATGATGATGATTTTTAACATATAAATTGATAATCCTATTCATTAAGCAATTAGCAATAAGAGCGTTTTCAGATTATCCAATCCGATATCGGATCATATTTCATACATTTTACTTGCCGCGATATCTAGGGTTGCCAACTATACTGTTAAAAACAGTATTATACTGTTTTTCACTACATTATACTTTTTACTGTTGAACTAAAATAAAGTATGTAAAATACTGTTTTCAGTATCAACATTGCTTATCACCAAGCACACGCTAAGTCAGTAAGTACAGCATAGTGACGATAGTGGTGGTTCCTAACGAATTTACTAATGTAAATAAATAAAAATTTAGTAGGTACCTTACCTTAATTTTAGTTTTGATTCTGATGAGGTCTATGAGGCTTTTAAAAATAAAACTAAATTGATAAATTGTGCGAGAAACACCCAAAAATTTGTCTTTAAAACATGAAAAAAAAATACTGTTCATTTTTCTAAAATACTGTTTATTTTCCTTCTCAGACAAAAATATACTTTATTTGTTGCAAAAAAACTGGCAACCCTACCGATATCGTATCGGCGTCCGATACCGATATTTGATCGGATAATCTGAAAACGCTCTCAGGCACAGAAATGAACAAAAACCCCGCTAATTTATGAACTCTCGAGTGCTATAGAAACTGTAAAGCCGAGTTTAGACTTGCAAGAAAAATCCTGCAAGTTGCATTACATTGCGGCGTTCGATTGACCACTACAAACTCGTTGGCTTTACGGCCTCGCAATGTAATGCAACTCGCACGATTTTTCTTGCGAGTCTAAACTCGGCTTAAAACTTTCATTTGTTTTTATAAATAATCAAAAAAACTGTCACCACAACACAACTTACAAAACCGAAGAATAAATAAATAAATAAATAAATATCACAGGACAATTCACACCAATTGACCTAGTCCCAAAGTAAGCTTAGCAAAGCTTGTGTTATGGGTACTAAGCAACGGATAAACATAATTATATAGATAGATACATACTTAAATAAATATTAAACACCCAAGACCCGAGAACAAACATTCGTATTTTTCATACAAATATCTGCCCCGGCCGGGATTCGAACCCGGGACTTCAAGCTTCATAGTCAGGTTCTCTAACCACTAGGCCATCTGGTCAGAATGCTCATAACCCATATTAAAAAAACATCGCTAAAGATCGCGGCTCATAATAAACCGTCTAACCACAACAAACGATAGACCGAACATAAAGATGTCAAACAACAATACTGACACACACAATATAATTGTCAACTTTCATTTGTCAGCGCACCCCAAACCCTGCGACAAGCTAAACTAACCTTTAACACCAACGAGTAAAGCTGAGAATGCCGTTACTTCCGCAAAGCCATCTGCTTCATACAACACATTTTGTAGGTCAGGATTCTTTTTGTTATTGTACACCTCAGTGGGTACGTACATTGTTCAAATACAAATACAAGTTTGCATGTTCGGTTTCCTACGGTTTAAAAGGATTTTTTATACGCATTGACCCTTGGCCAATTTGTCAATGCTGTTTGTACTCTCGCTGTGGATAACTTAATCTTTAAGATGCGACCGAAAGTGCATAGAAATATGTTGTACTGTGAATTGTAAACCTAGGTTTCCAGTGCACGTGGTATTATGTCATATGTCGTATATTTAGCTGCAAAACGCATACATAGAAAGAGTTTTAGTATCAACACTAATACAAACTATACATAATTGAAAGTGAAACCAATTTAAATAGCGTAAAGCAGAGTTTTGACTTGCAAGAAAAACCGTGCAAGTTGCATTACATTGCGAGGCCGCGAAGCCAACGAGTTTGTAGTGGTCAATCGAGAACCGTAATGTAATGCAACTTGCACGATTTTTCTTGCAAGTCTAAACTATGCTTAACAATGTGTATTTGAAAAGCTTGGATCACTTTCATGTTTCATTATGGGTACAGTCACCGGCACCAATATCTGACACAAGAAAGCATGAATATCTGATACGAGCCGGTAAACTGTGTCAGATATTTTTGCACGCTCCGCAGTGGTAGATATTGATGCACCATGTGACTGTACCAAGTTAAGAAGGGTCCACGGAAAGAACATGTCTAGTCACCTAAGCAACTTTTTGAGTAGCGGTTTGAAAGTTAGTCGTCACGAACAATTACTATGGTTACCATTTCTTTAAAAGTTAAAAAAATACAATTTATAATGTTTTCAGATTATTAATTCAATGGTAAGTTATAGTACTTTGCGAGCTCTACATTTTGAGATTAAAATCTCAATAAAAAAAAGTGGCTAGACGTGTTCTTTCCGTGGACCCTTCAAGTTAGCTATTATAACTTTATTAGTATTTAAGAAGTACCAAAAGCAACCATTTAATTAAACTCTGATTAAATTCTAGTCCACTTTTTATCCCAATATTCCTTTGGGATCATGGGAGTCATTACTTAAATACAATAAAATGAAGGGATCTCAATGAGGGTTTTTTGACAGGTTAGTTGACGCTAGTATCGTGATATATCTTTGTGTCACAAATAAGCTAATCGCAAGCATGACTGTAACATCAGACAGACCCCACAATACTCACGCCATCTAGATATTTCAGCTCTTTATACTCTCTTTATATCTTTTTCTTTTGTAATGCTTTGTATATACTTTTGTCACGAATAAATGATTTCTTTCTTTCTTTCTTTTTCTTTTCATTCGTCTGCTTTATATTTTTCGCTAGCAAAGCCACAGTTAAGACTAGTAAATAAATAAAACTAACATATTCAAAATGTGACAGCTTGCCCTCACTTAGCAACTGTCACTTAGATCAAGATATACATACGCCTCATATCGTCCATGTAAATTTACAAAGTAGTTTAACATATGTTGTACTTGTATGTAATTGATCTCTAATGCATTCCGTATACATCCACGATACATAGTATTTCTTTACTAATTATTTTACATTCTCAATTCATAGGTCAGGAATTAAGTACCTAATTATAAATAAATTTTATTGATTAAAAGCACGTGCTGTAGAGACATTGTCACGCTATACTGATAGAGATAATTTTGTTGTCAATTAATATTTGCACTATCACTTACCCGCGGTTTCGGTCAACGCGGATCATGCAAAAATATCTGACACGTCCTCCCGGCCCTATAAATAGAGTCGTATCGTATCAGATATTTATGTACGTTTGGCCGTGTCAGATATTAGTGCTGGCAACTGTATTAGGCTAAAGTACCTACTAGGTTTAGGTTAAAGTTTAATAATAAAGATACTTTAATAACAACAAAACAATAATAAAGGTACAATATGAAGTACAATAATAGTTTTTAGCGTGGTAGAGAAACATACAAATTTTCGTATGTTTATAATATTAGTAATATAATAATATTGTCAACAGAACGATTCCGGATTTGTCGTTATCACAGCACTATTTAAAAATATTAGTAAGTTTGTTTGTTCAATTGCGATAGCGTTTCGATCTTTGCTACCTACCAAATTGTTGGTATTAAGAAATAATTAAATTCTTCCAAGTACTGCATGATCTGCCACAGCTTGTTTACTTGAAGGCCAGTGTTCTTACAAGCTTTTAAATATTTAACTTGCCTTTTTTCGTTTATTTATTGTGTTGTTGTATTGTATTGTATTTATTTGGGGTCAAATCTTGCAAGTTAAATTTTCCCCTCTTCCAGTAGTCCGATCGACTTGAAATTTGGTAGACTTATGTAAATTTGGTGACAATACAATAATCTGATAGTGACATCCTGGTAGTCCGGCCAGGATAGTCTCCACGGGACAGAACTCTTCAACGAGTAATGGCGTCGACTTGAAATTTGGTATTCAAATGTAGTTTGGGTGACAATACAAGTACAGTCAACAAAAAGTATAGTTAGCAAACAAAAATTGTATTAAAAATGATTTTATTCCAAAAAACTTTATATTTGTAGCGTTCTTAAAAAAAACGAATAAATCTGTCAGTTTGGCGGTTTTAGCACCCATAACTGCAAACTTTCTGTCAGTTCTGCTTGACTCAAAACAACAACTGGTAACATCGTAACTAGTATCTAACAACTGGTAGCATGGTGTACGGTTGTGTTACTCTGAAGATGAGCTCTGGTTTAGTTCGAAACGCGTCAGTGTGATGTGGTGGTGGTGATAGATGGGTTTGTGTAATTTGTGTGTGTTCTTACAGTGTGGAGGTGGAGGAACTGCATGAACACGCATATTTTGCATAAGCTTAGCTATCGTAAGGTCGCGGGTGAGCAAGGAAATTCTTTTAGTTCACCTTCTAGGCATACGTGTACCATCTTAGGCCTCATCTTCGCCTTCCATCAAGCGAGATCGAGACCAAACGTAAGCCTACTTTATATAAAAAAAAATTCTAACGTAGCAGGTTTTAAGACCTATCCAATGACAATATAATACACCGTCAAAATCGTGTTTCCCGAAGACCAGCCAGGATAATAGTTACCTCGTAACGCTTTGTATGCGAGGCCGGCTTGCACTTGACTGATTTTTAGCTTTAGGTATACAAACTATTTACTCGGCAATATCTTTTTGGACTTTGGAGTCATCAGAGGTGAATCAGATAGTACTGTGTTATGAATGCCACAGTTTGTGCTCGTGCTTATTTTACGCTTAATTTACCTCGCCTCGTTCCACCTGTTTCCACTAGAGATGTGCTATTCGAGGCGTAAATGAAGCGTTTCTATTGGTAAATGAAAAACATATCCTCGCACTTATTAGTGGAAACGCAGCTTTAGGCGACGCTCGTTATCGCATTCATAGTGTGTTTCTATCCTCATTTTATACAGTGAGATATACTCCAATTCAATAGAATCTGACAATCCTGTAGACACTTCCAGCCTACTAATATGTACACCGGGCTGCCTAGGGCTTTGTGATGTGACTGTTATTCTTTTTTGATTCCTTTTAGATGATAATTGCAACAACAGGCACATATATAATCAAGTGTGCCCACGTTAGGGTGTGTTAAATGTGTAGAAAATTGTCAGATTCTATTGAATTGTACTTTAGTAAGAAGTAGTGAAACCGAATTCAAACTCAAATGATTTAGTGAAGCTTTTTAGCTCACGGTATCAACGTTTGGGCAATAAGTACAAAGTGACACTACCGCCATCTTTCGGCAATTAATGTAAATATAAAGGTTTTGCGTGCGTCTGACCAGATCGATTTTAGATGGCGGGTAAACCAAAATTGTTATTTTTGATTTTTGAATTGTTATTTGACGACCGAGTGGCCAAGTGATGAGTGAACCTGACTACGAAGCTTGAGGTCCCGGGTTAGATTCCCGGCCGGGGCAGATATTTGTATGAATAATACGAATGTTTGCTCTCGGGTCTTGGATGTTTAAATATGTATTTGAGTATATATGTTTATCTATATAAGTATGTTTATCCATTGCCTAGTACCCATAGTACAAGCTTTGTTTAGTTTGGGACTAGGTCAATTGGTGTCAAGTGTCCCATGATATTTATTTATTTTTGTTTAGTCATTTTTGTTTGTGAAAACGGCAGCAGCCGATTCCGCCAGGTTGATGTGAGTCGTACTATCCATCCATTCCATCCCAGCCTATATATGTCCCACTGCTGGGTACAGGCCTCCTCTCAGAACAAGAGGGCTTCGGCCATAGTTCCCACGCGGGCCCAGTGCGGATTGGCAACTTCTGAATTGTACTTAATTCTGATTAATCTGACGAAATATGGCTTACGCGAGCGAATCCACGGGTAAAGGTTATGTATTAGCTTAAAATAAACTCGTTCCAACTAGATAGTATGTTAAAACGTAATAGTGAGGTCAAGAGGTCATCGGAGGGGTGACTAACACGGCAGAAGCTAGTGCTGTCCTCTGTAATGTTATTGTTATCAAAAAAGATATCAGTACGGTTTCGGCGCAATATAGCATACATCATCATCATCATCATCTCAGCCTATATACGTCCCACTGCTGGGCACAGGCCTCCTCTCGGAATGAGAGGGCTTGGGCCATAGTTCCCACGCGGGCCCAGTGCGGATTGGGAACTTCACACGCACCATTGAATTGCTTCGTCATGTTTCATGTGTCATGTTTTCCTTCACCGCAAAGCTCGTGGTAAATTGCGCACATGAATTTCGGAAAACTCAGAGGTGCGAGCCGGAATTTGAACCCACGACCCTCAGCTTGAGAGGCGATAGGTCAAACCACTAGGCCACCACGGCTTCTCTCTTCTATAGCATACAGTATATGTTTGATAATGCCAGCTAAGTGAGAATCGGAATCGCGTACCGAAGGTTCCCTGCGGATTTGTAAGCCGACGCTAGCCGTGTTAATACTGGTTTTGTTATTTCCAAGGGTCGGAAAAATGCCCGTCATTTTGAAAACATAACCCTGTTCCGTGCAGTAGAGACATACATTTTGGTAAGTATAAAAAAATTATAAAAATGAAATACCTAATAAGTCCGTGGGGCCCAGGAGCAATAAGCCTCTTCAAAGAAATTTCGAAGAGGCTTATCGATGTCACCGGTGACCGAAGAGCTGGCAGCTACCTCGCTCAAAGAATTAGCATAGCGATTCAACGAGGAAATGCTGCCAGCATTTTCGGCACAATGCCGCAGGGGCCTTTTTTAGATATAGTTTAGTTTTTAATATAGCTTTAATTTAGTTTGTAATATTTAGTATTTTAGTTGTTATGTTTAAGATTTTTTTTTCACTTTTGTACAGTCAGCTGCAGAGAAAGGGGACCCCCCTGTAATGGCGGTAAATATGGATACCGCCGTTACAGGGGGGTACCTTTTCTCTGCAGCTGACTGTACCAATAAAATAAATATAATATTTTTTATTAATATAAAGAAGTCTCTACTGTACGGAACAGGGTTATGTTTTCAAAATGGCGGATGTTTTTCCGACCCTTGGTTATTTCTGTACCGCTTGATAGTTCAGTTTCTGGAAATGTATGACGAAAGAATGGTATCAGAAAACTCCTTTTAGGGTTCCAATCTAAAATAATTTAGTTCTTATGTGCAGTATTACAAAGCAGCCAAACACACCTAGGGTTCCGTATAATATTACTTACCTTTTTATTTTTCCTTTTGTACAATAAAGAGTAAAAACAAACAAACAATATTGTAGGTATGTATGAATATCCAGCGTTACAGACCCCTCTCCTAAGCAAAAAGTACGCAATGTGGCGTCATTTGAATTAGTAATATACAGTCATAAAAAAACCGGCCAAGAGCGTGTCGGACACGCCCAAGATAGAGATCCGTAGCCATTACGAAAAAAAACAACTAATATTATGTGCTTTATAACACAATTAAAACACTTACTACAGTCTTAAAATCTATTACCAGAATAAGAACGTATCTTCACGGCACTTACGTCCTTTTTTTTCGTTGGACAGAAACTACTTTGAAAGTATTTTGATAACTAGTGTCTGCACCTAGTATGAGAAGGTGGACGTACTTTTAAGCCCTGGTACGCGATTTAACAAGTACAACCCATCCCTACTCGTAACTGTAATATGCAATGCAATATGTACAGAAACACCTTTTTTAACGACACAAACTTTCGCATTTATATTAGTATTGTTCGTTTTTTGGGACAGTGTGGGTGGTTACGTGGAAGTATGTTATTTTAGTTTTTTTATCTGTAGCACCCATAAGCTGTTTACTTCGGAATCAGATCACCGTGACAGAGATGCTCCAGAATACTCCAAGATAATTAGCAGAGAGCGGAATTTTCATGGCATTTTTGACCTGTCATAGTGATTTCTCACTTATCGACTTCCGATATACATACATCTATCGATACACAACACAAGTTCTAAAGAATCCCTACTAATATTATAAATGCGAAAGTAACTCTGTCTGTCTGTCTATCTGTATTCTATATATTATTTGTTCTTAGATAAACAGTAGGTGGGCTTAAGTTAAAGAACGATCTCTTCCAATTAACTTTCGAGCAGTTGAAAATGTGAAATACACATAACACGTGTATTTAATATGCAATGAACAGATAACAATAACTAATTTAATAATTTCAATCTAGCTTTATTTTCAATTTCATGTTGAAATTCTTCTGTTGTAATGTTAACAAGTGTTCCATTAATCCTTACTATTATAAATGCGAAGTGTTTGTATGTTTGTGTGTTTGTCCGTCTATCACGCCGTAACGGAGCGACAGATCGTCGTGATTTTTGGCATAGAGATAGTTTATGGTCCCGAGAGTGACATAGGCTACTTTTTATCCCGGAAAAATGCACAGTTCCCGAGGGAACAGCGCGCGATAACCGAATACCACGCGGGCGGAGCCGCGGGCAAAAGCTAGTGTCTCTATAGGTAAAAGAAATAGATGATTTCTATTCATATTCTCCGTTTTAAAGCTACATCTTTCACAGTCAGATATCCATTTTGAACGCGGAAAAAGAACAAACTATAAAAAAAATTAAGTTTACGACAATCTAATTTAAAGTCTAAAAATATCGATATCATTTAGGTAGAGTCGATAATTGAGAAGTCACTATGACAGCCAAAAAATGCCATAAAAATTCCGCTTTCCGATAATTAGCCTTATTAATGATTTGCCGGATATCCGAAACAGTGTTGGCGGACTTCCCGGGGAATAATATAACTGAATGGGTTCATCGGGAGCTTGGGCAAGTATGTCACTTCGTATTTCGTCACTACTTTGAAAAATCTCGTATCTCAAATCAATACGTCAAGAAATTTGACCCTTAAAACAATGTTCATTAAGTTCACCCGGAAAGATCATCGATTTTGAGATAGTGTAAAGTAAACTGTTGTCGTTGTATATTTCAAAAATTGCACAGACATAATATATAACGTTCAGTTAAGACAGCATTAAACTATTTCTAATGCGTGCAAAGCCGCGGGTTTAAACTAGTTACGTTATAACCTTTAAAACTTGAATATCATCCGACATTGTTATTTCAAAGACAAATATCTTAAAATCACCTGAATTTGTATCAAACATAGCTAAAAACGCAAGGAAACTCGCTTTCACGTTAAAAACCCATTTGAGGCAATCTCCGTTTGAGAGCTACGATGTTACAGACAGACATTGGCGTGAAACTCTTAGAATTGATATTTAATTGAACTGATTAAATATTGATGCTTTTATAATAATATTGAGACACGGAAGAAAACAACTTGACATAAGATGGCGACAAGACAGTGTATTAAAAAAAAAACTAACTATTACAGAGTATGAACAGGTGGCGCTAGTGATGAGTTACTCTTTTCACAATTTTATATTTATTTAATATTTTAACATTCCCCTTATCAATTAAAATTTGAAAAGTTAATGAGACCCATCATCTTCGTGCAGTTCTCAACCTGGTGCTTGAATGTTGCTTTGGTCAAAACGTCGGCAATCATGTTGTTTGTTTCCACATAATTGACTTTAATCTCCTTGTTGGCAATTTTTTCTCTCAAGAAGTGGAACTTGATGTCTATGTGTTTGCTTCTAGCATTGTAAGAGTCTTTGCCTGCAAAGTGAATGGCGCTTTGGTTATCGCAATAGATGAGCGTGGGCTCGGAGCCTTCGGCGGGGCTGGCAGGGTCGCCAGGCCGCAGCTGAGCCTCCAGCTGACGCAGCCAGAGCGCCTCCTGTGTGGCGGCCGCAAGTGCCATGTACTCGGCCTCCATGGTTGACAGTGCCACGGTGCTCTGCTTCTTGGAACACCAGGACACAGGTGCACCCTGAAGCAGAAATATGTAGCCAGAGCAGGACCTCCGGCTATCATTATCGGACGCCCAATCGGAGTCACAGAAACCATGAATTTGGTTTTCATGTTTGTTCTCCATGTAAGAGATTCTGAGATCTTTGGTTCCTTTCAAGAATCTTATTATTCTTTTGACTGCAATCCAGTGCTGTATTTCAGGTTTTTTATTGAAAGTGCTTAGTTTATTTACTGCAAAACATATGTCTGGGCGAGTACCATATGATAGATATAACAGACTTCCTATGGCTTCTTGATATGGTACATCTTTTAAAATACAGTCATCTTCCTGTGTTGCAAGCAACTTGTTGCTTGGGTCGCAAGGTGAATTCACAGTTTTGCAGTCAGTCATGTTGAATCGATCAAGTACTTTTTCTATATATGCAGTTTGGTCAATATATATTTTTCTTCTGTCTTCACTTTGTGTTATTCTCCAACCGATGAAGTGATGAACTTTACCCAAATCTTTAAGATTGAACTTTTTCATTAAATTGTGTTTGATGTTTTCTGCTTTCTTCTTGTTATTGAAAAATAACAACATGTCATCAACATATAATATGATGTATATAATGTCTTCACCATTAATTTGGTAATATACACATGTCTCTAAAGATGAACAAATAAATCCCAACTCTTTCAAGGCAGCACTCAGTTTCAAATTCCATTGGCGGCTTGCCTGCTTCAGTCCGTAAATGGACTTGTTCAATTTGCATACTTTGTCACCATACTCATATAATGGTGGCTGGGTCATATATATTTCGGTGTCAATTTCCCCTTGCAGGAATGCGGTGACAGCGTCCATCTGCTCTATATACAATTTATGTTTAACTGCCAGTGAAAGGAGGTACCTGATTGAAGTGTGCCTTGCTACCGGAGCATATATTTCATTATATTCCACACCTTTTTGTTGTCTGTAGCCTTTTATAACGAGCCTTGCTTTATATCTTTCAATGTTCCCATCAACACTTGTCTTTACCTTGAATAACCACTTACAGGGAATGGCTCTTTTATTATCGGGCAGGTCTGTGAGCGTCCAAGTGTTGTTCTGAATTAATGACTGAAATTCACTGTCCATTGCAGCCTTCCATTGATCAGCTTCATTACAGGATAAGGCTTCTTCTACAGTTTTGGGCTCTGCATACAATAATTGAGTTGGTAGTTCAGGTGTGTCTTCATAGCATAGAAAGGTCGGTCTTACTATTTTATTCCGAGGTCTCAGCGTGATGTTGCTCGGCACAAGAGATTTCATGTCTTTCTCAGGTATGTAGTCTTCATCACTGCTATCAACCCTTTCTTGCCCACTCAAAAAAGAGTCGTCAGTCAATGTTCCATCAATGCTTGTATTTGTGACTTCTTGTGTACTGCTTTGCGAAATCTCATCGGACAGTTGTGGATCAGATAGTGGTACAGGTACAGAAATATTAATAATATTCTTTTCTTTGAATATTACATCTCTACTCTTAATTATGGCTTTCTTTTTTTCATCATACAGCCTGTAGCCTTTTGTATCATTGCAATACCCCACAAAAATCACTTCAACAGACTTTGGGTCCCATTTTAGTCTCTTTTGTTTAGGTATATGTACCATAGCGGGGCACCCAAATACTCTCATATGCTCCAAGTTTGGCTTTTTACCTGACCATAGTTCTTCTGGGGTGCGGTAGTCCAGTGCTTTAGTAGGCGATCGGTTAACAATGTAGGCAGCAGTGCAGATCGCTTCTGCCCAGAAGTCCTTCCTTATTCTGGAATTTAAAATCAAACATTTAGCTCGTTCCACCAATGTGCGGTTCATCCTTTCCGATAAGCCATTTTGCTCAGAAGTGTAGGGGTTTGTTGTTTGATGTCTGATACTAGATGCTTTCATGTACTTATCAAAATCTTGATTAATATATTCTGTACCATTATCTGAGCGCAATATTTTTATGGATTTGCCAGTCTGTTTTTCCACTAGATTTCGGAATTCTTTAAATTTATCTAATGTTTCAGATTTGTTTTTAATAGGATAAACAAATACCTTTCTAGAATAATCATCGATGAATGTAAGGAAATATTTTGCTTTACCTAAAGAGCTTACCTCCATCGGGCCACATATGTCAGAGTGGATCAATTCAAGGAGTTCGGTAGCCCTGGTGCCTGTGTGTTTGAACGGTTGTCGACTCTGCTTGCCTTTTAGACAAGTGTCACAGACAAAACTATTCTTCGGAACTGACACTTTCGCACCTTCAGTACATTCATTAATCTTCTGCAGATCTGTAAAATTCAGATGGCCCATTCTTTGGTGCCATAAATGAGCATTTTCTTCCTGAGCCATGGATAAAAATACAGAAGCTTCAGTTGTATTCACTTTATACATGTTGTTCAAACAGCTGGCTTTCATAATTAATTTACCATTTTGGTATATTTTACAGCCATCCTTTTCAAAAACAACTTCACAGCTGCTCTTTGTCATCTGACTTACTGAGAGAAGGTTTGTTGTTAATTCTGGTACATATAGAACATTTTTTACCTGAATTTTCTTATCAGTGCCATCGGAGTCTTTAATAATCAAATCTGCCTTACCGCATGCTTTAACTGCTACCGTCTTGCTGTCTGCTACTTTGATGCTCGATATTGGGGGAGCTTCCAAATCATATAGCCACTCGGATCTGTTGCACATGTGCATGGATGCACCAGAGTCTATGTACCAACAAGTGTTGTCCAGATTTGAACCAGCTGAAAAAGCAGCAAAGTAAGTATTATTATCTTTTTCTTGTTTGACATTGCTTGCAGACTTTTTTTTCTGAAAATAGCAGTGTTTCGACAAGTGACCATATTTATTACAATTAAAGCAGCGGGGACCCTTAGCTTGGGGCTTTTGTTGGTTAGTATTTTGCAGAGACTTGGCATTATATTTATTTTTAGCATAAAAAGCAACATTTGGCTTGGACTCTTTCACATCCTGAAGAATTTTAGTCTTAACGGAATCAGCGGTGATCGTCTTGCCAGAGCTTTCTATGGCCATTATCATGGGTTTGTAAGTATCAGGCAGCCCTGCTAGTAGCAACGTTCCAAGCCACTCATCACCCACGGAAAAGCCAATGTTTCGGAGCTTGTGAGACGTCGACATGATTTTATTTACGTAGTCCTCCACACTGTCACAGTTGTCGAGCGTCGTCGTAATTAAATCACGCAATAGACCCACCTTTCTAGTAAGACCGGAGTCGTCGAAAGCCTTTTCCAAATTCGACCATACCTGTTTAGCTGACTCAGCTTCCTGAACATGAATATAGTTGATTGGATCTATCAGAAGGATAATCTTCGACTTTGCCTTTGTATCTTTAACTTTGTCTTCTTTGGTCTCGGGCCCGGGTTCGATATATTCCCATAGTTCTTCGTGTTGCAAATAATTTTTTACGGCAAATTTCCATGTTGCGTAATTATCCCGACCGGTTAACTTCTCTATATTTGCAAGTGGGAAACCTGAGGACATTTTCGCTGACCGGTGTGTTCCGCCTTTTTGAGGTTAAATTTTTTATCTTCGGTAATCCTCAAAACTGCACAATATTTTCAGTGAATCTTCTTATTTTAGATCGTGTATGGCGCGTGAAACTCTTAGAATTGATATTTAATTGAACTGATTAAATATTGATGCTTTTATAATAATATTGAGACACGGAAGAAAACAACTTGACATAAGATGGCGACAAGACAGTGTATTAAAAAAAAAACTAACTATTACAGAGTATGAACAGGTGGCGCTAGTGTTGAGTTACTCTTTTATATTTATTTAATATTTTAACAGAAACATATAAACCCTTATTTTTGCGTCGGGAATTAAAATGTAAAATAATCTGTTAAAAAGCTTCAATGGATTGAAATTCTCTTCCTTATCTAGTTTATTAATATATCTAGTCATCACTATTATTATATGTTAACGTGCATATACTTATGAATATGTCTAGCAATACACTTCTTATCAGCCGAGGTTACCCCACAAAACTATATGTTACATTACATGTCAAGTTACGATAACTTACAAATACTTCGCATTTTGACGCTAGAATCAGTCGACTGATATTTAAACTCATAATCATAACAATGAGGGTTTCATCATCATCATCTCAGCTGTAGGACGTCCACTGTTCAAATTCAATTTCAAATTCAAATCATTTATTCAGTAAATAGGCCGCAATGGGCACTTTTACACGTAATTTTTTTAAACTACCAGTGCTTTCGGAAAGACCATCATTGCCAAGAAGAATGCGCCGCAAGAAACTTGGCAGAAAGTTATTTTTTCAAAATAAAATAATTACAAATAAAATACTTAAAAACTACAGTATACGATTAAAGAGAAAATTACAATAATAATAATACAGGGATGTATGGGGTCCCTTAGTTACAAAACTGAAAACTGTTGGACATAGGCCTCCCCCATAGACCTCCAGTTGCTTCGGTTGGCAGCGGCCTGCATCCACCGTGAACCCGCGGCTTTAACCAGGTCATCCGTCCATCTTGTTGGTGGACGACCCAGGCTGCGCTTGCCGATCCGCGGCCTCCACTCGAGAACTTTTCGGCCCCAACGGCCATCTGCTCTCCGTTCTATATGGCCCGCCCATTGCCACTTCAACGAGCTAATTAATGAGGGATTATTAACAGAATATATCACTAGATGGCGTTAGTATCAAGCTAGTTCTGCATTAACATTGTTAGAAACTGACACCATATCAAAGAAGCTTAAGTTTCGAGCTTGATAAAGATAGTTGTTAAAAAGTTTTTGTAAAAATGTCACTCTAAATTGTAGGCTCAAAAGTCAGACTCGCGCTTGGCCGGCTCGACTTTCGCCACATCGCAAGGGCCGGCTTTCGCCCAAGGGTTCCGACTCCGGCCGGCTCGATAACGCAGTGACCCGGAGACGCGATAACGGCCATGCGCCGGCTCGTACAAAGTTCGCGGATCACGCGACCCACCTTCGATGTTTTGGCGATACACGCGATAGCGACGGTTTTTGGCGCGTGTATGGGAGAAATAAAGACATTTCATAAAATTAGTAATTAAAATGATTCTAGTAAATTTATATCGTATTTTTTTGTTATAATATAATACATAATAACAAATATATTAGAACAAGTTTTTTATAATATGTAAAAAAATAAAAGATAAACTAACCTAACCAACAAAAAGTTGGAAAACCCCCACTTTGTCACTTTAAAGTTCAATATCTCAAGAAGGGCTGGACCGATTTTGACGAAACATGTCTAAGAACCATCGCTAGAAAATCTGCTATCAAATAAAAAAAAAACATTCAAATCGGTCCACAGACAGACACACATAGCGGTCAAACTTATAACACCCCCCTTTTTTCGTCGGGGGTTACAAATATTTATTGCCACATCTTAAAGATATGAGGTTAACATTCTAACATAGTAATTAACTTGAACGCGAATCTCCAAATTCATGTGCAAAATCATATTTGACAAAAAATATGATTAACAACTACTTATTTCATACCCCACACAACTCATCTGTATTCTCCGTATACGAACCTAATAGAGCGTTATAACCAACCTATCCAACACGTCATTCTTAGTACGACTAAATAAATAAATAACATATAAGCACACTACACCAATCGGCTTAGCCCCAATATGGAACATACTTATATAGTTAAATACATACTTACACACACTACATTCGTATTACTTATACATAAAAATATCTGCCTCGATTGGAGAACGAAGAGACCTCAAGCTTCTTACTCAGGTTCTCCAACCAGTGGGCCATCCGACCGGCGGTCGAAAACAGTGAACTTTGAAACGGTAAATGGATAATGCCAACGTTACACATGGGAACGATAGCTATAACCGAATGTCCACTGCTCCCATGGATTCAGTGTTACCATATCTTAGGATTTGTCCTGAGATCTCGGGATTTTGAGACTCGGGAAATCTCAGGGTTTTTAGAATTTTGCATAAATTTTACATTTTTTTATCAAAAATTACAAAACAAATTCATAAAAATAATCCTCTTCATACTTAATAGAGACAGAAAAAATGAACTTTTGTCATGTTAATTAAAATCCAGCGAGGTTGTAATAATTTACTAGAGAATTTTTTAATTATATACTAGGCACGTTTGAGACAAAAAATCTGAAATTGCGACCAATTCTCAGGATTTTTCTCCGAACTTTTGAATTGTTACCTGGTAACACTTCATGGATTAGCACAACGGCTCAGTAACACAAGTAACACAATTAGCATTTTTCGGCTTTGGTCGTCGCCCTGGGCCGTGAGACAATGAGATCGAGGCGATACGGGGCACGGCGCAAGTCATAGGAAAAGTCTTAAGTTTTGTTTAAAAGAAATATATGTAGACAAAAGGTACATTTCATAATTAATGTAACTATGATTTCTTTTACAAATATACTCTACCTATATTCATATGACTTCAGTAGCACAAAGGTTTCCTCAGCAGGGCTGCTATGAAACTCGGAAATCGAATTTGTTTTTCCCAGAAAAAAAAGATGACGTCATAATTCCTCTTTTTTTTCGTGTTACGGTTCAAATTGACTCGTGTGGCCTAAAGATCTTGACACTTGACACTTGACAACAACGTACTGAGAAAAAAGAAGGCCACTTTTACCAAAGTGGCAGGCGAGCATTCTACCTACTATCGACCTACCGATCGACCTATCGACCAACCTATCGACCTAACCTATCCCGGTGATCTGAACCAGTTATTTTAGGCCAGTGATTACCAAAGTGGCGCTCATTTGGCTCGGACATATTTGGGCGCGCGATTGTGAATCTACAGGTATAATTCATCAAAGAATCTATGCAAGAATTCAAATAAATGACCCTTGAGGACTCTTATTTTTTCAAGTATGTCGGTGTCCCTTCGTCGACCAAACCTACTCGTTTGGGGATGATAGCGATCCTGCTTTCTCAGCTGTTCTCAAAGACGTACCGCCTAACATTAACAAAACAAACAACAACAAATATCATGGGACATTTGACACCAATTGACCTAGTCCCAAACTAAGCAAAGCTTGTACTATGGGTACTAGGCAACGGATAAATATACTTATATAGATAAATAAATACTTAAATACATATTAAACATCCAAGACCCGAGAACAAACATTCGTATCATTCATACAAATATCTGCCCCGGTCGGGATTCGAACCCGGGACCTCAAGCTTCGTAGTCAGGTTCTCTAACCACTCCGTCCGGACCATCCGGTCGTCAAACGTACCGCCTAACATTATGGTGGTAACGCAGCTCGAAGCCTCCATCTCATAACTTACGCCATTGTATTATGAATGGAACGTCAGAACGCTTGAGCGGTTGCAGCAAAGGGATTACGGCTCAACCAGCTGTTTTCGTGTACCGTCTTTTTATGTTACCAAAACTAGCGTACCTGATACAGCACTATCGGTAGAAAGAAAGATTTATTTGGTTCCATCAGTAAGTACCAGGGCGTTTTCAAAAAAAGTGTACCATTTCATTATTTTTGAAATTTTGGAAAAAATTTGGTTTTTCCTACTCAGAATCAAGAGCACAATCGATTCTGATAGTTTAAAAAAATGTTCCTAAAAAAAGGACAGTTTTGCGACGTTTTTTTCATACATTTAGTATGGGTATGTGGGCGTTTTCGGGGGTGACAAATCGATCTAGCTCGGTCTTATCTCTAGGAAAGCGCTTATTATCGAGTTTTAGCCCGAGCAAAGCTCGGTCACCCAGGTACTTCTCAATAATTTAATATTTTACTGTGTCCCAATTTTAAATTCGTTACTATTGTGACATTGACATTCCGTCATGCAAACGATAATGGTCTTTTCCCCGCCTACGTAGGGAGCACATTGCCATGTGGGCAACAGATGTGTTCGAAAGATAAATTAACGAAGCGCCGAACGTGTTTGGGCATGGATCATGTGAGTTGCGCGTTGCGCAGACGACGATATATCGTCTGAAACTGTGACTAAAAATAGTTTGTGAACTAGTGCAGCTCCACGGTTTGTCTGTTTTTCCGTCAAGCGTAAGATTAATCGTCACGATTTCGCAAAAAAATTTTTTTATTTCTCTCTTATACCGGGTGTTGCCTGTAATACGAGCGAATAATTAAAACATAGGTTATACTCTTCGTACTGAACAAAATTAGTTCAGCGACTTTTAAAAATAATTGCTTTTTTAATTTTTGTTACACTTTTAAGTTTATTCGAAGAAGCAATGTAAAGTAAAATGCTTGATGTTTGTAATAGGGCTGCCATCCTTCCGGGTTTCCCCGGATTTGTCCTATTTAGAGGGCGTCTGGGGAGCGTCCAGGCGGGGTTTCATTTGTAGTCCGGGATTAAAAATATTTTTAATTTTTAGACCAATGCAATTAACAAAACAAATTCCGTCAAATCCGTCAAATTACGAGTAAATTAGTCAATGGGTCTTCGATCAACAATTTGATCTCGGACTGACAAGTGGATAGAGTCGTAATAAAATTAGTCAATGGGTGGTGAAACAGCAAATGGCGCCACCGATAAACGTCACATTTTTGACGTAAAATGTTTACGCTTTGCACTAACTAAGTACACTATTTTATGGCCATCATCATTTTTTTTGCAAAAATTTACTAAAAGTTATTTGTCGAACAAACAGAAATAAGTGTACAGAAGATAATAAAAGTATTCTTAGTACTGGCCATGGCAACACTGCCGCGTGTACCCTGACCCGAGTTATTATCTGTGGTATTTCCTGCTATCTGCTAGTTTTTTTTCTACAGTAACCCTAAGATTGCACTCAGGCAATGCAGTTTTGCAGAATGTTAATTGCAGTGAGCCCTAGTGACCTTAGTTTAAAAAAGTTGGCGTGACGCTCGCTAATCCGTCAAGGTGTGCGCGGGCGCACATCCCGTGACGTCACGCGAACAGGGCTGCCAACGTTAGCAAATATAACGAATTATAACCCTACTTAATATTATAAATGTGAAAGTTTGTGAGTGAGTGAATATGTTTTTTACTTCTTCACGCTGAAACGGTTGGACGGATTTAGATGAAATTTGGCAAAAAGTTAGTTTATAACCGGGATTAAAACATAGGATACTTTTTATCCTGATATTCCCACGGGATAGAGCTAAAATCTCTAAATAACCACCGCTGGGATTAGGGTCATGAAATTTGAAAATAATGTTTTTAATGAAACTTGAATGAAAACCACGATTTAATTTTCGAGAATTCCCATGGGGTAAATAAATACGTAATTACATTTGAAATTTACTACGGCTTTTACGGTGAAGGAATACATCGTGAGGAAACCTGCACAAACCTGCAAAGCGATGGTGTGTGTGAAGTTCCCAATCCGCACTGGGCCTGCGTGGGAGGCCCAAGCCCTCTCATTCTCAGAGGAGGCCTGATTTTTATAGTCAGAGTATTTTATTATGATAATTTGGACTTGCCAACCCTGTAAGAAAAAGTAACTTGTGCATTAAGATTTATTTCACCTACATTGTTACCATTTTCGATGGTCAAGTGTGATAGGTCGCTGATGGATGGCTCTTGAGGAGATAAGCGTACATTGTAGGGGCATTCAGCTACAAGAGTGCAAACCCTATTAAACATCACTAGTTTTAATGACCTAATCAACAAAAAGTTGGAAAACCGAGTTGAGTTGGAAACTCGAGGTTGGCAACGCATCTGCAATACCCCTGGTGTTGCAGATGTTTATGGCCGGTGGTGATCTCTTACCACCAGGAGACCCACTTGCTCGTTTGCCTTCCAGTTGTATAAAAAAAACCCCGACTTTGTCACTTTAAAGTTCCATATCTCAAAAATTAAACCGATTTTGATGAAACATGTCTAAGAACCATCGCTAGAAAACCTGCTATCAGATAAAAAAACCGCATTCAATCAAATCGGTTCACCCGTTTTGTAAGCAAAGCTCTGCGCAGGGGGGGGACACTAGCGCAAACCCATGACAACGTCGGTTCTCTTTCTATTTTGTCGCCATGACAGATCATGACCAAAGAGTTATTAGTACCTGTAGAAATCATGATATATTTATTAGTAACAAAATAACATGATATTTATTATACATCGATAGAAATGTTTTGGGGGAGGCCTATGTCCAGCAGTGGACGTCTTTCGGCTGACATGATGATGATGATGATGATGATGATGATGATGAGTAATGATAGATAATAATAAATAATAATAATAATCCAAAAAAAATATTGAAGTAGTATGATATTATGACATTTAAGATACTCAAAAAACTGTTTACGGTTTTGCACTAGTGCTGCACTCTGACGGGAGAAAATCGCAGTAATATTCCCCATATAAATTGAAATACGAATTTTCAAAGTAGTGACGTAATATCCCTCTAATAATATTCAAGTCTCTTTTTCCAACTTGCTTAAAAAACGTAAACTTTAATTATCAAAACGATCATCGAGTAAGCAATACGCGGAGATGGCCGATAGGGCCCCGGGGGTCGCCCGCGCAAGTAATTAAAGTCCGTACCAATCTTGGAATAAAATGTTACTATCTTAACTACAGCTGGTTTCTTATTGGTGACATTCCTGAACATTCGGCGGCGGATTTATGTTTTTTGTTGTTTGACGGAATCCCGCTGTCTTGATCAGTGCCACTACCATGAGTTTACGGTGCCATACTCGATAGCAAAGGCGTAAATTATTTGTACCGGCGCTGTACAATAGGCATGATGATACCACCAATCAATTGACGTACTTTTTATGAGCTGTCAAACACAATTCTCCCATAGAATTTCAATGACAATAGCGAATTGGGATTCGATTTGTGGCATTCGAACATGGAGGACGTAGACAATGTTCAATTTTGCTATTTCTGTTTCTTTGGCTAGTTGAAGTATAATTTTGATAGTGTTTTATGCGGCGATTAACCTTAACAGTGAACAGTGATCACAATATTCAATATTGCTCTCGTGTCTGACATTTTTTAATGCGCAAGTTGTCTCCACGTGGTTTCTGGAATTTTGCTATCAAGTTGCAAAAACTGCAATCACCGTACAACGTTGCCTCTCGAAAGAGAATACTTTGACATTGGCGAAATTGTCTTATTAATTAGGACAGAAGCCATATTTTAAAAAAGAATAAGAATAGCGAATTATGACGTCACTATCCGGCAACTCAATCAACTAACTATTTATTTGTTTTAAAGCAACAAAAAATCTAATTTTGCGGTTAGTCGAAAATTAATCTGGTTTTCTGGGCTAAATTAAAGCGTTTTTTACTGGAGTTGTGTCTTCGAATTATTTTTTAATGGTGTCATCCCCATTCTGCATACAAATAATTTACGCCGTCGCTATCGAGTACGGTCACTGTACACTCTGTGTCGTTAAATCTAGCGATTTTCGGATCTAGACCCTAGGGGTTAAGGCAGGGATGGAAAAACTTTTTCCTTCGCATGCCAATATATACTAACAAAGTACTTATATGGCGGGCCAAGTTGTTGCATTTTGCACTCTCCACGGCAAAACACAAAATTCCAAGCACTGCTGCTTCACGGCAGGATTAGCGAGCAAGATAGCGATAGAAATTAGCAATTCATACATTTCAAACCTGAACTATCTTACGAATCTTTAAAAAGCTCAAACAGAAGATACAAGACGCTACAAAAAACGATAGCCACTGTTAAAACTGTAAAGAGAGATTTTTAGTATAACTAATTCTGTGAGGTTTATTTTTTTGGGCTTTACAAGCACAACATTATTAAAGGGTAAACCTCCTGAGGCACTTTGGGAACAAAAGTGACCTCTAGCCTACAGTTTAACAAGGGACTCGAGACCTAAAATGCTTCGTAGGGTGACCAGACTTAAATGAAAACCACTAAAAGAAGTCTCTTCGTTCCATTCTCCATACAAACGTAGTCCCGGTCTCATTTGAAAACTAGGCAATAAAAGTAGACGAAATTTTGTAAGTATAGACTAGACGTAATTATCTACGCCTCTGGTTTTTCAGATTTTCATATAAATGTGTAATATCAGAATTACAGGAGCTCAAAAGTCGGCAAAAAAAAGGTGTCAACTTTGCACGAGAATTACAGACTATTAAAGAATTTTTACAAAAATCGAAAAACCACAGGCATAGAAAATATAATGAAGATCTTGATTGTAAAATATCATTGATTTCTGTGTTATACTTTTTGTATAATATGAGGACAACGAAACCCAAAATGCAACCGCCCAAATCTTGAAAAGCCTACAGCTATCTCGATATACATTAGCGGGAAGCGGAGAAGCGGGAGGGGATGTGTATGGGGGGGACGGCTGCGAGCGCTTATGTCACGAGCGATAAAGACAGCAATATCCTAAACGAATACCTAATGCGGTCGCGCGGTCGTCAGGGAAACTTCTCTTAAATGAAAACCGTCAATAAATATTTTGTCGTTTTTTTTAAGAATATAAAAGTCTATCACGAATAATTATTGGAGTAGACATTAACTTACTGTTTAATGCAAACTAAAGCCCTGTTGTAAAACATGAATTTTATAGCCCCCCCCCCCCTTCCCCCTTACGTGGGGGAGGCCTATGTCCAACATAGGACGTCCTACGGTTGATATGATGATTGAAATTAAGTTTAGTTTTAAACCTGGCAACCCTATTCAATGTTTGAGATACAATTTTTCGCATGTACTATGAAAGCAACAATGGCGGTCGCTCAGCGAGCTCTTGTTAGAAAACGGCCGGACCTCTTATACTGTCTTCTTGTTTTCAGATCAGAGATATGGCTGTTTTTAAATTTTTACCCACACTAATCTGTCCGCAAAAATTGTCAAGCAATAGAAAAGAAAGAAAGAAAGAATAAATATTTATATACCTAAATTCGGCACAATTAAAATTCATAAAATTACAGCTGAAAAACAGACAATCTTATATATTAGGCATGTGGTTATTGTAATCAATAAAAATCATACATTGAACAATCTTTAAAATGTACTATTTTCTGTGACGATGTCAAAGATGTTTTTTAAGTACTCGTATTTATTAAAAAAAAAATCTGCGAAAATCCTTTATAGGTTTCAGAGAATATCCTCGAACAATTTTAAGACTACCTACACATTTCCCACCAAAGTACAAAATAACATCGTGACCAAAATGGCCACCAACACGCCAGCGTTGGCGCCAACGGCCAACTAAACAATAGCCGTTCCCACATCTATCGCTTTACGTCATAATCTTTATTATAACATTATTCCGTGGTCTAGTTCGGAACCGGCACTAAAAAGTAATGGTTCACTTTAAACCACAGTTTATTGAGTTAACAAAGACGCAGTGTGAGGTGAGCGTGGCTAATGATGGGTAAGTTCGCCGAAATAGTTTTTGATAGAACAGTCGCTTCACCGAATGCTTTGTTGTTAGAAATTCGAATATTAAAGTGCCTTAGTAATAATTCAGTAATTGTGTCACGTAGAATATTGTCGATTAGAATTTAGGTGAGGAGATTTTTTTTTAATTTCTTTTTTCGATGAAATAAAAATTTGGTGCAGTGATATTTATGTAATAAAAAGTGTCTCCTACCTTCTTCATTAGTAAAGTTCGGAATTTTCCAATAATGCCGAAATTACTCTTATTACATATATTGTTGCTGGTATTCTTTTATTTACCGTAATATTGAATTTTATTTTTATCTGTTTCTTAATTCATGTCCATGATTGCATTGAAATCTACCACGAGTTTTAAGGTGAAGGAATACATAGTGAGGAAACCTGCACAAACCTGCAAAGCAATCCAATGGTGTGTGTTTCCAATCTGCGCTTGGCCTACATTAGGAACTACGGTCAAAGACTTCTTGTGTTGTGAGGAGGCCTGTGTCCAGTAATGGGATGTATATATGCTGGAATGTTGATGATAATGCAACAAAATTAAGAATTAGTTCATCTCACAGCCAAAGTAGTGCTAGTATGTAAAGCATCCAAAAAAAAACATAAAAAACACTCAAGTTCAACGACCGACCTTCAAATGACATTGGCCAATTCGAATACAAAAGACATCAAAGTGCGAAAAAAAATTTTTTTACTCTCCTCATCCACAGCCATTAGTAGATTTTTGAACTGTTAGTTATATGTTAGTTCTGTACTGTTAGCTACAGTTTCTACTTGTAACCGTTAGTTGAGAAACATACAGATATATACTAAAATGTAGATTGGACCAAGGCCGGTCAGTACTTTCAATTTGCTGCCTTATCGAGACTAGCCGTTGCTCCCGACGTTGTCTGCCCGTGGGATCTTTATACTTTCCCGGGATAAATATACGCAATTTTCTATGAATCTTTCCCGCCTATATGCCCATTGCTGCCACAGGCCTCCTCTCAGAATGAGAGGACTTGGATTGTAGTTCCTACGCGGGCCCAGTGCGTATAAGAACTTCACACAACTTTGAACTCGTTCACGAGAGCGAACGGATTTCCTATGCAAAATAGGGATGTTGACGCCATTAAAAAATAATTCGAAGGCCGACTCCAGTAAAAAAAACGCTTTATTTTAGCCCTGAAAACCAGATTAATTTTCGATTTACTATAAAATTCGATTTTTTGTTGCTTTAAAACCAATAAATAGTTAGTTGATTGAGTTGGCGAACAAATAGCGACTTATGACGTCATTAGTCGCTATTGCCATTCAAACTCTATGGGAGACTTGTGTTTTGACAGCTCATAAAAAGTACATCAGTTGATTGGTGGTATCTCAGCGGTTATGATTTGGATATTTTACAAAGATCATTAAACATCTAGATAAGTAGTCTATTTTAATTTTTAATTGTTTCCTGAATTATAGTTTGGCCAGGATTTTTTTAGCAAACTCACTCGTGATATATTTATAAACAGACTAAAATTGTTATTTGCAAGTTTGCTCTAAGTCACTTTCTACTTTCGGCTTGTACTTATTAAATTTATTTGTTTATGTGAGTGCAATTTACAAAATTATATTTAATTCTTTTTATTCAATTTTAATTTGATCAAAATTTTTTTAAGCAAACCCACACACACTTTATCGGTATAAATTTGGATGTTACACTATAAATTACTTAAAAAAAAACCAGTTTCTTTTCTACGGCTTCATTTTGTTCTAAAGAAAACGTGAACGTCTTTAGATATTGAAAACGTTTGCTTCAAAAAACAGTTTATCGCCTATTTGCACTCGCAATAAAACTTAGTCTGTGATATCGTTACTCGAACCGCATTATTCAACGAAACAGTTACAGATTTTGACACGAAACGGCTACTCCGTTATTTTATAAAATAACCGTTTCAGAAAAACGCCGAGCTCTGACGCACCATAAAGCGCCTTTAAAATACGCGCATGCGCTCCCTTACAGACTTTTATTAGTAACATAACAAGTGTCTCGGGAGTTCTTTGATTTACACGCATATAACGCGATTTAACGACGGGCTTTTATTGTTTCTTGTTTTCCGACCGTTGGGAGCTGATAATGTCATTTGAGATGCGCTAGGACGCCATCTTGCGAGTGCCGCTACTTTTAAACAGCTCTTTTAACACTGAACTTTGAATTAGTCATGTAGAGGTCATATTGGAGTGGGAGGAACGTTGCGTTTGAGGTTTTGGATGTACGGTGTTGGTTTTGAGATAAAGATAGCCGTTTACCTAGCTGTAGCAGTTGAATAAATTATATCTTTGGTTTGGTAGCAAGGGAACGCCGATGGAATTCGATTCACAGGCTGCTTAAGTAATTATAATTATTTGATTCGTTGCTTTATACTCTACTAGCGTTTACCCCCGGCTTCGCACACGTAAATCATTAGATACAGCTGTTGAATTGAAATTCCGGGATTTCATTAAATTCCCGTAGGAATTCCCTAAAATTAATCATGGTTTTCATTGACGTTAAATTAAAACACCCGTGCCAAATTTCATGATTCTAAGCCCAACGGCTGTTATTTCGAGGTTTTTCACTATCCCGTGGGAATATCGGGATAAAAGTAATCTATGTGTTATTCCAGATGTTCAGCTATCTACATACCAAATTTCAAGACTAAGCCCAGTGGTTATTAGTTCGACATTTTATCCCTATCCCGTGGAAATATCGGAATAAAAAGTATCCTATGTTTTAATCTAAGTTATACACTAACTTTTTACCAAATTGCATCCAAATCCATCTAGCCGTTTCAGTGTGAAGAAGTAACAAACATACTCACTCACTCACTCACAAACTTTCGCATTTACGAGTATGATATTAGTAGGAAGTAGGATAGGATAGGATAGGAAGTAGGATTTGTTAAACAAAGATACTAAAGTGACAGTATGAAATGTCAAATGTAAAAACAATGTAACCAGCAAAATACAAATAGTGCGGCTCTCTGCATTACCGGTAGTGCCACATCACTATTTATGAAATGTAAAAAATAGGTAACTTCAGTAAAACTTCATTTTTGTATCTTAGTTTAATAAATATAGTATACCTAGGTGGGTGCGATTTAAGGCAACCATTCTCGACGTAGAAAAGTGGTTTCGGAAATATTGTCGACATTGCCAAAAAGGATACAATACAAATACAATTTTATGATCAGAGACGTTTGGATTCCGTTAATCATTGGCAATTCCGTACTTCAAGTAGCGTACAGTCGAAGGTAAAAATATCTATACAGACGTATGTAGAGTCAAATATATAAAGGTACATCGACCTCATACTTAGTGACATAGAGACTTAGATTAAAAAGATCGAAAACCCCCAATATTTGCATTCCAAAGCTCACTATCTCAAAAACTGCTAAACCGATTTTTATCAAACGTAGCTAAGAACAACCACAAGAAAACTCACTCTCACAAAAACCACATAAAAATTGGTACAATCAACTTCATATAAGTGCTCATTTGTGTACCTTGTCGCTTTCAGTCGTTACGCAATTTCGTATAGCTTTTCAAACATGACGTTAAAGTGACAAGGTACAAAAGTGATCACTTATTATGACGTTGACTGTGCCGTCAGCCAAATATGTGGTCTACCACCATAATGTTGATAATTGTTTGCATGTTACAAAACAATAATGTCAATAGACGTGTCTGTCAACTTGAAAGTTCAACTTTAGCGACATTTGCAGGTGGTAGGACCTTGTGCAAGGTCCGCCCGGACTGCTACCACCATCTTGCTCGCTAATCCTGCCGTGAAGCAGCAGTGCTTGCACTGTTGTGTTTCGGCGTAGAGAGAAAGACAGCCGGTGAAATTATTGGCACTTGAGGTATTATTCCATCTTAGGCATCTAGGTTGGCAACGCATCTGCAATATCCCTGGTGTTGCAGGTGTTTATGGGCGGCGGTGATCTCTTACCACCAGGAGACCCACTTGCTCGTTTGTCTTCCATTCGAATAAAAAAAAAAAACATAATTCATCTGATAGGAACTTGTTTAAAAATTGATAGATCACTTATTTGGCTGATGGTACATCTGTTTGAGACCTACGATGTCACAGAGAGACAGACAGTGGGATCTGACAAAGATCGGTGATAAAACATTCCTTATAGTTTACCTACTTAAATAAATAAATATCATGGGACATTATTGAGACCAATTCTACCGCCCTAAGGAGAAAAACCATAAGTGTAATTTTTTGCAAAATTGACTTTTCACCAGCCTCGTACTCAGTTTTTTTTTCTGATTACGAGGCTGGTGAAAAGAAAATTTGTGAAGCAGCAGTGCTGGCACTGTTGTGTTTCGGCATGGAGAGTAAGACAGCCGGTGAAATTACTGGCACTCGAGGTATGGGTTAGGCCTCTAGGTTGGCAACGCATCTGCAATACCATATGCAGATGTTTATGGGCAGTGGTGGTCTCTTACCATCATGAGACCCACTTGCTCGTTTGTCATCCAGACGAATAAAAAAAAACTTGCATGCATTTTTAATTTTTTAATCCGACTGTAGTCTTCATAAGTATAATGTTAATACAAGTAAATAAATAAATAAAATGAGATTATCACGTTAATATCACTTATCGACAGTGGCGTGTGCCGTAAAAATTGAATGTAATGGCGCTGGTGAAATTAAGTTAAGGAAGTATTTGAATAAAACAAATGGTCCAAGTTAAAAGAAAGTGGCGGGTAATTTACATTTTAGTGCCGCCTCACGTCACCTGCTACTTACAGTCACCAGATATTTGCCACAGCGGAGCGTGCAAAAATATCTGACACGTCCTTCTGCTCCTAGAAATATAGTCGTATCAGATATTTATGCACGCTGGTTGTGTCAGATATTGGTGCTGGTGACTGTACAGAGGGGCGAAACTCGAAATCGTAGTTCGTATCGCACCATCCCTTTCACTCGCGTATTAAATGATATAAGCGTCAGCGGGACGGCAACATACGAAGTTCGAGTTTTGCATTTCGTAGTATAGGGCCAGATATAGTGATGTTTTGTCATCGTATTTTGTCAGATAAGTCCGTATTTATCTTGGTTTTGAACTAGTTTACTGAAGTTTACTAAAGCTAATTGAGAAAGAAAGATAAATACAAAGTTATTCGACAAAATACTTTTAAAAAACATTATTCACCAGGTCGTTGTAGATTTGAAACAATCCATACACAACGATTTACTAAAGTTCCGCCGTGACACGAAAATTATCCATATAACTGGCCCTATACTTCAAAGTGCAAAATTCGAACTTCAAAGTCAAAGTCAAAGTCAGAATATTTTTATTCAATTTAGGCTATAACAAGAAATTATGAATGTCAAAAGAAAAATCTACCATTGGTCGTCCGCTGATGCTATTTTTTTTAATACTAGTGTGAGAGGGACGGTATGATACGTACTTCGAATTTCGTAGTAGACCCCAAGGGTGCCTAAACAATTCTAATTAGTTAGTCAGATTATGCTGAGTAGGACCCAAATAATATTATTCGATGTTTTAAGCCCCGAACCAGAAAGAGGGGTGTTATAAGTTCAACCGCTATGTGTGTCTGTCGGTCTGTGGCACCATAGCTCTTAAATAGGTGGAACGATTTGGATGCGGTTTTTTTTATTTGATAGCAGGTTTACTAGCAATGGTTCTTAGATACGCTTTATCAAAATCAGTTCAGCCGTTTTTGATATATTGTACTTTGAAGAGACTAAGTCGGGGGTTTTCCAAATTTTTGTTGGTTAGGATAGGTTATTTATTCTTACCACGAGCTTTGCGGTGAAGGAAAACATCGTGAGGAAACCTGCACAAACCTGCGATGCAATTCAATGGTGCGTGTGAAGTTCCCAATCCGCACTGGGCCCGCGTGGGAACTATGGCCCAAGCCCTCTCATTCCGAGAGGAGGCTTGTGCCCAGCAGTGGGACGTATATAGGCTGAGATGATGATTTATTCCTTCCTTCTAATGTATTTTCCTGTTTATCGAATGTGTAAATAAACATATTTTTCTCTCTCAAACACACACAGACATACAAATGTTATACTAAAGCCAAAGTGTTTTTCTTGATTTCTAATCTCTCACAAACTTTAATATTCCCAGCGCCTGAGGCCCTTACTTAGTGCAAAAAACCACCTTCCTATCTTGCCATCCCGCTTTCGCTTATATTATTTAATACAAGAGTGAGAGGGACGGTACGACACGAAACTTCGATTTTCAAATTTCATCAGCTGCCTGTGACTTGCGCACGTGCCGACGCCCCGTAGAGATCGACCATAGAGATGCACCCGCGATGGCCCTGAGTTGTGGCCCGGGACCCTAAAACGTACATCAGATAGACGAGTGACAAGACTTACTGCGTGAGAGTGGACGCTGCGTCTACGCAACGGAATCGCTACGATAAGAGTTGCCAGCATTTTCTTTTCAAAGGACCATAGGCAACTTGCAGATGTTTATGGGCGGTGATGATCTCTTACCACCAGGAGACTCTCGTTTGCCTTCGAGTATAAAAAAAAACTTTGTATGGGAAGTGACGACCAGGCCAAGTGGTTAGAGAACCTGACTACGAAGCTTGGATCCGGTTCGATTCCCGGCCGGGGCAGATTTTGTATGAACAATTACGAGTGTTGGTTCTCGGGTCTTGTATGTTCAATATGTATTTAAGTATGTATTTATCTATATGTATATTTATGTACTTTTATTAGACAAAATTTGTAATTTGCCTAACCCAATCATTTGCTACATAATTGTTTGCTTAAAAGTGTGATGAAGTCAAATATTGCAATATAAAAATGTTGCGAAATAAGAAAAATTGCGTAGTAAAATTATGCCAACGATTGATTTGCCAAATGAAACTTCGGTGAAAGGTTGGTTGCTTAAAAAATTTAACGAAACATATTTCGCCGAAAAGGCAGTACCTACACCAAATAAAACAACATAAACTATTTATTGATAAAATAATCTAAATAATATAGGTACATATCGGCCGCTGATCGTAAAATCCGCCAGATCACGAAATTCCTAGGCACATCATGAAATGCCAGCCATGAAAGCCAGGCATATCACGATGTGCCTGAGAAAAAATTACGACAGATCGTCTAGAGCAACGCATTCGACGATATTCCTAGCTTTATACCGGGCATATCGTGATACGCTTAAAAAAAAAGAAAACATTATGTACGACGAGCGAAGCGAAGAGTGGTTGTATGAATTGTGACCACTACGTACGAGCCGAGTGAGCGAATAATAATAATAATAAAATGATATGCCTAGGAATTTCATGACCTGCCTAAACGTCACTAGGCAAATCGTCAAACGGTGAGTTTTGAATGATATGGCGGATGTCCCTTAGCCAATTCATGAAATGGCACCATTTCACGATATGCCTAGGAATTTCGTGATTTGGCGGATTTTACGATCGGCCGCCGATATACACACTGAATATTAAACAATAACTTAATACGCAAAATTAAAATTAAACTAAAACTAACCTACTTACAAATAACCCCCCCCCCCCCCCCCACACACACACACACACATCACCGTCGCAACATAAATAGAGTCATCACCTACCTATTATACAGCTATCTATGCCAATAATCGCATTATAAAATAACTCAAATCCCATCTTAATGTATATGACAGTCGTCAAAATTCAACAAGTTGAATAGAAGAGAGTTTCATATTGCTCACCTGCTCACTAAGGCCATAGTATAAAACAGTATGTCATCTACGTACCGCCCACGGGCTTGATTTGATGCCACACCTCGCGGTTAATGTTCACATACCTCAATACCCAATGGTATATTGATACCTAATATAATTAAATTAATTCCGACGACCGGATTTCCAAGTGGTTAGAGAACCTGACTACGAAGCTTGAAGTCCCGGGTTCGATTCCCAGCCGGCGTATTTGTATGAATAATACGAATGTTTGTTCTCGGGTATGTATTAATATGTATTTAAGTGTGTATTTATCTATATGAGTATCTTTATCCGTTTTGCCATAGTACAGGCTTTGCTTAGTTTTTGGGACTAGATCAATTGGCGTCAAGTGTTCCATGATAATTATTTATTTTTTAAGCCCCGACGCAAATAGAGGGGTGTTATAAGTCTGTGGCACCGTAGCTCTAAAACGGGTGAACGGGTTAAATGCGGTTTTTTATTTTAAAGCAGGTTTTCTAGCGATGGTTTTTAGACATGTTCATCAAAATCAGTTTAGCCGTTTTATGAAATTGTCGGGGGATTTCCAACTTTTTGTTGGTTAGGTTTTGTATGATTGTTAAGAAATCAAATCCGTGTTAAATATTTTCTGATAATATGTTACTCACGGATTAAATATATTTATTTACCCATGAAACTACCCTATAGCTCGTAAAACCAGCCAGTCATGCTGGAGCGCATGCTTGTGTGATTTCGTGTGCTTGTGTGAGTTATTTTAAGACTTCATACCGTTTTACACTGTGATCTTGGTGAATTATATACAAGAGTGTTTAGGTACGTTATAGATTAAGATCTTAGATGGTTATCGTCAGTTGCTTCATAACTACGATGTGAGGAAGTTAGTATATTTGAATGTCGCCACGGGGGACCGCCGTCGGGTGGAGATTGTACTTTGACCGTAATTTGTAACGACCATGTTGTTCGGACTTAGTAGTATAGAAGAAATCGTTGACGCGGAGACATTGAAAGAAATTTTGCGAAAGAAATCGATCAGGTACGGTCAGCAGAAATGGGAGCAGTTACGGTGCTCAAAATGATCTACGACACTCCTATCTGGTCAATAAGAGAGTCCTTAAATCATTTCGAGCACCTCAAGTGCTCGTCTATTTCTGCTGCGGACTATATGTATATGTTGTAAACATTATCAATAAAAAAAAATTACCATATGCATTACGACGAGGTTTAGCTTATCAAATGTGGTAATTGAAATTCAACCCGTGAAGTACTTGTTGAGTAGTAGCTCTGTTGGTCAAATGTGGTCTTCATCATCAGTTCCACTTCACCAAGTTATGATTTTCAAGAGCAAATGCACGAGTTACTGCTAAATATATCCAAATTATCATAGGTGTCCCTACAACATTTGAAGAGTTGCCTCGATTTCCTTAAGATCCAATCATCAGATCGTAATTAGGTGCTTATTTGACCTAATTGAAGGCATTTCTGGACGAACGCAAAAAATATTCAAATCGGTTCATAAGTGACGAAGTTCTGAGGTAACAAACATAAAAAAGAAAAAAATAGAAAAGAATAGATAACCTCTTTCTTTTTTTGAAGTCGGTTAAAAACTAAAATATACGAATGAAGATAATCCCATTTGAATACATCTCAATATCCTCAAGGAGCTGCCTGGCAATACAATACAATAACTCTTTATTGCACACCAACATAGCAAACAATTACAGAAAACAGGTATATATACACAGATACTTTCTAAGGTAAGCAATAGGCGGCCTTATCGCTTCAGAGCGATCTCTTCCAGGCAACCTTTACAATAGATTGAATGGAGAAGTGAGGATTAAATTTAAGCAGGTGGTGAATTTACTAATTAACCAATTGAACCCTTGAATTGGCAAATTTGAAGCCAGTAGTTTTCGCTATGCGGTGCGTTAAATGTCAGTCACTCAGGTTACTTTATTACTCGTAATGTGGATCTGTGGTGAGAACAGCAGGGCTACTACGAAACTCGAAGTTCGTGTCGTGCGGTCCCTCTCGCTCTTGTATTAAATAGTATAAGTGTCAGAGGGACCGCACGACACGAACGTCGAGTTTCGAGTTTCGCGGTAGCCCTGCAGTATAATTAGCATAATATATACATAACCGCTCTGTTTATTAACCTATCGATATATTACAACAAAAATCACCACATGCTAACATCTTAGAACATTATCATACTCATTTGCATATCGGTAGGATCTATGATATTAGATGCTTACATAGGTGCTGTTTACTTTGCACTTGAGTGGAACCTTTGTACTACTTTTTTTTTATTCCACTGGATGGAAAACAAGCAAGTTGGTTTCCTGATGGTAAGAGATCACCACCGCCCATAGACACTTGGAACACCAGGCAGGGGGATTGCAGATGCGTTGCCAACCTAGAGGTCTAAGATGGGATACCTCAAGTGCCAGTAATTTCACCGGCTGTCTTACTCTCCACGCCGAAATACAACACGGCAGGATTAATGAGCAAGATGGTGGTAGCAATCCGGACGGACCTTGCACAAGGTCCTACAAGGGCAACGCATCTGCAATCCTCCTGGTGTTGCAGGTGTCTAATATGGGCTGTAGTAATCTCTTACCATTAGGAGACCCACTTGCTCGTTTGGCATTCAGTCGAATAAAAAAAAATAAGTGTAAAAATTTCTAAAAAAAAAATGGTTTCGAACGTTCGTTCGCTGTTCGACGGAAAAAAATTACAAGCATTACATTATGACTTGCGAAAACTATGAGAGGGCGAGCACCTATGTAAACTACTTATATTTTATTTCTTTCCCGTTTCTTACGATTCGATAGGCGACAATAAAAAAAAACTAGTCAGTGGCTTTATTATTTAAACGCTTCTTAATTCGAGGTTATTTGTTTACAATCTACACGAGGCGGCGTCTTCAAAGGCGGCCATTAGAAGCCGTTACACACAAACTTTCAAGAAAAACCTGAAGTGGATAGTTTTCGATTCGATAAAGTTCGATTCGGACAAAAACCGTAACCGTAATCGATTATTTTATGTGCCAACTAGCTTTTGCCCGCGGCTACGCCCGCGTGGTATTGTTACCGCGCGCTGCTCATTTTTCCGGGATAAAAAGTAGCCTATGTCACTCTCGGGCCCATAAACTATCACTATACCAAAAATCACGTCGTTCCGTCGCTCCGTTACGGCGTGGAAGACGGACAAAATCACAAACACACACACTTTCGCATTTATAATAGTATGGATGTTTAGGCTACATTTCCACTAGCGATGTGTGAGGATGTGTTTGTTGCGAGGAGGGTAAATTGCAAAAAATTACATTGTTAATTGTTAAGTAGTTAAACTTGATTCCTTTATGTTACGAAAGTTACCCATACAAGTTTGTTCAATGACTAACTTTCGTAACACAAAGGAATCGATTAAGTTTTCTTAAATAACTAAAGCCCTCAACTATATCGAAAATACAAAATGAGACATGGATGCTCCGTAAAACCAGAAAAAGTGACCAGCGACCATACCCCTACACTACCACTGGACAGGAGTACAGACACGAATTTCTCCAATGCACACATATCTCAGGTTGCTTTTTTCTACTACGCTACTTAAGCAGCAGCACTAGTTATGTTTCGCTCTCATCGAGAGACGTCACATTTTTTCGAAACTAACCGCTCACCCAGACAAAAGATGTCGCTACTGAGAATCAAATTATGATTGTTTTTTTTTTATTTCAACTCCAAATTTGTTACTTTTACGGGTATACCGTGAAAACCATATTGAAAATGGTTTGTATTTTTGACATGGTTTTCATTAACCAATCATAGCATAATTTCAAGTCTAACAGAATGACAAGGTATTATGGTTGACTTCAATTGTATTGACTTCGACTGTAAGAACAGTATTGTTGAAATTTTCCTCCACGAAATAAATAATTAACGGCCAATTAAAAGATTTGTCAATGTCAATTGTATACTTCTGAGTCATGAAAATATACAACTATTAAACTAATTCACTCACTATACAAGGTAAATAAATGAAAACTTGATAGTAGACTTCAGAATTAAGAGGAGGATTGAGACACTATACTTTAAAGAATATTCTTTCTTTAATCCTTTTTTTACAGTAAGTTTGAAAGATAATGTAAAATAAACCAATTAAATGCCTTATCGAGGTTACATGGTTAGATAGTCAGCTACTGACATCGCCTTATATGTAGTGACATTTCTTGTAACAGAGATTCGGCAACAAAAGTAGATGTTAATAAAAAGGATTTTAGTAAAAAAACATGGTTTCAATCTCATTAGCTGTAATTTATCCTAGTTTAAATTGTTTTAAAATACGAGTAAATTTAATTCGTTTTGTTGTTATGTTCATTAAAACTGTGTAAATTTTGTAATAAATGAAAATATGTTAAATTTTTCATGTATAAATATGTATAATTTCTAAAAACCCTGCCACTTGACAGGTCCAAAAAGGGTAAAAAAAAACCTGACATGTCAGGACAAATACTAACGTATTGCAACCCTAAGTCGGGGTACCTCAGTCAGACAAATTTTCTGAATATCTTTTTCAACGCATTCAAATTAAAAAGCAAAACTGACCTGAAATAATCGTTCTTGCAGAATATATTGCTGTCTCTCGCGTAACACCTCTGCTCGGAATCCAAAGGCATCTTGCACTCGCAGCACCTCAGACAGGGTGTGTGCCAGCGTCTCTCCAGGGCCAGGAGATAGTATCTGTCCGTGATGCGGGAGCCGCATCCCGCGCAGTCTTCGGGTGGCGGCGGATCGTCCGGGGGTTCCCGTTTGCGACAGGACGTGCAGTCGCGCGGGGAGCCGGGGGACGCGGCGGGCGCGGCGGGGGAAAGATCGCTACCGGCCTCATACGATGATATGTACCGCTCATTCTGTTGCTGGAAAAGGGGACATTGGTTAGAGAGAGAGAGAGAAACATTTATTTACACTTATTCCGGGGGACGCGGCGGGTGCGGCGGGGGAAAGATCGCTACCGGCCTCATACGATGATATGTACGACTCATTCTGTTGCTAGAAAAGGGGACATTAGTTAGAGAGAGAGAGAGAGAGAAACATTTAATTACACTTATTCAATCATCATCATCATCATCATGTCAGCCGAAAGACGTCCACTGCTGGACATAGGCCTCCCCCAAGGCTCTCCACTCAGACCGGTCTTGTACTTTTCGCATCCACCGCGATCCCGCGATCTTAGCCAGGTCGTCGCTCCATCTAGTTGGAGGCCTACCGACAGCTCGTCTCCCGGTCCACGGACGCCATTCGAGAACCTTCTGACCCCATCGGCCATCAGTCCTGCGTGCAATGTGCCCCGCCCACTGCCACTTATTCAATACACTAAAAAATATATTAGATGGAAAGAAAAAAAAACATCGAATAGTATAAAGTGGGCCTCACTCAGCATAATGTTACGGCAAGCCGCAACGCTGTTTTTCAGTGGGACCCGTAATATAGTAGTGGCTGTGATAAGTGGAAGTGAAACACTGCATTGAGTAAGCAGTAGGGTAGGGTAGGCAGTGCTAGTGCTGTGCTAACTGATGCTTAGTTATCCTGGAACCGACGCAATGTACTCCAATTTGCATGTTTGTTACGTTTACCCTACCCTACCCGACAGCCCGAAGAAGGGTTATGTGTTTAGAGCGTAATGTTTGTATGTATGTGGGTATGTATTTCCATTTCTTTGGTCCTCGCTGCAGCCTAACCTATCTGCTTATCTCTACTCTTTCTCAAATCATACCCGCACCGAAAACCCCAATCGATGTATAATAATACTCCTATCGGATTTTTAAAATAGATTTAAATATATAAATATCATGGGACAATTGACACCAATTGACCTAGTCCCAAAGTATGCCTAGTATCCATAGTAGAAACTATGGACACTAGGCAACGGATAAACATACTTATATAGACAAATACATACTTAAATACATATTAAACATCCAAGACCCGAGAACAAACATTCGTATTATTCACATAAATAACTACTCCGGCCGGGAATCGACCCCAGAACCTCACGCTTCTTCAAGTTCTCTCACCACTTGGCCATCCGGTTGTCATATACACAAACCAGTCAGTTATAGTTAAGTCAAGCATTTTACGGTTACCCGACCGAGAAGCAAACTCTAGCAGTTAACCAAATTAAGGTTATAAAGATTTTAGCAGACTCTATTTAAAACGCGCGCTAATTCTGGATTTTTATGACTTTACAGCTGCGGGTCGGTTACGGTAAACTGTTAATAAAGCGAAATAAACGAGTTTCAATGAACTAATAGTACATTACTGCAGATGCCATGAAGTAAGGGCACAGTATATAGATATATAAGCTAAAGCAGTATGGAAGCTACGAAGCTACTGTAGGGATTAGGCTGTATACCGCTGGCAGGTGGTAAAAATGACCGCCTGGCAGGCTAGACTGAATGTATTTTGTATAATTATAGTATTTTTGTATTTTATAATTCTGGAATTCGATTTAAAAAATAGGATTGACAGCGGTATACATGCCGGAGCACAGATCGCTCCCGACAGCCTGAGAGGCTTGACCTATGTTTGTAAAATATATCTTTAAGTTCCATTATGTCTTTGAATATATGAAGCAAGTATTGAAGAAACATCTTTTTATTGAACTGAGTTTAGCATCACGCGCGTAGATCCCCTATACCATAGCTCTACCAGTTACAGTCCCCACACTACGATCGAAACGAATACACTCACGCAGACGCGCGCTCTACACGGCCTTTAAGGGGGTCTCGCGGTACTGCAGTACCGCGAGACCCCTTCAGAGGCCGTGTAGAGCGCGCGTCTGTATGAGTGTGCTCATTTCGATCGATTTGTTCGTAGCTTCCATACTGCTTTAGCTTATATGTACGTACACTATGGTAAGGGATTGATGAACGAGTTCGGGGTAGACGGTCCAGTCGTAAACGAGGCCGGTTAAAACGAGTCCAGCAATTCCTGTTCTGGCCGAGGTTTGTAGTGCTTTTCTCAAAAAATGTCTCGGACAATAATGGATTTTCATACATACTTTATGGCCTAGGCCAAGAAGTTATGTAGGGAGGTGGTAGGGAGCCATAAATGAGAAAATGCATGTCTCCATTTCGTGATATTAACTAAGTTTGTGCAAGATATGCGTGTTCATGCAGTTCCTTCACCTTCACACTGTAAGAACACACACAAATCACACAAACCCATCTATCACCACCACCAAACTACATTGACGCGTTTCGAACTCAACCAGAGCTCATCTTAAAATTAACACAACACAACCCTAATCGGGTTTAATTTCAGCAATAACAGTTATTAAAACACGCCTTAACTATATATAAATAAAAGTTCAAGGTAGTTTTATACGACTTTTTTTTATCCGATAAACAACCTAAAAGCCTAAGAAAGGATACCTCAAGTGCCAGTAATTTCACCGGCTGTCTTACTCTCCACGCCGAAACACTACAGTGCAAGCACTGCAGTTTCACGGCAGGATTAGCGAGCAAGATGGTGGTAGCAATCCGGGCGGACCTTGCACAAGGCCCTGCCACCTGCAAACCGATTACAATTTATTACAATTTTGCTGGTAGTTTTGTTTTGATTGAGAAAAAATATAGGTTGGTACTTAGGGAGTTAAAGTGACAAATTAAAACGTTTGTTGTGGTTTGTTACTCTAACATCTGGTGGCATGGTGTACGGTTGTATTACTCTGCCCTGGTTGTGCTACTCTAAAATCATGAAACTTTGGACAGTTGTTCTTAACACGACCCCAATGAAGACCACGATATAAATTTTAGGAATTTCCAGGGGAATTTTGTAAAATCCCGGAATTTCAATTGTACCAGATCGAATAGTTGGTTGCACTGGTTGCCCTGAAAACCAGCGCCATGACTGAAGAAATTCAGACATCGGCATTTGCTGAGTGGCATCCATTTTGGTTAACTACTGTTTCATTTAGATTAAGATTTCATGTACAAACTTTTTAACAACAAATAAATCTATTCTATTCTATTCTATTCTGTTCTATTCTAATAGCTTACGCGTGCGAAGCCGCGGGTAAACTCTAGTATTTTATTAAATGATATTGTAACGGATAACTCACGTCTTAAATCGAGTTTAGTTCGACATACCTCGTTGAGTTTCTTGCCGGATTCTTCTCAACAGTTTTTTCCAAACCGGTGGTAGATTTTTTTGACATTCATAAGTGTTTGTTATAGCCTAAATGAAGGGTCCACGGAAAGAACATGTCTAGTCACCTAAGAAACTTTTAGAGTTATAGCGGTTTGAAAGTTAATCATCACGAACAATTACTATGGTTACCATTTCTTTAAAAGTTAAAAAAATACATTTCATTATGTTTTCAGATTATTTAATTCAATGGTAAGTCGTAGTACTTTGAGAGCTCTACATTTTGGTATTAAAATCACATTTTCAAAAAAAAGTGACTAGACATGTTCTTTTCGTGGACCCTTCAAATTGAATAGAGATATTTTGACTTTGATTTTGACTGGTGAAAACTGGACGCAAAACACTTGGCTACTTTTATCATAACATCTCGCAGTAGACGTTCAGGTATGACATAATGTGATGATGTAGGTCAGTACAGATACGGCGCTGAGGTCACCGGGCTGAGGACCATTATCTATCGCATTTATTACGACCCAATCGTAAACGCTGTGAACGTGAAATGTACTATTAAAGACGTGAATTTATTTAAATTTTGGTTTGTTTTACAGAATATTGATGTTTACAGTATTGCTAGGTTTTATTCAAAAATCTTGCTAGTTGAATTTCACACACTTGTATCAAAATCCATCACCTTGCCACCCACCTAAAATTTGGTTTGGACAATGTCAATGTAACGGCAAACCAAGCCAATGATAACTACAGTCAAAAGAAAAAAAACTTGTTTAAAATTTCTAATTGTTAACCATAGGCATAATCTATGATTGATAATTTCGAACAATGTAATTACACACACACACACACACACACACATCACGCCTGTATTCCCAAATGGGGTAGGCAGAGCACACGAAACGTTACCGCTTCGGAGCCACTTTTAGCAATGTAATTACTTGATAATAAAATTGATCGTAGGTCTCAAATTACGTAATTTAAAGAAGAGATCATAATAATATACCTACGTATTATATTTGCGGTCTCAAAGATGCAATAATCCATATCCATACGAATATTATAAATGCGAAATGTTTGTGTGTTTGTCCGTCTTTCACGCCGTAACGGAGCGACGGATCGACGTGATTTTTGGCATAGAGATATTTTATGGGCCCGAGAGTGACATAGGCTACTTTTTATCCCGGAAAAATGCAGTTCCCGAGGGAACAGCGCGCGATAACCGAATACCACGTGAGCGGAGCCGCGGGCAAAAACTAGTATCACTATATTATGATCTGTGTACCTGTTTTCTGTATCGCTTATTATTTCTGGTGTACAATAAAGAGTATTTGTATTGTATTGTATCAGAAACGTTGCACTTGCTGACGTGACAACTGTTACAGATTAGCTTCTCTTCCGTGTCAAATTATTAAATTAGTGTTTTTATAGTTAAGGCCTTTTGGAACTGACATGTTCATTATATTTGATCAAAGTTCCATAAATTCCATAATAAATAAAGATTAAAAAAAAATACAATTGCTGCTCGAAAAAAAAAACAAATATTAATTAATTACGACCTGGCAGTTATTGCTGAACTTAAATATTATTGCATCGCTTCATAGCACTAAGACAATTGGTTACTTTTTGCCTTTGCATAAAAATACTTGTTATATAAAATAATGATTTACTACCGTTCAGTACGATTATGGAAAGCAAACCAAGCAGATAAATGCCAATTTAAAATACAACATGGAAATTTCAACAAAAAATATTCTAAATAATCGTCAAAAATAGAATCTTGCTACGTAGACTCAGGAAAAATACCTATAATTACTTATAGTATAGTTATTTGGTTCTAAATATATTTCAGCACAATTACTTTTTGACAAATAATGTACGATATTTATTTTCAAATCCAGGAGTTGTCAAATATTTTGAGTCCTGACGTTTTTTAACAAACTCAGTGCTTAAGACCTAGACGTGGTTGACTTGCTTTGATATTATTTCAAAATTCTTAGAATCCTTTATTCAATGAACAATTTGTACTTCATAAAGTACATTCGGCCGTTATTCTTAGTGTTAATTAGTCCTTTATAAAGTACGCGAGGACTCAAGAGGCTATATTTGATTTATATACAGTCCTGGACTTGTGTGTCCCGGTTTTCTCCGTCGGGAGTGACATTCTCGCGACCGACGGCAATTTACTGCTACCAAGATTAAAATTTCTGGAACAAAAATGTGGCTGACGCTTATTCTTTGTAAGTTTTCGCTAAGAAAATCATTTTTAAAAACATTTTTTTTCCAACTGTACTTGCGTTGTCATTCATCTAAAGTTTAGATTCTAAACTACATTTCCGTACCAAATTGCAACTCGATGGCATTACCGTTGTAGAGTTCCGTCCTGCGGAGACGATCCTGGTCAAACCAGTATGTCACTATCAGATTATTGTATTATCATCAAATTTATATACTTAACTATGCCAAATTTCAAGTCAACCCGAGCACTGCAAGTGGGTCAAATTAACCTAAAAGATTTGACCCATACAAACAAACAGGGCAAATTAAATAAAAGCTTGTAAAAAGTGTCCATCTATGTGTAACCTATTGCTATGTCAATCAGTCATCGGCTCTATCGTATGAACCGTAGCATTTGAATTTACATTCCAGAATTCCTCTCAATAAATAATGAAAATTTGCACTTTTAAGTTGAATATTTTGCAAACAGAGCACTGAATCGATAAATTGTCTTTACAAACCCCCGATTATTTTATAAGACCTATCCAACGATAGGTCGAAAACCCCCAACATTGCCAATTTAAAAATAAAATATCTCAAAAAGGGCTAAACCGATTTTAATGAAAGCAAGAACCACTTCAAAGAAACTCGCTTGCATGTAAGAAATCGCATCGAAATTGTTTTATCCGTTTAGGAGCTACGATACCACAGACTTGCATTACCAATATTGTAATAGAATGGTGTCAAACTTATAATATAACACCCCTCTTTTTAACCGACTTCAAAAAAAGGAGGAGGTTATCAATTCGGTTGTATGTTTTTTTATTTTTTTTTATTTTTTTTTATGTTTGTTACCTCAGAACTCCGTCATTTATGAACCGATTCGAAAAAATTTTTTTGCGTTCGTCTAGGAATTCTTTGAATTAGGTCCCATAAGCACCGAATCAGGATCTGATGATTGGATCCTAAGGAAATCGAGGGAACTCTTCAAATGTTGTAGGGACACCTATGGTAATTTTGATATATTTAGTTGTAATTCGTGCATTTGCTCTTGAAAATCATCATTTGGTAAAGTGGAACTGATGATGAAGACCACAGTTGACCATCGGAGTTACTACTCAATAACAAGTATTTCATGGGTTGAATTTCAATTGCTTTAACACAGTTGCTAAGCAATTTATGCTCCTCGGAACACATATGGTGAAATGGAATGGGTGGTGATGGTGAAGCACCAGGACTCCTCAATAATGAACATCTCTGCATCGTAAAAAGCAATTTTTCGTAAAAGGTGATGAGCAGTTGACATTAAACTATTGTATCTTAGATGTTTTACACTAAAAAGCGTGAAAAAAAAATTTTATAACAAAAAATAGAACCGACTACAAAAAACCCTGAAAATAATTTTCTACCAGTCTGAAGTCGGTGCCTCAGCACGAGCCAGCAGGAGTGATTGAAGCCATTTACTCGTATAGTGTAGGTGAGGTAGACGATTATAGGTCCACTCCTGCTGGCTCGTGCTGAGGCACCGACTTCAGACTGGTAGAAAATTATTTTCAGGGTTTTTTGTAGTCGGTTCTATTTTTTGTTATAAAATTTTTTGCGTTTAAATTAGATTTACAAAATAGGCCGTACTGGCCAAAAGTGACCCTTTGAGGCAGTGTTTTTCAATCTGTGGGTCGTGACCCTTCGGGGGGCCACGGATCTTCCTTAAGTAAAATTTAAAGTACTCTCATCGTTATTGTGTAGAGTCAATGTATGTATTAACAACGTAATAAAATACTAATAACTGTGAGTGAGGATAAGCAGGGGGCCGCCAAATATTTTTCAAAACAAAAGGAATCAGCGTCCCGAAAAAGAAAAACACTGCTCCAAGGCATTTGAATGTGGCCGCCAACGCGTCCATGGGCCAATTTTTCAAGGGCACATTTTTCTTTGTAATGTATCCCTCAAAAAGAAGTAGCTCAGTGCCGCCTTAGACTTAAACAAGTTTGCCCACCTAGAAAATCTATTGGTCAGCTTAGTAGATAAATGTAAGGTATAGGTAGTTCCAGCAGAGTTGAGGTCATGTACACAAGCCATGTAATGACAGCGGGATTTTGCCATTCACTCATTTATTTCATTCATTCTCCTTTTATACAATCAGTTCTTTTTGTAGCTTTGTCTATAATCATTCATTTCAACTCTGGTGGAACTAACTATAGACGACCGTATAGTTTCAGTAGTCAGTAAACCTGACTTATAAAGCTTGAGGTGCAGGATTCGATATCAAGTCAGGGTAAATACATGTTACCTATAAATCCTATCCTACTAATATTATAAATGTGAAAGTTTGTGAGTGAGTGAGTGAGTATGTTTGTTACTTCTTCACGCTGAAACGGCTGGACGGATTCTGATGAAATTTGGCAAAAAGTTAGTTTATAATTTGGATTAAAACATAGGATACTTTTTATCCCGATATTCCCACGGGATAGGGATAAAATCTCAAAATAACAACCGCTGGGCTTAGAGTCATGAAATTTGGTATGTAAGTAGTTGGACGTCTGGAATAATACATAAGCAACTTTTTGACCCGATATTCCCACGGGATACCTAGGGATAAAGACCGAATAGTTTACGCGTGCGAAGTCGCGGGTAAAAGTTAGTTATAAATAAACGTGTTTGCTTTCGTATCTTAACTGTCTAATATGTGTTTATCTAAATAAGTATATTATTGTTTACCCGTTCCTTAGAACGCATATCTAATACAAACTTCGCTTAGTTTGAGACTTGATCAATTAGTGTCAATTCTCCCAAGATGTTTATTGGTTTGTTATATGGATGACCTGATAGCCAGCGAGTGGTTAGTGAATCTGAGTGAAGCTTGAGGTTCCGGCCTGGATCCTCGGTCGGGGCAAATATTTTTATTAGGGTGTTTAATACGTAAATGAATATATATTTATTTATATAAGTATCTATGTAATATGCCTAGCATTCATCACAAGCTCCTCAATCCACTCAAAGGTTAACTGGTAGGGATACTTTAAAAATATAAGTCCGCCTTTGTGCAAGTATCTCAAGGTTTGTCAATTGTAAATTTTGTTTCTTTTCTTTTGTACAATAAAGAGTTTTTATACATACAAGCTTTTCTCAGTTTGAAACTAGCTCTGTCGGGTCGGCCTCAATTATACCATAATATAAAAAAAACTTAACCTATTAAATATACTGAGTGGCAAAAAATCTGGCCCTCAAATGTATGCAGTAATGGGTAATTTTGTATGGAGAGTGGGCAAAATTTTGTGCCATTGAGTATATTTTTGTTTACTTTATAAAATAGCTTTTTGTCATCTCTCAACTACCAACTTCGGACTAGCACAGAGGTGTAGAAGGGAAGGGGAAACTACCACTCTCTTTTCCCAGAAAAGTCGTCATCAAGGTCCACCAGAGCTGGATTAAGCCAGCGCGGGGTCTGCGGCAAATTGATTAGCTTCAACTTTATAGTATTATAAATAAAATATTCTTAGCGCCATAAGATTTTGCCCACTTAACGTACAAAATTACCCAATACTGCATACATTTCAGGGCCACATTTTTTGCCGCTCAGTATACAGTCGTTCATTTTGATACCATGTTATTCTTTGGCGGTGGTTGGTTTTGTGATGTCAATATTGTGGTTACCTTTACTTATATAAAAAAAAATATGCTATAGCTACTATCTAAATTGGCATTTTTTACGATCAAGCGTTTAAGGCCCCTTAGATGTGCGAAGTCCTTAGTATTTGATACACTATCACTATTTATACTCATCCGATGACCACGACCACAGTCAAGAATGTAGCTACTTAAAAGAATAATAATCATCTCTGGACACTGCTAATATCAAGCATTCGAACACTGGAAGGTTGAGCATGTCAGTTGAATTAGACTAAACATAGATAAATAAAATAAATGTGAAGTTAAATATAGAAACTGATTCACCACCATCTGATAACGTACGAGACGGATATTTGGATGGTCTAGAAGAAAAATGTGCCAAGTTCAAAATGTTGAATTTTTAACATTTAAATGGAAAAACACAAAATTAGCATGCTCTCGCGTTTACTCCTGTCAAAATGAAAAATGATAATTTTGCATATCGAAAATACAATGTGAAATATAGATGCACAGAAAATCCAGAAAAATAAGACCAGCGCTGGGAATAGCACCCAGATTCTCGGCAATCCGTAACAAAAATTAACAAAAAGTAACAAAAATTTCGAGTTGAAATAAAGAATACAAAAAGATTCCAAAAAGAAATCTTGAAAATTTTGCACTTATTTGTCTTCTAGACCATATGATATAGGTGATATTCTCTCTTCTTAATTAAACAATAATGTATCTTTAAGGTCTCTACCCTCTACACCGTATCAGGTCATGACCGTTATAGGAACGTGTCAGGAACGGAATGTCAAACGCATACATGACACGCGACGGCGACGGTTGGTTACGGAACGTGCCAGTGGCCATAGCCTCATACTTTTTTATACAATGAATATATTTTTGCCTGACACGGTCCTATTACGGTCATGGTATAGGTAGATTTCTTTATTAATGACTAAATGTTAACCGCGACATCGCGACTTGAATCTTAACCTATTGGTTGATATTTCTATATTTTATCCCAATCCTGTGGCAATATCGTCGCAATATAAAAAGTACCTAGCTTATGTGTCATACAGATATCTAGCTGTTTACGCAAATTTCATCTGAATCCGTCACGTTCTTTTAGCGTGAAGGAGTAACAAACAAACACACATTCACACACTATCACATTTATAATATAAGCAGGATAACATAATAACATGAGTTAAATAAACAGGTAAGTACCCACCCAAAAGGAATATTTCGTTTTTTCTAAGGTTCAAAAACAATTTGCGATCCTAGTATAAGAGTAGGTATGATGTAGCTACTTACTTATTATTATGCTTAATGCGATTCTCTAGCTACATATTAAAAACACCAATGCTTAGAAACACCAACGATTTAAAAGCTACAAAATCATTTACCCGTAGGTAGGTAAGTATCTACAACATATAAACATAGATGGCCCAAATTTCTACAAAAAATAAAATTAAAAAAAAAAAATAAGGTAAGGTATGGTTTTATAACTTAAATGAATATTTTTGTAAAATATAAAGTTTCATATTTCTTAGTTATCATTAGCAATAAGATAAACTATATTGACCATTATTTTTATTATATTTCTTGTTACCTACTTCGTGTTAGTTGAATTGTAAAAAGCATTTTAAAAAAAAGGTACATGAAGATATCGCACTTTCTTACTAATACTAAAAACATTTAAGAAGAGATATAACTAACTGTACCGTATAAAGACTAGCCAACGTTTTATTTTTATGTCTTGCTAAAGATACCTATTTATTTTAGATATTAGTACCTAGGTTCATATTTATAACAAACATTTCACAACTTATTATAAGTAACGCGTAGAATGTTTTTAATTTTATTACAAACGCATACCTATTATTTGTTTTTTACTATCTATACGCTTGCTCAATGAACAAAAAATCATACAAATTACAACAAATTTTTAAGTAGGTATTAAAATAATCGCAGGTAAAAGCGTAAATGGACAGTAAGTTGCTCAGCACTAAAAAATGGGGCAAAATCCTAATTTGAGTATAAGCTTTTACTTTAACTAGCACATTTGGGAGCCTGTACATTAATGTATATTTGTATAATTCTGTATTAGTTACACAATATATCGTAGAGAAATTGAAAAACAAATAGGAAAAAAAGAATAGGAAAAGAAAAATTTACGTACCTAGTAGTAACTACCTTTTTCGAATCCTATTAGTAATTTATATTTTTATTTGCACACTAATGTAAGCCGTCTTCTATCTTGACCATTATAATAATAAATTATACCCACTGCTAATTTATAATTTGGATTACAATGCGAAAACAGCAAAAAAAATTGCATAAAATACTCTATTAAAAATGTTTTATTTTTTACAACTTTGCCCATTTGGTTCGAAACGTTAGAAATTGTCAATGCTGACCCAAATGGGCAAAATTTCGCGAAGGCTAACGAACGATGGAAAAAATCAAGAGAACTATGTCCAGCAGTAGGACACGATGTATAAAAAACTTATTTGGTGTGGTATGTCTGTGCCAATTTTTTTACATAAAAACCTCGCGAAGGATAATGAACGGTGGAAAAATCAAGAGGAGAACTATGTCCAGCAGTAGGACACGATGTATAAAAAACTTATTTGGTGCGGTATGTCTGGGCCAATTTTCTTACATAAAAATAAACCGAAAATTTTCACAAAAAAACCAAATAACTCACCCAGTGCATCGTTCCCCTATCTTCGTACACGCCCATTTGGGGGTCAATTTTTCCGCTTTTACTCGCACCGAACGCCCGGGCCCTTGCCCCACTGCACTAGACACTCCCGCGCATCGCGTGCGTGCACGGTGGCGACGCGAGGCCGACTGGCGTGGTAGGGCGGAGGCGGGCCCGGCGCCGCCCCCGCCCACGGAAACTGGTGGGAGCAGGGGGGAAAAGGTACCTACTCTTTTTACGGGTAGCCGACGGAATGATTTTTAAGCTTTTTAAAATGTTACATGAAGTCTACATTTTTCTCTATGTTAATACTTTATTTTTTATCGTTTTAAACTTTCGTTTTTTTATGGTATAAGGGGTAAACGAACAAACGGATCGCCTGATGGTGAGCGATTACCGTCGCCCGTAGACACATGCAACACCAGAAGAGTCACAAGTGCGTTGTCGGCCTTTAATTCTCACTCATAGTCAAAATACCACAAACGGGACTTATCACGCTATTTTTACACACGTACTTAATATTTACCTCGACGTTTCGACGACTCTACCACCAGTCTACTCGTGACAACTGCAACGTTGCCGAAACGTCAAGGTAAATATTACTTCTGTAAAAATAGCGTGTTAAGTCCCGTTCGTGGTATTTTGACTTTATTTTTTGTATCGCATACTTGGTGCCCCATAAAAATTCATTGATATTGTTCAGATACCATCATAAACATCAAAATGGTCTACGTGGTCAAAAATACCAGAACACGTAATAACGTGACTGATATTCAGGAATATTTGAACACCTGAAACAATCCGCTCAGAACCGGTGTCGCCATTTTTTCGCTTTTCCTACCACTGATAAGCTCATGTTATTTGTTTTTTAACAGGTTTTATGTATCGTAGCTATCGATGTTTACTTATGTAGTACCTATGCTGGTGACTGTACCTAGCTAAGCATGTAGGTACTTAAGGTCAACCGGGGCTAATGCGTCACAATACTTTAAACAGCATATTTGTCAGATTATAACAAATTTATTTTATCTAATTTGGATTCGATTTGTGGCATTCGAACATGGCGGATATAGACAATGTATAATTTTGCTATTTCTGTTTCTTTGGCTAGTTGAAGTATAATTTTAATAGTGTTTTATGCGGCGATTAACCTTAACAGTGAACAGTGATCACAAAATTCTATATTGCTCTCGTGTCTGTCATTTTTTAATGCGCATGTTGTCTCCACGTGGTTTCTGGAATTTTACTATCAAGTTGCAAAAACTACAACTACCGAACAACGTCCCTCTCAAAGAGAGTAGGTACTTTGACCCTGGCGAAATTATCCTAATAAGGACAGAAATTTTAAAAGAGAAGAAGTATCTAATTTCGTATTTTAATGCTATTTTATGGCATTTTTAGTAGCTTCTAGGTATGTGCAAATTACGTTTCTATAAAAGCTGGGATTTTTAGACGCTATAACCCCAGGTGGGGTGAAAGCGTCTTTTACTTGTATTAAGTATGTGATCAGATTTGTCGGAATGATTTTAATCGAGACAATTTTATAAAAGCACCCATGATAAAGTTTATTATTATGTTGTACGCTAAATTCTAGCCTTAGTTTAGGGTAATTGGTTGAACAAAAATATTCAGGGCTATAGCGTCTACTGACCTCGTTTCTTATAGAAGCATTAAAAAAAGAACTCTGCCACGACATCTAGTGATCATTTATGTACTTTTAGTGCCAAAGCCTTTAAAAATATGGCGTGATTATTTCTAAAGGATGATTTTCTTATGATAATTGGAATGGACGCATTAGCCCCGTAGACGACATAGCCCCGGTTGACCTTACAAACTTCCCAAAATAGTTGGAATTTGAAATTTTGGATATTTAATAACAGTAGTCTCTACAACACAAAAAATTTACTACACATTCCTTTGTGTGACAAGCAATTGATCGTATAATAATATAATGTATGGGCAATTTTCGTGGTACAACGGAACTTTGCCCAGTCAGTCATTTTGTATGGTTAACAACCAATGAATATGGCCCAAATTTAAATTCCACCGAAATTGTAAATACTACATAAATTTATAATTTTTCATAATTAACACATACCTACTTACCTAAAAAATCACATCAACATGATTTAAAATACACTTTATTAAATTTTAATCCATTAATAACTAAAAACAAACATTAATTACCTTTAAAGAATTTCTTAAACGTACCTATCTCCTTATTTCCTGTTTATATATTTCCCCCTTTAATTACCTAAACAGAGAGGTCAACGACCTACTCCTGTCTGCGATACGTACTTACCGACCATCGAGATTCGGAAATAAAGTATGTAATTTATACAAAACCTACACTACCTACATGAAAAAGTTGTTTGCATTTCGAACCACATGTTTTAGAATTTGTTCTTCTTTGAAATATTTATAGTTGCATCTTTTATTTAATTTGATTTGTTTGCTGTTGTTGTTTGTTGGATCAAATCTGGCAAGTTCATTTTGACGTGCATCCAATGGTCAAATCGACTTGATATTTTGATGCACAAGATGGATGACAATGTACCTACTATGCGACAATAGGCTAGACGACTTAAAAAACAAGAGTTACAATACAATAACTACGGAGCTCTCAAAAGTAACTTGGAGTGAATTCTTATCTTCAAAAGTTTTGTAGCAAAAGCTAGTCTATATTTGCATAACCTTGACTTTGTCCTTGAACTCATCAATTATCCTGACCTGAACTCCAACCTTCTTCACCCCCACGATTCAATATTAACTGCCCTAGATACTAAAATAAGAAATAAAATCCACCACCTACGTACGTCTGAAACGAAAATAACTTTAAAAAGCTCTCTCGAATAGAGTTGGCGTATGAATAAATGAAAAATTCTGACAAAAGTCCTGACATCGCCCTAAAAATCTTGACATTTCTTGTAACAGAGATTACGCACTGTCGTGCTCTAGCTAAAAGACGGCTAAGTGACAAAATAGTCTTGAGATAGAGTCAAAAATGCGGTAATTATTTTAAATCGATGCTAGTTGACATCTATAATTCATAGTTTTAACTAACATCTATAATTCATCAATATAAACTTGCATTGTTAAAAAAATCACCACGTTTTTCTATTCCATCTCCAAATTTAATATTGTCAGTTAACCGCCTTTTAGCTTGAGGAGGGCAGCAGTACTACGCTGACTGCTCGCTTTTTATTATTGAGATCTCTTTAGCTGTAATTTATCCTATGTTAAATTGCTTTGAAAGAAGTATTAGTAATTTTTTTACTACTTCATTTATCATTTCACTCAAAAAAAAACGGCCATGAAAACAATTTTTTTTATTGTTTTAATGAGGTCATTTCAAAAATCCTGTCGTGCTCTAGCTAAAAGGCGGCTAAGTGACAAAATCAAGTTTTGAGATATAGTCAAAAATGCGATAATTATTTTAAATCGATGCTAGTAACATCTATAATTCATCGATATAAACTTGCATTGATTTAAAAACACCGCGATTTTTGACTCCATCTCCAAATCATCCCATCTTAGGCCTCTAGGTTGGCAACGTATCTGCAATCCCCCTGGTGTTGCAGGTGTCATTGGGCGGTGGTGATCTCTTACGTCGAATACAATTTTTTTTTGTCATTTTACGCTAACTGCTGTAATTTATCCTATGTTGTTCTTTAAAAGTATTATTAATTTTGTTGATTAGTTACTACTTAATTTATCATTTCACTCATATATCAAGAAAACAAATGCTTAATTTTTTTTCAATGAGGTCATTTCTAAAATCCGGATACCTGGCCAGTCCGGCCACAATCCTGACAAAGGGTCAAAAATTAAGACATGTCCAGACGAATCCTTACGTATGGCAACCCTACTCTACAGACGGCTATATTAAGCAAATAAACTTCAGAAATAGGTATTCTATGAGCGTTTCAACCGCTATCAGTTTCTTATAGCATTATAATTTTTACTAGCTTTTTCCCGCGGCTTCGCTCGCGTTAAATTTGGGGTAACACAGATTTACTTTCTATGATCTATATTTTCGTGTTTTAATTGATTTTTCGGAGGATTATATTTGCAAATTTTCGAATTTAAAAATCGACTTTGAAGCCCTGTTTCACATCTTTAGGTCAGGGGTGTAATTTTAGAAAACCTACTTGTTTCTTTTGCCCGCGACTTCGTTAGGATTCCCGTGGGATAGGAATAAGTGAATTCGATAGAAAACCACACTGTCCGCGATTGAATTGAAACAGGCTTCTATTATTTAGGGTATCGATTTTTAAAAAGCTTTCACCAATAGTTTTTTTTTAATTAGCTCAGTTTTTTCAGAGATTACCCCCAATAAACCAAGAAACAGACAAAGTTTAAAAAGTTTTTCTTCTTTCTTTCTTTCTAATGAGTTGATTGGTTTGGCGTAGGTAGGTACTAATGACGTGTCTACCGTTAAGGAGTTATACCTTCCAACATCAGCTAACCTGAGTAACCAGAATGAAAACAACTAAAGGCCCTATACCTGCATATTATGATATTAAAAGAAACTTCCTCTAACTCCTAACCATTAAGGAGTTTTACCTTCCATCATCAGATCATCAACATGAGATGAAGTCTATCAGACGCAAATACTTAAATAGCTTGAGAAAATATATGAAAAACGTAATATGCCTACACAATTTGATGGTTGCCCTCGATTTCCCTGTAATCCCGTCATCAGATCTTGATTTGGTGACAGTGGACCACCTCGGGAGACCTCTTTCGTATAAAAAAATAATTTTTAAAATAAATAAGAAAGAAAAAGAAAAATCCCTATATTGTCGTTCCCGTAATAATTTTCGAGAAATTATCTCTCAACGCTACCCTACACTCCTCAAACAACCTACATGCCAAATTTCAGCTTTCTACGACCAGAAAAACGAAAAATCCCGCTTTTTCCCGATCCCGTCAGAATTTCGGGAAATTCTTTTGTAGTGCTCCCCTACACATCCCAAGGAACCTAAATGCTAAATTTCAGTTTTCTACGACCAGTAAAACAAAAAATCCATCCCGTTGAACTGAATATAAATCCCGTTCTTTCCTTATCCCGTGGGAATTTCCAAAAATCCTTAAAATATTTTTTTTGTATTATAATCACCTACTTCAATGCCAAATTTGAAGTCTCTAGTAATTATTGCTCATGGGATACCGTTGAACTGAATATATAAATACCGATTTTTCCTAATCCCGTGGGAATTTCCGAAAATCCTGAAATGGATATTTTAATTAATATAATACCTACTTGTGCATCAAATTTGAAGAGGCTAGTTATTATAGTTACTGAGATAGGGTCACTCAGACTCGAATATATAAATCCCGATTTTTTCCGTTCCCGTGGGATTTTCCAAAAATCCTTCCTTAGTGGATGCCTACATTGTATAAGGTATCTATGTGCAAAATTTCAAGTCTCTAGATCCAGTGGTTTGGGCTGTGCGTTGATATATCAGTCAGTCAGTCAGTCAGTCAGTCAGGACTTTGAATTTTATATATATAGATTTATGCTATATACGAGTATTTCTTTCTTCTCACTGTGCATAAATTTCTGTTCGCCCATCTTTGAGTTTTCGATTCTAGTTTAGGTTAGCTTGAAATGATCCCTTTTAGGGATAAGTTCGCCTTTGTACTCTTTTGGTTTGTTGTTTTTTTTTTGTATTACTTTGTGTTTTATGTACAATAAAGTATTTACATACATACATACATATTGAAGGAATGAGAGACTGTGTAACGAGGTGTCAGTCATACAGCTCGTTTCTACCTAACTCTTTGTACTGTCTGGTTTAGCACACATTCTCAAAAATAACATTTTCACTTCTCATGCTCGTAAAGTTCTTGTTTATGCTGTATCTAGGCGACATAAAATGACTTGTTATGCTCTAGTGCATAAAATAAAATCTTCGTCTAATACCAACTCAAGACCAAGGTAATCAGGTGTAAACAGCCACAAACAAAAAAGTTTCTATATATTTTTTAAATAATTATTAATTTGTATAAAACTAAAAATCAATCAAATCAATCATAATAAATCAGTAAAATTAAAATAATGGAATTATTATAATAATGCATAAAAAATAAAAGGTACATAGAAAGTGAATCATTGTTTCCACTGTTGCTATTTCATTTCCTCGCAATCGAAGTGAAAAGCAGAGTGTAAAACTCGAGCATTAAACCCATTTTCTCCTCGACGTGTCTATCCGCCCTCGCCGTACCGGCTCGGGTGGCTATAAGAACGCCTCGGGTAAAATGGCTCGTTTTATGCTCTTGTTGTACAATCTACTATTAAATTCAAATTTCCTTTTTTAAATTCCACACCTGTTCGATTTACGTAAAATAGCCATTCTATCCAAAGCCTCCGAGCTGAACAGATACAGGTATCCTTGATCCTATAAATCTCCTAAAACTCCTTAACTAGCTTATAATTTACTACTCCTATACGAAGGAAGGTTTTATCCTTATCCAGTTTCAAATAATTGTGCAGTGAATTAGTGAAGTTCCATAAGTTCATTAGCTTTTAATACTGCTGGACTTGTGCTATTGAATTGTATAAAATAAAGAACTGGGCACGGAAACGTAAGATTAACTATGTATTTTTACAATTGTTGATACAGTGTCAAAGCATACCTTTTAGATACTTAAGACCGCGTCTGTTTGTCCGCAGGTGCCCTTTTATTATTATCTTTAATAAATATTACTTGTCTGTCCTGTTCATGGCTTCTTCGTTCCACCTCCAACTTCCACTTAGCAATAAATCCATACTAATATTATAAATGAGAAAGTGTGTTTGTATGTTTGTCCGTCTTTCACGCCATAACGGAGCGACGGATCAACGTGATTTTTGGCATAGAGATAGTTTATAGGCCCGAGAGTGACATAGGCTACATTTTATCCCGGAAAAATGCACAGTTCCCGAGGGAACAGCGCGCGATAACCGAATACCACGCGGGCGGAGCCGCGGGCAAAAGCTAATTTTTAATAAATTTTAGTTGTGTCTCGTGCACACTACATCATTTTATATCCTTCCTTCCATTCTACCTGACTAATTTCTTCTGTATAACCGTCAGAAAACTGATAGCGGTCGAAACGCTCTCGCAGAACTACCCAAATGGAAAGGGGTCAGCAACACTGTGATAAGTCCTTGATATTTTAACCGTTAATTTAAACACGCTGTTATTAATAATCTCCTACTTATATTGAAATCTTACTAATTTTTTAATGTGAAAGTTTCACACCTGAAAATAATTCACCTCATGTCATATCCCCGGAAGGAAAGTAACGAATACTTAACAAGAACCGTAAAATCGATTTAGTTACTTACTTTAAAACGCAAGGCTGCTTTGGAAAACAGTTTTTTCTCAAACAACCAAGGAAATGTCGTTCTTATATTCGTGATGATAGAACGCGAAGTACGTCTTTGTACCTATAGCCTTATTGAATATTCGTTCTGATTTCAAATTAAAGGACAGTAATGGAATTTCATACAACATTGCTGGCCATGGCCTGCAAAGAGATTGTCTTTTGTTTCAGTGGGTTTTATTTCTTTTATTGACTATCTATTCTATCTATGCAATTAAGAAAAACGTAGTTCATGAATGTGTATTTACTTTTTAATCTCTTAAGGTATTCAGTAGGTATAATGAACAAGGATTTATTTTATTTTTAATAATTTAATAATATAATTAATAAGGCGTCATCACTTTTTAATAAACAATATTCGTTTGTTTTTCTAGAGCAATATAGTTAGATATTGTATAAAATTAAGATGTCTTTTTCTCTCCACGACGAACGCAGACTGAAGATCCTGGGGACAAAGACATTAAGCTTTTCACTAGACTTTCTGCGAGACATCTTTACTGAAGAATAATTAATTAGTCTAGTTCGTTAAAAAAACGGTCCGCCTGGCAGTAAGAGGATTAAGTTTATTTTACACTCACAGCGCCATCTCGCGGCTTCTTGTAAAAATAATTACACATCACGTCGGATTCCACGCACTCGCTGTTCGTACTGGAGTTGGTCACGCCATCTATTAGTAATCTTTTGAAGATTACTAGCTTCCTTGTTTTCTACGCGGTTTCCTTGTTTTTTGTGTGATGTAATGTACAGTCACCACACGGGATTGTTGAGCCAGTTGCATACTTTCGTAATTTAGTCGCATAATCAGTTTTGTTTATGCCTCAATGTCAGTGTCAGTGTGTTTCGTATTACACGACTAAATTGCGAACGTATGCAACTGGCTCAACAATCCCGTGTGGTGACTGTACGTATGTATGTCTATTACTTTGGTGCTCTCGATAGCCTAAGGTCTAAACGCTTGGACGGTTTTCAATATTATGTATGAGATATTATTTAGATTCGCCAAAACTGTCATAGTGACACAGGGTATATAACGTCGAAATGGCGGTCATAAAATAGTAGATTGTAGAACGAGAGCATAAACCGAGCCAATATACCCGAGATGTTCATATAACCACCCCAGCTGGCACGGCGAGGGTGAATAGACACATCGAGGGGTAAACGGGTTTAATGCTAATTTTAAACACACAATTGCGAACACTTTGAAAAACACAATTGAAAAACACTTCAATTGCGAGGAAATGAAAATAACAACAGAGGAAACAATAGGGATGTTGACACCACCAATCAATTGACGTAGTTTTTATGAGCTGTCAAAACACAATTCTCCCATAGCGTTTCAATGGCAATAGCGAATTATGACGTCATTATCCGGCAACTCAATCAACTAACTATTTATTTGTTTTAAAGCAACCAAAAATCTAATTTTACAGTAAATCGAAAATTTATCTGGCTAAAATAAAGCGTTTTTTACTGGAATTGTGCCTTCGAATTATTTTTTAATGGCGTCATCATCCCTATTGTTCACTTACTACCGTTCAATTTTGCACCCGCGTGATTTAAAAAAAGGAAATGATACTGAATACCCTGGCCTTACCATCCCAGAGTCCTATATGCGACATGGTGGTAGAATACGGGTAGTAAGCACAGCAGGTGCCCGTGAGGTTCTCTTCTGGAGGCAGCAGCCAGCGGTGGCTACAGCTGCAGCAGTTGAGGCAGTACTTGGCGCAGTCCTGGCAAGGCAGCTGGTCAGTCTTGTAGTGAAGCCAGCCGAACCACTCGGGGGTTACCTGGAAGATCTCGCCGTTATTCTACACCTAGCTATAATGACTTGAATGTGAATGAGTGCTATCGTTTTTTACCTCACTAGATGGCGCCACTGTTGCGTGAGGTTTTTAAGTCTGTTATAACGGGCGTGAAAACAAAGTTTACATAAAAATCATATTTAATACATCTTAAGACAGTACCATAAAAATATCGAGCAACCACAGTATTGTGAAATCCCATTTTGTTCGGAAAAACGAAGGACAAAAGTTTTCGAAAGACAAATATGTCTAAAATTACAGACGTTCATTGCCCCTTATCGCATAATTGCCATCATTAATTTCAGGTAATGCAAAATATTCACAAAATCATTTTAATTATAAATAAAACCGCGTAACTCACCCAAAAACAATGAGATTTGACATTTCGTTGACCTCACGCTACACTAGCGCCTCTAGCGGCGAATTCATTCGCGATAGCCCTCATTACGATACTATGTGATAGGGTAAATCGTCAATTACTAAATATAATTATTTTTTAGTGTAAGGACTCAAATACTGGCCACCTATGTAGGTATACTAAAATGAATTCTGGACACTTTTAAATATAATTCAGTTTTAGTATAAGATGGCCAATTGATGATTTACCCTAGCATCTTATTTTCTTACTTCAATGGAACTTTCTTTTTTTGGAATTGAGTATAATAAAATTATTTTAATCGTTTACGATTTACGCTCTCAATTTCAAAGTTTTCGCAGTAAGTTTTTTTTTCCAACCAGACACAGATAACAAAATTGCACCGGTGAAATGGTCCATACACAAACGGAAAACAGAATAGCGCCACCTTATATGCGGAATAAGCAAGAACTAAGACCACGTAGACTAAGAACGTAACATTTTCGTCGTGAAAATGGTCCACACACAATCTTATTTTTGCAAGTAACTGGCTGTTTGAGTTTATCTAAGTCACTCGAAGTAAATTAAAAAATTAATAAAATTTACTCTCTAGGGAGTAAAGTGCTCACTTTACTCCCGCCTCGTAAGGCTATATTGACCTACTTTTAGAGCATGAGAAGTGAAAATGTTGTTTTTACCTGAGAGGCGTCATACTCCCATTTGTAATGCGGACTAAACTCCACCCAGCGACTGCGCGAGATCATATAGCGTTGGTTCTCGTAGTATTTATTGCAGTTAGAGTCCCAGCCCATCAGGGTTCCTTCCTGGCAAGAACAATTGTTGCGGGGTAAATCCGCCCCGTAGGGGAAATACGGCACTGGGGTAATCTCGGATAGATGTTTAAAAAAACTTCCACTTAATCAGCACTATCGTTAATTAACATTGTTATTTGAAAAAACCTTGTCTCAAATCAATATGTAGGTAAACTGGATTGAAAATATTGTAGACGTATTTTTTTTCCTTTGACAATCAAATACAATAAGTTTTTCTGTTAAAAAAAACTTTTTTATATTTGTTGACTGTTGTTAAAGTATGTAAGTCTGTTTGTTTGTTTGTTACCTCATCACGCCTACCAGTGTTGCCAACCCTCTCAAAGCAAAAAGCAGCAGTTTGAATTAAAAAAAAGTAGAAAACAGTAGCTGCAAATTTCCAAAACGGTCACCCCTTGTCGACTAACTTTAAGTCCCAGATAAAAGTAATGCCATCGACAGTGGGAAGTTCTTAGTCGGGGACGGAAATAGAATAGTTTTTATCCTGGAAAATTGCAACTTCCTTTCTACACGTACGGATTCGCGGGCAACAGCTAGTAATAATAATAAATAAAATAAACCTTCCACTTAACTTACCTTAACAGTGTCCATTCTCCACATTTTTTCCAAGAGACGGAATACACCCCCATTCGCTTTTATAGCTTTCCTTAGCAGAGCTAGTTTGTCCAAGCCTATTAACGACATTGCTATGGATTTTTAATTGTTATAACGTGAGCGAAAGAAATAATTACGGAGAAAATTTGACAGTCAAGACACGATGTCTAAAAATAAATACCTATGTCAATGTGACGTAGACAGTTTCAATGTTTTGTAAAAGTTCTCTACGCCACCTATTTGTCGATAGTGAAAACCACGACTTAACTTTCGCGAATTCCCATGGAAATTCAAAAATTCCCGAAATTTCAAGTTAGCTGCTGGATCTAATGATTAACGTGTCCGAAGCCGCGGGTAAACACTAGTAACCTAGGTATAACATAAGAGGAGAGCGAAATTTTTTCACTCTTACGCACGGAGCTAGAACACAACAGAAAATAATGATTGTCTTCTTAATAAATAAAAATGAACCGTAAAATGTACTTACCTACTGGTAAGCGCAAAAAAAAGCAAAAAAAAAAGCAAGCTGTTTCGTGCTTTCGCATATTGCTTTTTGTTTTTTTGTATTTTTATTCTGTATCATGCGAAGCTTGAATAAATATATTTCTATTTCTATTTCTATTTCAAAACTCGGGAACGACTGGTCCGATATCGCTAATTCTTTTTTTATAATACTGTTACTGCTAGGAGAAGGTTAAAAATACAGAAAAAATACAACGGGGGCGAAGCCGCGGGCAACAGCTGTTCTATATATAAATAAAAATGAATCGTAAAATGTGTTGCTAAGCTCGAAACTCTGGAACGGCTGGACCAATTTCACTAATTCCTTTTTTTTGTGTTTGTTATTGTTTAGGTTTTATTGAAGAAAATGTAGATAGATTACAACGGGGGCTACAGCTATCCCTATTAATACTATAAATGCGAAAGTAACTCTGTCTGTCTGTCTGACCTGACCGCTGTCTCTGACCGCTGAACCGATTTTGATGAAATTTGGTATATAGGTAGTTTGAACCCCAAGGATCAACATAGGATACCTTTTATGCCGGTAGAGGGCGCCACCGCGCGATAAACTAGATTCGCGCAGACGAAGTCGCGGGCATAAAGCTAGTAAAGAATAAAAGACACTTGTATTCGAAAAAGCCAGACATTTAATTCCATCAAACAGATCCAAGTAAGCTCACAGCCTAGTCCCGACAGTTACATTTCTGCGCCGATACATTGAGCGAGTAAACCCAACAACTTAAATTGCCACAAGAGAGCTTCAAGTCCCAATTGACAAGATTTCATTTTTTCAACACCAGTAAATTACTACAGGAATCGAGAGTTTTTCCTCCTGAACATGGGAAAATGTTTATTATAATTTATTTCTCTATATTAAAAAAAAAACACAAAAAATTAAAAAATGTACCTGTATTTGCCAATACTACGACAGAATAGATATGTTTCCTTTGTCTTTTTCACCAGAAAAAGGAGCTGTCATAATTTTGACAACATCTACGTCAGATTTACGCATGATTTACGTGATCTTTTTTTTAACACAAAAGTAATGGATCTATTGTATCGTAGTTTTGGAGTTATGCCCTTTTAGAATAAGCAAATCTTAAAAAAATTGTAATAAATTAATTAATAATCGTAGCGAAATTTTAAAAGTATCAGCGTCTTTCTATTTCCAAGCAGAATCCAGAGAACGAATCAAATTATAGTCTTAGAAATATGAAATCTTGTCAATTAGGCTCTCTTGAATGGGGTAATACCGGCAGATGGCGTTAGTATCGCATGGTCTGTGACGTTAGTCTTGCCTGCTATTAGCTCATTTACTTATAACCAATAACAAATGTGACACAATTAAAGTTGACAAACAGACCTCACGACAATACCTGGGATATTTGGAAATAATTCCGATCCGCACTAGCGATCCCTTCAAATAGTGAACCTACTGTGTTAAAAATAAAATTGTGTTAAATACTTGTAATGTATAGTACATAGATGTCATTTATAAATATTGTGAATCTGTTTTTAAAAAAAAAAAAATACCTCGTTGAGTTTCTTGCCGGGTTCTTCTCAACAGAGGTTTTTTTCCGAACCGGTGGTAGATTAAAAAAATGACGTGTAAAAGTGCCCATTGCGGCCTATTTGCTGAATAAATGATTTGACTTTGACTTTGACTTTGACCTAGCGCCAACTAGTATTTCAGAAACTCTCGTTAGTAGAGCGATGTGAAAAAGTCGCTATTGTTTTTTAACTAAAGATCACATACTGGCATTATACTATGGTAATTTTTCTCGCCCAATATACGGCCGCTGGTATTGACGTAAATAAAGGTACAACTGAAATTCAACTCTAACACAACGTCATTAGATCTAAACTTAAGGTAGACTATTTAGTATTTATTCCCTTAGGCTCCGAAGGAGTGTATTCTGGAATGATCTTCGCTAACATCCATTTAAATCCAGAAAAAAAAATTTTTTTTGTACTATAATTATACTAACGAAAATACAAACTGAAACATGGAGGCGCAGAAAAAAGCCAGAAAAAGAGACCAGCGCTGGGAATCGAACCCAGGTCCTCAGCATTACGTGCTGCGTGCCATACCCTTACACCACCACTGAAGGGCTACTCCGAAACGCAACGTTCGAAGTTCGTGTCGTGCGATCCCTCTCGCTCTCGTATTAAATAGTATAAGTGTGAGAGGGACCGCACGACACGAACTTCGAACGTTGTGTTTCGGAGTAGCCCTTCTGGACATTTCACTTTGTATTTTCGTTGGATTACATGGGTGACCGTGAAAATAACAAATTTGGACTGTAAATAAAAAAAATACAAAAAAGACTACAAAAACCAATCTTATACTAAATATAGATTTTACCTGGTGTTAATTTTTTTTTACATAAGTATAAAGTACAACACATTATTAGAAGAACTAAACTGTTTCGTTCAATGATAAATTTAAAAAAAAATGCAATGATCAAACACAGGGTGTCCCAGAGCCGACGTCAAACGTAATAATCTAATGATTATCACTTATTAGAAAATACAGAATCTGAATGTTAGGAAAAAAACTTATTAAAAAATGTAATGATTTGTAACTACAGTAATCTAAAGACAGGTTTTTTAATACAATCCTTTGATTGTTTTATAATTTTCTGATAACCAGGGAGCGAAACTATGATGGCGGTGACAGCCGTATGACGTCAAGCTTCATACAATGTTTTTTTCTAGATTATAGATATTCACTTACAACTTATTGGCCTCTTTAGTTTACGGATATTTTACTGACACTTGAGACGGGCAGTACTTATAAATGTCACTATTTTAATATGTTGTGTCACGCGGTAGTGAACGGGGAAGTTGGAGGTGGAATGAAGGCAGGAACAGGGCAGACAAGTAATATTTATTAAAGATAATAATAAAAGGGCACCTGCGGACAAACAGACGCGGTCTTAAGCATCTAAAAGGCATGCTTTGACACTGTATCAACAATTATAAAAACACATAGTTAATCGACTTACGTTTCCGTGCCCAGAAGGGCTACTCCGAAACACAACGTTCGAAGTTCGTGTCGTGCGGTCTCTCTCACACTTATACTATTTAATACGAGAGCGAGAGGGATCGCACGACACGAACTTCGAACGTTGTGTTTCGGAGTAGTCCTTCAGTTCTTTATTTTATACAATTCAATAGCACTGAAGTCCAGCAGTACCTATTACACGCTGATGAACTTAAGGAACTTCACTATGCACTGCACAACTATTGGAAACTGGATAAGGTAATAAACCTTCCTACGTATAGGTAGTTAAGGAGTTTTAAGAAATTTACAGGATCTAGGATAAAAACAGGTATCTGTTCAGCTCGGACGCTCTGAATAGAATGGCTACTTGAGGTGTGGAATTCAGCAAGGAAATTTGAATTTAAATGTTATTTTTTAGAATATGTGCTAAACCAGACAGTACAAAGAGTTATGAAGAAACGAGCTGTATCACACCTCGTTACAGTGGTGTATATGTTTTTTATAAAAACACCCTATATGTCAATTTGCGTCATAATGACGTCACCGGCATTTCGCTTCCTGCTGATAACTTTAATACTATTACTAGTACGTATGATGTGACCTTTCGCCTGATTACTTACTTAAATACTTTTGACTTTGACTGTGACTTCAAGCTTGACGTCGACTTCTGAGACTCACGTCAGAAAAACCAATTTCCTTCAACAAGACGTTAAGAAAATCATTGTTTATTTCACATTTTTTTCAGCAATCGAAACAAAAAAGCTATAATTAAATACAAAGTATGGCAAACTCGCCAAGTCATCCTAGAGTACAGAACTAACTTTACCAACGAATCAAAAAATAACTTCTGGACAATAGAGATTTTGAACATAAAACTACCATGAGACTCACTCATATTAAATATATTGACCCGGATAACTCACTAATCTTAAATCGAGTTTAGCCCGACATGTTTCGGGCTAATCCGTAGCCCTTCTTCCTCGGAGCAACACGGGGTGCGCGTGTTGCAACAGCCGCCGAGTCGCGTTGCTCCAAGGAAGGGCTACGGATTAGCCCGAAACATGTCCAGCTAAACTCGATTTAAGACATGAGTTGACCGGGTTAATATAATAGAGATTTTGTCCGGAAAACAATAATTTCCCATACGAACGCGGTCAGCTTGCCAACCCTGTCCAAAGTCCAATTACATTTATTAAGTGGCAATTTTATATGCCCAAATTTCCCAATTTATCAATAATTTTGATATTTCTAAGCTCTAAAAGTTTCTAAGTACTTATATTACAAATTGCTGCTGATATTTCGTGCGTTTCACAATAAGAGGCCTCCAAAATAAAAAAAAACTTAATCAAAATAGTAAACACTTACTAATTTATACTATTTAAGTACAACTTGACACATAATCCAGTAACTTTGGCTGCGAAAGGTACTCGTTAACAATTATAATATAAAATATAAAGGCAAATAATCGAGCGTTTTGACCGCGCGGTCAAACGTCATTAGCGTCCCACGTTTATATAGCACAACGGAAAGACAAGTCACGAGAATTTTAATCACGCTAAATTCAGTATCAGTGTTGTTTTAATTTTTCAAACAACACTGGGCATCACCTCTTTTAATGACGACTGCGAAGACACAAATGACAAAAAAACGTTGCAAAAACGCTGAATATTCGCCCATAAACGAAGAATAAAAACTAGTAAGACCCATTTAATAACTAGCAACTTAACATTTTGAAATTTTGAAAAACTGACGACCAAAAATAACCGGCCAATTTTCACACTGGGTCTGGATTTTTTTCAAACAGAGCCGAGATTCCCCGGTTCTGTTATTTAGTTTTTTTTTTTTTTTTTCAATGTACCAGGTGTGGCCTGTAATACGAGCAAAAAATTAAAACGTACAACGTCCTCGTGAAACTCAACAACATTAGTTCAGCGACTTTTAAAATTAATCGAGTCTTCGAATTTCCCTTTTTTCATACAAATTAAATACTGCTGCCTACGCTACAAACATCAAGCATTTTGCTCTACATCGCTCTTCCTCGAATAAACTTAAATTTGTAATAAAAATACTTTATTTTTATACTATGTTTTTTTTTCTGGCCTATAATAACCAATGTACTTTAACTGCCCAAAAAAGGTGGCAACCCTAGACCTGATGCGAGAGTGGGCACTCGGGCAGTACTCTATTGCTAACTACAAACTCCAGACTCTGCTGTGAAAAACAAAGGAAATCCACCACACTATTCCCCCAAGAAAGGCGTTTGCGACACGACCATTCTGTCCAGAAGGGCTACTGCGAAACACAAAATTCGAAGTTCGTGTCGTGCGGTCCCTCTGACACTTATACTATTTAATACGAGAGCGAGAGGGATCGCACGACACGAACTTCGAACTTTGTGTTTCGGAGTAGCCCTTCAGAGTGTAGCAACTTTAAGAGCGTTTATACTGAGCTGGCAACATTGCATTTTTGTTAGTTGTCTCAATTATTCCATAAAAATTTTATGAAAATTAAAAATGTTAATGTGTGTAGATTTTTATTTTCTTTAAAAACCGTTAATAAACATTTGTTCGTTTTCAAAGAATATAAAAGTCTATCACGAATAATTATTGCAGTAGACACATTAACTTATATATTAAGAACAGTTCTATCAGACCGCATTTTTAATTTTCATTCAATTTTTATAGAATTATCGAGAAAAACTTACAAAAATGCAACGTTGCCAGTTCAACACGTATAAAAGCTCTTAAAGATTACGTGACCCGGTATCGTTGCTCGTCAGTTTACCATAAAATTATGAACTAGCTTAATAACCAGAAATAATATGACACTACATCATATTGAGATAAATCATAAAAACTACAGGACGATGAATATGCAAAAAACGTCAGACGTCAAAATTATAATAGAGCTGGAACTTATTCTTATTACCTACATAATTAATTACAGTTACCTATTATAAAGAATAACAAATGGAAGTCAAAAAGTCCCTTTAATCTATACAATAAGCACATATTTCAAAGAAACTAACGAAGCTCAAATGATCAATAAGCCGATCGATAACTTATCGAAATATCAAAACAGATTGTTATTACAAAACACTATATTTTCTAAGAACCATTCAATAATGTTTTTATAGTAACCGCCCTAAATTCTAAAACTACTCAAACCCATCAAACATCTTTATAAACATGGCAACGGAAAATATTGATTTAAAAAAAACTTAATTGTCAAAATAAACTATTGAAAAAACTTAAACTTTAAATAAATCTATCAAGGAATAAACGAACCGTTATAACAATAATCCTTATATCTATCCGATTATTTGGTATACCTAATACTATTACAGTTATATTTTATTTTATAATATTAGATTAAGTACAATATTTAAACAAAGGCATGTTACGCAAAAGAAAATAATAAAAAGTTTTGGCATAATAGATTTTCACTCTGGTCCCAGACTTGATACATTAAAAAAAATCAAGTACTTATTAATCAAAGTTAATATATTTTGGATCTATTAATAAAATTGTTTTAAAAATAGAAGTCGCATGTATTTAACCATACGAGGTTAACCTTTTCGCCGCCACGTCAAATACAAAAGACATCACCAATACGCCAGGGTTCTATATTGCAACACCTAAAGTTTAACCTTAACACAGTGGAACAATGGTTGCTTTTGCATTGAAGTAATGGACGTATATATGAGTCGTTGGCGACGAAAAGGTTAAACAAAATTTAAATAAAGTAGGAATCACAAAACGATTTTTTTATCTGATCGAATTTGTGCGAAACTTTTTTAATATTAAATATGGCCACATATAGCAAGGAGGATTTCTTGGCTGGTGAAATATCGCTAGATGGCGTTAGTATCGAAAGGTCTGTTTGGCGTTACATTCTGCGATTGCGATTGGCTCATTTAAAGCCTGACCAGAAATATATGACTATTTGCCATGTTGCAGAATTTTATTGGAACTAATTTCTTGCACTGGCAATAATGTTAATGATTGTCAGTGTAACTGCGGCGGTTTCTTTGAGCAATAACAAAAAATGCCCAAAACGATTCGTAGTCAACAATGGATCATTGTAAATAATGTTTATAATAAACTACTGAAAAAGAAAAACGCAACAAAAAATGTAACAGGTAAACGTTGTAGACAAGTCAAGATAGCATTGTTCCGAGTATGCTGAACTATTGCCATATAAATAAGAACAATAGCGCCCTTTTGACAACAGCCATATATTTTTGGTTTACCTTTATTTATGTAACCAATCACAAACGCGACCCAAATGTCACAAATCGCAAACGGACTTCACAACACTAGCGTCAATTGGCCTTTTATAGAGCCTTTAAAAACAATTATATCATCGACATAGCTTATCGACATGGCATATATTTCAAAAGTTTGAAAATGTGTGCGACAGAATCCTCCTAAAAAAGTTGCCTTTTTTATTTTACTAAAACTTAATCATACATAGATGCATTTGAAGACACTCTTCCGTTGCTAATGTCATATTAACATACCACACATCTACCAAAGGAAGCACTGTAAAATTATCAATTTACCTTAACACTCCTTCATCAATACAAACAAAAACAAACCTTACAACTAAATTGTACGACACGAACTAAAACTAAGAAAAGCACATGCCTTCGTCTTCTAAGATAGTGAATTGTTATTTTCCATAAAAATATGACGATTATATATTTTCTTTATGTTTACCCTTTACCTGGATGCCTTATACTATAAAATATACTAACCATATTCCTGAAAAACGTTTAGGGCTCAAATGCTTATGAATTATGATCATTTGTAGAGCCCTAGAAATTTTTATGTAAATTATTAAACCATCCACATTTTCTCCCGGTCTATTAACTATTATATTGGCTCATATTATGAACTCGAGAGGAAAAGCGATTAATTTATTTTCAACTACATATATAAATTGAATGTTCAAATGTACGTAATTTTAAAGTCGTAAAATGACTACTGATTTGCCGTCCATACAAACTAGTTGCCAAATGGTGTGTTCCAAACTTGTTGAAAAACAGTGAGTTTAACCGTGGGCGAAACATATAGGACCAATCTAACCCAAAGTAATTAATTTAGCTTTTATTTCTTCAGTCACAGTACACTTCAATAGTGACTCTTTAATTAACGCTTTTTAAACTTGATTACTGTGTAATTTTGAAAAATGTCTGTAATAAAACCATCACAATCGAACCTGAGGGTCTACTAAGAAATTCGAAAATCAAAATTCGTATCGTGTTCATATCGCATAGTCTATTTAGTCAACAGTGGATCACAGGTCTTATAAAGCCACCACTACTGGCATCTTGCCATTTTAGTGTGTCTACATTTTAGAGAAGTGTCTATTATTTCATTTAAAAAAAATGGTAGGATAAAATGTCTTTCTGGTGTATAAATTAGTTTGGCATCACGCAATATTAATACTGTTGAATTTGGCACGACATAAAAGTTTTGGCATGAGTATGGGGTAGAGATGAAGATTGTGGGCTTTATTGCATTTGTTGGCACTGAACATGGCATAATCTAATATTTAGGCGGTTTTATCTCAATAATTGGTAAATATTTACAATAATTATGCATGTTTCTAACTTACTACCACTAGTGCGAAATGCTTATTACGACTTGTCAAACAAAAACTTCGGAGTCCGTTGATGATCTGAACCGTTCACTACTGATAAAAAAATTTTTTTTTCATTTTCAAGTCAAGAACGTTACTGTAACAGTTATTTGGTTATGGTCCACAGTGGATCACGAGTCAAATAATTTTATTTCACTGAAAATTTCTTAAAGAAGACTTTAAATTTTCGCGTGGTGTACGTTTCCTTGTGTAGAACTGTAAATATGTACATTTTTTACACGGCAGTAAGATACGTACTTAAAATAAAAACTAAAATTAAAAATAAACCTATATACTCAACTAGTAAGCCAGTCGGTGCGTTAATTCTGTTTCTATGAACATATAAGATCTTATTTATTTCGTGTTTCGTATTCACATTTCAATCGTTACTTTATTATTATTTTTTATTATTATGCAAAATATTGATGGAGACTCGAGCGTGTACAGTTTGTTAAAAGCTATGATCATAGCACACCAAGATAAAGCACTACGGATTAGGTCGAAACATATCGGGCTTGCCAACCGGTGGATGCAAGTGGCGAGTTGTCGTTCATTATGGCGTTCTAAAGGGGAGGCCTTTGTCCAGCAGTGGACGTCTTCCGGCTGATGATGATGATGATAATGATGATGATGATATCGGGGTTAAAATTAGACTTATTCCCTATATTTTGTTTAAATGCTGATATTCAGAGTTGATATATTCAAACAAGAAACACGTAGTAAATAAAGAATGTTACTATTGCTTTTGCAATACTATTGCTTTTATTTGATGCAACAGGTCTCCATTGCTATTCAGAGGGGGGGTAACGCTGCTGGTATTATGGGGACGTTTGAGGGAGGGTTTTAGGTTAGTTTTTATGACGAAGCATGTTGCGGATAACTTTAGTGTACCTAATGTTCTATTTATTTGTTATTCTTTGTTGTTTGTGCAAGTGCAGTGCACTTTTTGACCAATGCAGGGATCCCTAATCTTTTTGATACTATGACTATTTGTGTTGTACTTTTTTTTTGCATTACAGGAGAAAATTTTAGCCCTTTCAAGTGTGCCGTTTCGTTTCGTTATTAGGATAGCACTCGCGCACTGTTCGGGAACCCCCGGAGTAACAGGATGGCTCAATGATAAAACCATGTCCATTGAAAAATGTTGTCAATTGCTACATTATGTTTTAACAATGAGACTATCTATAGAAAATTATGAATTAAGACACCGAGTTATTAACAAGAAAGCCTCTTGATTATTAAATCGCCCGCAAAGACATACAGGTGGAAAAAGTTATGGGTCCTGGAGGAAAACTGCCTGACATCGTTTAATTAACTAATTTTACTTAAAGGAAACGTTCTTTTATTTATAAAAGAAAACCTGAGTAACAGCATTCAAAGATTTTCGAAAATTAATTAAATTTTTCTTTCGTGTTTATGTGTTATTTTTTCGTATTAGAATAAAATAATTCTAACGATTCGTTTAGGAAAAACGCAACTGTTTATTTTTTGAAATTTTAAGTGGTTCGATTTCCTGATGAGGCTTGCGTATTTTAGAAAAACTTATAATGCAGTTTTTTTTTCTTTATATAAAAAAAATAATTTTTCTTTGAAGTAAAATGAGCTAACTTAAGAATTAAAGGTAACTTCTCTTTAGGACCCGTAATTTTTTTTCCATCCTGTATCTACGTAGATAACTTACAACTCTTCAATGGAATGGAGACAAAGTGGATACATCTTTGTCCCTTCTCACTGTTGGAATGGTGATCCACCGTGGACTGTGGGCCTTTTTCACAATATCACAATGGTAACCAACACTACCAAGTAGAACCCATTAACTTGAGCTGTCTAAGCTGAATAATTGTTTCAACTATTTTGTTGACAAAAAAGACAACTACTCGCCCCATTCTTCTTCTACGAATGATATTAGATGTAATTTTTGTCTCAAATATAAAAGAGACTTCAGAGTAGCAATGTGATATTACAAGTTTAATAATCAAGATGGCTTACATAAAATCCCGCGGCTTTGCGTGCCCATAAAGAGTAGAAGAGTTTTTTTTTTGCTTTGGTAGTTAGTCGAAGAAGCAACTGGCCCAAGTAACAAGTGGTCTACGAAGTAACTCGTCTAATTAGCAAGTGGTGTAAAGACAACTGGTCCTAAACTTTTTGTGTCGGAAACTTGAAAAAACATGTTAAGTTAGATTAAAGTTGCGTCAAGTTACCGTCAGCCAAATATATGGTCTACTCGTACCACCCTAAAGTTGATAATCGTTTGCATGTCACAAAACAATAATGCCAAAGGACGTGTTTGTCAACTTGAAAGTTCGACTTTAGTGACATATACATTTGATAGGAACTTGTTTAAAAATTGATAGACCACTTATTTAGCTGATGGTACGAAATGCATCGGTAACGCAGAAATAGGAGCTCCGCCGACTTTGAGTCATAGAATTTGAATTGCCGAATAGACATTTGAGACTAGAAATTCGGGGAACGTTTTAGACCTCTTGCTACTTAGATCAGATGCTTCTTAGACTACTTGCTACTTAAACCAGATGCTTCTTAGACTACTTGCTACTTAGACCAAATGCTTCTTAGACCATTTGCTACTTAGATCAGCTGCTTTGTAGACGAAGTGATGCTAAGCTAACCCCATTCTGGATTATGACAGAACTAAATTTTAGCAGGTAAAATTGTCACGTGATATAACTATAAGCATGTACTCGTATACTTCATTAAACTTTTGAGCTCTACTCTTCAATAGCTTTACTTGAATACGATATTTAGTATTTTTGGCACAGATATAGATTACACTAGATAACACAAACACCTCAATCTGTATGAAAACCAACCGTGACACTTTTTTATATCTACTGTGACGTCTCAAGAGCGAATTAGCGATGTAAATTTCCCGATGTCCGCGCAAAATGTATTCAAATGCGCTGCCGGCCCGCGTCGTGGGGCTCGAGTCAGTCACTAGTCATGATTAGTCAGTTAGCGGTCAGTCTTTCCAAGGGGCCAACCCCGACGACGTTCGGTTGCAGATGCATTTGCGTAATCTACTGTAATCTATATCTGTGATTTTTTGTCCTGTTTCCACTCTCTCTGGGCCCGCATGACCGTCACATTTAACAATAATTCTTGCACTATGCATTTGAGAAGTAGGTTGTATAGTACCTATATTGTTTTATTAATATAGGTCGCTTCTAGATATAGCCCGACCAGATATATATTTAACAGGGCTATCGCTATTTAGCTTATAATCCCGATCACGTAAAATATATTATAAATGGGAAAGTTTGTAAGTCTGTTTGTTTGTTACTATATCATGTCAAAACTGCTGAAACCATTTAGATGGAATTCAGTACACAGATAGTTCGAGTCCCGGGGAAGGACATAGGATAGTTTTTTACGGGTAAATTGCATATTTCCCGCGGGATAATGAAAAACGAATTTCACACGAACGGAGTCGCGGGTAACGGCTAGTAATATATCCATCCATACTAATGTTATAAATGCGAAAGTGTGTTTGTGTGTTTATGTGTTACATTTGACATTTATCACGAGCTTTACGGTGAAGGAAAACATCGTGCGCAAACCTGTGAAGCAATTCAATGGTGCGTGTGAAGTTCCCAATCCGCACTGGGCCCGCGTGGGAACTATAGCCAAAGCCTTCTTGTTCTGAGAGGAGGCCTGTGCCCAGCAGTGGGACGTATAGGCTGGGATGATGATGATGATGATAAAATCGTTGCGTGTTAGTAAATACCCGGTCGGTCTTCCCTAGAAGTTGCTAAAACTAATTTATATTATGCTTTTTATTATAAAAGATCATTTACATCGCATAAGTTTTTAAATATATGTACAATCGTTTCGTATTATGCTGCTTACTCTGTATCTCATATATTTACATAACCGCTTACTTTAATAACTATAAAAACAGTATATATATAAACTAAAGCAGAAGCTACGAACAAATCAATCGAAACGAACACACTCACACAGACGCGCGCTCTACACGGCCTCTGAGGGGGTCTCGCGGTACTGCAGTCGCGAGACACCCCTATAGGCCGTGTAGAACGCGCGATTGTGTGAGTGTGTTCGTTTCGATCGATTTGTTCGTAGCTTCCATACTGCTTTCGCTTATATATATACTATGCTATAAATAAATGGTATATATTAAAAATATCTTTTAAATCAATAATTGGTATCTACAAGGAAGAACAAGATATTAAAGAGAAGAAAATTAAATAAAAAACACGTGATTAAGTCTCAGAGAGCAGGCAGTAGCGTGACACCTTAACAAGATTTAAGAAGTTTTGAACAAAAACAAAGTGGTATCACGTAGTGATACATTGCGTGCTAATTTATTTTAAATGTCATTTTTTTTTACTAAAACATAATAAAATGTGATTATTGGGCCCTCACTAACTACACTCAAAGTTTGAGGTTGTACGAAAATTACGTGCTATATTACTTTATTTATGACTTCTGATTTGATTACTATGAAACATAACCTAACCAACAAAAAGTTGGAAAACCCCCGACTTTATCACTTTAAAGTTCAATATGTCAAAAATGGCTGAACCGATTTTGATGAAACATATCTAAGAACCATCCCTGGAAAACCTGCTATCAAATAAAAAAAACCGCATTCAAATCGGTCCGCCCGTTTAAGAGCTACGGTGCCATAGACAGACACACATAGCGGTCAAACTTATATTACCCCTTTGTTTGCGTCGGGGGTTGGAAATGGTAGGTGCGACGAGTGCAGCTAGACGTGTTAGTTATAATTGTGTCACACAATGCCAGAGTTGAACCATGGACTTTTTGATTGTAATTAATACTATGGACATTAATTTTAGAATCACACTTGTGAAAATACAAACATTGGAACATAGAACCTTTTTTGAATTCGGTTAAAAACACAATCGTTTTTTAACCCCCGACGCAAAAAGAGGGACGTTATAAGTTTGACTGCTTTGTGTGTTTGTCTGTGGCACCGCAGCTCTTAAACGGGTGAACCGATTTCAATACGGTATTTTATATGAGAGCAGGTTTTCTAGTGATGGTTCTAAAATAAGTTTCATCAAAATCAGTTAAGCCGTTTTTGAGATATTAAACTTTGAAGTGACAATGTCGGGGGAATTTCAACTTTTCAAGTTGATACAATACAATACAATACAATAACGCTTTATTGCACACCAACATATAGCAAAAAATTACAGAAAACAGGTATATATGTCGGCGGCCGATCGTAAAATCCGCCAGATCACGAAATTCCTAGGCATATCGTGAAATGGCGCCATTTCATGAATTGGCTAAGGGACATCCGCCATATCGTTCAAAACTCACCGTTTGACGATTTGCCTGGTGACGTTTAGGCAGATCATGAAATTCCTAGGCATATCATGAAACGCCGCCATTTCATGATTTGGCTAGTTTAGGCAGATCATGAAATTCCTAGGCATATCATGAAATGCCGGCAAATCGTTTCTGGCACTTCGCCGGCCGCTGCCGCGGCACGCTCGCTTCGCTCGCTCGGCTCGTGCGTAGTGGTCACAATTCATACTAACCACTCCTCGCTTCGCTCGTCGTACCTATTTTTTTCTTTTTTTCACCATATCACGATATGCCCGGTATAAAGCTAGGAATATCGTCGAATGCGTTGCTCTAATCGATCTGCCGTATTGTTTCTCAGGCACATCGTGATATGCCTGGACAACTTTTAGGAATATCATGAAATGGCGCCATTTCATGATGTGCCTAGGAATTTCGTGATCTGGCGGATTTTACGATCGGCCGCCGACATATACACAGAGACTTTCTGAGGTAAGCAATAGGCGGCCTTATCGCTTCAGAGCGATCTCTTCCAGGCAACCTTTACAATGGAATGGAGAAGTGAGGAATAAATTTAAGCAGGTGGTGAATTTACATTACATTACAGCAATATCAAGAAAACATAACAAAAGATTGATTGATTGGTTGATTAAGTTATTCTGCTAATTAATTTGTTAGTCTAAAACAAATGTGTAATGTAGAACTGCTAAACGTTCTGCGAAACAACTCATCTGTGACTTAATCAGTCTGCGAACCGTTACTCGGCGAAACTTCTGCAAAACGAAAAACGTTACTCGTTTTTCGAAATTACAATTTTACATAACTATTGGTAAGCTGTACCACCTTTAATAGGATCAAAAGCCGAAAATGGCCATTCAGGAGAAAAACTTCATGAAGTTTTGAAAATTGGTACAGTACCTTGCGGTATCTAGACGAACATAGTAAAAGTCTTCAAGGGTGGGGGGTGTGCTGAAGGTGTAAGTTTACATAAAACAAAATTAAGACGTAAGACAAAAGTTCATCATGCAATCATGATGCAATTTGTAAAATCATTCGAGATATGAGCAAAAACCTGAAAAAACTACTCCCCACCCTTGAAGATTTTTTTCATCTCTCCTGTTCGGAAAGTTTAATTTTCATAGGTAGATAGCCGAGTGCAAAATTGCGTTTTCCCCTCTAGGGTGGAAAGTATTTTTTTAAAATTTTTCGGCTAGCCACGACATCGAACATGATTGAGTTACGTCAATGACTTTATTTTTTTCACGTTTCGGCATGGCCATCTAGATGCACGTCGTGACCAACTTGATTTTTTTTTATTATCGGCCATGGCAAGTGGCCAGTCGAAAAGGTACCGTTGGAGGTTGGATAGGTATAAGTAAATTCAATTTATTATTATTCTCGTTTTTTTGTAGTATTTTAGTTTCCTCACAGTCGAAATGAAAAGTAGAGTGTCTAACTCGGGTGAAATAACCCATTTCCCCTCGAACTATTGGCGCTCTCACTTGAGCGTCAGAAATATCTCGGGTAGGTACAATGGGTCACTTACCACCCTTGGTTAACAATCTACTATAGTATTTTCATCCGGATACTGCAGGGTATAACTGTACCAATTTACTAAACTACACGAAGGTTTTCCCCCGTTTTCATTAATTTTCTCATCCTACTTACCGTAACTATAAAATAAAAAAAATATACATATTTACCTTGTATCTAAATATTTGTACAAATTATTTAATGTTTGATATTTCCGTTGCAAAGAAACCAATTTCTTCACGGATATTTTATAGATATTTACAAAGGTCGAACGGGGGAACTATTTATGTAAAAAAAAAACAGCCAAGTCACTAAAAAGTGTTGTTGAAAAACTAGCTTTTACTACGCTGATAAAAAAAATCTTTCTTTTTTTTAGAAAAATAGAACATGTAACAAAAGTCTGTTACAATTGACAACATTTCTCTTTTTTGCCTCTTTTTTTTAGTTAGCTACAACTAACGGAAATTTTATGGTAATCTGTCTGTGTAAGTTTTACTTGAGTTTTTCTGTAAGTATGTGATAAAATAAACTAGCAAACCGAAAATAGTTAAGAAATAGCTATAAAACAATATAACATACAATTTTAACTAGTAAACATGTAGAATATGTTAAAGTTATATTGTTTTAGTACGAATGCCTGCGTTTCTTATTTTAATAAAAAAAATATAACGCATAAGACGATCATTCAAAAAATTAATCCATTTACCTAATGCCACAGCCATTTTGATCATTTTAGTTACACCACAGAAATTGCATAAATCAGTGCTTTTCATTTTGGGTAATATAAGATTCATTCATGTATACTTGCAAGTTTCTAAATCGTTCGAATGGAAGTGGAAAACTGTATATTTGTCACAGTAATACTAATTTTCATTAAGGGGCATTCGCGGTTCGGTAACAATATTTGTAGTAACAAACCTCCTTATTCATAAAACTTAACAAGCCTATGTAACTAACAAATGCTTTGTCCCTTTCTAACAAATACAAATGTCGAAGTGACAGATAAGGACAAACGAATTTTAGCGGCATTTTAACTAAAATAGGTTTGATTGTCGTTTATGAATAAGGGGGAAGTCTACAAACTACAAAATGTAAAAGCGATCGTCCGGAGACCGTATTGTCTAAAGCAGAGTTCAGAATTGCAAGCAAAATAGTGCAAGTTGCATTACATTGCGAGGCCGTAAAGCCAACGAGTTTGTAGTGGTCCATCGAGCGCCGCAATGTAATGCAACTTGCACGATTTTTCTTGCAAAAACTCGGCTTAAGAGTTTCCCGAAATCTATCGACGCGGAATCGATTTTAGCCGATCAAAAAAACTCTATATATCAATGTAATAAGAGCGAAAAAGAAGACGATCGGCTCGGCCGACGTGAAACGACTTTCACCGACGGGATGACGTCTTTCTCGCTCTTATTGCGTGGACATAAAGCGTTTTTTGGTCGGCCGATTCCAACCCTAACGCATTCATCTCTTTCTACGCACGTCGTACAGAAAGAAGCGGTGAAAATAATTGTGGATCCAATCGCGTTAGACAATAAGACCTCTTGAAATATTTCGCAATCGCAATCGTCAAAGCAACCACAAGCGCGCGCAGTCCTTTTGCAACCACTTCCGTAAACTTACTTTAGGAAATTTTGGGGCTACTTTGATAGATTTAAAATGGTTATAAAAACGCAAATAATCATTGGTCGTTTGAGAAAATGAAGTAAAAAGTTAGGTAATTTATGAAGGTATATAATACTGCCACATATGGTTTAAAAAAACAAGAATATGACGTAAAAACTGTTTTCCAAAGTAACCCCTGCATTTTAAAATCCCGTTTTAAGGTTCCTGTTTGTTGATTACATACCACAGATAAAGTGAATAATATATCGTCACTACTTAAAAAAAAAACTCGTACCTAAAAATAGATAACTTCTCAGAGTGAACTTTATGAACATTATGTCAAGGTTAAATTTTGTTGACATATTGATTTTATAACGTTTTAAACTTTCGTGATTCTCACGTGGACTTATCACGCTATTTTTACACAAGTAATATTCAGTCTACTCGTGATCACGGCAACTGTAACGTTGCCGAAACGTCGAGGTAAATATTACTTGTGTAAAAATAGCGTGATAAGTCCCGTTATGGTATTTCAACTATATTGATTTTAGATACGAGATTTCAAAGTAGTGACGATAAGTTCATCGGGAAAAATTGGATTTCAATCACTTTTTTTTAATTTTCAATCAAATTCGTTTGATACCAGATTCACTGTAGGTCCAATGTACTTAACCTAGGTCTGCGAAGAGCTGAAAGTCCCCGGCGGCGGCCTATAGTCCTCCGGCAGTGCGGCCACCTGTTTCTTAGTGAAAGCGTACTTCCGCACGCCGATGTTCTTGAAGGTGTTCTCTCTCCGACAACCCTCGCTGAAAAAGGATAGAAGAGGTCGATTTGATTTTGTTCATTTTTATTACCTCAGAACCCTGTTATTTGTGTTTTTCTGTTAAAAAAATGGCGTGAGTAGTTGTGAAGGATGTTTTTCTTATGATAATTGGTATGTACGCATTAGCCCCGTAGACGACATAGCCCCGGTTAACTTTAAGAGGATGTCCCATCGGCAGTTTCTCCATACAAACGAAGTCCTCATTTTCCTCTCTGGATAATTACATTAGAGCAACAATTTTCGTTTCAAAAAATCTATACTTGCATCTGCCGTGCTTGTATGTTTTGTTTTTTTCGATAATTCGTATATTTTAAGAATTAGAGACCCTCGAAAACTCCAGTTCCTCAATCAGAGGTTTCGTAAACAAATCCCACGAATGTAGAAGAAAAGTGAAAGAAAAATTAAAATCGGTTCAGTTTTGGAAGAGGATATTGAGGACTACAAAACCCTATTCTCGGACATTTTTAAAGCTGCAGTCGTCCCTTTCGCACTATATGCGGGTAATAGCGTCGGCAATACTTTCTTTAAATACCTATTTTTCAAAATGCTCGCCCGTGTGATATCCTCTTAACAAAAATCGTTAAATGAGGAATAGTTTGTTACGCACCGACGGGTTAATACAGACTGACATACTTTCGCATTTTTAACATAAGAAAAGATTCACTCATTTATTCATTCACTCACTTGTTCGCTTACAAATTTGTATTGATTATAATTAGCAGCAGTGCATAGCAGTGCTTGCACTGTTGTGTTTCGGCGTGGAGAGTAACACAGCCGGTGAAATTACTGGCACTTGAGGTATCCCATCTTAGACTTCTAGGTTGGCAACGCATCTGCAATACCCCTGGTATTGCAGATGTTTATGGGTGGTGGTGATCTCTTACCAGCAGGAGACCCACTAGCTTGTTTTCCATCCAGTCGAATAAAAAAAAATTGTAAGCGAGCGAGTGAGTAGGTAAGTGAGTGAATGAGTGAGTGAGTTAGTTAGTAAATGTTGAGTGAGTGGGTAAATGAGTAAGTGGGTAAATGATTGAGTGAGAATGTGTTTGTTTGTGTGCATACGCTAAAATTACAAACAAATAACACAAAAATAACATTAAACAAATAACATAAAGGTGGCGCTCACCTACGCATGATGCTCAGAGCTTTCTTAAACTCGTGCTCCGCGAGATGGTACTCCGCTGCGAGGATCGAGCACTGTTCCAGTGTCACCGACATTCCGGTGCGGTCTTTGGCGCTCTTGCACGACGTGAAACGGATGCCTGGAACATGCCAATATATTAACATATCATACCTCTACTTTTAAATTCTAAAGTCGTTTAACATTTATTTATTTTAACCTCGCACTTCGTACAATATGGTCAATTTCTTCGTACATTATGGTTAAAATTAATTTGCTCACCCGCGACCTTTATGCAAGATAATGGCTATTTCCCTCCGCATATGGACCTCCGCAAAGTAACGCCAGTAGGGCCACTACGAAACTCGAAACTCGACGTTCGTATCGTACTGTCCCTCTCGCTCTCGTATTAAATAGTCTAAGTGTCAGAGGGACCGCACGACACGAACTTCCAGTTTCGTAGTAGCCCTGCTGTTTCAATAAAGTTTACCATTCATGAGTCGAGTGGCAAGCGCGGCCAAATGTAGCACCTCGACGTTTTTCGGCACCTTCTTGTGAACTGCTATCTTCAAGTTCTCCATAACTTCCTCCAGCGGTTTCGTTCTAGATGAGGCTGTAAAAGAAAAATGACTATTTAGAAGCATTACTTCCAAAATGGGTTTTTTGCCCCGACTATTGTCAGTTAGCAGAGAGTTAATAATCGATACATCTACATCTATAAATATTGTAAATCTGTTTAAAAAAAATACCTCGTTGAGTTTCTTGCCGGATTCTTCTCAACAGAGGTTTTTTCCGAACCGGTGGTAGATTTTTAGACGTTCATAAGTGCTTGTCATAGCCTAAATTGAATAAAGAGATTTTGACTTTGACTTTGATACAGAGTGGAAAACACCGAAGTAAAGATTTTCATACGATTTTGTAATATTACGTTATGTAATACCTTTGCAGTTGCAGGTGGTAGGACCTTGTGCAAGGTCCGCCCGGATTGCTACCACCATCTTGTCGCTAATCCGGCCGTGACGCAGTGCTTGCATTGTTGTGTTTCGGCGTGGAGAGTAGGACAGCCGGTGAAATTACCGGCACTTGAGGTATCCCATCTTAGGCATCTAGGTTGGCAATGCATCTGCAATCCCCCTGGTGTTGCAGGTGTCTATGGGCGGTGATCTCTCACCATCAGGAGACCCACTTGCTCGTTTGCCATCCAGTCGAACAAAAAAAAAACCGGCCAAGAGCGTGTCGGACACGCCCAAAATAGGGTTCCACAGCCATTACGAAAAAATTCAGTAATATTTTTCTAAGGATTTCGTATTTTATACGGAATCTTCCAAGTTTAGGTATACCTTAATTCTCAAGCAAACTTAGCCGTTATAGTTTTCCTGGGAAGTTTGATATACTGACTACCATACTAAATTTTTTCAAATTTTTCCACCCACCGGTTTAGATTTTAGAGGGGGGGGGGGGGGGGACGCTCGATTTTAATGAAAATTTGCACTTTAAAGTTGAATATTTCGCAATCGAATTACTGAATCGAAAAATCGTTTTAGAAAACCGGTAATGGTTTCAAAATACCTATCCAACGATACCCCACACTATAGGGTTTGATGAGAAAAAAAAAATCACCGCCACTTTACGTCTATGAGAACCCGGGTACCCTAAAAAAATTGTTTGTGAATTTTTAATTGTACTATTTTTTCGGTATAGTTTATCTATATATCCGTGCAAAATTACAGCTTTCTAGCATTGATAGTCCCTGAGCAAAGCCGCGGACGGACAGACAAACAGACAGACATGGCGAAACTATAAGGATTCCGTTTTTGCCATTTTGGCTCCGGAACCCTAAAAAGGTAAATGCGAAGATTTTTCCCTAACGTCCACGAAACCTTGAGCATGTCCGACACGCTCTTGACCGTCAATTAGAAACTCACTTCTGCTAGCAGCCATATGATCAGCCGGGAACACCTTGGTGTACTTATGGTAGTACTTGCAGAGCCGATCTAGGTTGTCGCAGTTGGAATGGTACTGGGGTGTTGTCTCCCCGAGGGCTTCGGCCAGCGTCGCCTTCTCGTTGACGCCGATGTTGAAGAACACAGCTGTTATTGTGAACGTGAGGTGCTAGAATGAAAGCAAAGAATAAGTAATAGCACAAGTACAGAAGGTTCTCTCTTTTGAATTTTTATTAGCAAAATCACCGCGCACCACCAAGCAACATTGAACTCTAGTGCTGCGCGCTAAGGCCGTTATTATGAGATTCATTTTATGTCGCCTAGATCCAGCATAAACACCAACTTAACGAGCATGAGAAGTGAAAATAATATTTTTAAGGCTAGTCGAATTTGACGACCGAATGGCCAAGTGGTTAGAGAACCTGACTAAGAAGCTTGAGTTCCCTAGTTCGATTCCCGGCCGGGGCAGATATTTGTATGAACAATACAAATGTTCGTTCTCGGGTCTTGAATGTTTAATATGTATTTATGAATGTATTTAACTATATAAGTATGTTTATCCGTTGCCTGGTATCCATAAAACAAACTTTGCTTAGTTTGGGACTAGGTCAATTGGTGTCAAGTGTCCCATGATATTTATTTATCTATTTATAGCCAGTTATTTCAGAGTTTCCTGTACGCTCGCGTCCCCATACAAACTTTGCATCTATAATGGGAGCAGCCATTGTGATGTCCATAATTAGTTTTGGTTAAAATACACTGTAACGAAAAACAAACTAATTTCAATATGTCATTCAAAAGTTAAAATTAATGTGATTTCTTTCTTCTTGTTCATCAAAAACATCAAAATCTTATTATAGTCGCAAAGTTTCACTTTGTTTCAGTGTGTTATTTGTAAATTATAATGAAATTACTTTTGTATGAAAATGCAATCAGCGGCGAGCGCACTGGCGACTCTTAAGATCTCACCTCTTTGGATGTAAACTTGGAGTACAAGCTCTCTGCTATTGATAAATGCACGGTGAGAGAGCCCCGGGTGCCGGTCACATGAGGTATGGCGTTGTTGCTTGTAACAAACAAAGATGTCAAACTACAGACACATACTACTACACACAAACACACACGCACGCACGCACGCACGCGTTGGCGGATTACTTTAAAAAGAAGAGCTCGATCACGACATTTTAGTGCCGAAGCCTTTAAAAAAATGGCGTGAGTAGTTCTAAATGATGTTTTTCTTATGATAATTGACAAGATTTCATATTTCTTAGACTATAATTTGATTCATTCTCTGTATTCTGCTTGGCAACAGAAAGACGCTGGTATTTTTAAAATTTCACTACGATTATTAATTTATTTATTACAATTTTTTTAAGATGTGCTTATTCTAAAAGGGCTTAACTCCAAAACTACGATATAATAGATCCATTACTTTTGTCTAGTCTCTATTAAAAAAAGATCACGTAAATCATGCGTAAATCTGAAGTAGACGTTGTCAAAATTATGACAGCTCCTTTTTCTGGTGAAAAAGGCAAAGGAAACATATCTATTCTGTCGTAGTATTGGCAAATTCAGATAATTTTTTTTAATTTTTTGTATTTTTTTAAATATGAAGAAATAAATTATAATAAATATTTTGCCATGATCAGGAGGCAAAACTCTTTCGATTCCTATAGTAATTTACAGGTGTTGAAAAAATGAAATCTTGTCAATTGGAATGGACGCATCAGCCCCGGTTGACCTTAATACAAAATTAGAAAAATCAAATACAACTAAACAAAAGCAAGGACCTGTCCTTAAGGTGACTCAATCCGAAAAAAAAAAAACTCAGCAGAATGGCCGTCTTATCGCTGCCGCAGCCTCACCTGTGCCCGCCTTTGACGAGCGTGAACACGACCGTATGTAGGTCCTCGACGGCCACCACCATATCGCCCCACATGGCCCTCTCCGCCGCGTGCAAGCTCAGCAGCCCCTCGAAACCGCACAGAGGCCCCAAGCCCGAGTCCAACACACGCGCCGCCGTCGCGCCCGGGATCGAGCAGAGCCAGGAGAGCAGGCCCGTCGTTACTGTTGTCAGCTGCGAAATAGAAATCTGAACATTTATCCTCATCATCAACATCATCTCAGCCTATATACGTCCCACTGCTGGGCACAGGCCTCCTCTCGGAATGAGAGGGCTTGAGCCATAGTTCCCACGCGAGCCCAGTGCGGATTGGGAACTTCACACGCACCATTGAATTGCTTCGCAGGTGTGTGCAGGTTTCCTCACGATGTTTTCCTTCGCCGCAAAGCTCGTGGTAATGCACAAATATGTATAGAATCACTAATTTCTGACGTCACGTAGACGTGGCAGAGCTAGTTTGATGGTGCATCACATGTAATGCACGGGCAGTTAAAGTGTTAATAAAAGTTTTATCCATCTTATGCTTTCGTCACCATATTGTATCCATCATCCGCCCTTTAATGAAAAAAAAATGAAATCAAAAATATTTTATTTTGCCAATTTTAAAGTACATTACGTAAGAATTTACATAGTTGATCAACCTAAAGGTAGGAACTAAGGTTTAACAGCGGTTCTCACACTAGGTCGGGCCTGTATAGTGAGAACCCAGTAAGTTGGCATTGAAAAAAATCAAACTGTAAGATTTCGCTTTCACAAAGCAGAGATGGTTGGCATGCATAAAAACACTAAAAGACTCGTGCAAGCTATAGTAATTAGAATCTAATCGTTTCGAGAATAAAATCAAACTGCCGTCAAACTGCCATGGTGTAAAACAACAGAAAAACAAAAGAATTTTTACTTTGTTACACTGTCATAGATTTCTAATTCCCTTAAACTTATTGTGTACATTCTATTGCACATTGGGCCGCACGAGGTTAAAGTGTTAATAAAGGTCTTATCCATCTTATGCTGTCGTCACCATATTGCATCCATCGTTCGCCCCTTTTTTTTTTATTCGACTGGAAGGCAAACGAGTAAGTGGGTCTCCTGGTGGTAAGAGATCACCACCGCCCATAAACATCTGCAACATCAGGGGTATTGCAGACGCGTTGCCAACCTAGAGGCCTAAGTTGGAATACCTCAAGTGCCAGTAATTTCACCGGCTGTCTTACTCTCTGCGCCGAAACACAACAGTGCAAGCACTGATGCTTCACGGCAGGATTAGCGAGCAAGATAGTGGTAGCAATCCGGGCGGACCTTGCACATGGTCCTACCACCTGCAAAACTTCTCCTCCCTTTAATGGTGAGTGCTGTACTGACCGCCTGCGAGAGGCACGCGTCCCGCCTCGTCTGCAGCGCCGCGTGGTCGCGCGTCCACTGCGCCGGCTCGCAGCGCAGCCGCAAAGCCGCGTGCGCCACGCTCCGCCACGAGACGAGCGCGCGCGCCGCCGTCTCTAGAGACGCCGCGTGACTGTCCACTAGCTCCGAGGGCGCTGAAGGGGAATTACAATAGGGATGACGACTGGGTTAACAATATATAATTCTATTTAGCCTTGAAAAAGCTTGTATTAAAAATTACGTTTTAATTATTTATTAAAGGAGAACCAACAGCTAAAAACCCATTATACGTAGTAATAATAGCAACACAGAGCCAATTACAGGATCCCACAGATAGCTATAGTTAACATTTTTTAGCTTAACTTAAACGAGGTGACGCGGACCAATCGGACGTCACACAACGCCAAACAAAACACCACAGAACTTCAAATAGAATTTCTACACTCCTCAACACATTGTACTTATTTTCTTTAAATAAATATTGCAACAAAGTTAAATGATACTTCACCAGGTTGTATCAAAAATTTACCTACATTAGGTTAGCACGGTATCACCCAAAGAGAGAGTATACCAAAACTTCAGCTTAAGGATACTAAGATATCTGAGGTAGATACCAACGGTGCACTCAATCAAAGAAGCTGGACGTCAATCTTCGCCTCACGGATGGAATGTTGCAGTTAAATATGTCAATGTCCATTTGTTTCATTAGATTATTTAAATTCCCGCTTGTTCGCTTGAGAAACAAAAAAAACTTATATTCTTCTCTAGCCTTGAATCAAGATTGAAGCACTAACCTTGGCCGGTCGTCGCGTCGGCCACGGCAGCCGTATAAGCGACCGCGGCAGCCTGGAGATCTTCGCCCAGACGCCTGAGCAGTGCCAAGTTGCTCTCCCTTGCCGCTGGGTCCCGCTGGCTCGCGTCCGACGAGATGCTCTCTTGCGTATGAGAATTCTAAGAACAGAGATGATTCTGAACAAGAGAGAATGCGCAAACACAGGTTTCGTTTATTTATTTATTAATTTTCGTGTGAAATATATAGAAAAGTTGCACTTTGCTCCCTCTCGTCAGGGAAGAAAAGACTTTTCTGAATGAGAGGTGTGGAAAAATGTTTTTATTTGGTCGTAGTTAGACAGAGATCCGGGCTTGTATTATGTAAAAGAGAGAGAGAAACATTTACATATTCACACAAATCCAATACACAGAAAAAAACATTAGTAGGAAAAAATAAAAACTGCCATCTTATAACACGTGTAACACGATAACCATAGAAAGTCAACTATGAGTAAAGTAAATACCTCCAAATTTAATCATAAATTTAATGACAATATTAAAACAAACATTACTATGAGTATAAATTCCATTTCTCTAGAACGAGATAGAAAGTAAACCTCATTCGCTATTGACTCGTGCCTTCCATTACGTCTTATCAGATATTATAGATTATCTATCTTGTACAGTCGGATTCATAAACTTGTGAGCCAAAATTTTACCGAAAGTATCTGAACATGCTTTCACGTCGTAAACAATAGAGTCGTGTTTCAGATATTTTTGATCAAAATTTAGCTCACAATTTTATTTTGTTTTTTGTTATTTGTACATTTGGCAGCGGAGTATCTAAGTAGAATTTGTAAATAAATAAACATAATTTAACCATAAACCGAATTCCACGCGGGCGTAGCCGCGGGCAAAAGCTAGCATATAATAAATCCATCATGTTGTATTATTAAAAATAAATAATTACGGGAAACTATTTTAATTTTTTTTATCACAAAATGTAGGCGGAAATAGTAATTCTAATTCAGCACCACTTTCACATGGTAAAATGCGATCGCAAATCCATACTAATATTATAAATGCAATTTGTGTGTTTGTCCGTCTTTCTCGCCGTAACGGAGCGACGGATCGACGTGCTTTTTGGCATAGAGATAGTTTATGGTCCCGAGAGTGACATAGGCTACTTTTTATCCCGAAAAAATGCACAGTTCCCGAGGGAACAGCGCGCGATAACCGAACACCACGCGGGAGGACCCGCGGGCACAAGCTAGTAATACATAAAATCGCATCGCATACAATTAATAATAGCATTAATAGCTGAAATAAATCGCATTTCGTCACTACGCCATATCGTCGCTACTTCGAAAAAATCTCGTACAGTCGAGTTCATAAACTTGTGAGCATAAATTTGATCAAAAATATCTGAACACGCTCATATGCCGCTAACAAAAGGTTCATGTTCAGATATTTTGGATCAAATTTTTCCTCGCAAGTGAACTCGACTTTATCTCAAATAAGCATGTCAACAAAATTGACCCTTGATATAATGTACAGTGGGGGTAGGAAAACTTTCGTCAGTTATTAAATTGATTCCTTTACAAAGTCATAGACTCTTAGTACTTACGTTTTGAAACCAAAGTACTAAGTAGACAAGTGCATATCAAATTATACTTACTTGACATGATAATAAGATAATGTTCTATTTAATTGTCAGTGTTTGTCAGTGTCAAGGTGTAGTTGTAGGGTGTCTATGGTCACCTGATTATGTTTAGCAGTTTGACAGGTTGACGCAGTTTGTCCTACTCAATCAGTAAAGCAGATTAGCGCTCATACTGAGCAAAGGAAAATAGATCTTATGGTGACGAACCTTTTTTTACTCCGACTGTACATAAAGTACACTCAGATTTTTTTCGATTCTGAGGTACCTACGAATTTTTTTTAATAGTGACGATCCTTGTACACAAAAAGCAGGATAAATAAAATCTTGTAGTAATCAAATCGCATCGCGTGAAGTTGCGTTAGCCTAATTCAGATTATTCATCTAGCATTTCTTGAGCTCAAGCAAAATAACCTAACCAAAAGTTGACAACCCTCCGACATACAAAGACAGCCGTAAGGCAGCCGGTGAAATTACTGGCACCTGAGGTATCCCATCTTAGGCCTCTAGGTTGGCAACGCATTTGCAATACCCCTGGTGTTGCAGATGTTTATAGGCGGTGGTGATCTCTTACCATCAGGAGACCCACTTGCTCGTTTACCATCCAGTCACATAAAAAAAAAGAATGTTAAAGGTACCAAAGTTCAATATCCCAAAAACGGCTGCACCAATTTTAATGACACATAACTAAGGACGTCGAAGAAAGTCGCTTTCACGTAAAAAAAACAAAACGATAACGGTTGAGAGACCGTTTGAGAGCTACAATGCCACAAACAAACAGACAGACAGACAAACAGACATATACATTGACATCAAGCTCTTGATAGATAACACTCTTTTTTGCTTCGGCGGTTAAAAATAACACAGACGGTTAAAAATATCAATCTTGACACGATATCATAATTCAGAACAAAGTCAGCCGCGTAGCAACGAAAATTCGCATAGCACTGGCCAGTAACTAGTATTCTTTCATTCTATAACATAAGTAGGCTCATAGGATAGGGTAGGGTAGGGTAGGGTAAGGGTAAGGGTAGGTAACACTCTTTTTTGCTTCAGCGGTTAAAAATAACACAGACGGTTAAAAATAACAATCTTGACACGATATCAGAATTCAGAACAAAATCAGCCGCATAGCAACGAAAATTCGCATAGCGCTGGCCGTTAAATAATAATTTTTCATTCTATAACATAAGTAGGCTCATAGGGTAGGGTAGGGTAGGGTAGGGGTAGTAAATGAAATGCCATAAAAACAGCTTATTGAGCCTGGTAGCCCCTTGAAATGGTTTTTTTTTCACACGAGAAGTCAACTCACCTTTCTCTTTCCCCCGCTCAGACTGTCCATCAAACACCGGTACGATACTTGCTCTAAGCTAGCCGTGCTCTTAAAATCATTCTGCAGGCTCCCTCTCTTGTTACAATCGAGCGACAGACTCTGCAACTCGTTCAACTTCGGCTTGGCCGGCGACCGGACAGATCTGAACGAATGATTGAACGGTTTCCGCTCGCTCCGCTCACTCACGAAGTAGTCGTTGTGGAATTCAAGATCCGGCCGTTTCTTTGGGCATATGTTGGGTACGCTCGATGATAGAGTCGGCGGGTCACCAGTTGGGGATGTGTCTTTGGAACTTGATGATGATGATGCTAGAGTGTCGCAGTCGGAGCTTTGGAGGTCGAGGAGACTTAGCTGTTCGATCAGCCGTTTTATTGTTGACATTGTCTGCAAAAAGAAAAAACACAACACATGTAATCTAAATTGAAATGATAATACAGTTTGTATAATACACATCAATATATTTAGGCTTTGTTTCACCACTCATTAATAAATTTTATTTGACGGATAAATATGATGCCATCTCCGTCTATTGGAACAAAACAAACAGAGACGGCATCACATTTATCCGTCAAATAAATTGTATCAATGGATGGTGAAACGGGGGGTTAATAAAGTAAATAAGAAGTAAACTAATTAAAACATTTTTTAGAATGAAAAGAAAAACATTTATTCGGGACATTTAAACAGTGAGGAAAAGGTTTCCTTCTTTCTGTTTTCTGTATCGCTTACTATTTCTGGTGTACAATAAAGAGTATTTGTATTGTATTGTATTGTTTTTTTTTTGGACTTTTTCGCCGTAAAGTGGCATCTATTTACCATCAGCCAAATATGTGGTCTACCACCCTAAAGTTGATAATCGTTTGCATTTACTAAAGTAACGCGCGATCCTTACATTTATTAGGAACTTGTTTAAATATTGATAGATCACTTATTTGCCTGATGGTACCAGTCATGTACTTTTATACCCATTTTTATGAAATACTGTCAGTCGACACAAAAACTAACCTTATAACTAAAAAAAAAACACCGCACCATGCGCCTTAAGACAGTATATACACAGGGCGCTACCGTCATGAACGCGCTCAACCTTGAACAAGGTCTTCCGAAAGTACCGAAACAAGTCAGGCCTCATGATTTGAAGCTCATGAAAATATATTTTATAGTAACATCACACACCTGGCTCTCGGTTTCGTTGATCTTCTGTGGCCATCCGATGACGGACAGTGATTCCTCAACAGCTATGGGTTCCCATAGGGCGAGCATGCTCTTCACTTTGCTTTTTATATCTAGAAATTTAAAGAGGTGAGTTAGGATAAGACATATTTTATTATGATAAGGTTTAAGAGTTGTCTCTTCGTTTCATTCTCCATACAAACGTAGTCCTGAGACCGTAGTGCCTAATGTTTTTGACACTCGTGATCGCAATCAAATGACATAATTCGCATACAAAAGCTGTCATTTTATTGCGGTCGCGAGTGTCAGAAACGTTAGGCAATAAGGCCTCCGGTCTCATTTGAAAACTAGGCAACAGAAGTAGATGAAATTTTGTAAGTATGGACTAGACGTAATTATCTATGGCTGTGCTTTTCAGATTTTCATATAAATGTGTAATATCAGAATGACAGGAGCTCAAAAGTCGACAAAAAAAAGATGTCAACTTTGCACGAGAATTACAGACTATTAAAGCATTTTTACAAAAATCGAAAAAACCACAGGCATATCAAATATAATGAAGATCTTGATTGTAAAATATCATTGATTTCTGTGCAATACTTTTCGTATAATATGAGGACAACGAAACCCAAAATTTCGCCATTACGACGCCGTCTCTCAAGCGTCACGTCGCCACCACGTTATGTTGTTGTGTTGTATTGTATTGACTCACCCTCGACCAGGGCACCGGTCTCTGCCCCCCTCCCGGCCCGCACCAGCGCACCGACGCGCTCCGCCGCCATTACGACGCCGTCCCTCAAGCGTCGCGTCGCCACCACGTTATGTTGTTGTGTAGTATTGTATTGACTCACCCTCGACCAGAGCACCGGTTTCTGCTCCCCTCCCGGCACGCACCAGCGCACCGACGCGCTCCGCCGCCATTACGACGCCGTCCCTCAAACGTCGCGTCGCCACCACGTTGTCGTACTCCGCTAATATCTTGTTGGCTGTTGCTGAGTTTATGGCTGCTTTTGTGCTGTTCACGTCTTTGGCTTGTTGAACTAGCCTGATGAATCAAATTAATACAAGTACAGATGCAGTGAATAATGCTTTTCCATCGTATTTTTCTCGAGAATATTCGTATTTGTCACGCTATTTAAGTCAGCCTCAGTACCTACCCAAGACAGCGTAGGGAAAAGTCGCATCGAGAGATCAAGAATCGATATAGTGTTGTACTGAATCTACAAAAAAATCATCGATTTCAATACGATATTTACCTACGCGATTCGATTTCTTTGACACTAACTCGGGAATTTCACTTCCCAATTTGTACTTTGATTGAATGGCTTCTGCGGTAGAAAATATTGTTCTAAATTATAATAAAACAAAATGCTAAGTATGTAAGATACCTAACCGTTTCGAGAACTTGAGAAATGTTTTAATTGAACGATTTTTTTTAATCAGGATTTTTATAAAACTAACCTAACCTATAGCGTTCTACAGGATACTTCTGAAATATATTCTAAATAGTCAAGTTTCAGAAAAAAAAAAACATTCATCCATATGAAACAATTGGAGAATGAATCAGTGGGAAATGGGAAAAAGATTTGGTAAAAAAAAGTTTTAATAAAAGCTTTTTTGCTGACTGTACTTTTTGTTGACGGTACCTGTATTGCATTCCAAATTTCAAGTCGATGCCATTAATCGTTGAAGAGAATCGTGGGGAGACGATCCTGCCCGGACTACCAGGATGTCACTGCCAGATTATTGTACTGTCACGCAATTTACGTAAGTATGCCAAATTTCAAGTTAATACAACTACTGGAAGTTGATCGAATTTAACTTTCAAGATTTGACCTGTACATCACTACATAGTATAAAACAAAGTCTCTTTCTCTGTCCCTATATCCCTATGTATGCTTAAATCTTTAAAACTACGCAACGGATTTTGATGCGGGTTTTTTTAATAAATAGAGTGACTGATGAGGAAGGTTTATATGTATAATAACATCCATCATTATATTTAGTATCAGCATTGCACCCGTGCGAAGCCGGGGCGGGTCGCTAGTACAAGATACATTGCAAGTTAAGCTTTTAAAATATCCCGAAAGGCCGTGTATGCAAGCAAACGCTTATTTATGTTAAAGCACGCTTTACGGAATGACGAACAACCGGGTCCAATTCCAGTGGCGGACTAACAGGGGGGCGGAAGGGGCGGCCCGCCCCGGGCCTCCGGTCTTGGGGGGCCCCCAAATGCCTCCGCGTTCCCCTGATCAAAACCTACAAGACTAAAAATGTTCTTAGTACCTAAATTTTTTTAAAACTTGGATCTTCATTCAGCTTTGCCGCCCCGGGCCTCTGACGGGCTTAGTCCGCCACTGTCCAATTCCCACGCCAACTAATACTATTCAAAGCTTTTAACTCTTATAGTTTTAGTATAATTTGGACCTCAAAAATTAAACTCTTCCCCCACCTTATCAATCCACCGGTCCGTTCGTTCTTGTGCGCATGCGCGGCGAAAGCGCCGGCCGTGATGACGTCATGGAACCCCGTCTTGTTCAGGGTGTCGTTGTGTACCCACATACGCTGTAAGTGCAGGTTCACCGGCGCGAACTCCAGGCTTGCGTGGTCTGTGGGAGAGTGCGGTGAAATGCGTCAAAAATAGAAAAGAAAGAAAGAAAACATTTATTCGTGACAAACAATGAATAAAAAATAAAAGAGAGAAAAAAAACAAAATAAGGGTATGTATGTCACGAAATGGTCCCAAATCAGCATCTGCCGTACATAATGTAGAGCTTATCGAAAATGGGTGGATCAACTATTCCTTGCTGTTATTCTGTCCCGTCAGCCAGGGACCAAAGTAGTATAGTTTAATAGAAGAAACGTTGTGTCACATTATACTAACATGCTTATTAGATGACCAGTAATAGATGGGGCTTAAAACGACCACAAAAATGCATGTTTGGTAAATTTTAATCCTATAAACTTACGGTTTAAAGATTGACTTAGAAGATTGTAACTATAGCAACGAATGGCAAGAAAAAGTTGATCGACCCAAATTTTATACAAACTGCAACATAGATGCACAGAAAAACTAGAAAAATAAGACCAGCGCTGGGAATCGAACCCAGGTCCTCGGCATTCCGTGTCGCGTGCCATACCCCGACACTACCACTGGAGAACGATGCAGACTCGAATTTCTCCTATGCACCACATATCTCAGCTTGTTTGTTTCCTATTTAGCCACTTAAGCAGCCACACTAACGACATCTATGCCGTAGCCTTCATCGAGAAACTTTCGGCACACTATCGGAACTAACCGCTCACCCGGGCAAGAGATATCGTTATTAAGCAATCAAACAAATTAAGATTGGTTTTTGGAATCTTTTTGTATTATTTATTTCAATTCCAATTTTTTTAACCCCCGACGCAAAAAGAGGGTGGTTATAAGTTTGACCGCTGTGTGTGTCTGTTTGTGTGTCTGTCTGTGGCACCGTAGCTATTAAACGGGTGGACCGATTTGAATGCGGTTTTTTTTATTTGATAGTAGGTTTTCCAGCGATGGTTCTTAGGTATGTTTCATCAAAACCGGTTCAGCCATTTTTGAGATATTGAACTTTAAAGTGACAAAGTCGGGGGTTTTCCAACTTTTTGTTGGTTAGGTTATTACCATACTATACTACCACTGGCCACTGGGGAAGAAGCGGTCACTGACCTTTCTTGCAGCTCGGCTTAAAATGCGCCTCCGGTGCGAGCAGACAACGCCGGCAGTGGCAGTAGTGCTTCAACAGCGTCACATGAGCGCTCACTAGCTCCAACTGTTTGTTCTGCCAGTGCCCACAGATCTCGCCGACTGAGAGGAGCTCTTCTAAAAGCTCTTTTTCGCGTTGGATGAAGATGTCACTAAAAAATGTTTTTATTTTCGTTAACGTATAAAAAAACTACGCTCACAGTTGTACCTACAATCTATACAGTTTGGAAATGTCTTTAACCCTTTTTTCAAAAAAAAGGAAAAATAATATATAAATAAAGAGTTTTCTTTACCGCAAAATTACGACAGTCCAGTCGGTTACGGGTTGTTCTATAGTCCAGAATAAAAAACATTAAAAACCAATTTATGTGTCTTTGACTCGATCGTTTTGACAGGTGACACTTTACCGACTCCGATAATACCGACATGGAAATACTGACGATGTTTTTCATCTACACACCCATAGAAGCTCATGTCAATTTCTATGGGCGTGTACCAGGGTGGGTATTTCCATGTCAGTATTATGGGGGAGGCATATGTTCAACAGTGGACGTCCTACAGCTGAGATGATGATGATGATGATGATGATTATTCGGCCGGGTAAAGAGTGTCACCTGTCAAAACGATCGAGTTAAAGACACAAATTATTTTTTAATGTTTTTTACTCTGGACAATGGAACAGCCCGTAACCGACCGGACTGTCGTAATTTGGAGGTAAGGAACTCTCTTTCATTTTTTTAAATTATTTGATGCTTTTTCTGTTACTTAGAAAGGTTATTCCTATTGATACAAAGTTTCAAGTGATTCTAAATTTTTCTTCCCCTTTATTATTGTCGCCTTTGAAGCAATGTAATAAAAATGGTTGTAACATACTCACAGCAACTCAGCGGGCATTTGAAAGCACAACTTCGCTTCAGCCATAATCTCGTGCACCGTGATATCTCCACCCAATCCCGAATGAAACCTGTACGTGACCTGATGACTGTTCACGAAATTCTGCTTCAACAACGTCCCGTACGATGGGAACTTCAGTTTCAACCCGAGTCTTGGTGGAAGGGATTGAGAACGCCGATGGCAGAGGACTTTTTGTGGTATCTCTATGCTGTTTTTGTCGTTGGTGTGACTCGGGCTGGTGCCAATATATGATGGTTCCAAGCTCCATCCGTTGATGGTTACGAAGCCTACTGTTTTGTTCTCTCTGGTTGATAGGGCTACTCGGAGACGCTGGGCTTCCTGTTAGGGAATAGTTATTTGTGTCATAAGGGAGCAAAATTATGTATTTACGGCGAGGGCGGTACATTGAATCCAAAATGTAGCACAGGATTCTACAATAGAATCCTCAAATTCTTCTATTTTTTTTACGCCATAATACGCAAGAAAACAGCCTCTTTGCTCAGTCGTTTGCGCGCCAGTCCCAAAACCATCCTGAGGACAGTCGCTGATAGGTATGACTCACATATAATGCGTCATTTCATGCACATTATAGCTGGTAAGAGGTCGTGCCCTGGTAGCAGTCGCCAAAGATTTATTTAAATTTATTCAATGAATTATTCTAGTTTTTATTTCTATGTATTTATTTCTAAAATTATTATCATCATCATTATTTAAATTCATAACTAACATAGTTATAGGATGACATTGTATGCTAACGAAACTATGGATTCTTTGTGATCTGAATTAAACGATTTTTTTTTTAATTCTAATGATCAAAATTTGACGTCGGCTTTAGGTTAAAGCGTCTCAACCCCAAAAGTCATACCTGTATGGTGGTGAGAGTGAGCGACGTGAACCCCATGGGCACCGCCGTCTCAGAAACGCGCTCCTTGACGTCGTAGACGGCTATACGGACGACCGCGTCCCCGGTGAGACCGTCGCTCGCTCGGAACAGTATCGTCTTGGAGAAGCACGGGTTGCTGCATGTCTGGAAAGGGATGCCTCATACATAAAGTGACCAGACGTCCCGTTTTGAAAGGGACTGTCCCTTTTTTTGATTAGGAATCCCGGTGTCCCCAAAATGAAAACCGGGACGCGAAATTGTCCCGTTTTCAAAAATCGCGCGAAAATTCAGTTCTAAAGGTCATCATCACCTTTAAAAACAAAGGTGGACATAAAAAAAACGTGCCAAGAGTTTCATTCTTACTTAAAAGCATCACCAGCTGTGTTAAAGTAAATTTGTTCCTCTGATAAATAGAACTATACATTTTTAATATATTTTTTCTAAATTGGACTAATATAATAACAGATAACTTTTTCTAAATAAATGTCTTTAAAAAGTTTTTTTGTCATTGATTACCTGTTAATTGACCTAAATAAACTAAAATAAGTAGAAAAAAACCTAACCAAATGAGAAATGTTAAAAAAGCTGCAATGTCGGGGATTGCAATTTCAAAGTTCGAAATCTCAAAATGGAAGAACCGGTTTTTATAAACATAGCTAAGAAACATGTAATCCATACTATAATATTATAAATGCGAAAGTGTGTTTGTATGTTTGTGTGTTCGTGTGTTTGTCCGTCTTTCACGCCGTAGAGCTAGTTTATGGGCCCGAGAGTGACATAGGCTACTTTTTATCCTGGAAAAATGCACAGTTCCCGAGGGAACAGCGCGCGATAACCGAATACCACGCGGGCGGAGCCGCGGGCAAAAGCTCGTTGCAAAATATAATTAAATAATGCTAAACATAACACGACTCTATTAATCTTGTTTAATAATATAAAAAACCGCATCGAAATCGGTCCATCCGTTTGAGAGCTAATATGCCACAGACAGAAAGACATTAGCATCAAATTTATACCACCCCTCTTTTTGTGTCGGGAGTTAAAACGGTATCGACAGACGACGGTCTGTGGAATATGAAACCCTAAAAATCTAAGTCGTTAATAATCTCTCCCTTTACGGCTTGAACGTTTCAAATTAGCTATAGGTAATTATCGGAAAAAGAAGACCGTTGCACCTTGGGTTCAAGTTTTTCCGAGACTTCAAAAGTTGCAACTATCGGTTTATTTTTGGTAAGTCCTCGCGTACTTCATAAAGTGCAAATTAATTGTAAGAATAACTGCCGAATGTACTATGTGTAGTACAAATTTTTCAATGAAATGTCAAGATTAAATTCATTGGAGTAATTTCGTAAATCATAAAACTGAGAATTCTTGGCTCGGTCTGAAGAATTATCGCACCTGAATGCAGCGATCTGAGTTTTTTTTTTAATGGTTGTTGTAGCGGCGTTAGCACCTACTATAGGTTTTTTAATAGTGGCTAAAAACGTAAAAACATGTTGTAATTTAATATAATATATAAATAAATTTTAAAAAAATTACGAGAGGTTTACATTACCTAAGAAAAGAGAATGACATTAGAATTTAGAGAATGACGTTACGTTAGGAAAGAAAAGTACTGGCAGGCATGGCCCATTGAACTATTGTGTTGAACAAAAAAAAAATTGGCTGTCGGTTATTTTTTCAAAGTAAGAAAGAGAATGATATATAAACTCTTTAGTTTGGAAATAAACGTACTTACTGGCAGGCATGGCCCTTTTAATTATTGTGATAAACAAAAAAATTGGCAGTCGGTTGTATTTCAAAAACCGAACACATTTATTTTGTGTTGTCGGAGCAAATTGGCAAAATTTTAAATTAGAAGTTCGTATCTGTGCTTGAAAAAATTTAACATTATGTTATCCATACTAATATTATAAATGCGAAAGCGCGTTCGTGTATTTGTCCGTCTTTCACGCCGTAACGGAGCGACGGATCTATGTGATTTTTGTAACTAAGGGACCCCATACATCCCTGTATTATTATTTAATTATTTTTTTTTTGTGATTTTTTGTTTAATTGTTTACTGTAGTTTTTAAGTATTTTATTTGTAATTATTTTATTTTGAAAAAATGACTTTCTGCCAAGTTTCTTGCGGCGCATTCTTCTTGGCAATGATGGTCTTTCCGAAAGCGCTGGTAGTTTAAAAAAATGACGTGTAAAAGTGCCCATTGCGGCCTATTTACTGAATAAATGATTTGAATTTGAATTTGGCATAGAGATAGTTTATGGGCCCGAGAGTGACATAGGCTACTTTTTATCCCGGAAAAATTCACAGTTCCCGTGGGAACAGCGCGCGATAACCGAATACCAGGCGGGCGGAACCGCGGGCAAAAGCTAGTTGTCTATAAAAAGGTCTCAATTCAGTTTCGTTTATGAGAGGGCGGCAAAAGAGCGTGGGGTCATCTGCTGGGAAATTAGGTCATTACTCCGCCGCCATTTTTAACCGTCAACTAAATACGCCGATCCCATTTAAATTAACAATAAACTTACCTGTAACGTGTGATCGCCTTGCTTGACGCACCGCCCGCGTAGAGCCGCAAATGCATTTCACCCAAGTGCACTTTCCACTCTACGCGTGCGATGCGTCCGGCTGCGTCTTATCAACTGATAAAAGCTAGGGAAATTGTGCAAACGATGCAGGGGTGGGGTGTAAGGGTGACATCTAACCTGCGCGTGGTGACAATAATACTACTTTGTTACAGGTGGTCATAAATTGAACCTGTAGAACAAGTCGCACCTTTAAAATTAAACTGAGACAATTCTATATTATTCGCATTCCCAAAATAAATTTTAAATGAAACACAATGTGGTTGAATTTTATAATGACAAAAAATCTAATTACCCATTTCAGTTTAATTTTAAAGGTGCGAAAAGCTCTTATTGGACGACCGGGTGGCAAAGTGGTTAGAGAACCTATGAAGCTTAAGGTCCCGGGTTCGCTCCCCGGCCGGGGCAGATATTTGTATGAATAATACGAATGTTTGCTCTCAGGTCTTGGATGTTTAATATGTATTTAAGTATGTATTTATCTATATAAGTGTGTTTATCCCTTGCCTAGTATCCATAGTGAAAGCTTTGCTTACTTTGCTGTTTGGGACTAGGTCAATTGGTGTCAAGTGTCCCATGATATTTATTTATTTATTATTTATCCTCCTGAGTCCTGACGTTTTTTAACACACTTAGCGTTATGATGGAAAATCGAATAGGTTTCAAAATTGGTAACTTCAATTTAACGTGACACAATAAAGCTTCGTTCCAAACAAATTTTACTAGGAAACTGAATAAATTATTCATATGCGTGTTGCATAGTAATCGAGGTTTACACGATGCGGAAACAGCCCGCGTGTCACATTGCATTGCCGCGTTTGTGAGACCAATGTTAATGCCATTACAAGAAGCCCCGCAATAGAAAGCGCGTCGCGCGATATATCACGGTGTTTGTAAACAGAGTATCAGTCACCACGGGTACACTGATAACAATGCAGCGCTAACTACGTAGCATTGTAGCTTTTGCTCTATCCATGGCGTGTGGAAGCTAGAGTAAGACTGCGTTTACACCAGAGATGTTCGAGGATGCTTTGCGAGGAATGTCTTTGACATAATCATGATTTCTATAGAGAAACTCTTTATTTACCTAGCCTCTACGAACAAATAATATCAGGAAGCATAATTTAGAAAAAAATCCACCCAAAAAGTGGCCATACCTTAAACCAAAACGACTTATGAATTCAAATACGAATCAATTTCGAGGTTGCAAATAGCGTTGCTTGTTGATTGGTTAAAATGCAGAAAGAATGCAGGGATTGGTTGGCTCGCGTGATGCAATGTCAGATTAACAAATTACATAGACTGACTGTCATGTGGCACTAGCTATCATTACTACAACATACAACTTACCTTCGTCACTTAGGTGGTGCCGTAGAGCACGCATATGGCGACTAACGGGGAGAATACGGGACATGCTCTTCAAAACTGATTATGGCGTTGACCATCCACAACTTACCTCTATCACTTCGGTGGTGCCGTAGCGCACGCATAGTCCATTAGGGTACCCAACGTATATGAGGACTAGCGGGGAGAACACGGGTCGACGTGCTCTTCAAAGCTGACTGTCATGTAGCACTAGCTATCAATACTACAACATACAACTTACTTTCATCACTTCGGTGGTGCCGTAGAGCACGCATATGGCGACTAACGGGGAGAATACGGGACATGCTCTTCAAAACTGATTATGGCGTTGACCATCCACAACTTACTTCTATCACTTCGGTGGTGCCGTAGCGCACGCATAGTCCCTTAGGGTAGCGCACGTATATGACGACTAGAGGGGAGGGCGCCCGGCCGTGCGCGTCACATAGGAGATTGTCGCATGAGAGAGCCAGCTCGCATAGAGGCACCTCGTTCATGTCTGTACAGACAAACATAACTTTGTAAGTTACGGAAGTTTTGCTATAAAATAAAGTATAAAAAGGAAGTGGAAGATAACATGGAAATACCGACGCTGTTTTTTATGTACACGCCCATAGAAACTGACATGAGCTTCTATGGGTGTGTACATGAAAAACAGGGTCAGTATTTCCATGTCAGTATTATTCGGTCCGGTAAAGAGTGTCACCTGTCAAAACGATCGAGTCAAAGACACATAAACTCTTTTTTGATGTTTTTTATTTTGGACTATGGAACAACCCGTAACCGACCGGACTGTAGTAATTTGCCGGTAAAGAAAACTCTTTCATTTTTTTAATTAATTGATGCTAATTAAAAATCTTATATTTTTTTCTGTTGAATAGAAATAATTTTTTTCCTATTGATATAAAAAATTTCAAGCGTTTCAAAATTTTCAGACATTCCCCATTATTTATTTGATGGTGCAATTAATAATTTCCCAATAAAAACTCGTATAGAACTAGCATTCATTCCCCATTATTTATTTTGATGTGCAATTAATAATTTCCCAATAAAAACTCGTATAGAACTAGCATTCAAAAGGCTAACAAATCTTATCAGTCTTACCAGTTACGATGCCGCGCTGCAGCCTATACGTGGCGATGTCGAGATGGGGTCGTATTTTGTTGAGTCTCTCTCTCAGCACGGCCATTTGGGACTTGATGTTGTCGTAGGGTGCCATTTGAATCGCCTTGACCCATAGAGTGCGCTCTGATTCGTGGTACGTCGCCATTCTGTTTGTGACCCCGTTGTCCCACACTGAGGGTAAAGGTTACACAGTTACACTAAGGCAACGAGATTCTAAGGCGTCGGGGGCTACTACGAAATTCGAAGTTCGTATCGTACCGTCCCTCTCGCTGTCGTATTAAATGATAGAGTGTCAAAATTTAAAATACAAACCGAAACATAGATGCGCAGAAAAACCAACACTGGGAATCGAACCCAGGTCCTCGGCATTCCGTGCCGCGTGCTATACCGCTACACCACTGCTGGTCAACGGCACAGACACGAATTTCGAATTTTCGAAAAGTAAAAATTTGGAATTGAAATAAAAAGTACAAAAAGATTCCAAAACACCAATCATAATTTGATTGCTTAATAGCGACATCTCTTGTAGTATGAGTTCGATTCCCAGTGTTGGTCTTATTTTTCTGGTTTTTCTGTGCATCTATGTTTCGGTTTGTATTTTCAATTTAGGTTTCACGGGATGACCGTAAAAGTAAAAATTTGGAATTGAAATAAAAAATACAAAACGATTAAAAAAAACAATCATGATAGAGTGTCAGCGGGACGGCAAGATACGAAGTTCGAATTTTTCACTTCATTGAATAAGGCCTGGTCGTTCTGAGGGCCTACACAAGATGACGCGGTTTGCACGGAGCCACAGAACAAGTGGGTACAGAATTCAATCAAAATACAAAGTGCGCTCGAGCAACGCACACAGACACTGCACACGGACACGATATCTCGGACCGATTGGGACCAGTGCGAGCGCGAGTGCCATCCGCTTAAGAGATGTCTGTGAACTTTTTTGTGCAATTATGGCGAATGCGAATTTATTATACTTTAAAACAGGACTTCCCAACCAGGGGGGCATGCCCCCCCCTAGGGAGGCGTAGAGAAATGTTAGGGGGGGCGCCGTACGTAATATGTAAGATTACATTTCGAAAATAATTCACTAGTAGGTAAATAAGGAATATGCATGCGAAAGTGAATTATTTTTTTAGAGCCTTTACTTTTTACTTACCGAAGGGGGGCATGAAAATATTATATTTGGCTCGGAGAGGCTCATTGAAATAAAGGTTGGGAAAGCCTGACCTACACCCATCCTAATTATGTCCTTTACAAAAGAATCCAGATTATCTTCTACTATATAAAAATAAGTCGGGTTTTCCTTCCTGACGCTATAACTCCAGAACGCAAGAAAAGATTTCAAAGGTTTTGCATTCGTTGGAAAGGTCTCGGGCTCCGTGAGGTTTATAGCAAAGAAAATTCAGGAAAAATTTAAAAAGAAAAGCGGGAAAATATTTTTTCACATAACCGAATACCACGCGGGCGGAGCCGCGGGCAAAAGCTAGTACCTATTATAAATCTCTGGTGGAAACGCAGCTTTAAGAAACCAAAGGAATGAACTAGTTCAGTTGACCGAATGAACTAGAAAGACCAATCAGGAACAAGCCTATCGCAAAGTGCAGTGCAAGCCATTTCAGTTGCAGAAGGCTCTCCGGTTTCACATTTATCAAGGACGAGGATGTAACTTAAAGCAATGTGAGTAGGTAGATGCCTACCGGTAATGCTTCTCTAATGGTTATTTAACTCCGTTTAGTAACTGATAGTTTTGAAAACAAGTTGCTGTGTAAAAAACCGGCCAAGTCTTGATTCTGTTCAAATTTGTAGGTATCTTTTTTTTTATTCGACTGGGTGGAAAACGACCAAGTGAGTCTCCCGATGGTAAGAGATCACCACCGCCCATAAATAAACCCCCTTGCAAAAAAACGGGCACCTATGGTTTTTGTACTTTATGTGCTATAATAAGCTTTCGTTATTTTCTAAGCTTCAATGCCTAAAAAACTGAAAAACCATAGGTGCCCGTTTTTTTTGCAAGGGGGTTTATCTGCAACGCCAGGAGTATTACAGATGCGTTGCCAACCTAGAGGTCTAAGATGGGATATCTCATGTGCCAGTAATTTCACCGGCTGTCTTTCTCTCCACGCCGAAACACAACAGTGCAAGCACTGCTTCACGGCAGGATGAGCCACAAGATGGTGGTAGCAATCCGGGCGAACCTTGCACAAGGTCCTACCGCCCGCAAACTAAATATCTATGAATATCCAGTGCTAGCAAAACTGCTCCTAAGCAAAATGTAGATACGCAGTACGCAGTTCTATGAAATGCCTAGCTAGGAATTTCATGATCTCATGATCTGTCGGATCTTAAGCTGTGTATCGAGTACGTCCTATCTAATTCACTACACAGCCTATTTTTAGGGCTCCGCAGTCAACTAGGAACCCTTATAGTTCCGCCATGTCTGTTCGTCAGCGGCTAAGCTCAGAGACCGTTTGTACTAGAAAGCTGTAATTTGGCATGAATATACATATCAGTCACGCCGACAGTGATAAAAAAAGTAAAAAAAAATTTTTAGAGTACCTCCCATAAACTTTAAAGCGCAAATTTTCATTAAAATCGAGCGGGTACTAGGCAAGGGATAAACATACATTAATACACATAAAACACGCAAGACTCAAGAACAAACATGTGTTATTTGACTTATTTGTTCCATATGTCTGCGCCGACCGGGAACCGAACCTCGGGCTAAACGATCGTCTGAGTACAGATGTGCAGGTTGCGGAAATTTTCCAAAAAGTTGAAAAAGCTCTCGGGATTTACTGGAAATTTTCACAAGAACTTTAAGAACCGGCAAATTTCAATCCCCATACAAAATTGTGAGAAGTTACCGAAATTTTCCTATATGAAAAATTCCGCAATTCTGGAAAGTTTCCTTTGGCACATCAGTACGTCTGAGACGGTCTACTGGTTGAAACTCTTTCCCGGCCCGGATAATACCGACCCTGTTTTTCGTGTACACGCCCATAGAAGCTCCTGTCAGTTATGGGCGTGTACACAAAAAACAGAGGCCTTATTGCCTAACGTTTATGACACTCGCGATCGCAATGAAATGACAGTTTTTGCATGCGAAATATGTCATTTGATTGCGATGGCAAGCGTCAGAAACATTAGGCAATACGGCCTCAGGTCCGGTATTTCCATGTTGGTGTTATCCGGGCCGGGAAAGACTGTCACCCGGTCTACTTACCGATCTGAAAAGGCCAATGCCCGGCCTCGTCCTGTGGCTGAAGTTTGACCTGATGATGGCCCAGCACCACGACCCCCATCGGCTCGAACCACGGCTCCGGCCCTTTGAGGTAGAAGAGCAGGTTACCGCGAAGCCGGAACCAGCGGAGAGAACAGCCTGGAAAGACAGCAAATATAAGACTACTAGCCCCTTGTTCCTTACAGATAACCATGACCAGATAACTGGTAATCTGTTAGGATTATTTTTCTTCCAGAATATCTAATTACCTCCAAAGAATTTATTTTCCCAGAGATAATTGCTTTTTTTAACGGTTATCTGCAAGGAAAATCCATTCCTTCCAGGTAACTAGCTATCTCCGGGGATTTTTTTTTCCCCACAGATAACTGTTTTTGTTTAACGGTTGACTCTAAGGACTTTCACGTTTATAATATTAGTAAGAAATGCGTTTATTAGTTAGTATAATTGACTTTTATTGTACATTAATGAAATAGGGCCAATAAAAGAGTCCTTAGAGCCAACCGTTAAAAAAAAACAGTTATCTGTGGGGAAAAAAAATCCCCAGAGATAGCTAGTTACCTGGAAGGAATGGATTTTCCTTGCAGATAACCGTTAAAAAAAACAATTACCTGTGGGGAAAATAAAATCTTTGAAGATAACTAGTTATACTGGAAGAAACAAATTCTTCACAGATTACCAGTTATCTGGCCATGGTTATCTGTAAGGAACAAGCTTTTTCCCGCGGCTTCGCCCGCGTGGAATTCGGTTATTCAAATTGAAATAATTTATTAACTTACACGTCATTTTTTAACTACCAGCGCTTTCGGAAGGATCGTCATTGCCAAGAAGAATGCGCCACAAGAAACTTGGCAGAAAGTAATTTTTGCATAATAAAATAATTATAAATAAAATACAAGACTACAGTATACAATTAAAGAAAAAATTCCAAAAAATAATAATAATATAGGGATGCATGGGGTCCCTTAGTTATAAGACTAAACACTAACTATATCTACGTTCAGCGGAAGTGTAGAATGCTTAGAACGTCATAAATAACAAAGAAAAAAAAATTAAATATACATTTCAGGTCAAGTTTAACCATTAAGCTTTTGGATTCCGAAAGCAATCTCACGTCTGCAAAGTTAGCTCACACGCACTCATGTCATGCTCTGAAAGCAGAGCGGTACCTATACCGAGCGCATGGTATTGCTTCCGTTCCCATAAGCTCTATGGGATCGTCTTGGGAACTTCGACGTCGCAAGCCTGTGACTAGAAATTAAACTAAAAATATAAAAGTTAAAAATCCATAAGCTTAACAATATACAGCCTTAAATACAGCAAGGGGGATGTATTAAGTCCCTGAGTTAATAATAAAATTCCAAATCTAAATAATTCAGATTTTTTTTATGCGACTGAGTGGCAAACGAGCAACTGGCTCTCCTGATGGTAAGAGATCACCACCGCCCATAAACATCTGCAACACCAGGGGTATTGCAGATGCGTTGCCAACCTAGAGGCTTAAGATGAGATACCTCAAGCGCCAGTAATTTCACCGGCTGTCTTACTCTTCACGCCGAAACACAACAGTGCAAGCACTACTGCTTCACGGCAGGATTAGCGAGCAAGATGGTGGTAGCAATCCGGGCGGACCTTGCACAAGATCCTACCACCTGAATATATGTATGAATATGAATGTATATAATCTCTAGATGTCAAAGTAAACTAATTAAATTAACTAAATTATACAATCTTCAGAGGTGTAAAGCCTCCAAGGTCAAAAATCCCTACTAATATTATAAATGCGAAAGTAACTGTCTGTCTGTCTGTTACGCTTTCACGTCGAGACCGCTGAAACAATTTTGATGAAATTTGGTATATATAGCTTAAGCCCCAAGGATCAACATAGGATACTTTTTATTCTGTTAGAGGGCGCCACCGCGCGATAACCTAGATCCGCGCAGACGAAGTCGCGGGCATAAGCTAGTTAATAATTATTATTAAAATCGCAATCGGTTATCGCACGCGGATCCCTCAGGGTCCAATTTTTTCACCCCTCATACCTGTCTCCGGGTCCTCTGAAGGAATGTGTGAACCCAACCGCGGCGTGGTGTAGATTGGCTATCCCGCACGGAACCGACATTGCGTGCACAGCACAATACGATACGTGTGACAATATCACGATTACACTGTCATAGCATTTTTATATCAGGCTGAGTTTCCACCAGAGATGTGCGAAGATGTCAAAGTCAAAGTCAAAATATCTTTATCAATACAATAGGCTAGACGACTAAAAAAAACTGTTTAGTCCGTCAGGTGGATAATTTAAAAATATTGTGCACATATTTTTTCTTTTGTTTGACAAACAATAAATGACGAGGATACAGTGCTTAGAAGTTTCTAGTGACGTCACAATATGGTAGGATTTTTACCTTATAGTGACGTCACAAGCCCCCACTCCGGAAGTTTGATGATCTATACCTTTGTCGATTAATAATTAGATAAACCAAAAAATACGTGTCCCATATTTTTCCATAATCTAACTATGGGACTAAATAAAATGGTATATTTTTAACCCAGTCGTCATCCTTATAAAATTTAAGCTGTAACAAGCACAAACCAATGAATGTCAAAAAAATTCACCACCGTTCGGAAAAACTACCGCCGTGTATTGCGACGAATATGTTTTTTAGGGTTCCGTACCTCAAAATAAAAAAACGGAACCCTTATAGGATCACCTTTGTTGTCCGTCTGTCTTCTATCAGAAAGAAGAAAGAAAGACATTTATTCACATTCACTATCAAGACCCTTTTCCTGACGAACCCGTGGAGGTATCAAGTTAAAATTCATATCAAATACTCAGTACTACTGTCCCTTGGAACTGTGAAAAAATCAAAGTTCTAAGCCAACGCAATCAAAAGATACAGCCGTTTATGCAAATTTTCGACATTCGCAAGAGAATCAAAACAAGAGGGCACTTCCCGTGAACTCACCATCTTGAAATTTGGTACGAAGCAAACGTCTTATAGCACAGATAAAGGAAAAATTGGGAAAAGAATACATTTTTAGTTACATCATATAGTAAAAATATTAGTACGTAACGATTAGAAACTTGACCGGTTTTAATGAACCAAGAAACGCTTCATGTTCCTATTCTCGCTCCGCTCACCTGCTGGGCTACTATTACGAAACTCGAAACTCGAGTTCGTATCGTACCGTCTCTCTCGCCCTCGTATTAAATAGCATAAGTGTCAGAGAGACCGCACGACGCTAACTTCGAGTTTCGAGTTTCGTAGTAGCCCTGCTGTTTCCAATAGAGACGTGCTGTGCGAGAATAGGTAAAAGAAGCAATTCTATTGGTTCATGACGACACATTCCTAGCGACACATCCTCGCATATCTCTGGTGTAAACACATCCTCACACTAGCTCTGGCCCGCGACTTCGTATACTAAGAAGTTTATCGCTATTCCGCGACAGCTAAGCAATTTTTCGGAATACTACTTATCCTATGTTCCCAGGGTTGCAAATTATCTCAAAGTCTGGTTCAGCGGTTTAAGCGTGAAAAGGTAATAGACAGAAAGCACAGTAATGGATCAATTTTTCACACACACACATACATACATACATTCACACACAACCTCAACTTACATGGAATCATAATAAGATCTAGTTTAGATTAAGATTAAAGTGCTAACCAGTGTCTCGCGTTCCGAACCACTGTCCTTCATATCACAGGGTACCCTAGCATGAAGGCCAGGGAACAATTCTACTGTATTAATAATAGCGGGCTTTTATATTACTAATGTTTGATTTCATATTGTTATTTATTTTCTAAGAGGCTTATGAAACAAATTAATTATTATTATCCATACTAATATTATAAATGCGAAAGTGTGTTTGTATGTTTGTGTGTTTGTATGTTTGTCCCTCTTTCACGCCGTAACGGAGCGACGGATCGACGTGATTTTTGGCATAGAGATAGTTTATGGGCCCGAGAGTGACATAGGCTACTTTTTATCCCGGAAAAATGCATAGTTCCCGAGGGAACAGCGCGCGATAACCGAATTCCACGCGGGCGGAGCCGCGGGCAAAAGCTAGTTATTACATATTATAAATTTAAAAGGAATTTCGTGTGCAGGAAGCTTGATCCCCTGCTGGTGGCCTCTTGAAGAGGCTAAGGGGCTGTTTCACCATCCATTGACTAGTGTTAACTGACGGTTAAATGTGATGCCGTCTTTATTTGTTTTGTTCCAATAGACGGAGACGGCATCACATTTAACCGTCAGTTAACACTAATCAATGGATGGTGAAACAGCCCATAAGAGTCACGCAAACAAGCTATGGAGTTTCTTTTTTTGGAAATTCGTCAAAGAACTACATTTAAGCTAAAATAGCATTTTAAAAACATGTTTGTTCTACCACGTGCTACCACAGAAACCAACTGATACTACAAGAAAAGTAGGTTAGGTTAGAACTGCATCTTCCACAGAAACGAATTGCTATCAGAAAAGTAGATGAGGTTAGACTGCGTCCCCCTCAGAAACGAACTGCTACCAGAAAAGTAGGTTAGGTTAGGTTAGAACTGCGCCCCCACAGAAACGAGCTGCTTCCAGAAAAGTAGGTTATTGTCTCATGCGATATTTTGGGAATAGTGCTTTATGCCAAACGATACATTTGACTAAATAATACTCGGTAATATGAAACATGACTAAGTAATTATTTGCGAAACAACAAACAACAAATGATTTTAAAATAAACCCCCTTGCAAAAAAAACGGGCACCTATGGTTTTTGTATTTTATGTGCATGAAAAGTTTACTTTCTAAGCTTCAATGCCTAAAAATCTGAAAAACCATAATTGCCCGTTTTTTTTGCAAGGGGGTTTATTTTGGGAAAAGTTTTTTATAATTTTTTATATACATATATAGTATATTAGTAATCCCGTCGATAGAGACCTTTATATGATAAAAACGGAACCCTAACGAGCTATTGAAATAAAAATACTAAATCCTCAAGAAGGAGACGAGATATTTAATAAACTCTGTATTGAAAAGAAAAACATCAAAGCGCTTGCTCCCGAGAGATAAAATTAGATTTTAATACCTAAGTCCTATTCTGTTTGTTGTAGAATTTACAATTTAATCAAAAGTCTCGTTGCTACGCGACGACCTGTTGGGCTACTACGGAAACTCGTTCGTATCGTACCGTCCCACCGCAGTATATATATACCCATACTCAGGTAATTGCCCATACTAATATTATAAACGCGAAAATGTGTTTGTATGTTTGTCCGTCTTTCACGCCGTAACGGAGCGACGGATTGACGTGATTTTTGGCATAGAGATAGTTCATGGGCCCGAGAGTGACATAGGCTACTTTTTATCATGGAAAAATGCACAGTTCCCGAGGGAACAGCGCGCGATAACCGAATGCCACGCGGACGGAGCCGCGGGCAAAAGCTATATAAGGTACTGTAAACTATCACTTATGGACATGGTCTGAATTAAACGTTTTGAATAGTTGACGCAAAGCGAAGCCGCGGATACAGAAGGGCTACTCAGAAACACCAAATTCGAAGTTCGTATCGTACCGTCCCTCTCACTCTCGTATTAAATAACATAAGCGTAGGCGGGACGGTACGATACGAACTTCGATTTTCGAATTTCGTGGTAGCCTTGCAGGCCCTATACCACGGAGTGCAAAACTCGAACTTCGTATGTTGCCGTCCCGCTGACGCTTAAGTCATTTAATACGCGAGTGAAAGGGACGGTGCGATACGAACTTCGATTTGCGAGTTTCGTGGTAAGTACCCCAGCTGGTTAGTATCTATTCGAGGAGTAGAATTGTCCTGATAATGGAAATACGAGCTCAACTGGCGCTAAAGCTTAGCACTGCAATGTCTGCAATTGACAAGATTTCATATTTTACTATAATTTGATTCGTTCTCTGTATTCTGCTTGGAAATAGAAAGACGCTGATACTTTTAAAATTTCGCTACGATTATTAATTAATTTATTACAATTTTTTTATGATGTGCTTATTCGAAACTAACTCCAAAACTACGATATAATAGATCCATTACTTTTGTCTAGTCTCTATAAAAAAAAGATCACGTAAATCATGCGTAAATCTGAAGTAGACGTTGTCAAAATTATGACAGCTCCTTTTTCTGGTGCAAAAGGCAAAGGAAACATATCTATTCTGTCGTAGTATTGGCAAATTCAGATACATTTTTTAATTTTTTTGTATTTTTTCAAATATGGAGAAATAAATTATAATAAATATTTTCCCATGTTCAGGAGGCAAAACTCTTTCGATTCCTGTAGTAATTTACAGGTGTTGAAAAAATTAAATCTTGTCAATTAAACGCGAGCGTTTCTAGCGCAGTCTCTTTCTCAAGCGATACTCAGAAGAGGGACGGCGCGCTAGGCATCGGATTCATATTTATACTAGCTTTTGCCCGCAGTTCCGCCCGCGTGGTATTCGGTTATCGCGCGCTGTTCCCTCGGGAACTGTGCATTTTCCGGGATAAAAAGTAGCCTATGTCACTCTCGGGCCCATGAACTATCTCTATGCCAAAAATTACGTAGATCCGTCGCTTCGTTACGGCGTGAAAGAAGGACAAACACACACTTTCGCATTTATAATATTAGTATGGATTATTTGCATACAACCCTAACTCGCAAGGATTTTTAAGTTCAATCGAACCTTATTCCATGCAACAAAAGGTACAATTTGGAATGCAGCACGAATGGACATAGAACTTTCTGATAAACAACCTACATCGTGGATCACTAGCAAGTACACAATTCCAAGTTAGTATCATACCGTCTCTCACACACTACTGTTAAATACTGATAGGAAGAGCGGGACGGCGCGATACGAATTTCTATCTTCGAAGTATAAGACCGGTCTCACGCAGTCGCTTCATCAGCGAAAATAGATAACTCGATTTGAATAGTCTTCTATCATATTTGCTATGAACGATTTTCAACCTTAATACAAACACATGGGGTTTATAATGTTCTGCCGGTAATAATTGACTTATAAAACTAACTGCGATGTCATCTTTTCATATTTCACGGAATGCAGTAATACAATACTGAAATGTATCCTTTTTGAAAGGTGTAGGTACTTAACTGCTGTATTTAAAGGTGATACTTGAAACCACAGAGATAGATTACGCTAGATAACGCAAACACCTGAATCTGTATGAAAACCAACCGCGTGACGACTCGAGAGCGAATTAGGTATGTGAATTCCCCGATGTCCGTGCAAAATCGATTCAAATGCGTCACCCGCCAACGCCGTGGGGCTTGAGTCAGTCACTAGTCATGATTTTTTTTTATACGACTGGAAGGCAAACGAGCAGGTGGGTCTCCTAGTGGTAAGAGATCACCAGCGCCCATAAACATCTGTAACATCAGGGGTATTGCAGACGCGTTGCGAACCTAGAGGCCTAAAGTTGGAATACCTCAAGTGCCAGTAACTTCACCGGCTGTCTTACTCTCCGCGCCGAAAAACAACAGTGCAAGCACTGCTGCTTCACGGATGGATAAGCGAGGAAGATGGTGTGTGAAGATGATGATGTGTGTGAAGATTAGTCAGTTAGCGGTCAATCTTTGTATGGGGCCAACCCCAACGTTTCGTACGCGTACACGCGAAATAGATGCATTTGCGTAATCTAGTATAATTTATATCTGTGCTCGAAACTCAAGACAAGGGCGAGATTCACACGTTTGGCCCGACAAAGATCCACTAAGCTCTTAGGCTATGCCTACCACAAGTCTACGCATATCCCACAGCAGTCACTTCTACTGGGTGACCTTAGCCTCTGGACAAGTATGAATACTACTGGCTTAGCAAGATATTTAAAACCAAACTGCAAAGTATCATAACAATCAGTCCAATATTTACCGAAAAATAATGGAGCGCCGTAATGGAGCGACGGATCGACGTGATTTTTGGCATAGAGATTGTTTATAGGCCCCCGAGTGACATAGGCTACATTTTAACCCGGAAAAATGCAGTTCCCGAGGGAACAGCGCGCGATAATCGAATACCACGCGGGCGGAGCCGCGGGCAAAAGCTAGTACTTACATAAAGTAAAGGTCGTTCCTATAACAAAAGGTCCCCTTGACATTTATCATTTAGCACATAAATAGGGCAAAACAGCGCCTTCAAACGAGCATTTCTTATATTATTTATGTCGGCGGCCGATGGTAAAATCCGCCAGATCACGAAATTCCTAGGCATATCGTGAAACGGCGCCATTTCATGAATTGGCTAAGGGACATCCGCCATATCGTTCTAAAGTCACCGTTTGACGATTTGCCTAGTGACGTTTAGGCAGATCATTAAATTCCTAGGCGTACCATGAAACGCCGCCATTTCATGATCTGGCTAGTTTAGGCAGATCATGAAATTCCTAGGCATATCATGAAACGCCGCCATTTCATGTTTTAGCTAGTTTAGGCATATCATGAAACGCCGCCATATCGTTTCTGGCACTTCGCCGGCCGCTGCCGCGCGGCCCTCTCGCTTCGCTCGCTCGGCTTGAGCGTAGTGGTCACAATACATACTAAACACTCCTCGTTTCGCTCGTTGTACTATTGTTTTTTTCTTTCAGCATATTAATGATATTTACTATGGTTATGGTTTATGGGGGCGACTGAAAAACAGCATCTGTTAACCAAAGGACTTTGTTCTGCAAGGCGCAGCCATGAGCTGTTAACTAGCTTTTGACCTCAGCTCCGCCCGCGTGGTATTCGGTTATCGCGCGCTGTTCGCTCGGGAACTGTGCATTGTTCCGGAATAAAAAGCAGAATATGTCACTCTCGGGCCCATAAACTATTAAATAAATATCTTATTATTATTATTAATATTATAAATGCAAAAGTGTGAGTTTGTATGTTTGTCCGTCTTTCACTTCAAAACGGAGCAACGATCGACGTTATTTTTGGCATAGAGGTTTATTTGCCAGAGAGTGACATTGAGTGACATAGGCTACTTTTAGCGGTGTGGAGAGCATGCAATACAAATGGTGCGCATACGGTGCATCACTGCGATTCCAACCGAAGCAACTGGAGGCACTGGGTTGCCCTGCTAATATGTTTATTTTGATTAAAAAAACTCATCATTAGTGGAACACAGCAGCCTGCTACTGTGTTCTAACTAACAGTGAGTGTTTTATTTACTTACTTAGAAAAAATATTATTTTTTTCGTAATGGCTACAGAACCCAATTTCAGGAGTGTCTGACACGCTCTTGGCTGGTTTTTTATTTAGCATTAGAAAGAAGATAAGTGATTTTAACATGTTTTATCATTGAAAAACACTTGAAAAATAACACAGCAAATTGTAACAATTAGAAGGACATTATGGCCATTTAGATGCTTTTGGTATCATAAATCAAAATGTCTTTACTGCGGTTATAGGTAATAAAGTTGATATATAGTAATACAAGCGCCATATCCTGCCTGCTAGAGGCATACAATATTTTTGCACACTACTTAAAATATGATAAGAATAAAATTAAAATAACACATTATGAACTTTTCATTTAAGTATAAGATAAAATATGTCAAATTCAGTAAAAACACATTAGAAAAATAAAATAATCATTAAATTACAAATTAAATGTCAATTAAATAATAAAATTATTCAACTAATCTATTAACAGTATCATACATAAAAAAAATCAGATAAACTATAAAAACAATTGGCAACTAGCCAATAGAACAGGATAAGTAATAGGAACTGTTTTATTAAAAACGTTTTTTAATTAAAATACTAATCTATATTGTTTACCCCTTTTCTCAAGCTAATAAATATGTAGTACAAATAATAAAGCCATCTCTTCATACTTTAGGTATCTCCGAATTTTTACTGTGTTAATAAATTCAATAGACAATTTTATTAGTATACTTGTTTTAATATCATTTGCCTTACCTTCAGATCGGCGAAACAATCCCTCCTGCCGCTCTCTAAACATCAGCACGCCTTCTCTATCGAAGAACTGCGAGGTTTGAGAGGCCAGGGCCACCAGCTCTTGCTTATTGTACCTCATGATGCTTCAGGGACCACCCGAGAGTTCATAGCATAACCCTACCTCATACTTATATATGTTACAATGAGTAAAGAGTTTACGAAATCCAAAGGAAGCCGTCAACGCCCAAGTGCATTTTATAAAGTTTTACGTATTCACTATTAAGTAATTTATTATGATAGTTATTGTAAACGAAACTTAGTAAGTTGAAGAAGAATTTGACAATTAGCACTAGTTAATATTGTTTTAATCGACTTTTAACACTAGTTCTGGCATCAAAATGTTTTCGCAGTACATGTTATTGTTTGAAATTTATCTTTGAAATATTTTGTTAGTGACACAAAGTCCTGCATAATTTAATGCCAAAATTGGATAACACACGAAAAGACGCATTACAGATTGCGACTGATAATTGCGGTAAAAAAAAGATACACCAAAATATTGAAAATATTTTCCGGATGAAATTTTCTGTTCTGTTTCTGATCTGACGTTTAGTTTTGTAACTTTTTTTCTTCGATCCGGAAGGAGCCCACAACAACTCAAACAGCCTCGTTAAAAAAGCTGTTTTTTTTTCATTGTATTTATGAACCTAACAATGCCAATAACTTTAAAAATATATTCCGAAATTATATTTTGCTTATTTTACTATTAAAATATTAAACTCGATAGAACCAACTCAAATTATCAATTCATAGGACTAAAGAAAGTGTGTGGCCGACCTTAGATTATTTTTTAAATACCGCATGATTGTTTTTTGCAATAAAACGCTGCGTTCTAAACGCTTCGTTAAGCGAAATGTGTATGACGCACATCAATTTGCATCAGATAAAATTTAATTACCTGATATTACCTTAAGCCGTCCCAGGTGTCACCGACTTGAGCGTTTCACCTGACCATGAACATCAGTAGTGGCACCTATAAATAATGATATACTATAGTACCATAATACTAGTAAATAATAAGTACCTTCCTATATAATAGGTGCCTACTTGAGTAGTAAGTTTTTTATTTCGAGTTTTGGGGTGACACCTACAATATCCGCCCCAGGTATCACCCATGCTAGCTACGCCACTGATTATGATATTTTATATTTGACAAAATCATCAAAAAATAGATTTTGATCTAGCTCTTAGCGTATACACCCTGGTAGGTAGTCATTTTTTAATTAAGCTCTTGCTAAAAAATTGTGATATTTTTGTATTTTTCGCTAAATAATTAGTTCTACACACGGGTTATACATATAAGTGGACACGTCCACTTATTCCTCACGTTATGATAATGTGAAACTGTCGTTATGAATCCATTTTATTTCAGGGCTAACAAATTGACAGTTGGATAAAAATTTCACATGAATGGGAGCTTTACAGTAGTCACGTGACCAGAGTACCATCGGCAATCTGTCTTTTTTACTCCACGCCCCTGGCGGCAGTCCATGCCTTCAGTAGAGAAATATTTTACTTGGATAATTATATAGCAAACTCAAAAATGGATACAAGAAAGTTAATCGAAATTTTGCGCGCCACCATCGACCCCAACCAGAGGCAGCAGGCAGAAGAACAGCTAGCCCAGGTACAATTAATTGCATCCATCATGTCACCCATGTGGTTGAGAATTTTACAAACCGACCAAATACCATAGCGCCCCGTATTTGATGAAATCGCTTTGTACTAGAGTCTCTCCTAATTTGGCCGTATTGAGACATGCCGCGCTGGTATGGTTTCCTCGGGCATGTTTTCACATTTTTCGCGAATTAATTGTTTTTAACGCGTGACTGCGGTCGGTATCGGCAGAATTCAGTATCAGCTAGTGGACTAAATTGTCTTTTTTTTTATTGAGCGTCTGATCTTGTTTCTTTCCCAACCTGTAACCTGCCAGGACTATGCTTTTTACTGGTTTTATTGCATTCATACTTGTGCTAAAAATAGATGCTATATTCCTTGTTGATTATTTAGATTGGTTCACAATGCCCCATTGTTATATCTATTAGCATAGATAGCAGTGCTAGACTCAATTATATTATATCAATAGACATTTATTACTTGAATCTTTGTTAGATCTTGTATCTTGAGGAGTATTTGTTGGTTAGGATCTAATGATAACTAAAAGCAAATTAGTAAAAGAGAAAACTAAAATGCTATGCTTCTTTAAAAAGCTTTAGGGTTTAATATTTTTTATAGAGACATTACATTTTCTAACTAGAAAGGGATCTTTGTTTTTTTTTTTAATGTTAAATTTGACATTTATGTAGACAATACTGAATGTTTTTTTTTCTACCTACATACATAAAAGTATTTAGGAGTTTTTTTATGACATTTTTATGCTTTGGGTGCTAGCTAAGTAGCAAGCCAAGTAAAAGATGTCAATGGTTCAGTGTTGCAATTATTCAGTGATGTTATTATCAACAAATGTTTTATTTACTGTAAATAATACAATGTTGTAGATATTAGAAATAAGCCAGCTGCTTTTTCTAATGCAAATTGAAGTAAATCTTTATTTGTTATACAGTTTTTTTATTATACCTCTGCTGATAACCTACTTTTTTTTTTCACTTTATTATACTCAGACATTAAGTATCAAATAATCAAAGTAGCAGTATGGGCCTTCAGGCATGGACAAAAAAAAATTTTACCTGGCCCTATGATGGCACATAATGGATTATATGACTGATTTTGAATGAATGAATAACGTGAACCTTTCAAGGTGTGAGGCTTAGACCAAGAGGCTGTAGGATGTGGCCTATGTCGCCTATGCCTAGCGCCATCTCTGGATGTCATGTATGTCTTTATTTGTTCCTTGTTTGTTTCTATGTTTGTTTTATGGCATTAAATAAATGTATTTTCTTTCTTTCTTTCTTTCTTTTATAATCATCAGACAGTTTTTTCTTCTTCTCTTTTAAAATATGGCTTTTCTGTCCTAATTAATAGGACAATTTTGCTAGTGTCTAAGTATTCTCATTGAGAGGCAACATTGTATGGTGATTGTAGTTTTTGTAACTTGATAGTGAAATTCCAGAAACCACGTGGAGACAACTTGCGCATTAAAAAATGTCAGACACGAGAGCAATATAGAATTTTGTGATCACTGTTCACTGTTAAGGTTAATTGTCGCATAAAACACTATCAAAATTATACTTCAACTAGCCAAAGAAACAGAAATAGCAAAATTAGATAATTGTCTACATCCGCCATGTTCGAATCCCACAAATCGAAACCCATCAGACAGTTTGAAAGATTCATAGTCATAGTGTGTAAATTACAATACAACAACTGAAACAGTATTGATTTTCATAATCCTGATCTAAACTGAATAAAAATAAACAAAAGAAAAATGTTTTAACAATCTTATACATTTTCTCCTGAAACAAAGCAGATTAACCTCCTAACGGCCAAGTCAATTTTTTGATTTATGAACATCAAACTTTATGTCGTTTATGATACAGATCAATTTAAAATTACAATAAGTCCTTTATAAAGGACTCTGGGCGTTACGAGGATAAAGAGATTAGGAAGATTAGGAAAATATTTTTAGATCACTTGAATTTTTATAATGGATTGAATTTAATTTTGAGAAAGCATTTGGCAGAGATCTTGTCTTTAGTAAAGGCAGCATTTAGGGGCTGTTTCGCCATCCATTGATTAGTGTTAACTGACAGTTAAATATTATGCTGTCTCTGTCTATTCGAACTTAACAAATAGCTCGTCAGTTAACACTAATCAATGGATTGTAAAACAACAAAAATGATGAGAAATGGATTTTGTTGTTTTCTTTTTTTTATTTTTTATTTATAATGTAGTTTCTTGAAGCTCATGAGGAGAATATAGTCACATTTTGTGCAAGGGCTGATCTACCATTGTGAGCATGATGGGCATGCCCACAACCCTATGAGACTTGTGACGACACACTTCTAAAAAAATTTCATTAGACTATTTCTAAAGAAGTTGTCCACTTATAAAAAAAAAATCCTGACAGTATTTCAACACAAAAAATTTAGTAATATTGTGTTTAAATGATATACAAAACCTTGTGGTAAAGGTGACAAAAAGTAAAAATATATCAATGTTGGATCCAAAAGAAAGTTTTGATGTAGTCACAAGATTCAAATTCAAATCATTTATTCAGTAAATAGGCTGCAATGGGCACTTTTACACGTCATTTTTTAAACTACCAGCGCTTTCGGAAAGACCGTTATTGCCAAGAAGAATGCGCCGCAAAAAACTTGGCAGAAAGTCGTTTTTCAAAATAAAATAATAACAAATAAAATAATTAAAAATTAAAGTATACAATTAGGGAAAAAATTACAAAATAATAATAATAATAATACAGGGATTAGTTAGTTACAAACCTAAACACTAACTATTGCATTTCCTCACAGATTTTGTGATTTTTTCTGGACATCAAAAATTGTTGGATGTTTTATGCAGTTTATGTTCTATGATCTTGTCCGTAGTGTTAATAATTTCTTAACAAACTGATTTCTTGTCAATTTCATGACAGAGAACTGTTTAAGAAATACTCATTAGCGAGTTCGTACTCCAATTTGCACTTGGCCTTTTTTTTTTACGGCTGGGTCCGCGCTTTATTTGGGGTACAGTCACTAACACCAATACCTGACACAAAGTGTGCATAAAAGTCTGATACTACACCATTTCATTGAATGAGGGCTAAAAGACAGGCGACATTTCGCTAGATGGCGTTAGTATCGTGATGTTCTTTGACGTTATGGTCTATCAATTGGCTAATCTAAAAACTAAATGAGCCAATTGCACGCAATACCGTAACGTCAAAAAGAACCCTCGCGATACTAACGAAAGAAAGAAAGAAAGATTTATTAACGCCATCTAGCGATATAATATCACCTGTCTTTTCACAGTTAGGTCTTAGGTCGTGTGCAGAGATGCATTGAATATCCGCCCGCGTGGTATTCGGTTATCGCGCGCTGTTCCCTCGGGAACTGTGCATTTTTCCGGGATAAAAAGTAGCCTATGTCACTCTCGGGCTCATAAACTGTCTCTGTGCCAAAAATCACGTTGCGCCGTTACGGCGTGAAAGACGGACAAACACACAAACATACAAACACGCTTTCGCATTTATGATATTGTATTTATCGTCTATCCAACTCGGATGGGCAGCGTTCGGGAAACTTCGTGGAATTGTAAAAAATAAAATAAACAAAAATACTTTTATCTATTCAATTAATGAATTAATCGATTTACTGAACAGATTAATGGTTTTGCATTAGGTTCTAGGTTTTCACATCACTGAATGTCTATGGTCGGGTAAATGGCGTCATTGTTTACACTTTTCATCAATTGAATTGATATAAACCATACTTAAACTCTGTTAAAAAAATATTTTTGTTTTATGTGAGTATTTTAACTAACATAAAACAATAACAAAATCAAACAAATAATTTAAGCTAGACTTTAAAAGTAAGTTCATTCATTTTTTTGAATATGTAATTTAATTGAAGTTGAATTAAACACATACATAACTTATTGAAATTAAATTCAAATAATTTTAATTTAATGAATTAAATGAACTTAATGTTTTATAAAAGTTATAAAAGTATGTTTAAAAAAAAATCATTAAGAATAGTCTAAATTACTGGTTATAAAGCAAGTTAACTCTCAAATTGATGTCTGTCATAAATTAATATTAACTTAAGTCAATAATGCATAACTTTAAAATATATGTGTGCGTATTTGTGCCCATGTGCCTATCCATGTGTGGAAATTATCTATGAACTTGTATACAAAAAATACTAAACACCATCATACCATCGTACCATCTCTCTCACTCTCGTATTAAAAAATATTAGCGTCCCTCTCGGTACGATACGAACTTCGAATTTCGGAGTAGGCCATCCATTTTGTTGAATCTAAGGAATCTAAGGTTTCAAAGTGTTGTCAGTTTGAAAAAGTCACAATGAATAGAGTTAGCATAAATTTCTGATAAAAATAAAATACGATTTTTATCAATTCTGTGACGAGATTTTTATTTCAGACTTGCCCGTTTATCGCTACACCGCAGGAACTGCATTTCAGGAAATTCTTACGTCCTTCCTAGAATCTTATCTCCATACCAAATTTCCGCGTGGAATTCGGTTATCGCGCGCTGTTCCATCGGGAACTGTGCATTATTTCGGTATAAAAAGTAGCCTATATCACTTTCGCGTCCATAAACTATCTCTATGCCAAAAATCACGTCGATCCGCCGCTCCGTTTTGGCGTGAAAGACGGACAAACACATAAACATACAAACACACACACTTCCGCATTTATAATATTAGTATGGATGGATGATAATGATAAAGAAAAGCCGTGGTGGCCTAGGTTTGACCTATCGCCTCTCAAGCAGAGGATCGTGGGTTCAAACCTCGGCTCGCGTCTTTAAATTTTTGGAAATATGTATGTATACTTTAAAAATTTACCACTAGCTTTACGGTGAAGGAAAACATCGTTTTATAATAATAATAATATATATTATGGGAAATTCATTGATCAACTTGTGCGCGGCAGTCACATTATGGGCATAAATTAACGGTCGGCACACTGCGTCTACCCCCCTAATACCCCTGGTGTTTCAGATGTTTATGGACGGTGGTCATCTCCTACCATCAGGAGACCCACTTGTTCGTTTGCCATCCAGTCGAATAAAAAAAAATGCATCTAAAAATCACCACAAAAAATCTCAGAACATCTTTAATTCCAGATCCACAAAATCATCGGCTTCGCACCTTCCCTTCTCCAAGTGGTGATGATGAACGAAGTGACCATACCAGTCCGGCAAGCTGGCGTCGTTTACCTCAAAAACCTCATCACCTCCGGCTGGCAGGAGAAGGATCAAGAAGAAGGGGAGCCGTTGCCTTTCACCATACACGAGCAGGACCAAGCCATGGTCAGAGACAGCATCGTAGATGCCATCACCCAGGCACCTGACATAATCAGAATTCAGCTCTGCGTTTGCTTGAAGACAATTATCAAACATGACTTCCCTGCCCGCTGGACGCAGATCGTTGATAAAATACATATTTATCTTCAAAACCCGGAGCCTAATCATTGGATGGGTGCTCTATTATGCCTCTACCAGTTAATAAAGAACTACGAGTATCAGCTGGCTGAGAAGAGGGTGCCTCTCATCGAAGCTATGAATCTGCTCCTGCCGATGCTGTATAACCTTATCGTGAACCTCCAGTCGGACCAGTCCGTTGAGTCTGTTCTCATACAGAAGCAGATCCTGAAGTGTTTCTATGGGCTTATCAAGGTAAGTCTTTGTTACGGTTCTTTAGCCAAAATTGCAACCTTTACCATGTCTGTATCTATTCTACAGAGTTTACCCGCAGCTTTGCACGCGTAAACCCTTAGATACAGCAGTTGACTTGAAATTCGGGGATATTACAAAATATCCGTGGGAATTCCCGAAAATTACATCGTGTTTTTCATTGACGTTGCATAAAAACCACCATCCCAAATTTCGTGACTCTAATCTCCTATCCCGTAGGAATATTGAGATAAAAAGTAGCCTATGTGTTATTCCAGATGTCCAGCTATCTACATACCAAATTTCATCTAAATCCGTCCAGCCGTTTTAGCGTGAAGGAGTAACAAACACACACACAATAATAATAATAAAGCCTTTTTATTTTCCAAATACAAAAGTTTCCATAGATTTTTTGTTTTTTAATTAATTAGCAAGTTTTTAGTATTGTTAGTAATTTCTTAGTTTATTTATTTTTGTTAGTATTAGTTTCCGCAGATTTGGACCCCTCTCTGGGTGTAGGCCTCCTCCAGCTTCTTCCAAGACTCCCTATCCTCTGCCTTTTTCAACCAGTCTATGAAATCAGATCATCCAAATACACAGGCTGCTCCAAAGTGATACATTGAAAACTGTTAGTTTTTCGGTAAATATTGGACTGATTGTTACGATACTTTGCAGTTTGGTTTTAAATATCTTGCTTGCTAAGGCAGTACTATTCGTATTTGTCCAGAGGCTAAGGTCACCCAGTATAATGAACGTAATGCATCTACCTACTAACAAAAGTTATCAGGAGCCATACCATAACATTATTTTACATAGGTCATTATTATTTATCATATTCTCAGAAAATATGCATTTGAAACGTATGCAGATAGCAATTATGCATTTCGTTTATGTATGAACTGATATCAGTTGAATATCTGTTATGCAAATCCAAGTCCAACGTGTGATTCAAAGTCAAAGTCAAAGTCAAAATCTCTTTATTCAATTTAGGCTATGACAAGCACTTAACGTCTAAAAATCTACAACCGGTTCGGAAAAAACCTCTGTTGAGAAGAATCCGGCGAGAAACTCAATGAGGTTTTTTTTTAACAGATTCACAATATTTATAGATGATATCTATATGTATACTATACATTACAAGTATTTAACACAATTTTATTTTTAACACAGTAGGTTCGCTTTTTGAAGGGATCGCTAATGCGGATCGAAATTATTTCCAAATATCCCTGTCCATGATATAATCATTGACTTTATAATAAGCCTTAGATATTGACGTCTTCGTAAAGAGCGGAGTTTCCCTATACAGTCCGTGAGATCTTAAAAAAACCTTCGGATTTTAGAAGCATGCTTCGGGTATTGACGATGACACGCGATCGTGATACGCGGTTCTGTTCTGTTATCAACTTGCAACACTTTTCAAAGTTACCGTAAAAAGTTATGTAAAGTATAACCATCAGTACAAAATGAACCTTACTATAATAATATTACGCTTCTTTATCTTTTTCTAATTTTAATACAATATGACTTTTTGTCATGATACAAATAAAACAAAATCAGCATTTTCGAATTCTTCCATCGTCAATTTAAATTGAGAACACCCCGCCTCAACACAGTACTTTTGTTTGGAATTATATAGAGCTGTTGTTATACTGTATCTACTTCTCTTGGGTAGGTATGTCAAATGAATTTTTTTGGTCTGCTTTCGTTTTATATATTTTTTAATGCACTTTTTGAAATCCCCGTTGCTTCTATAACACGGTCTAGTACCTTATTAAAATATTTACGACCACTTTTTTCTTAAAAAATTCAACTTATATACAAAATATTTATAAATATATTGTAATCAATTTCCAGTGATGGGCTATTTACAGACATACCCTGCTTAAGTTGACTCGCCATGGAAATCAATTTCCGAAAAATAACAAACTACCTAAATAAATATATGCAATTGGTGGTTTTAACTGCTCTATATACATCAATGAAAACACAACGAGTGCACTCTACGCGTGATGGATTGCTACTGAGTCAAAAAGACAATTGTCATTTTTTACTAACGAATTCTTCCGACTTCCCCCGAAACCCGAATGGTTTTCTAAAAGCTCACGGATTGTACATGCATTGTTTGCTTACCGGGAGGCTTCATCCCCTAAAGTGTAAATGTACGTATATTTTATGAAATAAAGAAATTTTGTATTGTATCGTCTTCTTGACAGTATATTTAAATGTTGTATCAGTTTCGTTAGTAATAAGCAAGTAAGATTACACTTTGAATCATAAATTACGACGAAAAACTTGAGGTGTTCAGAAAAACAACGCAATCATCTACTGAAACGTTTATTTTCGAACTTGTAGGTACTGTGTGTATGTTTTTAATCGTGCTTGGATGTCCCGGTGTCCAAGGACGCGGCCGATCGATCGTCGTCTAATTGATGGCTGATTGTTTGAGAACAGGCACCGTGGGTGGTAGGTAGTGGAATCTTTTGCGGAGTTTTTTTATCATGAGAGGGTGGCAAACGAACGTAGGTGGGTAAGGCTCACGAGCGCTCCGCCCGCCCGTTCCAGAGTGCTCCAAATATTGATGCATACAATAACTATTTGCGTCAACTTCTGATACAAGTAGTTTCTCTCTGAAGTGAAGTATTCATCCTTATATTAGTAGAAACGGGCCATCGTTTATATGCATCAATATTCGTAGCACACGAACGGGCAGGTAAAACGCTTGTGGGCCTTACCCAGGTGTCATCTGATGAGAAATTATCGACAGCCAACTCAGGGAGAGTTATTAGTCTTGGAGTTGAGGGAAATTGGCCAAATTCAGGTCGGATTTCGCATATTTAGGGTTCCGTTCCAAATGCGGAATATAGGGCGAACCTGAATACCTATGATTTATTTTTAGGTAGGCCGTAGAACGGCAGATCTTTGCTGCGTTTGGTCGCAAGAATAAGTTGGGGGAATTTAAACAAAATTCTGTATTTGTTAGTAAAATAAGCAAAAAATAATAATCAAATTCCGCCTTTCATCGCAAGTGGAGCGTAGTCAGTAAAGGGTTCATTAACCAACAGAAACGCTCGCTTCGCTCAGCGGTTTCCACCAGGGATGTGCTGTGCGAGGCGAGGCTAATGAAGCATTTCTATTGGGTAATGAAAAACATTTCTCGCAACACATCCTCGCACATTATTGATGGAAACTTAGCTTAATCATGGCTGAAGTGCTTGTGTAAAATTGGGTGCCCGAAATGAGAGATTGGTTGGATTTTTGGACTTTTTACTTCGAAGCCAATTGCAGTGGGACAGAGAGAAACAAACTTAAAAACCTTATTTATATAGATGCGCGATACTAGCTCCACCAAATTTGTATTTTTATTTGGAACTACTGAGGTTCATTAATGTCAAGGGGCATCAATCATTTTTATTAATAAGCAAGCTATCTAGTTCAGCAGATGAACTATAGATGGCGCTGTATCGAACAGCTTGCCTCAACCTCGCCTCTTGTCCGCAGTACATTTTGCCGTTGGATCTGATCACCAAGGAGGTGTTCACCAAATGGATGGAGGTACTCCGGGCTGTCATGGAGCAGCCAATACCGGAGCAGACGCTGCAGGTGGACGAGGACGAGCGAATGGAGTTGCCCTGGTGGAAGTGCAAGAAGTGGGCTGTGCACACGCTGTATAGGCTTTTTGAGAGGTTAGAAGCATCAGAGTCGGTTATTTGTTGTAGCAAAACCGTCTAGTTTCAGTAGTTCGGTTGGTTGTATGATTAATTTATATATTTTTTGTCTATTTGTGTTAATAGCGTGATAAGTCCCCTTTGTGGTATTTTGACTATGAGTGAGCATCACGAAAGTTTAAAACGTTATATTTATGTTGATCACAGTATTGGCTGTTTAGATCATTTTTCCAAAATCGTAATTTCCATTCGCCTTTTTTCCCAATTACTTGTTTTTTACTGATGAAAATTTTCACAATCTTTTTTTCCCCAATTTTTATCAACACTGAGACAGTATCGGCGGAGCTCCTACTTCTGCGTGCATTTGGTTCTTCAGGCCGATGCAAACTTTACTTAAATCTACGTATGTTTCTGTGTCAATTAAAATTGGGAAGCTGGTACCTCGTGTGCCAGTAATTTCACCGGTTGTCTTACTCTCCACGCCGAAACAACGATTCTGGTTAATTGATCTAACCCAATATGTTCCTAATTCAATCCAGATACGGCAGCCCGGTGAACACTCGCAAAGAGTACGTGCAGTTCGCGGAGTGGTACCTGACCACATTCACGGGGGGTATCCTGGAGGTATTGCTTCGGGTCCTGGACCAGTATAGGAACAAGGTGTACGTCTCACCGCGCGTGCTACAGCAGACCATTAGCTATATAGACCAGTGGTGAGTTTTTTTTTTTTTTTATATGGCTTTTGTCCTAATTAGTAAGACAATGAGGGCTATCGTTTTTTCTCTCACTAGTTGGCGCCACTGTTGCGTGAGGTTTTTAAAAGTCTGTTTTAACGGCCGTGAAAACAAAGTTTAGATTAAAATCATATTTAAGACATCGTAAAACAGTACCATAAACATATCGAGCAAATACAGTATTGCATAATCCCGTTTTGTTCGGAAAAAAGGGAGGACAAAAGTTTTCGAACGACAAAACTGTCTCAAATTACAGACGTTCATTGCCCCTTATCGCATAATTGCCATAATTAATTTCACATAATGCAAAATACTCACAAAATTATTCTAATTATAAATAAACCCGCGTAGCTCACCCAAAAACTATGAGATTTGACATTTCGTTGACCTCACGCTACACTAGCGCCTCTAGCGGAAAATTCATTCGCGATAGCCCCCATTTCGCCAGTGTCTTAGAGTATTCTCTTTCGAGAGGCAACGTTGTACGGTGATTGTAGTTTTTGTAACTTGATAGTAAAATTCCAGAAACCACGTGGAGACAACTTGCGCATTAAAAAATGTCAGACACGAGAGCAATATAGAATTTTGTGATCACTGTTCACTGTTAAGGTTAATCGCCGCATAAAACACTATCAAAATTATACTTCAACTAGCCAAAGAAACAGAAATAGCAAAATTATATATTGTCTACATCCGCCATGTTCGAATGCTACAAATCGAATCCCCCAGTGGTCAGTTACTGCGACCGGATGGCCGAGTGGTTAGAGAACCTGACTACGAAGCTTGAGGTCCCGGGTTCGAATCCCAGATCCAGATATTTGTATGAATAATACGAATGTTTGTTCTCGGGTCTTGGATGTTTAATATGTATTTACGTATGTATTAATCTATATAAGTATGTTTATCCGTTGTCTAGTGTCCATAGTACAATCTTTGCTTAGTTTGGGACTAGGTCAATTGATGTCAAGCATCCCATGATATTTATTTTATTTATTTATTTATTAACTATTTTACCGACACTTTGGGCGTCTCCTGGGTTACCAAAATTGTCTCTGGCGTTACCAAAAATCGTACTTCCAACAAAATATTTCACGGTTTAATAGGTTGAACATAAGGATGGCATGTATTCATGTACGCCATCTATTAAATTACAGAGAAAACATGTTCACTGACAAAAATCTGTGATTGCTTGAAAAATGTCGCGGACAGATTAGTGTCGGTAAAAAAGTTGATTGGCCCACGGCAGCTATGAACACTCGCTGGTACCATCATGTGCAACGCCGCCTTTCCCCTGTTCCGTATTTCTATAGATTTACCGTCTAGCTAGCACAAGAGGGTCATTTGTTTCTAACTAATTTTAATTCAGCTGAATCGATAGCAAGTTTGAATGTAGATACGAACCAAACGCTTTTGAAAAAGGAATAACGAAACGCAGCATTTCTAAGACAGTGCTGCCAACATCAAATTTTATTCTCTTCGAAAAACCGCCTTACCGCCGTGTGCGTGCAGCGTCACCGCTCCGCTCAAAATCCAAATTAAAAATTCCCAAAAAACCTAGCACAAACCAGAAAATCGGTGTACTCAAGTCCTGATATAACGCCTGTGGACGAACAAACACCGGGGGTCCCCAGGAGCAGCGTTCCTGAAACTTCGGTGAGTGTTTTCATTTCTCTCTTGCTATCGAAGGAAATTCCCCAACATAAGTTTCGAACCGGATATATCGTTTATTATATCTGGTTAATTTGTTTACATTCGCGTTTCACCTATTTGTGCTAGCTATTGCAATACTCGAAACAAAATTCTATGCGCGCAGCGCGGGATCTACCGCCGGCCATAAATATTAATATCGAGTTTCCGACCATCTCGCGAATTATTTTGCGATAATACCGGTGTGTACAGTGAGATCTCAACGAGATCTTCCTAATTATATATAGTTTCATTAGGTTTTGAGTGATATTTTCGAAATTACATTTCATTATTTTCTGACCGCACGGCGCGGTAGTTGGTAACGCCCGCCTGCTCGGCGCCATAGCTAGGCGACACGGAGTCTGCTAAAATCAAAGTTAAAGTTTAAATTTATAATTGCATACTGATGATTTATACTAAAGAAGTATTTGCTTAAATACTATTTTCTAGCGGTTTTGGTATTGCGTACCGAACCCATTTCTAGCGGCCATTGTATGTTCGTACATGACCCACCTGTAGCTTTTCTCGTATTTTCGTACTTGAAAAATAATTTTATTCCATTTGACACAACGTGTTAAATTTTAACTTCTCCTTTTGGTTTACGACAAAACCATTTTACTCTTTAACTTTCATTTTACTCAAACGACTTTACACAATAATTTAACAAGTAGCTACCTACCTACCTAACTACATAAATAATAAAACTATTTATTTCGAATAATTCACGATGGAACTTGAACAACTAACGTTCGAACGTGATCTAGCCTTAAATGGTATCCAACGTATTGTAGATTGTTCTAGCAATTTATCTGAATTCAGAGTGCGTGTTAAAGATTTAAATTCTATCAAAAAAACATTCTTCCAAGTTCAAGCAAAAATCGAAAAACTTTCGGTAAAACTTAACACTTTCGATAAAGATCAGCATTTAGCAACGCGTAACCAGTTCGATACGCTTTATTATGAAGTTCAAACAATTTTGGATACTATGAAGGAGACGCGTAGACAAAGTACCGTTAGCATGACGGGGGCTTGTGGCCATGATGCGCGAGACCTTAACAAGGCTCATGTCAAGTTACCTACACTGTCGTTGCAATCATTTGAGGGTAAATTAACCGAATGGAATGCCTTTTATGATTTATATAAATCTCTCGTGCATGATAACGATTCCTTAACTAACGTCGAACGGTTTCGTTATTTACTTTTGTCACTAAAGGGTGAACCCTATAATTTAATAAAATCTATTCCAGTCACTGAGTCCAATTATGATAACGCTTTACAAGTGTTAATGAATCGTTATGACAATAAACGCATTATTGCAACTAAGCATTTCAATGATATATTTGATGTCGAACCGGTCAATGATAAAAATATTGAACCGAGCTTACGTAACTTGTTAAATACCTACCATGAGAACATTACGGCATTATATTCTTTAGGATTTCCGGTGTCTGACTGGAGTTTTGTTCTTTTAAACATTTTGCTGCGCAAAATTACGCCTAATATTCGGAGACGTTTTGAATTGTCGTTACAATCGGCAAGCGATATTCCTAATATCAAGGAATTAGTAGTTTTCCTTAACAAGGAACTATCAACGACGGAGGTGATGTCGTCTGCGCGACTGGCGAGCGCGGCCGGCGCGGCGCGGTCCGCGCTCGGCGGCCCGCCGCCGCCGCCGGCGCCGCTCAGCCCAGCCTCCCGCCACGCGCACGCCGCGCGCCGCGCATTATCACTCTCGCGCTCGCATTCCGATGCACAGCATTACAAGCAGAACTTGTCACAATCTTCTAACTCTTCCTTTTCACGTCCCGTGCGAACCATGAGTGTTCACGCCGCAACTTCAATTGATTATTTAAATAAAATTAAATGCTTGTTCTGCAAAAATAATTCTCATCCGTTATACAAATGTGATAACTTTAAAAAACTCAATTTAATTGAACGAAAACGTTTCATAACAGAAAATAATATTTGTAACAATTGTTTGTTTTTCGGTCACGAAACAAAAGATTGTAATTCGCGCCACAGTTGCCGCGTTTGCTCGCAGCGGCATCACTCTTCATTGCATGAGGATATGCCCGCTCAAAACGTTACACTGACGACGGAATGTTCCACGTCCCCCGAGTCACGCTCGGTAGCGGACACTGAGTCTTCTCCCACTCCATTGCATGGGGATTCGGGTCCAATTAATAATAAAAATTGTACGGTTTTGTTGACCACCGCGCTGGTCAATATTCGTTCGACGGACGCTCCGCTGGCGGCGGCGCGTCCCGTGCGCGCTCTCGTGGACCAGGGCTCGCAAGCCACGCTCATCACGGAGTCGTGCGTGCAGCGGCTCGGCCTGCCGCGGCGCCCCGCGCACGCCAGCACGACTGTCTCGGGCATCGGCGACAGCAACGAGCGGCCGCGTGGTTACGTTATGTGTGAAGTTACACCCCACGACAAACCCGAACCGAAGCTGTACATCGAAGCTTTAGTCTTACCAAAAATAACTAGTTACGTTCCGAACATTCCGAGTTCATTCGAACAAATTCCACACCTTCAAGGTCTTTCTTTAGCGGATCCAGAACTGCGTTCTGCGCGTCCTGTCGAGCTCCTGCTGGGGTCCGACTACAGTGACAGCATACTGCTGCATGATAACATTAAAGGCCCGCAGGGAACTCCTGTGGCTATTAATAGTATCTTTGGCTACCTACTCAACGGTAGAATTTCCCATACTTCGCGCGGACTAGTTAGTACTAATCTCAGTACGTGTCAGTTGGATATTCAACTCCAAAGGTTTTGGGAACTGGAGTCTATTCCAGAGGAGACTCATCTTTCAAAAGATGACGCTATGTGCGAGTCCATTTTCGTGAATACTCACAAACGCGATTCCACCGGTAAGTACACGGTTTCGCTTCCCTTCAAGGAGAATGCGCCTCCTTTAGGTGAATCTCGCAATATCGCCCTCTCACGTTTATCCAAACTAGAGGCCCGATTAGCACGTGATTCTGTTTTACGAGCAGAATACAACAAATGTCTCCAAGAGTACTTGGACATGGGTCACATGGAGCCTGTCTCTGATTCAGCGAACAGTGACATAACTCCTTACTATGTTCCTCATCACTGCGTGGTGAAAAGGTCGGCGGCCACTACACGGCTACGTGTGGTGTATGATGCTTCATGTAAGACATCTTCGGGTCGTTCACTTAATGACAATCTCCTTACAGGACAGAAGCTTCATCAAGACATTTCCGAAGTTCTTTTAAAATATCGGCTTCATAAAATCGTTTTTACAGCTGACATCAAAATGATGTATCGCTTCATCAATGTCTGCAAGGAACATCGCGACTTTCAACGAATCCTTTGGCGATTCTCTCCTCTTGATCCTGTACAGGAATACCGCCTGTGCACGGTGACTTTTGGCGTTGCCTCGGCGCCATTTCTGGCCCTACGGACACTTCGTCAATTAGCGATTGACGAAGCAGCCAAGTTTCCCCTTGCGTCGCAAGTGCTTCTCAACAATGTCTTCGTCGATGACGTAGTAACCGGTGCTGATACACTGGATCAAGCCTTAGTTCTTCAACGTCAGCTCACGTCTATTTGCAAGGCAGGAACGTTCGAACTCCGCAAATGGACTAGCAATAGCTCTGAATTTTTATCTCACGTTTTAAACAATAACGATCATCAAGACGATTCCTTAATACTTTCCGCACTTGATACTGACCCTTCAGTAAAAGTACTGGGACTCAAATGGAATCCGAAATCGGATACTTTTACTTATAAAACGGACATACCTACGCGTAGATGTACAAAACGTATCATGCTTGCCGAAATCGCAAAGATTTACGATCCTTTGGGTTTTCTTAGTCCCATTACTTTATATGTCAAGCATTTAATTCAACTGCTGTGGGTGTCAGGTGCGGGATGGGACGAAGCTCCTCCTCAGGGAATCTGTGATATGTGGTATCAATTTCTTGATGAACTTCCTTTGCTTCAAAATATTTCATTACCTCGTCATGTTCTTCCAAGCGTTCATGACGTGCAACTTCATGGGTTTTCGGATGCCTCCGAGAAGGCGTATTCTGCCTGCGTATATATTCGTGTCACTGATTCTGACGGTGTCATCACCTCACATCTTCTTCTTAGCAAGACAAAGGTTGCACCTTTGAAACGCCTATCGGTTCCACGCTTGGAACTATGCGGTGCTCTGCTTTTATCCAAACTCATTAAAAAGGTAAACACTGCTTACAGCAATGTCTTATCATTTAATCAAGTATTTGCTTGGTGCGATTCATCCATCACACTTGCCTGGCTCCGTTCTTCCCCCGACAAGTGGCGAACTTATGTTTGTAACCGTATCGCGGAAACTACAAGCAACGTGCCTGCCCCACAGTGGCATCACGTGCGATCTGCTGACAACCCCGCGGACCCCGCGTCCCGAGGGGTTCTTCCTTCACGTTTGGACCATCAACAATGGTTTCATGGACCCTCCTGGCTCACTAAGCCACAGCCAGAATGGCCGATTTCTCACATCAATTGTCACACTGACGAAGAACGTCGTAAACACACTCTCGTCACTCATACGAGTGACTCTAATCTCGAGTTTCTTGAAAGGTTTTCTTCACTGCCTAAAATGTTGCGCGTCGTAGCATTAATATTTCGATTTTATCATAAATGTCGAAAAACGCAATCTTACTCGACTAAGTTTGTTACCATTTCCGAGACCAAGCAGGCTCTCAATCGAATAATTTTACTAGTTCAATCGGAGCAATTTTCAGCCGACATCTCGCGTCTTCAAGACGACGACAGATGTACTAAACGTCTTCAAAAACTTAAACCTTTCATAGATGACGCCGGACTGCTCAGGGTCGGCGGCAGAATAAATCGTGCCAATGTTTCATACGACGCTAGGCATCAAATTATTTTACCAAAACGACACCATTTTACCAACTTACTGATAGATTCTTACCATACGACACATCTGCATGTCGGTCCTCAAACTTTACAATATTTGCTTACACAGACCTACTGGATCTTGTGCGCACGTGACGCAGTTCGTATGCGCACGCGCCGCTGTGTGCGCTGCTTCCGCGCGCGGCCGGTCGCGCCGCAGCCACCGATGGCTGAACTGCCGGCCGCCAGAGTCCGTTCTCTGCGTCCGTTCCTACATGTAGGGATAGATTTCGCCGGGCACTTTAATCTTAAATCTAGCAGATTTAAAAATGCTAAGATATTTAAATCTTATGTATGCGTCTTTGTTTGCATGTCAACGAAGGCTATTCACTTGGAACTCGTTCCTGATCTGTCAACCGATTCATTTCTCAACGCGTTACGCCGATTCATTTCTCGTCGAGGACTCTGTTCCGATATTTATTCTGACAACGGTCGTAATTTCGTCGGATGTGACCGCTATCTATCGGAACTTTACTCGTTTCTCAGTAACGAATTTAACGAAACTTTAATCAATAATCGGTTGACTGACTTGGCCATTACTTGGCATTTCAATCCGCCCTATGCGAGTCATTTCGGGGGGATTTATGAATCGGCCGTGCGTTCCCTGAAAACGCACTTACATCGTGTCATCGGTACACTAACACTTACACAGGACGAATTTAACACACTACTGTGCCAGATCGAGGCGGTTCTCAATTCGCGACCGCTCAGTAGTTTAAGTAACGATCCCTCAGATCCGTTACCGCTCACACCCGGACATTTCCTCATCGGGCAGCCATTAAACGCACTTCCAGAATTTGACTTTTCTAACGATAATCCTAACCGCCTCGTCAGATGGCAGGTTATTCAGCAAGCTGTCCAACATTTTTGGAAACGCTGGAGTGTAGAGTATCTCCACCAGCTACAACAGCGAAGTAAATGGTTGCACGACGAGACTCGTACACCCCTCCGCGAGGGTTCTGTGGTCGTGTTGATCGACAACACGCTCCCGCCGCTGCAGTGGCGTCTAGCACGCGTGCAGCAGCTGCACCCGGGCGAGGATGGCGTTACACGCGTCGTCACTGTACGCATCGGTAATACCGTAACTAGGCGACCAGTCGTCAAGGTCTGCCCATTGCCTCTTGAGTAGGCTCTTCGTTACTATTTCATTGCATGTTATAGTAATAAGTTAGCATAGTTTCTTAATAAAATAAGCATTATTTTATGGTCGGCGGCATGTTCCGTATTTCTATAGATTTACCGTCTAGCTAGCACAAGAGGGTCATTTGTTTCTAACTAATTTTAATTCAGCTGAATCGATAGCAAGTTTGAATGTAGATACGAACCAAACGCTTTTGAAAAAGGAATAACGAAACGCAGCATTTCTAAGACAGTGCTGCCAACATCAAATTTTATTCTCTTCGAAAAACCGCCTTACCGCCGTGTGCGTGCAGCGTCACCGCTCCGCTCAAAATCCAAATTAAAAATTCCCAAAAAACCTAGCACAAACCAGAAAATCGGTGTACTCAAGTCCTGATATAACGCCTGTGGACGAACAAACACCGGGGGCCCCCAGGAGCAGCGTTCCTGAAACTTCGGTGAGTGTTTTCATTTCTCTCTTGCTATCGAAGGAAATTCCCCAACACCCCTTTTTCGACAAAATCCCTTACAACCAGAAATTTTGCTTGCCCCGCCCCTTATTAAGTAAACCATTCAGCTCTCATAATTAAGAAAGGACCATTTTTTATGGATTTGGGCAAAATTTAAGAGAAAATATACTACATATTTTTCATCTCTCCTGTTCGGAAAGTTTAATTTTCATGGGTAGATAGCCGGGTGGAAAATTGCGTTTTCTCCTCTAGGGTGGAAAGTAATTTTTTTTTAATTTTTCGGTTAGCCATGACATCGAAGATAATTGAGTTACGTCAATGACATTTTTTTTCACGTTTCGGCATGGCAAGTGGCCAGTCGAAATGGTACCGTTGGAGGTTGGATAGGTAGAAGAAAATTCAATTTATTATTATTCTCGTCTTTTTGTAGTTTTTCAGTTTCCTCATAGTCGAAATGAAAAGTAGAGTGACTAACTCGGGTGAAATAACCCATTTCCCCTCGAACTATTGGCGCTCTCACTTCGTTCGAGCGCCAGAAATATCTCGGGTGAAATGAGTCACTTTCCACCCTTGGTTATCAATCTACTATTAACCTGCAAAAAAATATATTTTGTAGTACCTAGTGTCGAATTTCTATTGGTCCTTGTCGATTCTAAGCGGGGACCGGAGCTTTCTAAGAGCGCAAACAAATTACGACCTAAGGGGGGAAAGGCGACGCTGCACTCGATGGTACGTGCAGTGGAGTGGTACCTGGCCACCTTCACTGTGGCATCCCGGAGATGCTATTCCGGGTCCTGGACCAATACAGGAACTGTGCTATATCCTTCCACGGGATTGAAACTATCTGTACACCGAATTTCATCTAAATCTGTTCAGCGGTTTAGACGTGATGAAGTAACAAACAAACAGACTCACAAACTTTCGCATATATAACAGTGGGATGGAATTGTGCCGTCCGGGGCGGGCCGCCCCTCTCGCCCCCACTACACTACGCCACTATAACTGCTTTATTTTTTTATAGCATTAGAAAGAAGGTAAGCGATTGACGTGTCTTTTTACTGAAAAACACTTTTGAAAAATAATTCACAGCAAATATGTAACAATTAGCAAGGACATTTATCATTTACATGCTTTTGGAATCATAAGTTGTCATAATTAGTAGTAACTGTATTTAAAAAAACTTTTTTCAATAAAAAGACTCATCAAGATGGTTTACCTTATTTCCAGTGCTAAAAAAACGAAGTATAGTATAGGGAGAAATATATACAATACTTCCACAAGGGTACTGGTCGTGATGGAAAACCGTGTTGTTTGTTCCAGCGTGAGCCACGCGCACTCTTGGAAGCTTCTCAAGCCGCACATGTTCGCTATAATACAAGACGTCCTCTTCCCTCTGATGTCGTACTCCGAGACAGACGAGGAACTGTGGAACAATGACCCTCACGAATACATTCGAATAAAGTTCGGTGAGTGCTCGTACCATCCTCATCATCTCAGCCTGGCCCATACACCTCTTGCTTCGATTGGAAGCGGCCTGCGTGAACCCGCGGCTTTAACCAAGTCATCCCTCCATGAGCGTATCGTTGATGGACGTTCTACGCTGTGCTTGCCGATCCGTGGTCTCCACTCGAGATCGGCCCGAGCGGCCATCTGTTCTCCGTGCTCATCGACATTTATGTACTGTGTGTATTCCGTAAGGTACTGTGTGTATCAGCCAAATAAGCGGTCTATCAATTTTAAAACAAGATCCTATCAAAGGAATATGTCGCTAAATTCGAACTTACAAGTTGACGGACACGTGTATTGGCATTATTATCTACCTTAAGGTGGTAGACCACATATTTGACTGATGGTATATAGATGTCAATGTACGTGCTATGTGGCCTGCCCATTGCCACTTCAATGAGTAAATCCTCGTGGCTAAATCGGTGATTCATGGATGTGGTCGGAACAGACCTCTCCGAGTCATTGTGTTGACATATTATATGGTATCTTTTCTTTTATTCGACTGGATGGCAAACGAGCAAGGGAGTCTCGTGTCGTGATGGTATGAGATCACCACCGCCCATAAACATATCTATAAATCCGTCTTGTTGGTAGTCCATCATAGTAACCATCATGTTTCCCTTTTAGACATATTCGAAGACTTTGTGTCACCCGTGGTCGCAGCCCAAACCCTCCTGATATCGTGCTGTAAGAAGCGAAAAGAGATGTTGGAGCGCACCATGCAACTTTGCATGCAAGTGCTGACGCGACAGAACGGCGAGTACGGGCCGAGACAACGCGACGGGGCCCTCCACATGGTTGGAACCCTCAGCGATCTACTCATAAAGAAGAAATTCTACAAAGAAGAAATAGACTCACTACTCAGCCAGTACGTTTTCCCAGAATTCAACAACCCTCTAGGCTACATGAGAGCAAGAGCTTGCTGGGTACTCCACTGTTTCGCTAGCGTGCGCTTCAAGAGCGAACCGTTGCTTGTCAAAGCTGTACACTTAACCATCAACGCTTTGCTAAATGACAGTGATTTACCTGTCAAAGTTGAAGCGGCTATCGCTCTACAAATACTGTTGTCCTCACAAGAAAAAGTGCATAAGCTTCTAGAGCCTCAAGTTAAAGCTGTTACAACGGAACTTCTCAAAGTCATCCGTGAAACTGAGAACGATAACATTGCTAATGTTCTGCAGAAAATTGTACCGTTGTACACTGAACAGCTGATGCCTATGGCTTATGAGATTACGGAGCATCTGGCGACAACGTTCCGGAAGGTTATCGAGACTGACTCCGGGGCTGACGAGAAGGCCATCACCGCTATGGGCCTCCTGAATACCATGGAGACGGTGCTAAATGTTATGGAGGATAATCCAGAGATCATGGCACAGTTAGAGAAGACCGTGTTGACCGTCGTCGGGCATATTCTGCATCATAATATCATTGGTGAGTATTGTTTTTAATTTTTCAGTAGGATAAGTTGTTGTAAATTAATAGTGTAAATTTTGTATCGAGATAAGTAGCGATATTTATCCTTTATTTGCTGAGTACGATAAACAGAAAGTCCTATTTATCCCATAGTTCGAATTGGCAAAAGCATCTTAGGGCTTACCACAGATATAGATAACACTAGATTACGCAAATGCATCTACTACCAAACGTCGGTGTTGGCCCCGTACAAAGACAGAGCGCTAACTGACTAATCATGACCAGTGACTGACTCGAGCCCCACGGCGCGGCCGGGCGGCGCATTTGAATCGATTTTGCACGGACATCGGGGAATTCACATCGCTAATTCGCTCTTGAGGCGTCATAGTAGATGTAAAAAGTGACACGGTTGGTTGTAATACAGATTTAGGTGTTTGCCTTATCTAGTGTAATCTTTATCTGTGGGGTTTACGCTAGCTGGTGCGGGCGCCGGTGCAGGTACAATCCTATACACGCTGCTCAGACCCGCTCCGTGCAAACCGCGTCAGATAGCATAAGCCGAAAAACACTCCGAAGGTCACATCGTACCGTTCCTATTACACTCCTATCAACTGCTGTCAGCGTGAGCGGGACGGCACGATGCGAACTTCGAACCGGCAAAAGCCTCTTACATATTTGAAATTTCTAGAACACTACGAGGAGGCTATGACGCTCCTGTGCAACCTCACTGCCAAGAACATCTCTGAGGACATGTGGAAGGTTCTAGAACTGCTCTACCAAGTGTTCGAGAAGGAAAGCTTCGACTACTTCACCGATATGATGCCGGTTCTGCACAACTACATCACGGTCGACACTAACGCGTTCGTGTCTAACGAGAACCACATACTCGCCATGTTCAATATGGCCAAAGCGGTAAGATTTAATCATAATACTTTTATGGTACAATACAAGCCACAGAGAAGACATGGGACGGGGGTGTCGTCTCTTCTGTGTTTGCGGGATGTTATGGATTTAACATTACGGACAGATATATACCGGTTTCGGTTACGGATATTGGATTCACAAAGTAAAATACAAATATAGGAATATAAGTGACATGACAAATTTTTTTCTGAATATAATATGATTATTTTTATTTATATAGAAATAATTCAAAACACAGAAAGAATACTAAATATTACAAACAAAATAAAAATTATATTAAAAACTAAGCTAGCTATATCTAAAAAAGGCCCCTGCGGCATTGTGCCAAAGATACTAGCAGCATTTCCTCGTTGAATAGCAACGCTACTTCTTTGAGCGACGCAGCTGCCAGCACTTCGGTCCACGGTGGCATCTTGACTTTAATGAGGGCTATCGTTTTTTCTCTCACTAGATGGCGCCACTGTTGCGTGAGGTTTTTAAAAGTCTGTTATAACGGCCGTGAAAACAAAGTTTAGATTAAAATCATATTTAATACATTGTAAAACAGTGCCATAAACATATCGAGCAACCACAGTATTGCATAATCCCGTTTTGTTCGGAAAAAAGGGAGGGCAAAAGTTTTCGAAAGACAAAACTGTCTCAAATTAAAGACGTTCATTGCCCCTTATCGCATAATTGCCATAATTAATTTCAGGTAATGCAAAATATTCACGAAATTATTCTAATTATAAATAAACCCGCGTAGCTCACCCAAAAACTATGAGATTTGACATTTCGTTGACCTCACGCTACACTAGCGCCTCTAGCGGAAAATTCATTCGCGATAGCCCCCATTGTAATAAGTAGCTAATATTCGTAAATTACGACTTAGAAATAGAATTAATTGACCACCCTAAAGCAACCGCCGAGCGTAGGTATGAAAAGTGAAGTACATACATGAGATTGACTTCTATACTATTAGCTAAATAAGTGGTCTATCAATTTTGAAACAAGATCCTATCAAATTAATATGTCGCTAAGGTCGAACTTTCAAGTTGACATCTAAAGTACAATTCAATAGAATCTAACAATTTTCTACACATTTAACACACCCTAACGTGGGCACGCTTGATTATATATGTCCCTGTTGTTGCAATTATCATATAAAAGGAATCAAAAAAGAATAATAGTCACATCACGAAGCCTTAGGCAGCCCGGTGCTCATATTAGAAGGCTGGAAGTGTCTACAGGATTGTTTGATTCTATTGAATTGGAGTATACGTCTATTGGCATTATTGTTTAATGACATGCAAACGATTATCAACTTTAGGGTAGTAGACCACATATTTGGCTGATGTTACCTATCTGTTTTCTGGTGTTAGTATCCTGAGATTCGTTTGACGTCAGTCATGTTAGAAATTCACCTAAAAATGAATATTTTAAATCCAACCATGAACAAAGTTTTCCATTGCCTCTGAGACTATGTGCACATAACTGTTACAATTTCCATATTTTTACACTCCTCTACCAGCTTTAAAAGGCAAACACATTGCATTATTCATGGGAATGATTTATTCTTTTGCGTTTAAATAATTTTAAATTTAGTGCATCATTGCTGCCCGTCAATAGAAAGCGTTTTACTGCGAGAGATGCAAGTCATCAAAAAGTCGCCTTCGATTTTACTCTTTAACTCTTTGAGCGTAAAGTCTAAAATTAATTAAGCTACAAAGTGGACTTACAGCGCTTTTTATTTAGAATATACGGTGACGCAATATAATCTTAATTTCAGTTTTATTATACTTTGATTGTTGGTGTTATAAGGTCGGTTTCTCTCGGTACAGTCACCAGCACCAATATATGATGCAACAAGCGTGCATAAATATCTGATATGACTTTTATTTTGATTGACGTGTCAGATATTTTTGCACGCTTGTTGCATCAGATATTGGTGCTGGTGACTGTACCTTAAAAGACTTACGGGAGATGCCTTTTGTATGTTAACGCAATACGTGTAATCAAGTGTGATTTACTGTCATTGAGTACAAAATGTAATATCGCCAGGTAAAAATTGCTAGTTTAGAACAAACAAGGAAAACTGTTAATCCTGAGTATCGTGAAAAATTGATCTAATCTATTTACGTAGACTCGGGAAACAATAGGGATGTTGATGCCATTAAAAAATAATCCGAAGGCACGACTCCAGTAAAAAAACGCTTTAAACGCCCTGAAAACCAGATGGATTTCCGATTTACTGCAAAATTAGATTTTTTGTTGCTTTAAAACAAATAAATAGGTGAGTTGGCGAAGTGAGTCGAGACGAGAATCGTTTTTTTTTTTTTTTATGCGACTGGATGGCAAACGAGCAAGTGGGTCTCCTGATGGTAAGAGATCACCACCGCCCATAAACATCTGCAACACCAGGGGTATTGCTAATGCGTTGCCAACCTAGAGGCCTGAGATGAAATATCTCAGGTGCTAGTAATTTCACCGGCTGTCTTACTCTCCACGCCGAAACACAACAGTGCAAACACTGCTGCTTCACGGCAGGATTAGCGAGCAAGATGGTGGTAGCAATCCGAGCGGACCTTGCACAAGGTCCTACCACCTGCAAAAAATTTGTAGGCATTCTCGCGCGCCCACCGCGAGCTGCCGCGGACCGCCGTGGGCGCCGCCATACTCTATTCTCCTCTCGCCTCGCCGCTGGAAAATCACCTTGAAACGTTTAATTTTCATTAATTTGGACTAACAGTGCGTCAGTCTTGAGAAAGTAACACTTTCGTCATTCTAACCAGAAGGGCTACTTCGAAACACAAAATTCGAAGTTCGTGTTGTGCGGTCCCTCTGACACTTATACTATTTAATACGAGAGCGAAAGGGATCGCACAACACGAACTTCGAATTTTGTGTTTCGGAGTAGCCCTTCTGAATGATGAGCTGAACTGGCACCAAAATGACCGATATTATCATACAATGTTCACACTGCTAAGTGCTAATCATTCTTTGCCTCGAGCCTTTGCGATTTGCTGCAGCCTATAAACTATGCACAGCGAATTTTCTACTCTTCTAGAATGTTCTTTACTATTACACACGCACTTCAATTCACTTCAATCACTGCCACCAATCAGGCCATATAGCACGAAGAAAGTTCTCGAATCGGCAAGCGCGTCCTAGCCGGTACACTGACGGGTTGGGCTGACGTCCTAAAGGCCTCCGAAACTCGAAGTTCGTATCGTACCGTCCCTCTCGCTCTCGTATTAAATAGTATAAGTGTCTGAGGGACCTCACGACACGAACTTCGAGTTTCGTAGTAGCTCTGCTGGTTAAAACCGCGGGTTCACGGTGAATGTAGCAACTGGAGGTCTATGGGGGAGGCCTATGTCCAACGGTGGACGTCCTACGGCCAAGATGATGATGACTTCTTCAAAATGGTTGGGTTAGTTCGTCTGAACACTTGCAAATAAATATGCTAAGTAAATACTTAGAAAAAAATAAAACTCTGCTTATGCATGTTTATAGTTATAAGTTATACTATAGCATTGCGAATGTTTCATTATTATGACGAGCTTATACACTGCATTTTTTAACCCCCGACGTAAAAAGAGGGGTGTTATAAGTTTGACCGCTATGTGTGTCTGTGTGTCCGTCTGTGGCACCGTAGCTCTTAAACTGGTGGACCGATTTGAATGCGATTTTTTTTTATTCGATAGCAGGTTTTCTAGCGATGGTTCTTAGACATGTTTCATCAAAATCGGTTTAGCCGTTTTTGAGATATTGAACTTTAAAGTGACAAAGTCGGGGGTTTCCCAACTTTTGTTGGTTATTGTTATACAAACACAAATAGTAACCAGACGTTGGTTGTAAGTAGCGTTTCCACCAGAGATGTGCGAGAATTTGTTGCGAGTAATATGTTTTTTATTAACCGATAGAAACGCTTCATTTATGCGCTCGCTCCGCTCACATGCTGAGCGAGGATGTTTGAATAAAGCCTTCCTATTGGTTAATGAAAAACACATCACATGCACATTATTGGTGAAAGCGCTGCTTCAGTGCTGTATGGCGATAATGCAATAAATTTCAAGATCTACCAGATAGTAAATACTAATGGGTATGATTTTATCGATCTCCTAATAAATGTGTTTTTGGCGACCTAATAAAATAATATTTGTTCCTAAAATAGTAGATCTTTCACCTAAATTGAATCACCAAACTTCCACAATGTATGTTTACAAGATGTTATAAAAAGAGATGCGATCCTCATGGACCCTGTTGGGCTTAAACAATTAATATTACATTCTCTCTTTTCAACCGACTTTAATAAATAGAGGAGTTTTTTTTTATCTAGCATCATCATAGTTATTTAGTTATATAGTGAGAAAAGTTTTTCTATGTCAGTCTTTCTAAACATTGATGTAATATTGATTTTTACTTGGCCTCTGTAAAATTTCTTTAAGTTTACTTTTGATTCCAAGTGTACTAGTACAGACAACGTCATAAATAAGTGATCACTTTTGTACCTTATCGCTGTCAGTCGTTCGTTACATCATACGTGATTTCGTGTGGCTTTTCAAACATGACGTTAAAATGACTAGCTAAAAAGCGATCACTTATTTAAAACGTTGACTGTACCAGTGGTCCGCAGAAACCAAAATATGGTCCGCAAACGCTTTAAAATTTCGCGGCCCATTGATTAAAGATTATTTTCGGATTGATTCACTTTATTTTTCCTACCAACAACAAAGATTTGCAGGTGGTAGGACCTTGTGCAAGGTCCGCCCGGATTGCTACCACCATCTTGCTCGCTAATCCTGCCGTGAAGCAGCAGTGTTTGCACTGTTGTGTTTCGGCGCGGAGAGTAAGACAGCCGGTGAAATTACTGGCACTTGAGGTATTCCAACTTAGGCCTCTAGGTTGGCAACGCATCTGCAATACCCCTGGTGTTGCAGATGTTTATGGGCGGTGGTGATCTCTTTCCACCAGGAGACCCACTTGCTCGTTTGCCTTCCAGTCGAATAAAAAAAAAAACAAAGTGGTCCCTGGTCAAGAGAGGGTTGGGAACCACTGTACTAGACAATAGCGTTTCTGGTCACCATTTCGAACCGACTGTTATCACGGAATCCTCACAACCAGGTCCTGAACTCTGACGCCGAAGACGAGTCCGAGATATACGCGGCGAAACTTCTGGAAGTAATGGTGCTCCAGTGCAACGGAAAGATCGACAACTGCCTGCCCTGGTTTGTCGAGCTGGTGCTCAACAGGCTGACTAGGAAGGTTAATACTTCGGAACTGAGGACCATGTTGCTGCAGGTAGGATGTTCAAAATCAAAATCATTTATTCAGTAAGCAGGCCGCAATGGGCACTTTACACGTCATTTTTAGGGTTCCGGAGCCAAAATGACAAAAACGGAACCCTTATAGTTTCGCCATGTCTATCTGTCCGTCTGTCTGTCCGTCCGCGGCTTTGCTCAGGGATTATCAATGCTAGAAAGCTGTAATTTTGCACGGATATATATAGGTAAACTATGCCGACAAAATAGTACAATTAAAAAATCAAAAACAATTTTTTTAGGGTACCTGCCATAGACGTAAAGTGGCGGTGATTTTTTTTTCTCATCCAACCCTATAGTGTGGGGTATCGTTGAATAGGTATTTTAAAACCATTAGGGGTTTGCTAAAAGAATTTTTTGATTCAGTCATTTGTTTCCGAAATATACAACTTTAAAGTGCAAATTTTCATTAAAATCAAGCGTCCCCCCCCCCCCCTCTAAAATCTAAACCGGAGGGTGGAAAAATTGAAAAAATTCAGGATTGTAGTCAGTATATCAAACTTCCAAGGAAAACTATAACGGCTAAGTTTGCTTGAGAATTATTAGTAGTTTATGAGTAAATAGCAGGGTAAGGTATAAAATATACTTAAACTTGTAAGATTCTGTATAAAATACGAAATCCTTAGAAAAATATTACTTAATTTTTTCGTAATGGCTACGGAACCCTATATTGGGCGTGTCCGACACGCTCTTGGCCGGTTTTGAAACTACCAGAGCTTGGCACAGCCATCAGCACCAATATCTGTTACAAAAACCGGCCAAGAGCGTGTCGGACACGCCCAAAATAGGGTTCCGTAGCCACTACGAAAAATTTAAGTAATATTTTTCTAAGGGCGTATTTCGTACGGAATATTCCAAGTTTAGGTATATTTTATACCTGAGGCTGCTATTTACTCTTAAACTACTAATAATTGTCAAAAAAACTTAACCGTTAGTTTTACTTGTAAATTTGATTGAAGCCTGGGTTTGATTGAACCCATGAACCTCTGTTTGAGAGGCGATAGGTCAAACCACTAGGGCTATATATCTTTTTTACTCCGTCCTAAATTGAAAATACAAACTGAAATATAGATGCACAGAAAAACCAGAAAAATAACACCAGCGCTAGGAATCGCACCCAAGTCCTCGGCATTCCGTGCCGCGTGCTATACCGCTACACCACCGCTGGACAACATCCAACAACGTCCGTCCTAAATGCTGATACTTGTGCAGGTCCTGATCGCTATACTGTACTGCAATCCTGTCCTGCTCTTCACGATCCTGGACAAGTTGCAAGAGTCTGTGCCGAACGCGTCCATAACCCAGCATTTTATCAAGCAGTGGATACACGACACCGACTGCTTTATGGGGTGAGTCCGTCTCAATATCGTATTGGCTTAAACCCTTTTCCAGGCCTAGAAATGCTACTTTTTGTATTCTCAAACGAGCATAGCACACCAGGGGTATTGCAGATGCGTTGCCAACCTACAGGCCTAAGATGGGATACCTCGAGTGCCAGTAATTTCACCGGTTGTCTTACTCTCCACGCCGAAGCAACAGTGCACGCACTGCTGCTTCACGGCAGGATTAGCGAGCAAGATGGTGGTAGCAATCCGGGTGGACCTTGCACAATGTCCTACCACCTGAAAACTTCGAAATGAATCGTAATTATATGTTGTTTACCTATGAGGGATTAATTAAAAAACGTTATAATATTTTTAACGACTTCAAGTGATTTTGTGCCGTATTATAGCATAGAATATAGATAGTGGAAAATTTGACATTTTAAAAATCGATTAATGCGCGGATGAATAAACGATTTTTATTTACTTTCCTTAAAATTAAAAAAATAGTTACTGCTCCTATGATTGAATAAGCAGTCTTTGGAATTAAATCAAGTATTGTAAATAATAAAATAGACAAAAATGCGATGATCTATTCAATTAATAAATAATCGATTTACTGAACAGATTAATTATTTTGCAATAGGTTCTAGGTTTTCACATGACCAAATGTCTATGGTCGGGTTAATGGCGTCTTTGTTTACGCTTGTCACAAATTGGATCGGAATACGATATATAATCATCAATAGGGATGTTGACACCACCTATCAACTGACGTACTTTTTATGAGCTGTCAAAATAATTTTCCCAGAGAGTTTAAATGGCAATAGCGAATTATGACGTCACTATCCGGTAACTCAATCAACTAACTATTTATTTGTTTTAAAGCAACAAAAAATCTAATTTTACACTAAGTCGAAAATTAATCTGGTTTTCAGGGCTAAAATAAAGCGTTTTTTTACTGGAGTTGTTGCCTTCGAATTATTTTTTAATGGCGTCATCATCCCTATTATATTTATTGGTTCACGAAAAACATAATCCTCGCACCATCATCCTCGCACATCTCTGGTGGAAACGCAGCTTTAAGGTCCTTTTCTCTCGCAGTCTCCACGACAGGAAGCTCTGCGTGCTCGGCATATGCACTCTACTGGAGATGGGCCCGGCGCGGCCGAGCCTGGACGCGGTGCTGCCTAACATCCTGCCCTCCTGCCTGGTGCTGTTTGAGGGGCTGCGGCGCGCGTACGAGGCTCGCGCTGAGGCTGACGAGGACACCTCCTCTGAGGAGGAGGACGATGATGAGGATGAAGGTACGGGGAGTTGAGAAAGAGGGGGGAAGGTATGAAGGTACGGGGAGTTGAGAAAGAGGTTTAGGTACGAGGGGGGGGGAGGTATGAAGGTACGGGGAGGTAGAATGTACGGGGAGAAAGAGGTTTAGGTTCGGAGAGGTATGAAGGTACGGGGAGTTGAGAAAGAGGTTTAGGTACGGGGAGGTATGAAGGTACGGGGAGGTGAGAAACAGGTTTAGGTACGGGGAGGTATGAAGGTACAGGGAGTTGAAAAAGAGGTTTAGGTACGGGAAGGTATGAAGGTATGGGGAGTTGAGAAAGAGGTTTAGGTACGGGGAGGTATGAAGGTATGGGAAGTTGAGAAAGCGGTATAGGTACGGGGAGGTATGAAGATACGGGGAGTTGAGAAAGAGGTTTAGGTACGGGGAGGTATGAAGGTACGGGGAGTTGAGAAAGAGGTTTAGGTACGGGGAGGTATGAAGGTATGGGGAGTTGAGAAAGCTCTGCGCGCTCGGTATATGCATTCTACTGGAGATTGACCCGGCGCGGCCGACCAACAACTTCTAAACCACTGAACCGATTTAGATTAAATTTGGTATACAGGTAGTTTAGAGTCCCGGGAAATGACATAGGATAGTTTTGATTGCGGAAAATTGCATAATTTCCGCGGGATAGCGATAAACGAATTCGTAAAACGAAGTCGCGGGCAACAATGATGGGATAAACAATTACGTAATATTTCTTACAACATGATTATTAATTATTAAACACAACCTGTATTTAGTAATTTTGTGATGCACACATATACGTATTTGGTTTTGCTTCGCGCGTGTTATTGTTATCTCCTTTTTACTCACGCAGAAGTTCTATCGAGCGACGAAGACGATGTCGAAGACATGAACAACGAATACCTTTCGAACCTCGCGCGGATGGCTGTCAAGAATAGCGCGGCGCAGGGCATCAACATGACAGCTAAGATTGAGGATTACGAAGAGAGCGACGATGATGTGAGTTAATAAATATCACGGGACACTTGACACTAACGTAATGGGGGCTATCGCGAATGAATTTTCCGCTAGAGGCGCTAGTGTAGCGTGAGATCAACGAAATGTCAAATCTCATAGTTTTTGGGTGAGCTATGCGGGTTTATTGATAATTAGAATAATTTTGTGAATATTTCGCATTACCTGAAATTAATTATGGCAATTATGCGATAAGGGGCAATGAACGTCTGTAATTTGAGACAGTTTTGTCTTTCGAAAACTTTTGCCCTCCCTTTTTTCCGAACAAAACGGGATTATGCAATACTGTGGTTGCTCAATATGTTTATGGTACTGTTTTACGATGTATTAAATATGATTTTAATCTAAACTTTGTTTTCACGGCCGTTATAACAGACTTTTAAAAACCTCACGCAACAGTGGCGCCATCTAGTGTGAGAAAAAACGATAGCCCTCATTGTACATTTCTTACTATACTTACATCATGTCAGCCGAAAACGTCCACTGCTGGACATAGGCCTCTCCCAAGGCTCTCCACTCAGACCGGTCTTGTGCTTTTCGCATCCACCGCGATCTTAGCCAGGTCGTCGCTCCATCTTGTTGGAGGCCTACCGACAGCTCGTCTCCCGGTCCGCGGACGCCATTCGAGAACCTTCTGACCCCATCGGCCATCAGTCCTGCGTGCAATGTGCCCCGCCCACTTACATATGTATTATAACCTAAACATTAATCACAGTGCTTAAATTAAAACACAATACTTACTTTTACACAGTCTAAAACAACACTAATCAATCACTACGTTCTACAACTGTCAATTCAACTCACTCACTCATAATCATTCAAGAACGAATGAAGTGTGAACTGCTCTGTAATACTTGCATACCTTTTTATGGCAAATGAAAATTCTAGAAAACGATACATTCGGGCATATGAAATTCGGTCAAATAATAGAGAACCGAGCGGAATACATCAGCAAAATTGACCCCTAAAATGATTATAACGATAATGATGTTGATTGTCATGATAACGTTGATTATCACGATGACATGACGTTTATGATGATGATGATGATGATGACACAGCGATGGGTAAGTACCCTAATGTCCGGTGTGACCTTACCTTAACGGGATGTCTTGTGTTAAGGAGGAAGATGACTGGGAGCCCGATGAGACCGCCATCGAGTGCTACACGACCCCACTCGATGACAGGGATTGTCCCGTCGACGAGTACATCAAATTCAAGGTCGCCCTATCAGGTATGTTCTGTTGAGACTTGAAATTCTAAAGCCGGGTTTAGACTTGCAAGAAATATCGTGCAAGTTGCATTACATTGCGGCGCTCGACTGACCACTACAAACTCGTTGGCTTTACGGCCTCGCAATGTATTGTAACTTACACGATTTTTCTTGCAAGTCTAAACTGGGCTTAATATTTTAACTGTAGTGAGTACTAGCGACATATAGTTGTCACACAAAACAACTGAAGGGCTACTCCGAAACACGAAATTCGAAGTTCGTATCGTACCGTCCCTCTCACTCTCGTATTAAATAACACAAGCGTAGGCAGGACGGTAAGATACGAACTTCGATTTTCGAATTTCGTGGTAGCCTTGCTGCAACAGCCTGCATCGCGTCGAACTTTCTCAACTCAACGGTGTAGTGTGGCGATGATAGATGGGTTTGTGTGATTCGTGTGTGTTCTTACAGTGTGGAGGTGGAGGAACTGCATGAACACGCATATCTTGCATAAACTTAGCTATCATAAAGGTCGCGGGTGAGCAAAGTAATTATTTTAGTTCTCTTTCTTCGGACTGATCCCCATAACGGGTCCATATTGACTCGCATACTTATCGAAAGTCCGAATGTAATTTTTGTCAGAACGATCGTTTGTCATAACTCTTTTTTTCTCTGAATCCAATGATTGTTTAGAATTCTTATAAAATAAACCTAACCTAACCTATAGTTTTCTATAGGATGACCATTTAAAATTATTAGAGAAATATATGGTTTAAGTGGGAAAAAAAAATCGGACAAACGATGATTCGGACCAAAATTACGGTATGACTAGCGAAGAGTATGCGAACTTTGGCGCTCCCCCCCATAACATCTGCCTGGAGAGAGATCTCTATTGTGTGTCGCCTGATCGTGGGGTGAGGAAGACAAGATATTGTGCGTGCGTGCGTGCTTGCGTGCGTGCATGCGTGCGTGCGTGTGTCTGTGTGTACAAGCACACTTTGAGAACAGCTGAAACCTTTGTTTGCAGGGGTATCGACCACCGAGCCGGCGTTCTACCACGCCCTGACCAGTGTCCTCGACGAGGAACAGCAGAAGCAGTTGAATGCCGTGTTCGTGCTGGCCGACCAGAGGAAGGCGCAGCAAGTTAGCAAACGGATCGAGCAGAGCGGCGGTGAGTACTTACAGACACAATTGAACGAAAGTTCTATACTTCGTTTTTTTAGCATTAGAAAGAAAATACAAACTGAAATATAGATGCACAGAAAAACCAGAAAAATAAGACCAGCGCTGGGAATCGAACCCAGGTCCTCGGCATTCCGCTGCTATACCGCTGCACCATGAAAACAAATTGTAAATTAAAAATTAACTACCAGAGCGTAATTAACTATTTGAAACATTTTCTAGCAACAATGTAATGCGTACAATAATTTGATACGAGAGAGGTGTTCTATGACAGTTGTCACGTCGACAAGTGCGACGTATTGAATAAAAACAAAGTAGTATCGCGTAGTGATACATTGCGTGCTAATTAATTTTGTAAGGAAAATAATAAGTCTATTTTTTTTTCTAAAACATAATAAAATGTCATTATTAGGGCCTTCACAACTACCTTTAATGTTTGAGGTAGTATCAAAATACATGCTTTAAATGACCGCTGACGTCCCAGTGCGATTCCATTGGCTGTCACGACTGGATGCCTGCAAGGCTACCACGAAATTCGAAAATCGAAGTTCGTATCGTGCCGTCCCCCGCCTACGCTTATGTTATTTAATACGAGAGTGAGAGGGACGGTACGATACGAACTTCGAATTTCGTGTTTCGTAGTAGCCCTTCTGGGACGGTGAAAAGGTTAAAAATTGAATTTTAAACAAATCTTTTTTCTTTTTCAGGGTACTCCTTCACGGTCCCGGCGCAAGTACCGACGAAATTCAAATTTGGACTGTAATCATGTTAAATATAGTTTAGGTATGTCTATCGCGTTGTCGGATCGCGCGGCACAGAATGTATCGTCCAAACCGTCTACATTTGGCTGGATAAATGTGGAATAATACGGCTACAGATGACGTCATCTTTTATTTATTGATTATCTCTTATTCATAAACGAAAATCAAACCTATTTTAGTTAAAATGCCGCTAAAATTCGTTTGTCCTTATCTGTCACTTCGACATTTGTATTTGTTAGAATGGGACAAAGCATTTGTTAGTTCACATAGGCTTGTTAAGTTTTATGAATAAGGGGGTAAGGCTTTAGTTTGCGAACGTATACATCTATTAATAACTAACTACAGATCTGTTCACTCAAGAAGCCGCTCTTTCGCATTTTAGGAATATATCTGTACTAGCTTTTGCCCGCGGCTTCGCCCGCGTGGGATTCCGTTATCGCGCGCTGTTCCCTCGTGAACTGTCGTTTTTCCGGGATAAAAGTAGCCTACGTCGCTTTCGGGCTCATAAACTGCGAAAAATTACGTCGATTCATCGCTCCGTTTCGACGTGGAAGACGGACAAACACACACTTTCACATTTATAATATTAGTATGGATACATAACAGCGATATTCATATGTCAAGAAAGAACGGCGTTGACGTTTTATTCGACGATTTTTGAACTTCTATGAAAGTTTCGCTTAGTTTCGATTTTGACTGAACTTTCGGTTTCAGCAAAAGACTTTTCGGCCGTATACAGATGCTCTCGGTACCGTGAGATACGCACAAAATATAGGCATGGGGGGCTCGGTAGCTGACGCGGTTTACACGGAGCGAGTGGACACTTATAACCTCTTGCGGCCCAATGTGCAATAGAATGTACAGAATAAATTATTACGAACCTATGACAATGTAACAAAGTGAAAATTGATTTGTTTTTCTATTGTTTTACACCATGCCAGTTTGACGGCAGTTTGACTTAATTCTCGAAACAATTAAATTCCAATTGCTTCGTAATTTTTTTTCAAAATATTTATATGGTGGGCGTCAAGAGGATAATTGAACAATAGCATTAATTATTTTACTGCGAAGGTGGTAATTGAATGAACAGATTTGTACTCCGCGATCTATACAGTCGAGGGCATAAATATCTACACCACAGCGTCAAATATAACACATCTACCTTATGGTTAGTGACATAAAGGTGTATATAATATTTTTGACGTCTTGGAAACGTACATACTCGTATATTTATGCCTCAATACTGTAGTGTACTGTATAATCACTTGCAAGGCAAGTTATTTTAGTTGTCACGCACTCAAATTTGCATTGTGGTAAATATTGAATTAAAGCGTCACCAGTTAAAAAAAAATAAAACTCAAAATCTGTAGTCTTGTAAAGTAAACTTTGTCCTACAAGGTTTGATGTCTACGTATTGTTTTGAGATACGAGCTATTGTTAGAGGTTTTATCTGTCCGCATAATCCGACCTGCGTATAGAGTTGATCATTTATGTATTTGTCATTATTTATTGTTTTATTAGGTGCCACGACGCAGAGAGGGGGGTATTTTATATGTCACACAGGCACTTGCGTAGCACTTTAGGAGGTAGCTTCTGCCCTTTCCCCCATGTGGGGAAGGTGGGAACGCTCTGTCCAAACAACTAAATCTTGACCCAATGCCTGTGACTAGATTCATGACTCGTATAACCAGAGACCGAAATTTTTACGGCAAAACATAAGACTGTCGTGTATTTCGTAGTGCTTGAAATTTTGTTTTATCGATGTCGATAGTTAGTATATTAGTTAGTCGATACGAAACTTAAATTATAAGACAACCTTGCGTATGGTCGTCGTGGTTTTGTGTAATTTAAAAGCGTGTGTAATTTCTTCTTGGCGTATATTTTTCCACTGGTGAACGAAAACTCGCCATTTGCATTTTTACAACTATCGATATCGATAATATGAGAATTCAAGGGCTACGAAATTGGCGATAGTTTTTTATTTTGCCGCAAATTTTCCGATCTCTCAAAACACACGAATAGTTAATATGCACAGTACAGTGTAACGTATAGCTAGAATGGTGCTTAAAGACAAATTTGACGATTAATGGTAGGGTTACAAAGAGTATTAGCTAGAACAGGGCTACTACGAAAATCAAAAATCGAAGATCGTGTCGTACCATCCCTCTCACTCTCGTTTTAAATAACATAAGCGTCAGCGAGACGGCAAGACACGAAATTCGAATTTTGAACTCTGTAGTAAAGCCAGGGGTGGCATATCGGTCCATCTGTTGGTCCAGTCGAAAGTAACACGTGTATAAAACAACAGCGAAGTAGGTCGTTTGAAATATTGGTTTCACAATTGGGATTGTCTCAAAAAATAGTACTGCGTTTTTTTTCGTACAGAAATGTCAATTATTAGAAAACAATTTCGATTTTTTTTTTTTTTTATTAATTATCGAAACTATTCTGGTTGATGGCTTCATAATTAAATCTAGTTCTGCCACACCAATGCTTCTTTCATAAATTTAATCTGCCAGACGTTATTTAATTCTTTATCTGTGGTGACGTGGTAAACTGTCAAGTATGACATATACTACGTACAATTTGGACCGTGTACGTCAGTTTGTAAAAGTCAAATGAAACACATTAGTAATTTATTTACTTAATAAATTAAATAACTACTGGAAACTATTGAAAATGAATTTATCTTGAAATTGTTTTAGATTTAGTATTGTAAAAAAAATTACATTCCTAAACGGTAGATCGCACGGAGTCCAACCACAGATATATATAATATTTTAAGATTGGACACTCGTGAGTTAGGAGACAAAGCAAGCCATCAACCTTTTTATGTTTGCCACCAATGTGTTATGTACAGTCGAGTTTATAAACTTGTGAACAATTTGATCAAAAATATCTGAACACGCTTTTACGCCGTTAACAATAGAGTCGTGTTCAGATATTTTTAATAAAATTTTTGCTCATAAGTTTATAGACTCGACTGTACCAGGGTGTAGGTAGTGAATAATGATGAAAATCCGAAACAGTTATGTGGACAATTATGGGCCAATCAACTTTTTTACCGACACTAATCAGTCCGCGACATTTTTCAAACAATTGCAGATTTTTGTAAGTAAACATATTTTTTCTGTAATTTAATAGATGGTGTATATGAATACATACCATCCTACGTAAGTTCAACCTATTAAACCGAGAAATATCTTGTTGGAAGTACGATTTTTTGGTAACGCAGGAGACGCCCAAAGTGTGGGTAAAATAGTTGATTGGACCTTATATGAGATTCTTTAATCTTCCTCGTGCGCTGGCAGTATTGACTAATCGTGTGTAGATCCCTCTCGCTGCGATATATTGTGAAGTTATAGAGTTAATCGCCACTATCATGTTACAAGCCCACGGCGCGTGCGTGAGATCAGTTCCTTGATAAAAAAAAAGCTTTGCTTACACGTGCGAGTTACATTGTGACGCCTGTGGACGAGGGAAGAGAGTTCAAGGTCATTGTAACTTTTTTTGCAGATTTAAACTGGCCTTTAGCACTGCGTTAGTAAATGAAAAATTAAGCCTTTCAGTTTTCCTATTGGTTGTGCTATTGCTGCCTTCATAATAAAATAGCTAGTGTCTAGGACAACCGGAAAAGGTTTTTCGGTTATGGCAATTTGTATGAAATGCCTTATTTAATGGTTATCTTTTGATCGCCGTGATGCCGATCGAAGTTTGTTTTTTCGCTGCTCCACGGCGTAGAACGGAGTATTTGATATTAATATCAGCTTGATACATGCATGCGTTCCTGAGTACAAAGATCTTGACAGACAGACAGATGCTATAAGAGTTCTAAATGGGTCTATCAACTTTTTCTTGCCACTCGTTGCTATAGTTACGGTCTCCTGAGTCACTCTAAACCGTAAGTTTATAAAAAATTACCAAACATGCATTTTTGCGGTCGTTTTAAGCCCCCTTCTATTACTGGTCATCTAATAAGCATGTTAGTATAATGTGACACAACATATTTCTATTAAACTGTACTACTTTTGTCCCCTGGCTGACGGGACAGAATAACAGCAAGGAATAGTTGATTCACCCAAATACACCTAAGTTCTTTCACCTTCCGCGAAAAAACGCTTTGTTTTCTTTTTAATACGTAATGATATCGGGAACTGCTGTCTTACGAGCGGGTACGGTTAATGTACGCCCCAGTATTATAACCTTAATTGTACAACCTGATAATTCCTGAACTGTATACAATTTACATAAGGGCATGAATCATCAGGGCGTACGTTATTATCCTACATCCCGGTCGGCAATTGCCGGGCGTGTATTAACCGCACCCTCACAAGCCGCAAAACAGAATGAGGCTACCATAAAACATCACATAGTTATAATGCCTTTTTTAAGTACTATAAACAGTTACATCAAATTATATAGATAGTTATTATAAATCGTAGGTCCTAGATAGCAGCACGTTTGTACTAAGCTAATGCAACAATGAAATTTGAGGCGTTTTATTAAGGTTTTCTATCAGCTGGTATGAGGTGAACTGGATAAATTGAAAATAGAAAGAATAGGGATGTTGACACCACCAATCAATTGACGTACTTTTTATGAGCTGTCAAAACACAATTCTCCCATAGAGTTATTTGTAGCATTCGAACATTGCGGATGTAGACTCTACAATATTTAATTTTCTATTTCTGTTTCTTTGGCTAGTTGATGTATAATTTTGATAGTGTTTTATGCGGCGATTAACCTTAACAGTGAACAGTGATCATAAAATTCTATATTGCTCTCGTTTCTGACATATTTTAATGCGCAAGTTGTCTCCACGTGGTTTCTGGAATTTTACTATCATGTTGCAAAAACCACAATCGCCGTACAACGTCCCTCTCAAAGAGAGTACTTTGATACTGGCGAAATTGTCCTATTAATTAGGACAGAAAAGCCATGTTTTAAAAGAGAAGACGAGTTTGAATGGAAATAGCAACTTATCACGTCACTTGTTTGCACACTCGATCAACTAATTATTTATTTGTTTTAAAGCAACAAAAAATCTAATTTTGCTGTTAATCGAAAATTCATCTGGTTTTCAGGGCTAAAATAAAGCTTTTTTTTACTGGAGTCGTGCCTTCGAATTATTTTTTTTAATGGTGTCAACATCCCTATTGTTAATCAATCAGAGGACATACTTTATAGGCTCAAAGGCTGCGTGCTGGTCGCTTGTTGTTTTTTTTTTAATTTAGCAAATGCAAAAAGGCTGTAAAAGTTACACGTAAGTTTTTTTTTAAATGACATTCTTTAATACCACGGTAGTTTGTTATTCTACTTATTCGACTCTCGGACGTCTAATACATTTACCGAACCCGCGAACGTTTTGACTGAAGCAAAAATTATTGATTATCTACCGCGATCTATTGATCGGATAATGGACTCTGAATTAAGAACTTCGAATTTTTGATTGTTCAATGGATCCAGGTATTGATTATTTTGTCTATTTATTATGCCGATTTTGGGTCATATATTTTGATACGTGTTGCGTAATTTTTATTATCACGCTCAGATGGTTAATTGCTGAAATATACTGAATAAATCTGTGTTCTAGATTAACATCTTTGTCTGTACTCTCATTAAATTAATTACTATCTAGTACTGAGAAGATCGCCGCACGTGATTGGTCGGAGCTACGCCGCAAGACGCTGATTGGTTTACATGTGTGCGGCTGAGCGGCGTGTCCTATCCAATCGCGTGTGGCTGTTCTGTCACTAGATCGTTCACTTGTTTAGTATATGTAGATGTCTATCGCTTGGTATTTTAACCTTGATTGTCAAGACATGCGCCACAAGTTTGTGCGTTCACTTATCCTTTCGTAATCAGCGAGTGCGAAAGGGACGGATGTCTAGTCTGCGATAAATGCTATCGTGGTAAGGCCTCTTCGTTTTTAAAGAGCAACGAAGGCGTGGGCGATTGACCATGATTTGGCTGTCACAGCTCCTCTCAAAAGAAACACCAATACTTTCGGCCAGTTTCATTCATCTGTGCGCCAGTTTAATTAGCGAATTACATTTTTTTCCTGCATAAATGACATGATAATTAATGTGGCCATTCTCTCTGCATTCAAGTCTAATTACCGTGTCACTGTTGTGCGAAAAACGACACGGTTATTAGGCTTGTGCGCAGATTAAGAATGTCCGGTTTTATTTAAATTTGCTGAATGTGCTTCGTTCTAAAATTTCAACTTAATCATAATATTTTATATTAAATGTTATTAAAGATTCTTTTTCGTGGTAATTTCCTTTAGAGTATGTTGGATACGACATGATGCTTTAAAGCAAGGGTCGCCAAACTACGGCCCGCGAGCCCCTCTAATCCGGCCGGCGGAAAGAAAGCGTTATGCGTTACTCGTATCTAGGTGTCCCCTGAAGACTAAGGGGCCTTTTCACCATCCATTGATTAGTGTTAAATGACGGTTAAATGTGATGCCGTCTCCGTTTATTCGAACAAAACAAATAGAGATGGCATCACATTTAACCGTCAGTTGACACTAATCAATGCACGGTGAAACAGCCCCCTATTTCCCCCACGACCAGTCGAAAGTCTTGTTCCGCACGAATTTACATGGCCCTTGAGTCAAAAAGTTTGAAGACCCCTGCTCTATAGCTCTGTGATAATTAAACGATTTTGATCAAGTAAACGAAACTGAAAAATTAAATGTTTTACCTACTTAGCATAAACACCGGATGGATGCGATAGACTGTATAAAAGCGTTCCTAGTGTTTATTGTACGAGTCGTACTTGTTAGTGGGTACTTTTCCCCTTGTACACTTTATGTTGACGCGTGACGGGTTCACATTACAACTTACACAGATATAGATTACATTAGATAACGCAAACAACTCAAACTGTATGAAAATCAACCGTGTCACTTTTTTATATCAATGTGACGTCTCAAGAGCGAATTAGCGATGTGAATTCCCCGATGTCCGCGCAAAATCGATTCAAATGCGCCGCCCGCGACGTGGGGCTCGAGTCAGTCACTAGTCATGTTTAGTCAGTTAGCGGTCAGTCTTTGTATAGGGCCAACCCCGACGCTTGGTCGGGGTTCGGACACGCGAAGTAGATGCATTTGCTTAGTCTAGTGTAATCTGTATCTGTACTTGATATATGAATTTGAATTTATTTAAAGCTTTGTACTATTTGAGTGGCCTAACAATATATTTTTTGTGCTGTCCTCTTCAAATCGGCGTTACGTTTGTTTGTTTCTTTCCCCCTGTGACTTCACGATATTTTACTGTAAATGTTTTGTTATTTTTATAATGCTACGTGGTTTATAAAGAGCATTGTGTCACTCATTATTTCTTTTGCATTTGTAGATGTTAATAAAATTTAGTTGGTGTAAGATTCGGGGGTGTGAGCTGCTTTGTGTTAATTTAATATTAAATTAGCGGTAAAATGTATAAATGTACGGTAATGTACTGCTGTTGGAGAGTTGGAACTAATCGAGACACTATCTGGGCGGTTTTTTTTATAATGCATTTTAAAATTGTGAATTCTCAATGTAATGGAAAGGTCGCCTTCCGTTGAAGGAAGTCCAGTATTTGTCACACGATCGTATTTAATTGTAAGTCACTGGCCACCTTTTTTAACACGTTCCCTATCCGGGTGCCCCGATGATGCCACTTTGAATCAACTTCGTACGTGAAATATTACTAAGTTCAAATAACCATTTTAGATATATATATATTCTTAAGTAGATATTCCAATTTTATAAAATTTCGAACACTGGCTCGAGTTGGAGACAAGTCGAATTCTTAAAGAGTCCATGATTTCATTTTGGAGTCGCTGTTTCAAATTAGTTCGTTTGTTTGTTTGTTTATACTCTTGATTGTACAAAAAGGAAAAGCAAAAAGTTAACATAAAAGATAGTATTAAGTACGAAGGCGGAGTTATCCCTGCAGGGATCTCTGCCAGTCAATCTTTGAGTGGTAGAGGAGCAATCAAAAAAAATTAGAATCGACAAATGTATATGTATAAACCTCAAATACCTAACTATATACAATAAATACATAACACGTATATAAAACATTAATATATCTATAACTAGATATAAAATAATGTGTATAATCTTGCAGTAAACTGTGTCGAAAGGTATAACTCAGCACTAGGTAGGAGATACAATATTCACATTCATGGATGCACAGTCGGACATTCATATTGACAGAATGTTTTGTATAGTGGCAGGGAACGTGTTAAAATACCTATGACTCAACATTGCGTTGCGAAATCGTGTATTATTCAATTTGTATTCGTATTGAATTATATTTATTTAATTTTATAAATCAAATTTTAATTGTCCTAAACCGCCTAGCACACGAATTCGTAGTTCAACGGGCTATAAATAATTTTTTAGACAAACGGTGCACTGTATTTTAATATTTTTGTATTATAAAAGGCAGCTTATACTCTCGCGGGGATGTATCTGACCGTCGGAACAAAATCATACAGTAGAAGAGTTTGAAGGGTTGGTCATTCTGACTTTCCTTGCCGCTAAAGTACAATTCAATAGAATTTGACAATTTTCTACACATTTAAGACACCCTAACGTGGGCACGCTTGATTATATATGTCCCTGCTGTTGTGATTATCATCTAAAAGGGATCAAAAAAGAATAATAGTCACATCACAAAGCCGTAGGCAGCCCGGTGTTCATTGTGTTGTCAGATTCCATTGAATTGAAGTTTAGATGACATTTTCCAGGTTGATTTCGTTATACACTTTTATGTTCTACTTCGGTTGCAATGTCCTGCCAATTTTATCGCCTTATGAGGGCAGTATTGGGATTTATACACGGACGAAGAGCTTATAAAAAATTCCGAAAGCTCTTGTCTTCAGAAAAGTGTGTATTTTAATATGTTTACTGCTTGTTGATGACGGTCGGAGCGTTGAAAGCTTAAGTAGTCGCTTGAGGCGTTGTTGGCATCGCCTCTGTATTGAAATATACTATTAATTATGGACCATTATTCGAGCGTTTATTCCTTATGATTTTCGTGGGCACATTATTGTTGACATGTTACAGTTTTCAGGATATCTAGTTGCAATACAGGACGTCTAAAAATTATCGGACATGTCCGATTCTGCAGCCGTCATTTAAAAAATAGAGCACGGGAATGAGGCCGTTGAAACGCTCGGAGACTGTCTTGAATAAATACTTAAGGGTCACTCATGTAGTAAAGTAATAGAGTTACGTCCGACATGTTTCGAACCAATCCGTGGTTCTTGGTCAATGTCATTCCGAAGGGGTAACCACGTGAATCCTGTTTTTGGATCTTGAATATTTTCCTCAGTTGTTGAACAAGTTTAAATGAACATTTTCATTCGAATTCACTTGGCACCCGCTAAATGTATTAAATAATTTGTTAATCTCAATTAAAATCTTTCACAGTTGAGCTTACCCAACCCAGCACCTATCTAAAGTATCCCACATTTTATATCTGCTACTGACTGTACCATATGATTAGTTTTTTGTAGATTTTTAACGCTAATGTCGATACAGATAAAAATATTACCAACGCTTTGAAAATACATAAAAAACTTAGGAAACAGTAGAACCATAATAATTAACTTTATGTACTTTTAATAGAAGAAAATTAACCAATATTTTACAAAATGACGCGTGGTATGGACACACTGTAAAATGAAGATAAATGTACCTACACTTCACTTATAGAGAATGGATTTATTCTCAGTGACTCCTTAGCCAGTTTTTATTTTTCGTTCTTGCTTCTTATTCAGTTTTTGAAAAAGGAATAATAGTGAAAAAAGTGGCTGTGGTTCCTTCACCACTTGCAAGTGAATTCGTCCCATTTTTTTTAAAGTACTGGCTGGTTAATGCACTAAGAGCTTTAAAAAGAAAAAACATACTGGCTAAGGAATTATTGCGAATAATCCTCCAGAAAACTTGAAAATAGATCAGGTAAGGCAAAAAGTCCAAGTCCAGTCAATAAAATTAAAAAAAAAACTACAGAATAGAGGCGATGCCGGGGCGCTGAGTAGCAGACTTGAGCAACCTAGCCAGTAAGGTGCACTACAAGACTTGGTAAATACGGGCGAAGCTCTATATTTTTGTGATGACGTAAAAGTTAAATTCACATGTTTTTTAATAAGCGATCACTGCGCTCTGGTCTTACACTCCGTAGTTAGAAATTCGAATGTCGTGCCGTCCCTCTCACGCCAGTAGTATTTAACAGGGGAGTGAAAGGGACGGTACGATAGTAATTTTAACTAGGGAGTTGACCCCCTGTTGTTATCAAAAGTTGTTTAGTGCTGAGATTGAGGTTGGAATCTGGGGGCCTATTTTTAAAATCGCATCAGTCGAAAAGACCGTGAAAATGGTAACGATGATAAAAGAGATTAGTCGAAAATAGCAGTTCACGTATTGGATCTCTAGTTTTATAGCAAATAACGGTTTTTACTTTCGAATTAGATTTAAAAATGGGCCCCTTCGCAGTGAGCGCGTCGTATCAATTGTAAATAAATGTAACGCAAAACGAAATAAAAATGATTATAAGATGTTTCACTTCATGTAAATAAATGTGATTCAAATGATGTGTGTTTTATTTTTAAATCCCCGACGCAAAAAGAGCGGTGTTATAAGTTTGGCCGCTAAGTGCGTCTGTGTGTCTGTGGCACCGCAACTCTTACAGGTGAAACGATTTGAATGCGGTTTTTAGGGTTCCGTAGCCAAATGGCACATGGTACGGCGAGGGTGGATAGACACGTCGAGGAGAAAATGGGTTTAATGCTCGAGTTTTACACTTTGCTTTTCACTTCGATGGCGAGGAAATGGAATATCAAGAGTGGAAACGATGATTCGCTTTCTATGTACCTTTTATTTTTTAGGCATTATTATAATAATTCCATTATTTAGTTTTACTGATTTATTATGATTAATTAGATTGAATTTTAGTTAATTTAAAAAATACATAGAAAGTTTTTTGTTTGTGGTTGTTGACACCAGATTACTTACCTTAGTCTTGAGTTGGTATTACACGAAGATTTTATTTTATGCACTAGAGCATAAAAAGTCATTCAATGTCGCTTAGATACAGCATAAACACGAACTTTACGAGCATGAAAAGTGAAAAAAAGACTTGTTTTTGTGACGCAACGTTAGTGAAGACCCTGATGAAAATTTTTAGAGAATTCCCATGGGAGATAATTTTCTGGAATTTAGAATGGTTTATTGGTTTAGGTAAAAGCTTAATTAAAACTCCTTTTTTAATTAGTCCTTTATTTTATTTATCACATTAATCAACTCAATACAGAACAAGTTTAGAAATTAGCAAAAGGACAACGACAAAAATATTTAAAGACATCTCACGCGTATTTTTTAGAGTAAATAAATACATAACATGATGAATGTTACAAACAGCCAATATAAATTGATATCGAAAACACAAACTAAGACATGGAAGCACAGAAACACCAGAAAAAGAGACCAGCGCGGGGACTCGAGCTCAGGTCCTCAGCATTCCGTGCTGCGTGCTATTACCCCTACACCACCGCTGCTGGCTATTGTATTTTCGATATGGTTTTACGGGATGACCGTAAAAGCAACACATTTGGAGTTGCAAAACAAAAAACAAAGACTCCAAAAAACCAATCATAATATAAACTGAGTTAACATACTTACAATTTAATCTTATCATAAAAACAGGAAAATTGGTAGCCTTAGTTTGAAAAACCCGGCTACTTTTTATTCCGATATTCCCACGGGCTATATCCTCGCCTGCCGTACGGACGCCTCGGGTAAAATGACTCCTTTTTCTCTCGTTGTACAATCTACTATTTATCCTCGTGTTTATAGCTCTCGCAATATTTCTATCTATATTGAAAATGATAGGGTTACTTTGAAGAATAAAATCCGAAATCATATTATCCGACAAAGAAAGCAGGTCACCGACGTTGCTGAAAGAATTAGTTCGCTGAAGTGGCGTTGGGCTGGCCACGTCTGTCGCAGGACTGATGAACGGTGGAGCAGAGTCCTCGAATGGAGGCCACGGATGGAAAATAATGTAGGGCGTCTGAGGCACGGTGGACGAACGACCTTAAGAGGGTCGCTGGTGGCAGATGGATGCGAGGGGCTGAAGACAGTGTTGTGGCGCGCCATGGAAGAGAGCTATGTCCAGCAGTGGACTGTAGGCTGGTGATGATGGTGGAAGATGCCCCTTATGAAATCGCGTTCTTGAAATGAAATACCTTCGGTATTCTATTGAAGATACGCACTCACGCAATACGATTCAGACTGGCTCTATACTACGAGGTGCAAAACTCGAATTCCGTATCTTGCCGTCCCGCTGATCCTTGTATTAATTAATACGAGAGTGAGAGGGACGGTACGATAGGAACTTCGATTTGCGAGTTTCGTAGTAGCCACCCTAAAGGCATCCTGTCAAACGTTTGCATGAAATAGTAGATTGTACGAGAGCATAAAACGAGCTATTTTTATTATTACCTGAGATGTTTGTTCATATAGCCACCCGAGCCGGTGCGAGGTTGGATACACACGTCGAGGGAAAAATGGGTTTAATGCTCGACTTTTACCTACACTCTGCTTTTCACTTCGATTGCGAGGAGATGAAATAGCAACAGAGGATACAATGGTTCACTTAGCAGGTACCTTTTATTTTTCAAATTATGTATTTTTAGTTTTATTGATTGATATTTAGTTTAATATAAATTAAAAATTATTAAAAAATACATAGAAACTTTTGTTTGTGACTGTTGACACTTGATTGCCTTGGTCTTAGGAGATTTCACTTTATGCACTAGAGCATAAAAAGTCGTTTTATGTCGCCTCAATCCAGCATAAATATGACCTTTACATGAGAAGTGAATAATTGTTTTTCACATACGCATTTGGCAAAAGATGATTAAAATGCGATTTTTTTTGGCTCTTATAGGAAATAAACGGTGTATTATTATTGACAGTTTTTTAATCATTACGCTACCAAAATTCCTGTCTGCTTACAACTAGTCTTGCTTGTGCCCATCACCATCTAAAATATAGAATACTCCACTCCAATCTAACAATTAACGCATTCACTGCCACCGACGCACATACGCGTTTTCGGAACTTCGCCCAGTGCCGCTGTCATAATTATTCATACATTTCGAACGCACATGTGCGTCGGTGGCACCTGTGGAAGTCAGGTGGCAGAGAATGCGTTTAAATAGAATAATAATGTTTAAATCTAACTCAAAATTGACTGACAAAGTCCAATTTTAAAAATCGGTATAATATCAAGAGAATTCTAATGTGGCATTTACAGTCGAGTTCATAATCTTCTGAGCAAATTATTGATCAAAAATATGTGTACACAACTCTATTTTTTAACGGATAACGGCGTAGAAGTGTGTTCAGATATTTTTGAACTAATTCTTTTTTTTTTATCTTTTTGTAGAGGCTTTGAACGCTCCAGGTGATCATGTCAGCCTCATGGGTGCTCGCTCATTTCATTTTCCTTACGCAAAGGACATATTATAAAAGTGGTAAATGCAAATGGCTTTGTCAGATGTTGGCTCTGAGAGCCAACAATTGACCTGGCCATTATTCATGGGGCCCAAACCCCCAAGAACCCTTCTCAAGTCTGAGTTCCAAGCACATTCCAACAACAAATGGGACAAGTCATCTACCTTCTGGCAAATCTCACACAGAGGTGATGGTTTAACTCTCATCATATGTAAAATTTTGTTTGTTGGGATCCGCTGATTCACAACCGTATGATAATTATCATACTTTTACTTCAAGTAATGTATTATTGCTCCGTTTCATATGATTTTTTAATGTATTGTAGTCATTATCCTGATAGGTATGATAATTTTTTATAATTTTGACGAATATACGATAATTTTACGGCCCTAGTACGATAGCCGGCTAGCTTCAGGTTGTGAACACTGGCTTGGGATGTGTCCGGAACATTCTTGCTCAGAAGTTTTCGAACTCAACTGTACTATCGAACCAGCTAAATTGTGTTGTGACCCACTGTGGAACTGTTCCGTAGAAGGCATAGTGACATTGCATTGCTAGACAAGGAAATTCATTATGACACATACCGTGAGAACATTCTATGGTGGGTCAGAAAACAAATGGTCCACCAACACAAACATCTGTAACAGCAGGGCGCATAACCACTTGACAGTCCGGAGCGCGCGACCAATATGCCTCAAACCGTCTGGGTTTTTTATCGACGGAGAAAACGCGCGGTGTCCACAATTTTTTAACTACAAGGTTTTAAATAAAGAAATACTGAGGCGTACATCAATGTTTACTCGTTCAAATACTGTTTATAAAACAATAGCATGTAATTTATGATTTATTCACAAAATCAAGGTTAAACTTTTCAAGACTCAAGTATCCACCAGACGGTTTGAAGCATTTTGGTTTTGGATACCATGGTATCAACGGACTGTCAAGTGGATAAATATCTGATACAACTTTATTTCTAGAGCCGTTAGGACATGTCAGATATTTTTGCACGCTCCACTGGCAAATGCATAATGCAGGTTGTGTTAAATACAGAATATTTTACAAAACATCCACAGCTACCATGTTTGTTAATCTTATATTACTATAATAAATGTGCAAATATACCACAAAAGAAAAAACAGTAAGTTTATTATTTAGGCATTTTAGGACCTTGAGATTTATCCAATACTTTGTCAAAATGTAAAATACTTGTACATATAAAAATACATTTGTATATAATGCAATGGAAATATTTTAGTGTTCAAGTTAGAAAAAACTGTTAGTCTCATGGACATTTTTAAATTGAGGTATCAAGTTCTTATTTTGTATATCCCTTTGTATTGCTGGAAGTGAAAAAAAACCTACATTCTTGTCTCAACTATCTCTGTTATTCCAATTTTACAGATAAAGATAAAACTGGAAAAGAAAGCCCTGAATTTTGCTCCTTATATAACCATACTAATGGCTTAACTAGTATTTCAGTACTTGAAATTGAGAAAAAGTTGTTTTGAAATATTCCCCTGCCTCTCCCAATGCTTAAATTGCTATTCTCTTGAGATAATCATAGCGACAACGCCTCTCGTCTTGTAGCTGTTCAATTTTAGTCATCGTGTTACACTCTCTACAAACTCCGCAGAATATGCTCGTGACAATGTGAAACGGACTGCGATAATACAGGGTTGGGTCTTTCAGAGATTTGTTCTTTTGGTGGCACCTGACATGGAGAAATAGCTCCAGAATGGCTAAAATGAGCATACAAATGGCCGGGCATAAAGCTGCGGCTGGTATAAGCAAAAGCCTAGGGCTAAAGACATTGGAGCCGTCAATGATATTCGCTTTTAAATTTCGAAACTTTTTTGTCTCACTCATGTAGCCTTTTGGGAAAGAGATGGTCTTTAAAGTTGTGGAGCGCGGAGCTGACTGCATCGCCTGAGAAGACACCGGCGTCGGCTCCCCTGTCTCGTCGTTTACGAAGTATGTAATAACTTCTCCGGTCTCATCGTCGCAGCAGAATCGCTTTATATTCGACATGGTTGCCAAAACTGCAAAAAAAACACGATCATGTCAAACACGTAGTTGTATGGGACAAAATATTGTTTTTCTAAACACCGTCTGATCCGTAAAGGCAAAATGACGGGTTATTTCCTTTGTCTATTCGCTCACCAACAATTTAAAAAGATAATTACGCATGATAGTGCTTCTCTGCCTCAAAAAACAGGTAATCCTGATTTAATAACAAGGTATACTGAATACACTGAAGTTTCAATTAAGCGGTGTAAGAGTATTAACGACTAGGGTTGTATTTTGTAGATAATTAGTAGCATATTTTTAATAAGCACAAGTTACCCAACAATTGTTTATCTATCTATTATTCAATTCAAGAAATAAATAAATACCTAAATTCAGTCCAAATAAATCCAACCAAACCAAAACGTCAGTCAAGTCACAATACGTAACGAAATTACCACAGACAGAGAAGAGACAACAATGAAATTATGTCATCAACATAACGATACCATTTCACAGACATAAATTAAACTGAAGTGTAATAAAAGAATTTCTACATAATGATAATGTTTAAAATGAGTTTTATTGCAAGTATCTTGATTAGGATTTAAATTTCTCCAGACAGAACCGATTCTATCTGCGTGATGTAGAGCCGCTTTTTAAAATAAAGGCTAGCTGTTCATTATCCTTCACAGATCTAAAAAAATAGTCAATCTTCGGCTATTCTACGCTTAACAGAAGGCTGCGTGAGCCAAAACTCCTTTATCTATTTCCGTAAGGGTTGACTAAAAAATAATGAAATTTATGATGAATGAATAGTTCTTGCCATGTTCTTGCTTGTGTGTGACTGTGAGTGAAGTATCACATCACGGTAATGTCACGTTTATTTTTTGTAATTTTCCACATTATGAAGTGTTAGCCCTTAATTGTATATGAAAACGAAGCTAAAGTGAATGTTGGGTTAAATATTTTTGATATTACGCCGATAATTTTAGTAATTGCGAAGCACAAGTCAATTTCGCATGTGTCGTGAGTTCAAGCGGTTGGTAACAAAAATTGTGTACACACGATATTTTGCATTCGCTTATGGATTAAACAACTCGGTCCCTTCAAAACGTTGTTTTATCATAGGCATCTTAACGTGGGTATGTTTGATATATTTTGGTTTCATTCACGAATGTGATAAATAACTTGTTCGAAAATAAACATTCGAAGATAACATGTTGGCTTGGCTTACATTACCGTCATTACATTATGCTTCTTTAATTTGCGAATTCTATAATTACTGTGTAAATTATTTGTGTAACACTGTCTATGAAATCAGTGGTTAATTAAATACAGGTGAAGAATTAGTGATAATGTTAAAGCATATAACATTTCATGTAATACTACCACTTTGTGAACCTGATCCATAATTCTGTGGCACTTATTCTAATTTACATAGACCCAACAGTTGTAATAACCTCTAGTGTGACAAACATTCAGTAACACATTCATTCACATCCCACAGCTTTCTAGGTGTTTAAGAAACAATATTATAAACACCCTGTGACTTAACTAAATTACAATTTTGAAACATGAAATTTGGTGTGTTAGTGTAAAGTCCTGTGTAATGGTTAATTGTAACCTAACTAATGTTATAATTTGACACCTGCAAGGAAAATCATTGTTTCACACACATCACTCATTGTTTGTCTCACTTTCTGTGTTGTATAAAAAGACTTTTTTTATAAAACCATATAATTCGATGTGCTGCCCTCATGGGCGTATGTAGCTGCAACCTGGAAATTGTATGTTCTCTGTTCCCAACACAATATAATTATGCCCCGTTTACCTATGAAACAGGATCCCTTGCGGGTGTTTGCCCTACACACTACATATACCTTGTGTTTCATGTCGGTGTCTTTGTGTAGTGTGTATGAAAAAAAAGCATGGGTGATCCGACCTAAAAAAAATTTGGCTTGCACCAAATGACAGTAAATCGTATAAGATTGTAGAGAGGTTAAAGCAATTGCGAGTGTGCACATGTTCATTGTATTATATTCTCCTGAGCCCCCGCATACTTTATAAAGGACCAATTAACACTTAAAATATTGTTTATTGAATAAAGAATTCTAAGAATTTTGAAATAATATCCAAAATAACAAAACAGGTCAACCATGTCTAGGTCTTAAGGACTAAGTTTGCAAAACTTTACTTATTTCCCTTCTTCATTATATTTTATTAGCTTCTGCCAGTGGCTTCGTCCATGTGGAATTCGGTTATCGCACGCTGTTCCCTCGGGAACTGCATTTTTCCGGGATCAAAAGTATCCTATGTCACTCTCTGGCCCATAAACTATCTCTATGCTAAAAATCACATCTATCCGTCGCTCCGTTTCGACGTGAAAGACGGACAAACATAAATTTTAGGCATTGAAGCTTAGAAAGTAAGCTTTCATGCACATGAAATACAAAAACCATAGGTGCCCGTGTTTTTTGCAAAGGGGTTTACAAAGACACCAACACATACACTTTTGCATTGATAAATTAGTAGGGATAGTTATTTGTTTCAAATATTGCAAGTTAATTTTGGGACACATCCAGTGGAATTAACTTGATCTTTAGTATACCTTTATGTAGCTTGCAGTTTAACAAAAAATACAGTCAAAAACTTGTAAAGAAACAAAATAAATGAAAATAAAGGCTTTGCCAGGATAAGCTAAGTGAATTTTCCCCCTAGCGAGTTTGGGTTTGTAAATTTTATTGATGGTGTATGAATGTAGAGCTAACACAAATTTTAGCTTTTTTGAGATTTTCTAAAAAAACAATCTCAGTAAATATGGCACTCTGTGCCACTCTGTGGTGGCAATATGCATTTACTAAACACACTTATTAAAACGTTTAATAAGACAAGTGGCAGTAATTAGGCTTTAAATGTAGATAAAAAGAATCTTAATTGAAGCATTTTTTTTAAATTCTATTTAAGCATACAAGACTAGCTAAGTTAAAACTCTAGGTGGATTGATTTACTTATGTCTGGTAGTGTAGTAACTTTATTATTTTATTTATTTCAGGTTGTTAATTCAGAGAGCAAGTGAGCGCTAGACATGGGCAAGGAGTAAGTTACATAAATTATTTTCAATTAAATATTATTTTTATTAGAAAATCCAAAACCCACCAAAGTAGTTTATAAATGAAATAATTTGTCTCTAGCTTATTTAAAGATATTCAACTCTTTGCCTGCTATTAAAAATGTACTTCTTATGTATTTGAGACATAAATTCGATTTATTGAGGAACAAATAATACATTTAGAAATGAATTAAACTATAAATACTTAATAATAATAATTAAATACTAATATAACTCTAAAAATGTATGTATAAGTTCTTTGTTTAAAACCTTGCTTTATGGGGGTAATGGACTTTGTAAATCTAATGGCAATGTATTGATCAAATGTCTTCAATAAATTAGTTATAAAAAAAATGGTTTAGCAGAAAACTTATTTTTTGTGTCAATTGCAGAACTAAGCTTGAAGCTGAAAAGGCTTTGAATGGAGACAAAGTCGACGACGAGACAAGGAAAAAAAAGAAGAGCAAAAAACACAAGAAACACAAAAGAAGCGAAGAGGATGACGAGAAAGCTCACAAGAAAAAGAAAAAGGCTAAAAAAGAGAAACATAAAAGTCCCAAGCCAGAAAGCGAGACGTCTCTATCAGATGTGGAGGATCTCATAAAGAAATCCAGGGATAGGAAGCCGGTGCACAAGGAGTCTTCGGTGGAGTCTGTTCTGGTGGAACCAGAACCCAAACCCAAGAATGGTGAAGCTAAACACAAAGCAATCGCGAAAATCGACAAAGACGAGGCTCTTGAAATCATATCATCCAACTCGGATACCGAGAACTATCAAGAAGACTGTGCCAGCCCTGAACTAAACATGATAGAGGACGACCTAAATCTAGAAGAACTAATGAAACAAAAGGAGCTGCTACAAGCGAGGTTAGTAGCTTACTTCTCCGACAGAAGCGATGATAGCGATGGTGGCAAAAAAGATGATGTAATATGCATCAATGATGATAAGTCCCCGGTGATCAAAAAGTCGAGATCTGATGACAAACGCAAGCACAAGTCCAGCAAAGACCGTTCATCGGAGAGGGAGAAAGAACGACACAGAACGAGACGGCGCGAAGAAGACTTAAGGGAAATCATCAACAGGGAAAACAGGAAGGAAATGGAGAAGCGGTTAGAATACAGAGAGCGTAAGGAACGCGAGCGCAGAAAGCAGCTCGAAGTGGAGAGAGAAAGAGAACGTGCGCGGGAACGGGAAAGAGAACGGGAAAGGGAGAAGAAGAGGGAGCGGGAGCGAGAAAGAGAGCGCGAGCGGAGGGAAAAGGTCAGGAGGGATAGTCATTCGGGTGCGGGCGATCGGTTGACGGACCGGCGCCGGAGGTCGAGGGAGCGGTCGCCGGTCCGGCGCGCGCGGCGCCCGTCCGACAGGGATAGGAGGTCGCGCGACCGGCACAGGGACCGGTCGAGAGACAAGAGGAACAGCCGTGACAAACGCAAGGTGCGTATTTATTTCTGTTAAATGTAGAATATTATTATGCAGGTGGTAGGAGCTTGTGCAAGGTCCGCCCGGATTGCTACCACCATCTTGCTCGCTAATCCTGCCGTGAAGCAGCAGTGCTAGCACTGTTGTGTTTCGGCGCGAAGAGTAAGACAGCCGGTGAAATTACTAGCACTTGAGGTATTCCAACTTAGGCCTCTAGGTTGGCAACGCATGTTTATGGGTGGTTGTGATCTCTTACCACCAGGAGACCCACTTGCTCGTTTGCCTTCCAGTCAAATAAAAAAAAGAATAGGTCGGCCATTCTTTTTTTTAATGAGGCACATATTAAGTTATCCTCCTTAATCTGTTTTACGCGTATTGGAACTTCACATATAAGTACACAAAAGTGATTACATCTTGATTTACAATTTACTAGCTTTTGCCCGCGGCTTCGCCCTCGTGGAATTCGGTTGTCGCGCGCTTCGCGGGAACTGTGCGTTTTCCGGGATCAAAAGTAGCCTATGTCACTTTCCGGCCCATAAACTATCTCTGTGCCAAAAATCACGTCGATCCATCGCTCCGTTTTGACTTGAAAGACGGACAAACATAAAAACACATAACTTTGACATATAATATTAGTATGGATAAATTCCGTTAAAAACCTTTACACGAGTGTTTAAACTTATCTAGTTAATGAACTAAAATGATTTCTTTGCTCACCCGCGACCTTAAGATAGCTAAGTCTATGCAAATTATGCGTGTTCATGCAGTTCCTCCACCTCCACACTGTAAGAACACACACAAATTACACAAACCCATCTATCACCACCACCACAACACACTGACGCGTTTCGAACTCAACCAGAGCTCATCTTCAGAGTGACACAACCGTACACCATGCTACCAGTTGTTAGACTAACAAACCACCACCACTGTTTTAATTTGCCAAACAAAACAAAAAACTACCCGCAAAATATTAATAAATTTTAATGATTTTTTAATTTTTATTTATTTTTAGTCAAGGCAAGGTAGTTTTGTAGCATAGTTAAAATTTATTAATATTTTGCGGGTAGTTTTTTGTTTTGTTTGGCAAATTAAAACAGTGGTGGTGGTTTGTTAGTCTAACAACTGGTAGCATGGTGTACGGTTGTGTCACTCTGAAGATGAGCTCTGGTTGAGTTCGAAACGCGTCAGTGTGTTGTGGTGGTGGTGATAGATGGGTTTGTGTAATTTGTGTGTGTTCTTACAGTGTGGAGGTGGAGGAACTGCATGAACACGCATAATTTGCATAGACTTAGCTATCTTAAGGTCGCGGGTGAGCAAAGAAATCATTTTAGTTCATTGATATGGACCTCCGCAAAGTAACGCCTGATTCAATAAATTATTTATCTAGTTAAGTTTCGAGTTAACTGTTAACCACAGACTAAAAACTTATTTTTCCAAAATTTACGAAACTGTCGTCTTGAACCCCGGTTTAACAGTTTAAATTTTAACCCTAGATCCTAGTACTAACCACCGCAAATTCCAGTACGTTCCTAAAAAAACTAAAAACTGGAATTCAAGACCACAAAATCTACTACAATGTTGCCACTGAAATAAGATGTGTGTACAATAGTACATTCCTTTTTTTTTAAACACACGACAGAATATTCTTTTTATTAGTAATTTTGATTCTATAATTTAAAGAAGTAATTTTGTTTACTTACTTTTACATAAATACTAGACGCCTGAATAAAAACTTAAACATTTCGTAATTTTTGGTTGAAAAACTGGTATTGTGCTTGTATTTCTTCAGGTATTCATAACATTTGGTGCAATTATTTACAATTAAGATAAAATCAAACTAATATAGAGCATTTGTCTCGTATTATGTATGTATATAAGTGCTAGACTAAAATTAGAGCGCTGTTTTTAGAGTTCCGCACCCAATGGATAAAACCTATTACTAAGACTCAGTTGTCCGTCTGTCATTAGGCTGTATCTAAACCATGGCAGTTGAAATTTTCACAGATAATGTATTCTGTTGCGGCCTTATGGTCGTTATGTTATATGTTGTTATCAACAAATACGAAAAAAACGGAATAAAATAAATATTTAGAACTACACTGTGGTAGAACATCGCAACCTCTTCCTGTTTATGTTCCTTAGCATAAAATTGTCTCAGTGTCATGTTAGTTGAGAGTTGAAAATAAGTTAGTATTTTTTTTTTTCACAAAACCCTTATTTAATAACAATACAAGAAATCAAATTAAAAAAGGTTATTATTATTCCCCTCAATGGCGGCCTTAAGGCTTGGGCCAATTGTCAGTTAAATTAAAGATTAATATATTCTTCTTCTTCACGTTGTACGGTGATTGTAGTTTTTGCAACTTGATAGCAAAATTCCAAAAACCACGCGTAGACAACTTGCGTATTAAAAAATGTCGGACACGAGAGCAATATAGAATTTTGTGATCACTGTTAAAAAAGGTTGGCGAAACCTGAACAGTTTATTTGACAGTGACAGAAGTGACATTGATAGATTTGACAATGACATATCTGTCGTAGATTTTGTGGTCTTGAATTCCAGTTTTCAGTTTAGAGCTTCCAATGATTATGGAAGTACTTCAAGCACGAATAATAACTTCCATATTTAGAGCGACCAGCATGTGCATTCGAGGAACCCGTCACAAATGGAAGCCAGCAGCCAAGCTATTTGGCTTTGATGATGGTGCTGCCCTACCACACTCCGACTGACAGACTGACTTGACAATTTTTTTTTTTTCATAGTTAATCAATTCCCTTGTTCCTTACAGATAACCACGGCCAGATAACTGGTAATCAGTGAAGAATTTTTTTCTTCCAGTGTAACCAGTTATCTCCAAAGATTTTTTTTTCCCCACAGATAACTGGTTTTTTTTAACTATTGACTCTAAGGACTCTTTATTTGCCCTTTATTTATTTATTTGTTATTACTATGTATAGTTTATAGAATATGTGTAAATAAAGATATTTCTTCAAAAAAAAACTTCAAGCTAAAAACCTTGTGTAGAAAACTAATGGCATAAAACTTTGCAGAATTCAAGCAACGAGGTCGCCCAGTTGGTGCCCAGTTCGTCTGATGAAGAACTGGACATATCCATCAACACTGATGATGAAGAAGAGACAGAAGAACAGATAATCGAGCGCAGGAGAAAGCAAAGAGAACAGTTATTAAAGGTAAAGCGTCACTACTTTGAAAAAATCTCGTATCTAAAATCAACACGTCAACAAAATTGAACCTTGACGTAATGTTCATAAAGTTCACTGTTTTTTTTTAAGTAGCGACGATAGGTACTTTCTGTACAAGATTTCGGTTAGTCAAATTTTTAGTGTAGCTTATTACATGGTGACGTCTCTTGAGTTACTTCACCTCTTCACCGCCCAAGTCATCCAGTCGTGACAGCCATTTTTTTTTTAAATTTAGTATTTTAACGAGGCTTTAGTACACTAAATGTGTCAAGCCTCATGGGGAGCCTCACTTATGGGTAAAATACAGGATGGCCCATTTATATTGGTCAGTATGGGAAAGTCTGAAACTACGACATACAAAAATTTCTTCTTAGGAACCATGACATCGATTTTACTAGCAAAGAGGTACAAACAACCACAGAGACAATTTTACATGCCAGAATTTGTTGAATATTGTAACGGTGGACACTTCGAACACCTACTAAAATAAATTAAAGTATGTGAAAACAATGCATTTTATTCATTTTAGACGTAATGTTTCATAGAGACATTTACTGATTAAGACGTACAAAATCGATATCTAAAGAGAAATAGTGTAAGTTTTTTTTTTTCAAAACAACCGGGTTCGATTTCCGAGCTGAGTGTAGGTTTTTTTTAAATCCATGAATGCAGTTTTTCTTGTTATTAAAATCGATGTCATGTTTCCTAAGAAGAAATTTTCGTATGTAGTATAGTTTCAGACTTTCCCATACTGACCGATATAAATGGGCCACCCTGTATAAACCCAAGTAGTAGGGTGAGCCCGAGGGTGGGTTGGCCCGCCTGCCAAGCGTGGCGACTAAGGCACTTTCCCATTAAGGTACAAGATAAAAGAAAATTCTGAGTGGAGAGCCTTGGGGGAGGCCTATGTCCAGCAGTGGACATCTTTCGGCTGACATGATGAGTAGGGTGAGTAACCGACTTTACACAGTTATTAAATATCCATCTTCTTTCAGAGGCTAGGTGGTGCGAGTGACACCCCCAAACCGGACGCGGTGACCACACCACCACCTGTTGAAACTAAAGAGAAAGAAGTCAAAGAAGTCAAAGAGGTTAAAGAGGTCAGGGAGAAAGAGGCCGATGCGAAAGACAAGGGCACAGACACACCCGAGACAAAGAAAGAAGATAAAAGAACAGACTCGAAGAGTTCTAAACATGAATCTAATAGGACAGGGGAATGGGACATGTTCGCTGATCAGGATAACTTCGATGTTGATGTAAGTACAATGATCTTACAGTAGAGTGAAGCGAGTGAATGGAGTGAGTGAGTAGAGTGAGGCAAACGTGTACCATCTTAGGCCTCATCTTTGCCTACCATCAAGCGAGATTGAGGCCAAACGTAAGCCTATTTTTTATAAAACAAAGCGATACTAAATCTCGCTTCTTTGGGTTCAGAATAAAAACTTGAGATAGTTTTTTTTTTAATTTTTTGTTAATGGCTGTTGTTGCGTTGGTCTTAGGCAAAGATTTTACTTTATACGGTTCTGACAGAAAATCAGCGCTGCAGGCGTCTAACGCTTCAGCATACGTTTCACTTTCGCGGGGACACACAAAATTGTGTATTTATATTTACTATTTTCGTGTGTTTTCTATAATTTATTATTATTGTTATTTTTGGTTTATTTGTGTAAATTTTGCTGTATATGTGTGTCTTCTGTGGGCAACACTCTTACCCGGCCCGGATAACACCGACATGTAAATACCGGCCCTGTGTTTTGTGCACACGCCCATAGAAACTCGGTGATTTACATGTCGGTGTTATCCGGGCCGCGACAGAGTATCACCCTCTTCTGTGTTAATGAATAAATGTCTTCTTTCTTTCTTTCTTCATTCTTTCTAACGCATTCTGTCGCGGGATTTTTGATAGCACCAAAAAAAGCTAGCAACAATGCAGCCTTACCCAGCTCTAGAATTAGTTCTTACTCTGTGTTATCTTACTATGAAAATAAGCGCTGGAATTGTTTTTGCTAAACCCATTGCCACCTACTTATGTCTAGGTACTTGTTTTTTCTGTGGCAATATTTTTTTTTTCCACATATTTCCAACCACTATGTATTTAATGGAGTGTAAGAGCCTTGATGCAGACTAAATAATTACTTCTACTGAATGTTAGCAAACTTTATAGAAACTTGAGCATACTTATCAAAGATTTTTTTTTCTAGACTCCAACGGCTGGTAAACCTCGAAGTAAGAATGCTTTAGAAAATCCCTCTCTCACCGATAATTGGGATGACGCCGAAGGATACTACAGGTATTTATTGCCGCTACATCAGCATTGCCCGTTCCGTGCCCGGTTTGGAGTCATTATTGGGTGAATCAACTATTTTACCGACACTTTGGGCGTCTCCTGCGTTACCAAAAAATCGTACTCCAAATCGTACGCCAAAGAAGACAGCATGGTTTATGAGATCTCGATAGACAAGCAGAAACACTGGCTACGCGGGTGAAGCCGCAGGCAAAAACTAGTTAAAAATATAAACTACTTTGAAAAAAATCTCGTATTTAAAATCAATACGTCAGCAAAATTGACTCTTGAAATAATGTTCATAAAGTTCACTCAGTAAAATTATCAATTTTGAGATACGGGCTTTTTTCAAAGTAGCGACGATATTTAATCGAGAATCGCAATAAATCGATTCGAATTTACATTGTTACGACCCTTTAATTGCTTCATGACATGTGTCACCGTACCCATTCTATCCGAAAAGTACTATAAGAAATTAATAAGGTTCAGTTTCCAACTCAAACGCAAGTGGTCGTAAATCGCCTCTACCTTCATCATCATGTCAGCCGAAAGACGTCCACTGCTGGACATAGGCCTCCCCTAAGGCTCTCCACTCAGACCGGTCTTGTGCTCGCCTCTATCTTATTAAGGGTTAAATTGTCAATAGGTTGTAACTTACTGAAAGCAGGTACAGCCAAGGGCAAAAATATCGATACGGCCAAAGTTGCAAAAATATATATACACGGCCTTAATGTTAAGTGCACAAAGTCGTGTATACATATTTTTGTAACTTTGGCCGTGTCGATACCTTTGCCCCTGACTGTACTAGTTAATTAAAAAAGATTGTATGCCAAAAACTGGCTGATTGTGTTGGTTCGATTATAAAATACCTAATTGTAACAACTACTTGTGATGTACCCACAATCTACAATAATAAAATATTTGAGTTTTTGAATTTGGATTTTAGACTAGTGCTAAATCAATCTCGTTCCTCAGGGTACGTATCGGCGAGACTCTCGACAACCGCTACACTGTGTACGGTTACACGGGCCAGGGGGTGTTCTCGAACGTGGTCCGCGCGAGGGACCAGGCGCGCGGGAACAACGACGTCGCCGTCAAAATCATCAGAAACAACGAGATCATGTGAGTGCTAGCGGCATACAAGAATATAATTGACAAGATTTTATATTTCTAAGGCGGCCCCTAGACCTACAATAACATTGTACAATACTTTTTATTGCACAATAAGATTGAAAGGCGCTCTGAATCCAAACGAGCAATTGTATTGCACAATAATACGAACTGCACAATGTTTTCGTGTTCAGTGTATTAAATATTGTGCAATACTGACCCTACACGATGCAATATAAAAATATGGTGCAATAAAAATTAAAGTCGCACAAACTTTTGGTCAATCATTGTGCAATCTTCAATATTAACCCTAAACGGTCAATAATATTGCATAATTCGCGATATTGCACAATATAATTGACCGTTTAGGGGCCGCCTAAGACTATAATTTGATTCGTTCTCTGTATTCTGTTTGGAAAGAGAAAGACGCTGATAGTTTTAAAATTTCGCTGCGATTTTTAATTAGTTTATTACAATTTTTTTAAGATGTGCTTATTCTAAAAAGGCATAACTCCAAAACTACTACACAATAGATCTATTACTTTAGTCTAGTCTCTATTAAAAAAAAAAAGATCATGTAAATTTGACGTAGACGTTGTCAAAATTATGACAGCTCCTTTTTCTGGTGAAAAAGGCAAAGGACACATATCTATTGTGTGATAGTTTTGGCAAATTCAGATGATTCGAATGATGATGCTTGTTCCAGGCACAAGACGGGTCTACGCGAGTTGGAGATCCTCAAGCGGCTGAACGACGCTGATGCTGATGACAAGTTCCACTGTCTCCGGCTCTTCCGGCACTTCTTCCACAAACGCCATCTCTGCATGGTTATGGAGCCGCTCTCCATGAACTTGAGAGAGGTAATGTTAGACTTGAAGCCCTCGCTTGCACTCGTTTTTTTATAGTACACTCGCTCCAGGGCGCGTTTTAGTATTACGTAAACGGAATTTTAGATTTTAGTCCCCCCTTCCCCTTAAATAAAATAAATAAATAAGAGCTAATGTTAGACTTGAAGCCCTCGCTTGCACTCGTTTTTTATAGTACACTCGCTCCAGGGCGTGCTTTAGTATTGCCTAAGCAGAATTTTAGAGTTTAGTCCCCCTTCCCCCTGAAATAAATAAATAGCACACCAAAGAGGCCCAAAGTAAGCGGTTCAGGTACAGTCAAGCGCAAAAATATGTATTTATTCGAACTACTCATAAATATGTTACCACAGCCTTATTACGTCGAAATAGGAGTCAGTGGTACATATTTTTGTAGGGTTAGACCCATACTAATATTATAAATGCGAAAGTGTGTTTGTATGTTTGTGTGTTTGTCCGTCTTTCACGCCGCAACGGAGCGACGGATCGACGTGATTTTTGACATAGAGATAGTTTATGGGCCCGAAAGTGACATAGGCTACTTTTTATCCGCGCGCGATAACCGAATACCACGCGGGCAGAGTCGCGGGCAAAAGCTAGTTAGTCCATATTTTCGCAATCGACTGTACTACGCAACGGATAAACATATATCACATACATAAATATGCTAGCTTATGCCCGCGACTTCGTCTGCGCGGACCTAGGTTATCGCGCGGTGGCGCTCTCTACCGGAATAAAAGGTATTCTATGTTGAGCCTTGAGGTTCAAACTACCTATATACCAAATTTCATCAAAATCGGTTCAGTGGTTTCGACGTGGAAGCGTGACAGACAGAAAGAGTTACTTTTGCATTTATAATATTAGTATGGATATCGAACACCCAAGACTTGAGAACAAACAGTATTTTTCATAAAAAATTATACCCTGACCGGGGATCGAACCTGGGACCTCCAGCTTCGTAGTCAGGTGTAGGCACTGGGCTGTACAATAATCAACATTATACTGTGTGAACCCAATCCGTGCTATTCGAGGTAGTTTTTTTTTCTCAATTTACTATGCAGTGTACCAAATATCGTCACTACTTTTAAAAAAGCTCGTAACTTAAAATTGATTGATTTTTTCTAAGTGAACTTTATGCACATTATTTGAAGGGTCGATTTTGTTGACGTATTGATTTGAATTGAAAATACAAACCGAAACATAGATGCACAGAAAAACCAGAAAAATAATACCAACACTGGGAATCAAACCCAGGTCCTCGAAAATGCCGAAATGACGGAATGCCGAGGACCTGGGTTCGATTCCCAGTGTTGGTCTTATTTTTCTGGTTTTTCTGTGCATCTATGTTTCGGTTCGTATTTTCAATTTAGGTTTCACGGGATGACCGTAAAAGTAAAAATTTGGAATTGAAATAAAAAATACAAAAAGATTCCAAAAAACCAATCCTAATGTATTGATTTGAGATGCGAGATTTTTTCAAAGTAGTGACGATATGTAACTCTCCTTCGCTCTCTCATACCCTTAGTACGGAACACTAAAGTACGGTTTGTTCGTTGCTTCAGGTGCTAAAGAAGTACGGCAAAAACAGCGGCATCCATATAAAGGCGGTGCGGAGTTACACACAGCAGATACTGCTGGCGTTGAAACTGCTCAAAAAGACTGGTATCCTTCACGCCGGTAAGTACCACACAAAAACCGGCCAAGAGCGTGTCGTACACGCACAGGATAGGGTTCCGTAGCTATTACGAAAAAATTAAATAATACTTTTTTTAAGGATTTCGCGTTGTGTACTGAATCTTCCATGTTTAGGTATATTTTATACCTGAGGCTGCTATTTATTCTTAAACTACTAATAATTCTCAAGTTATTATTTTCCTTGTAAATTTAATATATATGTACTAGTTTAGATTTTAGAGGGAGGATGCACGATATCACGGCCAATCAACTTTTTTACCGACACTAATCTGTCCGTGACATTTTTCAAACAATTGCATATTTCTGTAAGTAAACATGTTTTTTCTGTAATTTAATAGATGGTATACATGAATATATGCCATCCTACGTAAGTTCAACCTATTAAACCGTGAAATATCTTATTGGAAGTACGATTTTTTGGTAACGCCGGAGACAGTTTTGGTAACGCAGGAGACGCCCGAAGTGTCGGTAAAATAGTTGATTGACCAATGAAAATTTGCACTTTAAAGTTGAATATTTCGCAAACAGATAACTGAATAAAAAAATTGTTTTAGCAACCTCCCAATGGTTTTAAAAGACCTATCCAACGATTGGTAGATTGCATTTAACTTGAAATCCGTGTTGTAAATTCGATTTACATCTTTAAGTAAGTAAATTTAAAAATCGAATGGTGCTCCTGTATTCACGAACTGGTAAACAAGGAGATTGTAATGCGTAATACTTACCTCCAAACCTCCATGCTGGCATAATGCTGCTGGCCAGTGCTGGCTGAATGTGCCAAAGCCAAAGAGCGCGAGGCCATTAAAAAAAAACAAAAGACGGATTTAAAAATCGAATGGTGCTCCTGTATTCACGAACTGGTAAACAAGGAGATTGTAATGCGTAATACTTACCTCCAAACCTCCACGCTGGCATAATGCTGCTGGCCAGTGCTGGCTGAATGTGCCAAAGCCAAAGAGCGCGAGGCCATTAAAAAAAAACAAGACTGTTTGACGCGATAAATTTTCTTCCGCTCTGTTACAAATGGCGTATACGTTTATAACGATTTTTCTTTATTTTCTCGCATTTGTGATGAGATTAATAGTAGAGTGTTCAACTCAAGTTTAAATTATCAATTACAACCGCGAACTATAAGCACCCTCGCTCGCTTTGCTCACTCGTGCGCCTAAATATCTTAGGTGTAATGAAAGCTATCGCGTATGAATTCGCCGCTAGAGGCGCTAGTGTAGCGTGAGTTCTCCGAAATGTCAAATCTCATAGTTTTTGGGTGAGCTACGCGGGTTTATTTATAATTAGAATAATTTTGTGAATATTTTGCATTACCTGAAATTAATTATGGCAATTATGCGTTACGGGGCAGTGAATGTCTGTGTTTTAAGACAGTTTTGTCTTTCGGAAACTATTGTCCTCCCTTTTTTTCCGAACAAAACGGGACTACGCAACACTGTGGTTGCTCGATATTTTTATGGCACGGTTTTAAGGTGTATTAAATATGATTATAATCTAAATTTTGTTTTCACTCCCGTAATAACAGATTTTGAAATCCACACTTAAAAACCTCACGCAACAGTGGCGCCATAAAGACAAAAAACATTAGCCCTCATTGATCACTTACAACCCTGGTTTATCAATCACTATTGCACCTTGTATAGATTTCTATGCTGTGGTTTGTAATATCATGTTATTTTTCCAGACATAAAGCCGGATAATATTCTGGTCAACGAAAGCAAATTGCTCCTCAAGCTCTGCGATTTCGGCTCCGCGTCACTGGTGACGGAGAACGAGTGGACACCGTACTTGGTGTCGCGGTTCTACCGGGCCCCAGAGATCATACTGGGCGTGCCTTACGACCACGGCATCGATATGTGGTCCACCGCCTGCACTATATACGAGCTGTCTACCGGTAAGCACAATCATCATGAGAACACAGCAGTCCACGTTGTCTTCGGCTACGCGCATCCAGCTTCCACCAGCAGCCTTTCGCAGATCGTCTGTCCACTTGGCCGGAGGGTGTCCTATTAGACACGGTCTATACAAGAACTGTTCTCTCCAGCGGTTGTCGGTTCTTCGGCAGATATGGTTCAGCCCGCTGCCTTGCTAATTCTCTGAGCTATGTCGATGACTTTTTTTCTGTGTCGGATAGGCTCGTTGCGGATTCTATCATTCAGAGACACGGGCAAAGAACATAGGCACTGATTACACAGTTATTTCAAGCTATTGTTAACCCGCGGCTTCGTCTTCAAGCGTCATTGGTGACGGAGAACGAGTGGACACCGTACCTGGTGTCTCGGTTCTACCGGGCCCCAGAGATCATACTGGGCGTGCCTTACGACCACGGCATCGATATGTGGTCCACCGCCTGCACTATATACGAGCTGTCTACCGGTAAGCACAATCATCATCAGAATACAGCAGTCCACGTTGTCTTCGGCTACGCGCATCCAGCTTCCACCAGCAGCCTTTCGCAGATCGTCAGTCCACTTGGCCGGAGGGTGTCCTATTAGACACGGTCTATACATGAACTGTTCTCTCCAGCGGTTGTCGGTTCTTCGGCAGATATGGTTCAGCCCGCTGCCTTGCTAATTCTCTGAGCTATGTCGATGACTTTTATTCTGTGTCGGATAGGTTCGTTGCGGATTCTATCATTCAGAGACACGGGCAAAGAACACAGGTGCTGATTACACAGTTATTTCAAACTACTGTTAACCCGCGGGTTCGTCTTCAAGCTCTGCGATTTCGGCTCCGCGTCACTGGTGACGGAGAACGAGTGGACACCTTACTTGGTGTCTCGGTTCTACCGGGCCCCAGAGATCATACTGGGCGTGCCTTACGACCACGGCATCGATATGTGGTCCACCGCCTGCACTATATACGAGCTGTCTACCGGTAAGCACAATCATCATGAGAATACAGCAGTCCACGTCTTCGGCTACGCGCATCCAGCTTCCACCAGCAGCCTTTCGCAGATCGTCTGTCCACTTGGCCGGAGGGTGAATAGTTCTCTCCAGCGGTTGTCGGTTCTTCGGCAGATATGGTTCAGCCCGCTGCCTTGCTAATTCTCTGAGCTATGTCGATGACTTTTTTTCTGTGTCGGATAGGCTCGTTGCGGATTCTATCATTCAGAGACACGGGCAAAGAACACGGGCGCTGATTACACAGTTATTTCAAACTATTGTTAACACGCGGCTTCGTCTTCAAGCGTCGTTGGTGACGGAGAACGAGTGGACCCCGTACCTGGTGTCACGGTTCTACCGGGCTCCAGAGATCATACTGGGCGTGCCTTACGACCACGGCATCGATATGTGGTCCACCGCCTGCACCATATACGAGCTGTCTACCGGTAAGCACAATCATCATGAGAATACAGCAGTCCACGTTGTCTTCGGCTACGCGCATCCAGCTTCCACCAGCAGCCTTTCGCAGATCGTCTGTCCACTTGGCCGGAGGGTGTCCTATTAGACACGGTCTATACAAGAACTGTTCTCTCCAGCGGTTGTCGGTTCTTCGGCAGATATGGTTCAGCCCGCTGCCTTGCTAATTCTCTGAGCTATGTCGATGACTTTTTTTCTGTGTCGGATAGGCTCGTTGCGGATTCTATCATTCAGGGCATGCCTCACGACCACGGCATCGATATGTGGTCCACCGCCTGCACTATATACGAGCTGTCTACCGGTAAGCACAATCGATAAAACGTCATAAAATGTCAGTTTCTATGGCCGTGTACATGAAAAACAGGGTCGGTATTTCCATGTCGGTATTATCCGAGCCGATAAGGAGTGTCACCGGTCAAAACGACATGTTTTTATTCTGGACTATGGAACAACCCGTAACCGACCGGACTGTCGTAATTTTATTTATTTATAATTTGCCGGTAAAGAAAACTCTTTCATTTCTTGAAATTAATCGATGCTACTTAAAAATCTGATATTTTTTGTTATTTGGAAAGGTTATTCCTATCGATAAAAAAAGTTTCAAGCGATTCTAAAATTTTCATACTACATTCTCCAATAAATAACTACTATACTAAACTAAATAACTACTATACTAAACTAAATAACTACCATACTAAACTAAATGACTACTATACTAATCTAAATAACTACTATACTAAACCAAAATAACTACTATACTAAACTAAATAACTACTATACTAAACCAAAATAACTACTATACTAAACTAAATAACTACTATACTAAACCAAAATAACTACTATACTGAACTAAATAACTACTATACTAAATCTGATTGTTCGCAGGTCGTATCATGTTCAGCGGCAAGTCGAACAACGAAATGCTGAAGTACTTCATGGACCTGAAAGGGAAGATACCGAATAAGATCATAAAGAAGGGCATGTTCAAGGACCAGCATTTTGACGCGCAATGCAACTTTTTGTATCACGAGCTAGACAGGATTACCGAGAGGGTGAGTTGTTTCAGTGTTTCCCCGTCAGTCTCGCTTGCGTTTGGCTTATTTTGTTAGTAATGATTCTACACTTTTTTGCTGCGAAAGCATATGGGTTAATCAACTTTTTCTTGTTTGTTATTCCCTCAGATCAAATAAAAAGTAAAGATAGAGCGCTGCGAACAACGAAGTGAGGCCGGTCAAACTACACCAATCCGTGTGCTCACATAGAGGCACGCTCACACTTGCAACCAAACTACACCAAAACCTTGTTACTTAGAAACGCATTCTCGTGGAGCACACTTATGCATTGCTAAGTAATAAGGTTTTGGTGTAGTTTGGTTGCAAGTGTGTGCGTGCCACTGTGTAAGCACACGGATTGGTGTAGTTTGACCGGCCTCACTTCGTTATTCGCAGCGCTCTATCTTTACTTTTTATTTGATCTGAGGTTATTCCGTCCCGTTGTCCAAGAGACAACAGTGACAGAGTTTGTTTAAAAAACTGTTATTTATTGATTTCTGGGATTTAAAAAAAATCTCGTGGGAATTTCTGAAAATTATTGTAATTTTTATTGAAGTTGCATTAAAAACAACCATCCCAAATTACATTCGAATATCGTCGGGATAAAAAGTAGCCTATGTTTTATTCCAAATGTCCAAATATCTACATACTAATTTTAATCCAAATCCGTCCAGCCGTTTTAGCGTGAAGGAGTAACAAACAAACATACTCACTCACTCACAAACTTTTGCATTTATAATATGAGTAGGATCAAAGTTTATAGCGATGGTTTTTAGACATGTTTCATCAAAGTTTGTTTGAAGTGACAAAGCTTCCCAACTTTTTGTTGTTTAGGTTATAACGTGCGATTTCGTGTTTCCAGGAGAAAGTAGTAGTAATGTCGACTATAAAACCATCGCGGGACCTCCAATCAGAACTGGCGCCGTCCCACCACCGTCTCCCACCGCCCGAAGCCAAGAAGATCACCCAAATAAAGGACCTTTTGGAGCGCATGCTGATGCTAGACCCGGCGAAGCGGGCCTCGGTCAACCACTGTCTCGCGCACCCCTTTATCCAAGAGAAGATTTAGCCCACGCCAATTCTCTATGGTACTGTACTTTTTTATCGGGCTATGTAATTACAGCCATGTACATAAAGTTTTTACCAATTGACGATATGCATCTTAGAACAATGTTGCCGGGTGAAGCTTGCGTTCTAGTAATAAAATATATCTTTCAAAGCTTGTTTATAGTGTGTTATTTATACAGTAATACTGGACCTAAAGACGAGTTTAGAATTGCAAGAAAAATCGTGCAATGGGGGCTATCGCGAATGAATTTTCCGCTAGAGGCGCTAGTGTAGCGTGAGGTCAACGAAATGTCAAATCTGATAGTTTTTGGGGGAGCCACGCGGGTTTATTTATAATTAGAATAATTTTGTGAATATTTTGCATTACCTGAAATTAATTATGGCAATTATGCGATAAGGGGCAATGAACGTCTGTAATTTGAGACAGTTTTGTCTTTCGAAAACTTTTGTCCTCCCTTTTTTCCGAACAAAATGGGATTATGCAATACTGTGGTTGCTCGATATGTTTATGGTACTGTTTTACGATGTATTAAATTATGATTTTAATTTAAACTTTGTTTTCACGGCCGTTATAACAGACTTTTAAAACCTCACGCAACAGTAGCGCCATCTAGTGAGAGAAAAAACGATAGCCCTCATTTGCGTTACATTGCGGCGCTCGGTTGGCCACTACTAACTCGTTGGTTTCACGGCCCCGCAATGTATTGTAACTTGTACAATTCTTGCAAGTCTAAACTTGGATTTAGGCTGATAGAATGAACTTGCATCGAGCATATAACCAGATAGAGTTGCGGTGGCGTGGCGCGGCAACAATTCGATATCCACATGTTTTTTAATAGTTATAATAAAAAAAATATACAGTCGAATAGTAGAATTGAGAAACTCCTTTTTTTGAAGTCGGTTGAAAAGCGGTGCGTAAGGATATAACAATTGATATTAATGCAACAATTGATATCATTTTGTTTGATATAATGCAATTTATCTTAAAAAGCAAACTTATTTCTATTGTTATTAATTCGATTTGATGTACTTTGGGTAAGGTTAGGTTTATTCCTTGGAAATTATATCAAAAGTTGTTATATCCAGTGAAATTATGTCAAATGTTGTTATACCGATCATTATACTCCCGTTGAAAAGGCAATATTTTTATTTTAGTTATTATATAATCATGAATTGCAGCCAGATATTCAAATGATGAAGTTACCTTACTAAAGAATGAATTGATTATTTATTATTATACAATACATTTATAGCTCCAGTTAATCTTAGAGGCGTGTAGTTTAGGCAATGAGTGTTTTCACAGACGCGAAATATCGCTAGATGGCGTTAGTATCGTGAGGTCCGTTTGACGTTTGCTTGCGATTGGCTCGTTTAGTTTTTTAACCAATCACGAGCAAACGTCAAATGGACCTCACGATATTAACGCCATCTAGCGATATTTCGCCACCGTGAAAACCCTCATTTCGGTTAAGCCCAAACTGACACTTAATTCGAGTATGACTCTATATATTTTTATCTTTGACTTTGGCTTTTCTAAGTATACGACTGTGTTTACAGGCGACTTTGACAGGTCTAAAAATTAAGTATGGTTCTACTCGACGTTCTAGAGCGTAGTGACGACAAATTAGCAGAGGCGCGCATGGAGTCACTATGACGTCGATTACTTCCGAATGTCGCTCATATTAGGTTAGGTATATGTATATGTATATCCTGGTTTGAAATTGAAATTCTGTGTTTCAACTCACGTTTCAAAACATAGCGGGTATGATTTTAATATTTCACGTGCATGCCCAAATTCCCTGGGAATTTGAGTCAAAATTAGATCATGTGTTATGTTTTAGCGCGAAAGACTGACAAACAGACAAACTATAGCATTTCAAATAGTAGGGTTAACAATCGACCACCTGGAATTGTATGTTCAATATATTATGCCCCGTTTACCTACGAAGCAGGATCCAAAAAAGCAATCTTAATTTAATTGCTTACGATATCTCTTCCGGGTGAGCGGTTAGTTCCAATGGAGTGCTGAAAGTTTCTCGATGAGGTCTACGGCATAGATGTCGCTAGTGTCGCTGCTTAAGTGACTAAATAAGAAACAATCATTCTGAGATATGTGGTGCATAGGAGAAACTCGTGTCTGTACTGTTGTCCAGCAGTGGTGTAGCGGTATAGCAGCGGCACGGAATGTCGAGGACCTGGGTTCGATTCCCAGCGCTGATCTTATTTTTCTGTATTTTCGAAGCAGGATCCCTTGTGTTTCATGTAGCTATCTTTGTGTCATGTATATGACAAAACAAGCGCGGGCAAATTGACCAATAAAATCGGACTCGCCCTCCCCCCCCAGTCCAGAAGCTGAGTACGCCCCTGATTGTGGCCATTGAAGAGAAACCGCAACGCCCACTGGCCACTCTGGGATCCTCTCATAAGTTAAGGATTAAGGATACCATTCGATGACTTTACATATACTATCTCAGTATCAACAGTAGTATCTGTCGAGCTTCGCGATTTCCACCTTGAAAAAACCTCTCTATTGGTTATATACTTGATGATTCCTAAACAAATACTTCTTACTAAATAAGTATGAAGTGTTTGTCGCCTCAATATTGACCGTTTTGTTATGGTTTTGTTTGAAACCGAATACTGATGCATTTAAATGTCAGCACGCAAGTCTCTTGGTAACCTAAAGGCCTTATACATACCAAAAGACGTCATTGGTGACCAGCACCTCACAATGTTTGACCGAAAAAAAATCGGTTGAAACCGAAATTGATATGGCATAGGTCGGAAAAACGGCGGTCATCACGCATGTGCATATTGCAACATCGCAATGCGTTTTTATACGAAACTGGGTTAGGTTTTTGAAATGACTGTCGTTTTCCCGGCTGCCTACATGTATAGACATGTCTATATTTTTATTGTACCACGATTTGGTTTTGTTGTAGAGATCTTCGTACAACATGGTTTTAGATTGAATACGATAATAAAGACTAGAAAAATGTGGAACCATATTTTTAAGAACGTATAATACGCGCGTATCCTGTCGCATAATTTTTTAGTCATAATATCATATTTGTTATAATTTTATTCACACCGAAACCATTTCTGAATTTTTTAAATTGTTTATTTTTAGAACTCTGGGTTAGGTTAGTTCTATAAAAATTTCTTCACTATTAATAGATTCGGTGAAAAAAGAGTTATGACAAAATACATTATGAATTGTTACCTTTTAGTATCAATTTGCAAATATGACGAATACAAGTCTCGAGTACGTGTGGCGCCCTCAAGCGTTTTGATTGAATACGTTTTCTAAAACTAAACCATATTGACATGTAGATCTACATAGCAAAACCGTGATATGTTTTATATAATTCACAAGACTTGTTAGTTAAACAAGATTATGTTAAGTTATTATAAGTACTTTTTTTAAAATTCGAGTTGTGCAAGTTTTCATACAAAATAAGAAGTTTATTTATTATTTTGAAAAAAAAAAGTTATATAAAATCGATTGTATAAACTATTTTATAGTAAACTGAACCCAGCACATAAGAAAATATGTTGATAAGCTTGAGAGTTAACTTGTAATAAGCAAAGCATTCTAGGGAATTCTACATTACAGTTAAAAGCTTACAAAATAAACAGGAGCGTAATATTGGTTTTTGAAGTCAATTGTATTTTTTATTTCAACTCCATATTTTGTTACTTTTACGGTTATCCTGTAAAATCCACATCGAAAATACAAACTGAAACGGGCGTTTGCAAGCATTCTAGTGAGCATTCAAGCAAAACGACGAAAAATTCGCTTCAAGCTTTTTGCCAAACATCCATTAAAGAAAGCAAGGCTTGGATACTGGTTAAATATCCAAACCGTTCGTTATCATGTACTTGGCGCAAAACCTTTTCATTTTGGTTTCGTTCGCGAAACCGTTATTTTTTAAACCGGTTTTTAAGGGAACATTTCCATAAAGTTCTTGTCAGATTAACCGGTTTAGAACAATAAAAAACGGTTTATTCCGGCGCAGGATAAACGTCGCCGCCCGCCGGCCGGTCAGCTGTCACTCGTCGAATAAACCGGTTTGTTTAGGTTAAACCGGTATTAACCGCTATTTAATAAACCGGTTCCGAGCCTTGCATGAAACAATAAAGTTTTTGACGAGCATTTTCTAGAATGATCGCGTAAATTTATAGTACCTAGCAATATTTGGCTCCATGCTGGGCTCCGTTCTTTTTTAATTTCGATAAAATTAAAAACTGGGAATGCTTGACCTTTTACTACAAGTGAATGCTCGAGTTTACGATTGGTGACATTACTATACTTCGTTTATTAGAAAGAAAGTAAGAGATCTTGACGTGTCTTTTAATTGAAAAACACTTAGTTACAACAACTAGCTCTTTCCCGCGGCAATTCGGTTATCGCGCGCTCCCTCGGGAACGGCATTTTTTCGGGATAAAAAGTAGCCTATGTCACTCTCGGGCCCATAAACCATCTCTATGCCAAAAATCACGTCGATCCGTCACTCCATTTCGACGTGAAACACGAACACACACTTTCACATTTATAATATTCATCTATTATCATTTGAATGCTTTGCTTTTGGTATCATAAGTAAGGTACTGTTTTTTTAAAAACGTTTTTCAATAAAAAAACTCGTCAAGGTTGTTTACCCTTTTTCAAATGTGTGACAGCGGTCTCTTCTGTTCATCGTTTTCTTTCAAAAATGTTACGATATGTATCACCTTTCTCTTTCAACGAGTTGTATGAAAACTGGCGCGATTTCATGGGATTAGCATCATTATGTGCGAGTGTATGTTTACCATCAATGACGCTACTTAAATTTAACAGAAAGTGTTAGTTGGAAATAAATGATTAAGATACTTTATGTTGTTTTATATTTTCGTAATTCCTTTAGATAGGTACCGTAACACAGATATAGATTACACTAGATAACGCGAACACCTCAATCTGTATGAAAACCAACCGTGTCACTTTTTTATATCTACCGTAACGTCTCAAGAGCGAATTAGCGATGTGGATTCCCCGATGTCCGCGCAACATCGATTCAAATGCGCCGCCCGCCCGCGCCGTGAGGCTCGAGTCAGTCACTAGTCATGATTAGTCAGTCTTTGTATGGGGCCAACCCCGACGTTTGGTCGGGGTTCGGACACGCAAAGTAGATGCATTTGCGTAATCTAGTGTAATCAATATCTGTGTACCGTAAGGTCGGGGTACTTTGGCCTTGAAGGGTAACTTTGGCCCTTGGGTGGGGTTAACTTGGTCCGTTTTATTATAGCTTTGAGAATTATGGCTCTTTGCCATGTGGTTGGTGTTAAATAATTGATCACGTCTTTATGTGGTTTTCATGTGAGCCAAAGTAACCCTCAAGTAGGTCAAAGTACCTTACGGTCATACATTAGTGTTTAGCCGCGGCTTATCACGCGTAAACCATAAAATCAGCAGTTAATTGGAATTCCGGGATCCTAAATACCCATAGGAGTTCCTAAATAAGATTATTGTAGTGGGTTTCTTTAACATTGCGTATTTCATCGTACATCAGCAATCATTGCACATAAAATACCCGCAGCAAATCTGTGGTCTCTGATCATAGCAAATGAAATTTCGATATTTTATCCCGATCCCATTGGAACATCGGGATAAAAAGTAACCTATGTGTTATATCAGACGTCCAGCTATCTACATACCAAATTTTATCCAAATCCGTCCAGCCGTTTTAGCGTGAAGGACTAACAAACACACCCACTCCCACAAATATTCCAACAAACACTCATAAACTTTCACATTTATAATAATACTAAATAATTAAATCCAGCAGCTGCAAAACTTACTCTAAAGCCTGTTTAACGCCTTTCGACCTAACTTTCGACGGACACTCTTTTGTACTCCTTCCCTTCCATTATTTTTTAATTATTTATAGGTGAAATCGATGTCCCCGATGCCAGAGCGTTAAAAAAAAACATTAGTGACTGACATTTTGATTGGACTTTCTTACGATTGGCCAATAATGTTCTGACGCAAGATCCGATTGGCTGGGGTTTGACAGCTCTCAATCTGTGCATAATACTGACTTAGGCTAGGCATAGTATTTTAGCTTTAAAATTTTGAATAGGATTTTTATTAATATTTAAATTTCAATTGTATCTGAATAAAAAATGACGTTGTGATTTATACAGCTGTTTGATTAAAACTTTGGGAAGGTAATATAAATTGTGTAATGAATTTTAGGTTATGTTTACGAAACCGTGTTTCATAACATTATCAATAAAAATAGGAATATTGAATAACCAGTGTTTCTGCTATGAAAACATACATCGTTTATCGTCACCATTTACTTGTATCAAAGAAAACAAACTAAATTAGGGTACTTCCCTATCCTGTGGTAATTTCTAAAATTCTCTCAGTATACCCCTATAAGCATCAACATCTATGAGCCGTGAGTGTCTGCCAAATTTAATGTCCAGCTTTTACAGCTTAGTGTTATAGGGCAGGATTTAGAGGCGTGGAGGCCTTGCGGCAACAAACGAGTGGGTTGCCCTCCCCTAAATCCGGCCCTGTTCATTTATACAGTAGAATCCGGTTATAACGACGGCCAAGAGACCGGTGATATTACGTCGTACTAAACGGACGCCGTACTAACCGAACGGATGTACTTACATGGGGCTCATATTAAAACCAAACATATGACTGTACTTACGTCGCTAAAAAGGGTTGGTTGTTAAATGCGAAATCATACTAAACGGACTACACTGTATAGGCGTTATTTGTTAGTCAGTAACATTACTCTTTTATAGGCATCATAGAAACACCCTTGTTGCACTGATGACAATGTTACACAAATGACCTAGTTTGCCAATATTGTTTGGAACTCTAAACTATAGACGGTTTTCTTTTTCTTTCTCATTTAATTCAGGAAAACAATGAAAACTGACAAGTCCCGAGCAACATTAACATTTTGAGTGCACTGTACTATTACTAACAACAAATATGTCAGTCTGATACCTACGGTATGTTCTGTAGAATGTCATGCTCAGCACAGCATGTGACCCGAGTCAGGCAGTTGTACAAACTGATATTTCGGGTGCATCGTGCCCTGCCTGCGGAGCTGCGGGTCTTGGGTGACAACTATGCCAGAGACGAGTTCAAGAGACATAAGCAGTGCAACCCTGAAGAGGCTAGGATATTCCTAAACGAGTGGACGGTATGTTGGTTTTCTACTACTACAATCAAAACTGTTTATGTGGGTCACGTTCCACTAAACTGTTTTTTGAATTTGATGAGAGTTGTAGGTTCCTTTGTGTATAGGTTGTAATAAGACTGAAGACCTTATTCATTTTCTTTTGGAATGTGATCAGAATAAGGACATAGACAGGTATTTGGATGGTATGGGCTTGTTCAATGGAGGTGTAAATGTAATTCTAAGTCGACCATTTTCAGAAGAAGTGATGTTGATTTACAGATTCATTAGAAAGGCCTTAGTATCCAAAGACGTGGTTTCAGTGCAAGGGAGAGTGTAACATCTGTAGTGTGGTGTATATAACTGAGGCTCCCCATGAGGCTGACATGGTCTCATTTGGTGTACTAAAACCTCATTAAAATACTAGATAAAAAAAACTGTTTATAACAGCAACCAATGTCACCTGACTTGTCATTCATCATGTCATTCTAAGGGCCCATTGTTTGATCAGTAATTAAAGTTAGTATAGCTAAATTTCCGTTGAAATGTGTTAACTATTGTTATTTTTGCCATACATTTTAACTATTAGTTAGTTTAACTAATGATCAAACAACAGGCCCTTAGGAGTCTTTGTTGAGCAATGGACGTCTTCTGCCTGATGATGATGATTGATGATAAATGCTACTTCTGTAGTTCTTTAACATGCCTACCATATTCTAGACAGCCAATGAACAATCTCATGTTATTTTCCTAACGTTTGAGGTCACCAATTTTGTTTAACCATTACAGGACTATGCGATAAACCTGGCAAAACAAATGAAGCCACTCCAGCAGGCGAAACGCAAGGAAGTAGGGAGGTACCTCGACCCCAAGCTGCTCGATCATATGACTGACGAACAAATTGTTCAGCTGTATGAGCTGCATAAGGCTGCATCGGCCGAGGAGACAGCGGAGAAGAAAGAATGAGTGAACAACTCTGGCCGGTTGAGGTCTATGAGACTGGTGACTTGGGTGCGTTTAATGCATGTCTGATAACTGTAGTGGAATGCACAATAATGTACTCTTTAATAAATGCATTGTTTCCTGGGTAAAAAAAAAACTGGCCAAGTGCGAGTCGGATTCGTGCACAAAGGGTTCCATACCATCTCTGCCGTGCTCGAACTAAAAGACGGCTAAGTGACATTTGGCCAAAATTGAGATGACTTAGACTCATCGATGCGGCTTTTTTTTCTCTTTCGATCTGTATTAAAAAGTCAATTTTGTCCAAATGTCACTTAGCCGTCTTTTAGTTCGAGCACGGCAGATCTATACAACATTTGACATTAGCAAAAAAACGGCAGAAAATTAGGTTTGTTGTATGAGAGCCGCCCTATATTTATTTTATTATGTTTTTAGTATTTGTTGTTATAGCGGCCACAGTAGTACATAAGTGTAACTATTACGGCTCAAGAGATAGAGCCCTGTGGCGACGGAACGATGGTCAGACAGACAGAGCAGTCTCAGTAATAGGGTTCCGTTGGCACCCTTTGGGTACAGAACCCTAGAAATTAGATCATCACAAATATTGCACACACATATTTTCTTTTGTCAATCAAACAAAAAATTTCAAAGATTAAAGATTTTTTAGTCATTTATTATTATTATTATTATTTTATTTTATTTTGATTTTTGATTTTTGTATTGCATATGAGTTTTTTACTTGAAATAATGAATTTTAATTTTATTTTTTTTAATGGCCACTTGCTGGAACCACATAAATCTCGAGTTAGCGTTAAGCTTAGTTTAGTAGTGTCAAAATGTATGGAACTGTCAAGCTTAAGCCACGCTTAACAACTAAATCTAGATTTATTTTTACCTGCAAGTGGGTCTAAGTACGTAACTTTAGTTCGGGAGTGGCCCGTGACGTCACTCCTGCCTAAAGAGTCTTAGTAAAAAGCGTACGTAGGTGTGACGTTACGCGGAACTCTAGTTGGCTATATCTTCATTTTTAACCCACTTCAAAAAAATGAGGTTATCTATTCGGTTGTATTTTTTTGTTTGTTTAATGCATTATTATTACATGCCGGGTCGACAATTACTTGGGCGTATTTTAACTCCACCCAGTCCATAATAATTGAGTCGCTTAACTTCAAACTCAGATAAATCCACTGTAACCATTTGGGAGACAATTGAAAAAAGTGATAATAACGTTTTTTTTTTAATCTTTATTTATTATGGAACTTTGATCAAAATTATAATGAACATGTCAGTTCCAAAAAATAACGTTTATTCGGTGATTTTGGCAAATACAGCCAAAAATAAATAAATAAATAAAGCCATCCATTCTTTACAAAAAAGAAAATGTTGATTGGATTTACCTTCATTTTATATAATCGATTGCAATTTATCTATCTTTGAAAAAACTTAGTGTGGATTTGTATAATTTTGTTATAACAGACCTAGATTCTGGATTTGAAAAAAAACTGTAAAAAAAAAGAAGAAACTTCTTTCGCTGATTGGTTTGGATGAACTTACCTACATTTGAAAAAAACTCTCACATGGATTTATCTCATTTTGATAAAATATTATGATTTTAACTGTATTTTTCTCAAAAACCGCACGGCATTATACTTAACCGATAAAATTGTAACAAAACTAGTTTTTTTACCCTTTTATTTAAAACCAAAATCTTAATAAATAACAGAATTGGATTTACCCGAGTTTGAAGTTAAAAAAATATATAAAAGAAAAAGTTCTATAAAAGAAAAATACTACTTAGGACAGTTTTGATTCGCAAGTCGTCGTCAAGGGAAATGTGGAGGGCACCAAAATATCGTGCCAAGAGTGACTGAAATTGCATAATTTATTTTCTACGTATATTTGCTTTTATTTTATGTCAAATGTTTTTTCTTTGCCCTGCATAATTTATTGTCTTAGGTAAATATTTTTACTGTAGCCAGTGCTATTAGTGAGATTGTGAATTGTATTAAAATAAGGCTTAAGTACAATAACTCGAAAATATACTTATATAAGTAATAACATTAATAACATAGTGTAAATAGTTGCATTTAGCTGATTTTGTTTGTTAAATAAATCATGAATTCTTTGTTATTCGTTTTTCAATTTCCTATATAAACTGTCTTTACACAATTACGAAAGGTTTCGAAGCAGGAATAAAACAACACAAGTAATTTTGTATGTTTATTAAAGATTGTACACATATATTTCAATAAAAGTCAATAAGGGTAGATTTTATCTATCTTAGTTGAGTAAAATCTTCTAAAAGTTTCAAAACCAAAAAGGTTTTATGTACACATGTATAAAGAAAAGGGCCACGCGAATCTTATGGGTAAAACGAAAATACTAATATATATAATTCTTTATAACATTTCTTGTCTAAAAATGGTTTTATTAATACAATATAAGACAGTACAACATTTCATTCATTGAAATGATTTCAATTAAAAACCCAAACATATTTTTGATTTAATTTTACCGGTAAAATTCAAGTGGCCCATATATTATTTTGAGTAGTAAGTATAGTTAAATAGTTGTAGAAACATTTATATTATACGATATAAATTCGTTCGATGATTCATATAAGCTCGATTTAAAGTACAATTCAATAGAATCTAACAATTTTCTACACATTTAACACACCCTAACGTGGGCACGCTTGATTATATTATGTCCCTGTTGTTGCAATTATCATCTAAAAGTAATCAAAAAAGAATAATAGTCACATCACAAAACCTTAGGCAGCCCGGTGTTCATATTAGTAGGCTGGAAATGTCTACAGGATTGTCAGATTCTATTGAATTGGAGTATACGTTAAATTATCGCTCTCCTTTACTCGCACGACCATTTTCGATGTGCGGGTAAAGGAATGCAAAATGCGGATTCATTAGTTACGCGTAGAGTTCTGTATTTTTTTTAGGTCTAGGTTATCTAAGTGCCTAACAAGAAAAATTTCAAACTAATCGCCAAAAAGTACAATTAGGCTACGTTAAATTTGATACATAGACAGTTAAGACATAGGAAAAATACAAAAAGCTTAATTACAACATCGTAAATAGTCGATGTAAAACTTAAAATACAATTAAAAAACTCGGTGGAGCTTCTAGTTTTATCGAAACTGATAGTTACCTAGAATTCAACTGGTATAAAAGTCTAGATATAACAAAAAACAGACATTGTTAGCGTTGTGTGGTATAGGTAGAGTCATTCACGATGACGCGTGCCGTGGTTTTTATTACAATGTCGTTAATCACTTCCATTCGATGCTCTCAGAACTTTCTCCTTACCGTGCCTCTTTCTAACTCCAAATTCTATGTCTATTCTTATACTGTCCAGGCTATTCGGTTGTGGAATTCCTTACCGATTGATTTACGACGGGCAAAATCTCTGCCACTCTTTAAATCTATGCTTAAAGAGCACTATCTGTCATCGTGTAATAATTAGCTTTATCCTAGTTTATTTATTTATTCGTTTATTCATATGTGATTATTTGTCCCATTACCTATTTTTATTTTTATTTTAGACGTGTAATATATGTGCAATGATGTGTATGTGTAGATTTGTTTTTGTTGCTTTTTCATTTTCTGATCTACTGTTAATGCACCACCTGCTATAAACTAGTCCTTCCTTCTTTCTGTTAAAAGGTTGCCTGGAAGAGATCGCTCTTAAGCGATAAGGCCGCCTATTGCTTACCTTGTAATTTTATCTGTGTACCTGTTTTTTCTGTATCGCTTATTATTTCTGGTGTACAATAAAGAGTATTTGTATTGTCTTGTATTGTTAATGTCTAATTTTGACAAAATCACGCACGCGTCTTCGTGGATGGCACTAGGTATACTAAACCAAATGCTTGATCGGAAAAATCGCGGTAAAAGAAATCGAGGTAATTTTAAACAGTAATTCATGACTTGATAAGGTCTCGGCAAGGGTAATAGATAAGATATTAAATCGCCAAGTCGCATGAAAAAACTATTAGGTATACAGCGCTGGCCTTATGAGGAGCGGTCGCTCTAGGCGCCTTATGACAGAGGGCGCCACTATCCAGTTTCCAGTGCAAAATAAAATCAAGATGGCGCTTGCGATGGCGCGAAGCGTTGTAGAGCTCGCTCTACCTTATTCAAGGGCTAATGCCAGCGCTGCTCGTAAATAATTTTAAATAACAAAGTATTAAAAAAAATGCTGTTACATTCAAAACGCAACCTCGAGTTTTATAATATAGATATGGCTCATTTATTAGAGCCAAGTTTGGCAGGATAGTGTTAAAAAAAGCCCCCTCAAACATTCACTTAAAGATAGTTAAACATATATTTTTTAAGCGAGATCGTTGCATTTTTAAATTATGTACTTAATATCACGACCTATAATTTGTCACCAATTAAAAATTACACGGTTACACGTCGAATACTCTCAAACCAGAATTTAAAGAAAAAATATCAAAATACTGCGACAATGTCCTCTTGTGCTGTGCATTTTTTTACTCGAGAATACTTAGCAGTAGCGCCATGTTGTAAATATAACACCTGTTACGCGCGAGTGTCGCATTTATTACTTTGTAACTATAGTATTTTATATTATCTGTGCCGTTCCCAAATTAAAGGTCGTGACTACTTAAAACCTTTTCAGATGAACTGACCGTTAGAATCATAATTTTCATTCTTTAAATGCAAAAACTGTTTTTAACAGTGTTTTCAACTTAAGTTTGTATAATTCAAATGCGGTCAGATTTTCCTTCTAGATCTTGCTACACGTACATTTAAATGCGTTGAGTATTAAAATTATACTTAAAATCTAATTTAAACACGGCCAGCACGATTGCCGCAGCTTGCTCACTCTAACACTCTACATCTCTTAATTTTTCGACATCTCTGGGAGGCAAACCGCAAGGCAGTTGGTCCTATAGGCAAACCGCGTAACTGAGTCCTCGCCTGCGCGGTACAGGGGCGCGGGGGTAGGACGACAAAGGGGACTGAAGGAGGTGCGGGCGGCAGGCGCTTCTTAGCACGTTATTCACGCTCGCCGCCCGCACCTCCTTCAGTCCCCTTTGTCGTCCTACCCCCGCGCCCCTGTACCGCGCAGGCGAGTACTCAGTTACGCGGTTTGCCTATAACATTATGTATAATATACCGAAGCGACAGCGTATATGCTAGCCGCTCTATATAAAACAAGTATGGGTCCATTGCATCAATTAAACAACGTGACGTTTTTTTTTTTAATTTTATACCTCAACTGGAGACTTCGAGAGATTCTTCACAAGTTCTCCCTTAGTGCCAAATCATAAGAGCTTTTTGTCATTGACACTTAAAAAATCCTAATTTCGCCATTTATAATAGTACGAGTATTATACCATTCCTGTAATGTTTTATGAGTTTTTTCGAGGCTCTACCCTTCTTAACGTCACGTGATTAATAGATTTCGCTGTCTCGAGCTCTCTACCTATGATAGTCAAGGAGCACGTTCCCTTAAATATAAGACAAATCAAATTTGTCACAGGCGAGTCATATTTTCAGATATTTTTGGGTGCTGCTTTATAAGCAGGTGTTTGGAAACTGTCTTTTTTGAAACATTTAAATATCTATCTATATGAATACAATAACAATTAGAAATGCACCAAATCGTTAAACAACTTTTTTTTCTTAAAACAGAAATGTTAACCGAATAAAAATAAAAGCAGTTGAACTAAGAACGTCTTCTTTCAATAACGTGCTCAAAAAACTCTAATTTTCTTATGATGTTAGTGCCACCTACAAAGTCTACGGTGAATTAATAAAAAAAAAAAGATCAGAGACTTTCTTTAGTTACGTTACTTCTCTGTGCCCTAAATCATACTTCCCTCACTATTGTATGTATAAGTGTATAATTATAGGTATTTATAATTAAAAATCTCTGTAAACATAACTAAATCAGGGAAAGCTCCTTGGGATAACAAAGCAGTGTGACTTTAATTCTTAATCCTAACAGAAAACTACACATTCAGTTACATTGATAATCTAACAATTAACAAACAAAACAAAACAATGTCCGACGTTGACTTCGATGTGATTCGATGTTCCGTGAGACCAGAAAGGTTATCACAACTGTAAGGGTCTCTCCACACCACGCGGAATCTGCTTTAGCCCATCAAAAAACGTTTTAGAGGCTACCGGTAAGGCGCTGCAGGGCTACTCCGAAACTCAAAGTTCGTGTCGTGCGGTCCCTCTCGCTCTCGTATTAAATAGTATACGTGTCAGAGGGACCGCACGACACGAACTTCGAATTTCCGCTATACCTTCGGCCTCGGCTCGGCCGATACGAGACGATATTTGCCGACGGAAAAACGCCTTTTTCGCTCTGTTACTGACACACAATCACGTATCTTTCCCAATGATGAGGTAAGCAGAGACTTATGTGTTTCCTTCTGCTACGATCCTGACATACGTCTTTCGCTTCACCAACACTCATTTTTTCATACATGCTCGCCTGTTTTGCGCTTATTGTTTTTTGACGCCTCGGTAGGTGTGGAGAGACTCTTGGACAACTTTTAAGTACTGCGTATATGTTTTAATTGGCGCCTGCAGTGTGATAATCTTTTACGTTACGGTCGGTTTAGAAAACACGTTGATATTATTTAACATGTCAGAGCGCACTTCAGCCACTGAAACAAGGAAATGCAACATTATATAAAATAGAGACGATGACGCCATTAAAAAATAATTCGAAGGCACAACTCTAGTAAAAAAACGCTTTATTTTAGTCCTGAAAACCAAATTAATATTCGATTTACTGTAAAATTAGATTTTTGGTTGCTTTAAAACAAAAATAAACAGTTAGTTGATTGAGTTGCCGGATAATGACGTCATAATTCGCTATTGCCATTGAAACTCTATGGGGGGAATTGTGTTTTGACAGCTCATAAAAAGTACGTCAGTTGATTGGTGGTGGTGTCAACATCCCTATTATTATTACCTACTAAACCTGTTAATAAATGAAACGAACGAATGAAAGGATGACAGGAAAATAAACATTTATGCCCGTCTTGTCATTTGTAAATTGCACGACAATTTTGTACCCATTTTGTGACTCGAAAAAGTTCGTTCACAGTTTACCTACATTTTCATTGAAGCATATCGTACCACTTTAAACTTTAATTCCACAAACTATACGAAAAAAAATTAAGGGCCTGATTCACCACGTGTCGACTAACTTTAAGTGACGGATATCAATGATACCGTCTCTATTTGTTTTGTCCGAATAAACAAAGACGGCATTACTTTTATCTGACACTTAAAGTTAGTCGACAAGTGGTGACACAGACCCTAAGTTAAAAAATGGCATTTCTCCGACCATAGTTCATAAACAGATTACGATCAATTTTGGATTGAAAATACTTATATTTATATATTTACTTAACGCATTCACTGCCACCTGACTTCCACAGGTGCCACCGACGCACATGTGCGTTCAAGATGTATAAATAATTATGACGGCGGTAATGGGTGAAGTTCCGAAAACGCATATATGCGTCGGTGGCAGTGAATGCGGTAATTAAATACTACTGCTTCGGAAGTAGATTCTTTAGAAAGAGAAATAGGTGGTATCAAAATACTCACTTCAGCTAGGTTCAAATTGATGTAATTCGATTGGGTAGAGCTGTTATTATAGAAGACATCTGAAAACAAAACGTATTTAGGTATTACACACCTTAACATTAAAGAAAAAAAATCAAAACGTTTATTATGCAGGTAGCTCGCATAGGGCTCTTTAACAAGTCACTTTTTAGGGTTCCGTACATCAAAAGAAAAAAACGTAAGGTAACCGTTAGAACAACTTTGTCTTCCGTCAGTCAGGGCCCTTTTTATCAGGATTACGTGGAGGTGAAGATGATTTTTCACTGGTCTAAAGTCTAAGGGATAGCTAAAGGATATCTCTTACATTAGACTTTATCTTACCAGTGAAAAAAGTGACACGATTGGTTTTCATACAGATTGGGTGTTTGCGTTATCTAGTGTAATATATATCTGTGGTCCTGTGCTAGTCTCAACAGTTTACCAGCCAATTAAAAAGCTGTAATACTCACTAAAAGCCCGATGCAGATGCATGACAGTGGAGACGAAGTCGCCAAACCGCAGCATCCCATCTTTCCGCATGTACCGAAGCAGAAGCAGCGTCATGGCGCGGTCGGGCACAACAAATCCCACCTGGTAATAAATGAATGGCAGTAGACTTGTGATAGTCAGGGTTCGGATTGTTCGTCGCACGGTATAGTTCAGTACAATTAGATCAAAATTTGGCAAAATTAAAGCAAGAGGTTTATCTATCAGGATATGTAGGTTATAGAGAAAAAATAAATTTTACCCACTCTCCCCCCCCCCCTCCGGGGGGAGCGTCACCCCCCCGCGCCCTCGAATATGTCCCGGACCGCGGTATTTTCCATTATAAAAGAAAACCGTACACGATACATAAAAAGTGTGTAGGAACGAAATAATCCTTGATAAATTTACTATAAACCTTTCATACATACAAAAGCGATATCACTTATAGTTCCAGCGCAATATGATACCAAATACTAACTTTTTTTATAATTAATCGATTTTTTCGGCTAAAAGGTTAGTTTTCTCAAAAACTTCACCTTTTACCGCCAAGATATGTATGACAGAAGTAAAGAATAGAATATTTTCTTTATAAAAAGGTATAATTTATTTCTAAAATCTTTCATTTACCATTGCTATGCTATTTTTTTAATTTAGTTCATTTGGCCATTCAGCGAAATATAAATGTTCATACTGGTTAAATAGTGTTACTTTAAATACCATTAGATTCTCATATGTTTTTCTATAAGCTATAGGTATGGACCTATTTTCTGTATTTAAAAAAAAAATGTAGGCCCTAGTGGGCTTTTAGGAGATAGGGGCGGGGAAAGGTCAATTTTCACCTATTTTCTTAAATAACTTTAAAACGGATTAATTTAAAATAATTAAAAATATATATTTGAGATTTTCATAATATACCCTTTCATTTGATATGTCACACGATATAGTTTCTACATTTTTTTTTTCTAATTTACTCCCCCCCCCTCCCAAACTGGCCCTCGTGTTTAAAATTAATTAATTTACTTTACACGTCCGTGTTTGGGTCATCAATTTACATAGGTGAACTAAATTTGAATTCAATCGGTCTAGTAGTTTCGGATCAAATTGGCTATGACAGACGGACGGTTTAGGTATATTTATACCTTAGGCTGCAATTTATTCTTAAACTACTAATAATTCTCAAGAAAACTTAACCGTTATAGTTTTCCTTGCAAGTTTGATATACTTACTATCGTCCTGAATTTTTTTTAATTTTTTCTACCCACTGGTTTAGATTTTAGAGGGGGGGACGCCCGATTTTAATGAAAATTTGCGCTTTAAAGTTGAATATTTTGCAAATGAATCACTGAATGGAAAAATTGTTTTAGCAACCCCCTATTGATTTTAAAAAACCTATCCAACGATACCCCACACTACAAGGTTGGATGAGAAAAAAAAAATCACCCCCACTTTACGTAAATGGGAGGTACTATAAATTATTATTTTTTTAATTTTTTTATTATACTGTTTGGTCGGCATAGTTTACATATATATTCGTGCAAAATTACAGCTTTCTAGCATTGATAGTCTCTGAGCAAAGCCGCGGACGGACAGACAGACAGACAGACAGACATGGCGCAACTATGAGGGTTCCGCTTTTGCCAGTTTGGCTACGGAACCCTAAAAAATGTCTAATATTTTATTATAATCTTACTTACGGACTAAATAGTTTTTTTTTTTGGTAGTTTTTCCTAAGTTAATGTCGCAGTTGCTGATGATGGTGAATTTTCAAAATAGCATAGCAGCGGCAAATGAATGAGTTTAAAAATGAATTATACCTTTTTATAAAGAAGATATCCTGTTCTTTACTTTAGTCATACATATCTTGGCGGTAAAGTGTGAAATAGTTGAAAAAACTAAATATTTAACAAAAAAAACTGGATAAATTATTAAAAATGTTCGTATTTTGTGCCAGATTGCGCTGAAACTGTAAGTGGTATCGCTTTTGTATGTATGAAAGGTTTATAGTAAATTTATCTAGGATTATTTCGTTCCTACACACTTTTTATGTATCTTGTACGGTTTTCTTTTATAATGGAAAATACCGCGGTCCGGGACATATTCAAGGGCGCGGGGGGGTGACGCTCCCCCCGGAGGGGGGGGGGGGAGAGTGGGTAAAATTTATTTTTTCTCTATAACCTACATATCCTGATAGATAAACCTCTTGCTTTAATTTTGCCAAATTTTCCATACATTGCAATCTAATTTTCTTCAACTAGTAAGATGATAGAAAACTATTGAGTCGATATTAAAATTAAAACTTTATTCATATTCATACTCATTCTCATCTAATTCATTTAAATATCAGCAAAATATTATAAATAAAAATGCTAAATGCCACACCATGTTTATTACACAATGGGCAAATAATAAAAATAATATGAACATTAAGTAAGCTCCTTGTATGTAATATCCATACTGCCGCCTTAAGGAGAAAAACCATAAGTGTCATTTTTGCAAAATTTTCTTTTCAACAGCCTCGTACTCAGTATTTTTTCCTGAGTACGAGGCTGGTGAAAAGAAAATTTTGCAAAAAATGTCACTTATGGTTTTTCTCCTGAAGGCGGCAGCACAGAGCATCATAATTTAATATAATTTTTCTTCGTTACCTCTCTGAGCGCGTCCCTCAGCCTCTCAGCGAGCAGCACGCCCATCTTCTCCCGCGCATGCGTCTTGAATACCATCTGCCAGTGCTTCAGCGAGCACATCAGATCCTTGAAGTTGGCCAGGGAGATACGGCCCGTGCCGCTTTTCTGTGCTACGGTTAAGGATTTGTGTTGCGTGTACAAACAGGAAATTTTAAAAAATCTTGAAAAAAAAAGTAAAAAAAGCTTGTTCAAACCGGCTAAGTGCGAGTCGGCCTCGCGCAACGAGGGTTCCGTACAAATTCATGATGGTATCTAGTAAATTAAATAAATCAAAACGAGGAAAACTATTACGGCTAAGTTTTTTTGAGATTTTGATTATTAAGTACCTAGCCTAACTTCTAAAATGTTCCTACTTAGAAAATTCCGTATAAAATACATTTAGATAATATAAATATTACCTGTTTTTTTTTTGTAACGTCTACGGAACCTTATCCTGGGCATTCCGACACGCTCTTGGCCGGTTTTTCTTTTGAGGTTCGGAACCCAAAAAAGTATGTGAAATGATAGGTATGAAGTGATAATAAAAGATGTTGATGAAGTGGTATCAAAAGCCTATTTTTATAAATTGTCCTCCCCACCACAGTATATATACGTGCGTATATAGACGCGCGCTCTGCACGGCCTCTAAGGGGGTCTTGCGACTGCAGTACCGCGAGACCCCCTTAAAGGCCGTGTAGAGTGCTCGTCTGTGTGAGTGTGTTCGTTTCGATAGATTTGTTCGTAGCTTCCATACTGCTTTAGCTTATATATACGCTGTGTCCCCACTATGGAATGGAAGCAGGTGACTTTCATAACCATGTCACCATCAGCCCTAGGATGTTCACTGTTGGACATAAACCTCTCCTTTACTGGAGAATATTTTTCCTGTCAAAAAGGATACATCCAACGACAGCACGATCTGCCGGCACGTGTCAATAGAGGCACAGCTCTTGATGTAGTCATTCGGGAGACAAGCATCCAACAGTTCCTGGAGTTCAAAGGCATCTATAGTCCTGTGCTCATCAGCTAGTTGGAGGAATATGGCCTCGTACTGCGCGAAACTGCTCAGCTCGAGGCCTGGAGGGGCTTTGATGACAGCGGCCTTGATCATCTGCGGGGAGGAGTCCAGAGGGCGCATCCTCAGGGTCTTCGTGGAGAATATCCGGAGGGAGAAGTTGGCTTCTTCGCGGGGTTCGAAGGTCGTCGGCATTATTAGGTACGAGCCGGGTTGCAGGTCGCATCTAGAGAGATAGATGGTAGATAAGTTTTCGCTAAACATTTGATTTTTCAAGATACATAGTTGCAGTTTAATGAACTAAAAGAATTTCTTGGTCTGGTAGCTAAGCTTATGCAAGATATGCGTGTTCATGCAGTTCCTCCACCTCCACACTGTAAGGACGCACACAAACCCATTTATCACCACCACCACATTACACTGACGCTTTTTAGACTAACAAACCACAACAAACGTTTTAATTTGTCACTGTATCTCCCTAAGTACCCAACTATATTTTTTCTCAACAAAACTACCCACAAAATATTTCAGCAGGATTTTGACATTTCCCTGGATCCTTTTGACTACCATATTTTATATGTTGCAAAGTAATGTCTGTCATAACTATTGTTAGTCATAATTTTTTTCCCCGCTGAAACCGTACCTACATTTTTATAATTTTTTAAATGGTTATCTTGGAGAACTCTGTAGGTTAGGTTTGGTTTATTTTGTTCTGAGAAAAAAGTTAGGTCAAACACTACATTATGACTAACAATTTTCGACCAGTCGATAAAGACCTATGCTTACCTGTGGCTGACTTGCCGACTGTTCGTGTACTGTGAGTTGATCGTACTCTTCAGCCTCTTGAACTGCGCAGGCGTCGCTGTCTCTATCAGCAGTTTATTCAGCTTGTAGATGCTGAAGCCTATGACCTTGGGCTCCATCACGCTGTGCTGGTTCAGGGATACCACCAGGGTGTCCGGCTCGGAGAGGGCTATCTGAATCTGAGGGTTCATGTGGAAGAAATCTGAAAGAGACGTTTGCTATTGAGGGGGTGATGATTCCATGTTCAATGTAGCATGTTTTGCAGGTGGCAGGACCTTGAGCAAGGTCCGCCCAGATTGCTACCACCATCTTGCTCGCTAATCCTGCCGTGAAGTAGCAGTGCTTGCACTGTTGTGTTGGTGCGGAGAGTAAGACAGCCGGTGAAATTACTGGCACTTGAGGTATTCCAACTTAGGCCTCTAGGTTGGCAACGCATCTGCAATACCCCTGGTGTTGCAGATGTTTATGGGCGGTGGTGATCTCTTACCACCAGGAGACCCACTTGCTCGTTTGCCTTCCAGTCGAATAAAAAAAAATTTTTTTAAAGCCACTTAAACACCTTCATAGTAATAATATACAAACTATTTACAGAGTATATTTATAGGCTAAAGCAATATTGAAGCTACAAACAAATCGATCGTAACGAACACACTCACACAGACGCGCGCTCTACACGGCTTCTAAGGGGGTCTCGCGGTACTGCAGTCGCGAGTAGAGTGCGCGTCTGTGTGAGTGTGTTCGTTTCGATCGTAGCTTTGTAACTTCCATACTGCTTTAGCTTATATATATATACTGTGCCTCAGGTCGCGTTTTACTCTTAGTCCAATTTATTATAATGAGCTCATTCAGGTGAAAGTAGGAAATGAGGTGGATCAGTAGGGCTACTACGAAATTCCAAAATCTAAGTTCGAATCGTACCGTCCTGCTGATGCTAATATTTATTCGTACGAGAGTGAGAGGGACAGTAAGATAAGAACTTCGATTTTCCGATTTCGTAGTAGCCCTACAGGAGTATATGATGTGGGTGGCTTCGCCTACGCATTCTACTTGAATAGACTCATCCTCGTCAGGGTTGCCATATGAAATAACCAACAATAAGTTGGAAAATCCCCGAGATTGTCACTTCAAAGTTCAATATCTCAAAAACAGCTGAATCGATTTTGATAAAACATGTCTACGAACTATCGCTGGAAAACCTGCTTTTAAATAAAAAAACCGCATTCAAATCGGTTCAGATTAAATTTGAATTTAAATAAAAAAGACACTAGCGTTCTTTCCGTGGACTGGACCCTTCAAAAAACAAGTGATCGTAACTTATGTATTTATATTTTAACGTACTTTTTTTTTCAGAAAATTTTTGGTTTTGTTCATTGCTTTACATTTTATATTTTCATTCATTAAAACTGTAACTTTGTGATAAATGTATCATTGCATGAAATTCATGAAAACATGTACATAAGAATGTTTACCGTTGGCTAGTGTCCATAGTAGCTTTGCTTACTTTGGGACTAGGTCAATTGAAGGGTCCACGGAAAGAACATGTCTAGTCACCTTTTTTTTAAATTGAGATTATAATCTCGAAATGTAGAGCTCACAAAGTACTATGACTTAAAATTACCATTGAAATAAATAATCTGCACAACAATAACAACATTATAAATTGTATTTTTTTTACTTTTAAAGAAATGGTAACCATAGTTCGTGATGACTAACTTTCAAACCGCTAAAACTCAAAAAGTTGCTTAGGTGATGTTCTTTCCGTGGACCCTTCTGTCCCATGTATTTTTTTTTTAATGGTAATTTCAAAAAACCCTGACACTTGCAAAGTTCGGCCGCAATCTTGGTAAATATCAAAAATCCTGACATGGGAGAAATCCCATCGTATGGCAACCCTATTCGCTTAGCAAGAACAGTGGAAAACGAAGGTTTTGACGCGTGCTGACTTTGCCCTTAATTGCTACTCATCCTGGTGGAAATTGTAGAGCTGGTGCATTTGGTGTACTCATTAAGAACGTTTACACCTGCTGAGCTAGCAACGTTGAAATTTTGTTAGTTTATCTCGATAATTTCATAAATATTTAATGAAAATTAACAATGTGGTCTGATAGAACCGTTCTTAATATTTAAGTTAATATTAAAGACATAATCAGTAGCGTAGGTTAATTATGTCTTTTAATGCTATTAGACATAATCAATAGCGTAGGCTACTGATTATGTCTATTAATGCTACGGATAAAAAATTGCATAATTTTGACGCTCATAGTTACGAAAAAAAATATTTAAAACAAAAGCTGTTTAAAAAGACTCTACAATGCGCATGTTCCACAGTTAGATAAAAATAACAATAGAGTCGTGCTCAGATATTTTTGATAAAATTATTGGTCATAAACTAATGAACTCGAATGTATTGACATAAGCACATGTAAACAAGCATGCTGACAGTTAGATAGACCATGGAAATAATAAATACTCAGGCGTATGAAAATCCAGTGGGCATCGTCTCTTCATGCTGTAAAACCTACTATGGCAAATGTAGGTAGGAGTGAGGTAGGTTAGGTACCTCGGTAAGATCATTCCTGCAAGAAGCCATCTCGTCGCTGCTGCTTGACGCGCATTTGACGCTACTTTTTTGAGTCGAGGGAAATTCAAAACCACTTCCAAAATGGGGTCACGTGACCAGATTATTCGTTGCAATCGAGCGACTAGCGACTACATATGGCCGCGTCTTTACAGTAGTCAGTGTAGTGACTTAAAAACGATTGAAACGCGATTGAAAATGACCGAAGCCAAAACTTGAGTCAGCCACTATTGCTAACACTCACGGCACGACACAGACGACATTATGTAATAAAATATGACACTAGACCCTTACGAACGTAGTTACGGCAGCCTCCGGCGGTGACTCCTCGCCGCCACGCGCCCTGGTGTATCTTGACCTGCCACTTGTGCTTGTCGGCTAACGAGGGCTCCGGCCAGCTGGTCTCCGCGTCCAGGTGGACTGTCTCCACGCGGTGGAACAGCCGCTGGAAGTCCTGGAAGCTCATGCTGAACTCTATGCTGGCTGAGTTGAGGCGCTCGCGCTCGGACTGGTTTATCTTGCGCCTGGAGAATGGAGAGTAGAAAATCGTATATTTCAAATGGTGGAGAATAGAAAATAATAATTGACATTAATATTATAAATGCGATGGTTTGATAGTCTGTTTGTTTGTTTATTTGCTACCTCATCACGTCTATACCGCTGATCGGTTCAGATGAAATTCGGTAGACACATAGTTTTGAGTCTTAGGAAGGGCAAAACTAAGAGCGTAAATCGTAACGATTAAAATAAATTGGTTATTCTCACAATGTCGTCAAGACTAAGTGACAGCGAAAGTTATGATGTCGAGCAAAGAGCAAAAGACATAATTGATAATCTTTTGCCACCGAAATCTAAAAAGATTTATTTTTATTTTTTGTTTGAATCTTTTTGTACCAAACTGACTATTTTTTTCTCGCAATCGAAGTAAAAAATAGTTTTCACCACGAGACTAAAAGACAATACAAACCCTCAGATAAATAGACACCCGAGCTAAAGCTACCCGAGCTTTAGCGAACTAACCACCTCGGGTATATGTTTGGTTATTTTAGTCCCTCGATAAAAAATATACTATTTTATCCCGGAAAATGGCACAGTTCCAGTGGTAAACCGATAAATTCTACGCAGTCGGAACAGCCAAGGGCGTCGCCAAGGGGGGGGGCAGCTGCCCCCCCTAGAGATTATAAAAAAGTTGACAAATGCAAAGCAACCCAACCAAAGTCCTAAGTACCAAAGTTCATGTGCTCTGGACTTTACCTACAATTCATAATTTTCTCATTCTCCACTCCATATCAACTTGTCCTGTCCCCTCATGGGCCACCGGCTGGCGACACCCCTGCCAACAGCTAGTTTCAAATAACGGAAAATGGAGAATAGAAAATGATAAAACGCCATGAATTCCTGGGAATACAATTGAACTGCCGTATTTAATGGTTAGAACATGTAAAGCCAAGACACATGTAGAGGCAGCTGATTATTTAAATCGAACTTACTGGTTCATGATGTATCTCACATAGTTTATCACGTCGATAAAAGGGCTGCATTAAAAACGATGAAACACTGGTTAATACCAAAGAGTATATGTAAGGTCAACCGGGGCTATGTCACCTACGGGGCTATAATGCGTCCATTCCGATTATCATAAGAAAAATATCCTTTACTGACGCCATTTTTTTAAATGATCACTAGATATTTTTGTAAACAGCAGCAGTAGACATTTTTCTAAGCTCATTGATTTAGTATTATGTACTTAACTTATATGTTTCTGCGTCAAAAGAGAATTGATTTTGTTATTCGATTAATGTTATTTTACAATAAATAGCTTTCAATGTATTATTTGCGAAAAAATAAGTAGGTACAATTTGACCCGCTATATAAACTGGGTTTACCGTTGGTGCTGGTTCTAAGGGACCACTACGAAATTCGAAAATCGAAGTTTGTATCGTACCGTCCCCCTCACTCTCGTATTAAATAATACAAGCGTCAGCGGGACGGCAAGATACAAAGTTCGAATGCACTTCGCTTCGTAGTAAATATAGGGCTTTAAGGGCTACTACGAAACTCGAAAATCGAAGTTCGTATCCTACCGTCCCTCTCACTCTCGTATAAATAATATTAGCGTTAACGGGAAAGTACGATACGAACTTCGATTTTCGAATTTCAGAGTAGCCCCTCTGAGAGCGATAGTTTTTTTTTAACTTACTCAGCGTCTTCGGATCTGAGCGCGTCTCTGTGTATGATGGGCCGGCGCAGGCGCACAGTCTGTACGATCTCGTCTTGAGTCTCCACCTGTAACCAGTCAAAGCTAAAGTTCTCTGTTCACTACACCACAGAATATAAACCCCCTTGCAAAAAAAACGGGCACCTATGGTTTTTGTATTTTATGTGCATGAAAGCTTACTTTCTAAGCTTCAATGCCTAAAAATCTGAAAAACCATAGGTGCCCGTTTTTTTTGCGAGGGGGTTTATATAAGCTAAAGCAGTATGGAAGCTACGAACAAATCGATCGAAACGAACACACCCACACAGACGCGCGCTCTACACGGCCTCTAAGGGGGTCTCGCGGTACTGCAGTATTACCATACATTGTGTGAGTGTGTTCGTTTCGATCGTAGCTTCGTAGCTTCCATACTACTTTAGCTTATATAATATACTCTGACTACACTTTCTTCTTTCTTTCTCTCTAAAACGCTTTTCTCAATGCAACATGTATGGCGCTACTTGCATGTGACGGCACATGCACAAGTATGTCTTTCTCTGCCTAATCCTGTATTTCAAACCTCTGTAAGAGCGTTTTCAGATTATTCGATCCGATTACGGTATCGGACGCCGATACCGATATCGGGGCAAGTAAAATGTATGAAATATGTACCTGTCTTTCAGATTATCCGATCCGACATCGGATGATCTTATATATAAAATTCTCGTGTCACAATGTTCGTTCCCGTACTCCTCCGAAACGGCTTGACCGATTCTCATGAAATTTTGTGAGCATATTGAATCAAAGTCAAAAGTCAAAGTCAAAATCTCTTTATTCAATTTAGGCTATGATAAGCACTTATGAATGTCAAAAAATCTACCACCGGTTCGGAAAAAAACCTCTGTTGAGAAGAATCCGGCAAGAAACTCAACGAGGTATTTTTTTTTTTAAAACAGATTCACAATATTTATAAATGAATAGGTCTGAGAATCGGCCAACATCTATTTTTCATACCCCTTACTGATAAGGGTTGTCCACCCTTAACATTTTTTTATGGCAAAACAACGTTTGCCGGGTCAGCTAGTATTTTATACATTTTACTTGCCCCAATATCATATCGGCTTCCGATAGCGATCGGATCGGATAATCTGAAAACGCTCTCCAACTCTGTTATACTCGTAAGTAGGTAGGTTACGACAGATAAAAAATTGTTTTTCTGTACGAAAACACTGGCAAGCTTTAATTTCTAAAATAAATTTTATGTAGTCAAGTACCGAAATACTTATTAAATTTACGCCGTGTAAGATAAATATAAATAAGTATATTAAGCTCGGAGGTGGTGTAGGTGTACTGTAGTACGCATCTCAGAATCAATTAAGAGCCGGATTTGAAACCCTATAGCATTTCTATTTTTTCAATTAATTCTTGTTACAGTAAGTAAAAAATTCCAAACGGGAAATTTCCTATAGTCAATGGTTCGAATTACCCGTTTGTCGATCGAAGATTGTGAGTCGTGTAGATAATTTGGAAGTATTTTAATGTATGAAATAGACTCTCGCTCCGAGTCGTTCTTGATGCAAAGGCTATCTATCGCCGTTCAACGCGGCAACGCGGCAAGCGTGTTGGGCACCTTTGCGTCAGGAACGATTCGAGGCGGTCTTTTTTAATTATATAAAAATATTATTTAAGTTAGTTAGTAGTATTTAGTTCATTTATTAATTATTTTGTATTGTGTGTTATTTAATAAAATTTTTCTTTTAATGTAGGTTTTTATGTTTCATGGAATATATAAACACGGACAGAAATTCTCTCATTATTTGACGTCGCTTAAAATCGTTATCATACATACATACATACATACATAAAATCACGCCTCTTTCCCAACGGGGTAGGCAGAGACTACATCCTTCCACTTGCTACGATTCTGACATACAACTCTCGCTTCCTCTACATTCATCAATCTTTTCAATCGTTATCATGTTTAGATTTATATTGCATTACAAAAAAAACAAACTGACTATGCTTTTATTGGAATAAAATAATATGAATTTAACATAAAATAACCACATAAAACTTAACTATAAACTAACTACCTAACTTAAAAACTTAATAACCTACTAAATTGAATTAAATCTAAAAAAGGCACCCGTGGCATGGTGCCCAAGAGGCTAATCAAATTCAAAATGTCTTTATTCAATTCAGGCTACAACAAGCAGTTATAAACTTATGAATATCAAGAAATCTACCACTGTTTCAGAAAATCTCTGTTGAGAAGAATTCGGCAACCAGGTATATAGGTATAGGTTGCCTGGAAGAGATCGCTCTTAAGCGATAAGGCCGCCTATTGCTTACCGTGTAATTTTTTTCTCTGTGTATTTGTTTTCTGTATCACTTACTATTTCTGGTGTACAATAAAGAGTCTTTGTATTGTATTGTATTGTAAATTACATAGTCAAAATACACTTACATCTTCGACGCTGTACACTCGGTAATTCATCTCCGTCTCCAATCCCTTCGTGTCCACGGCCTGTAAGAAAGCATCATCAGTTAACTCATCCAGAGAAGACTGTAGCGGATTTTAGAGGGGTAAAGTTAGTCCATATTGCACGGTAGCGCTGAGAGGAGCTACAAACAGTGCGGTTCATGGTTCAAATGGTGCAGTAAATGAAGGAAGTTGTTGTATGGAGACCCAAGCATTAATTCCTCAGTCGATGAAATTTTGCTTGGTTATTGTATAGTATGACCCGTAACTAAAATATAAAAAATCCAAAAAAAAAACACCTAAGTTAGGTGATTTTACGATCAGCCGCCGACATACCTTTCAGCTCCTGATCACCGATTCAAAATCATTGTGTATAAGGCCGTGTTTCCACCAAAGATGTGCAGAGATGTGTCGCGAGAAATACGTTTTTCATTAACAAATACAAACGATTCATTTACGTATATCCTCGCACAGCAGGAAACTTGTGGAAACATCTGAGCGGAGCGGAGCTATATCACGCGCTATATAAATCTGCCTAAAAGTTCATTACTTAATACTCAGTTTTGACGGATTTTTTTGAGATACATTTTTTATGCGTCGTCTTTACGTTACTCCCGGATTGTGTTCTAATCGCTTAACGATATAGTGCCCATTCAATTATTGGAATTATACCTTTATACTTTTTGTGGTACTAGTCGTGGCAATGAACTTTTAGGCAAAGTTAGGCGGCGGAAGGTATAGTATTGGTTGATGAAAACACATTTGCTGACACATGTGGTGGAAACGGAAGCTAAGTAAGTGTCCACTTACACTGGGCAAGTAGTGCGCGGTGACGATGCTAGTGGCTTTCAGGAGCGCCGCCAGCGCGCCGCCGCCGCTCAGCTCGCGCGCGGGCACCGACTCCGTGATGCCGCCGGTCAGGTCAGCCATGCCGTCCAACAGGCTCCCGTACTTCAGGGCTTCGTACGAGCCGTGTAACCTGGACAATTGCCAAACCAGTCAGAGACCTATGAGGCACGCAATCGCAATCAAATGACAGCAGGGCTACTCCGAAATTCGAAACTCGAAGTTCGTGTCGTGCGATCCCTCTCGCTCTCGTATTAAATAGTATAAGTGTCAGAGGGACGGACCGCACGACACGAACTTCGAATTTTGTGTTTCGGAGTAGCCCTTCTGATTTCGCATACAAAAACTGTCATTTGAGGGAGGTCAGAGGGCCTAGTCCGAAAATCGAAGTTCGTGTCGTACCGTCCCTCTCGCTCTCGTAGTAAATAGTATATGTGTCAGAGGGACGGAACGACACGAACCCCCCGTAGAAGTAGCCCCGCAGCAGGTATAACCTACATACCTACGTAGTTCTAGTAATCCTAGAAGCTTTAAATTTGCTAGGAAGGTAGCCCTTTTATATCCAGAAATGTTTGGGATATATATATTTTTAATTTTCCTATATATCTTGAGTAGTCCCTCCTGAGTCAGCTTTGCCAGCTTACCAGCTTTGTTACTTTGGATATTATTTCAAAATTCTTAGAAGTCTTTACTCCAGAGTTTGACGTACTCATATCTCACGTGATGGTAAGTGCAAATGAGACGAAAAAACCCTGGTTCAGTAACCTTATTCACCCTGGCGTAGCTAGACACCTTTATAATAACTCTGAGCTTACTTGGCATAAGCTTTCTCCAGGAGCGCTGGCCACAGCTGTTCCGTGGTGCTGGTCTGCAGAAAGGCCAGCTTTCCATTCACCGTGGGGAGCCGATCGTCCACAAGCACTTCCAGCCACTGGCCGCACCACCAGATCCGGAACCTGAGGAGTTAAATGGAGCTTTACTAAGTAAAGGGAAGGGGGGAAGGTACTCAACCTCCATGAAAAAAAAAATTGTTTATTACAAGAAACAACACATAGCTACAATGGGGTTACAAATATCTGTTGGTCCCACACTAGGCTGGGCCTGTAACGTGGTGACCGGATTCGAAATTTAATTATTTAATAACGATTTACTTATATGTGTCTGTGAAAGCACTATGCGGATTATTTATATACATATGTGTCAGAAATAATCTGAACACAAGCCAATTTCAGTCAATTGTGGTTGTGTGTGTGTGTGTGTGTGTGTGTGTGTGTGTGTGTGTGTGTGTGTGTGTGTGTGTGTGTGTGTGTGTGCGTGTGTGTGTGTGTGTGTGTGTGTGTGTGTGTGTGTGTGTGTGTGTGTGTGTGCATGTGTACTCACACATGTCGCGTGTGAGGTCGGGTATCCTACCACAAAACAAACGAAGTGACGTGCTGTATACGCCGCAGAAAAATCAGCGACAAATCAACTAGAAGTTTCCCTGCCGGCCGCGCGGCCGCGTTAGGTATTCGTTTGGGATATTGCTGTCTTTATCGCTCGTGATATAAGCGCTCGCAGCCGTTCCCTCCATGCAGATCCCCTCCCGCTTCTCCGCTTCCCGCTAATGTATATCGAGATAGCTGTAGACTTTCAAGATTTGGGCGGATGAATTTTGGGTTTCGTTGACCTCATATTATACGAAAAGTATAGCACAGAAATCAATGATTTTTTACAGTCAAGATCTTCATTATATTTTCTATGCCTGTGGTTTTTTCGATTTTTGTAAAAATGCTTTAATAGTCTGTAATTCTCGTGCAAAGTTGACGTCCGTTTTTTGTCGACTTTTGAGCTCCTGTAATTCTGATATTACACATTTATATGAAAATCTGAAAAACCACAGGCATAGATAAATACCTCTAGTCCATACTTACAAAATTTCATCTACATCTGTTGTCTAGTTTTCAAATGAGACCGGGACTACGTTTGTATGGAGAAAGGAACGAAGAGACTTCTCTAACCGTTGGTTATAGTTTTAATTTGTGATGTCCACAGCATACCGACCTGAAGATTCCAGCGTAGCCGGCGTCCATGCGCTGGTCTGCCGGAACCACGCGGTAGAGGAGACCCTTGCTCAGGAAGAGGACGCTGAGACAGGACACCAGCCATTTGTCTCCTGCGGACAAGTGGTGGTCATCAGATTGAGGGAAATATTATCGCTAGATGGCGTTAGTATCGTGAGGATTTTGACGTTACGGTCTTGCTTGCAAAAGACGTCCATCTATCCAAGTGAAATAGAAAGAAATGATTGATTTGATTTCTATTTATATTTTTTTTATTTTTAATTTCGATATATCGTCACTACTTTGAAAAAATCTCATATCTAAAACCATTATGTCAAAAAAAATTAACCTTGATGTATTGATTTTAGATATGAGTATGATGTAATGTCTATAAAGTTCACTCAGAAAAATTATCTATTTTGAGCTACGAGTTTTTTTAAGTAGTGACGATATTTAGGAGTAACTCGTGCATATTTGCCCTTGAAAATCATCATTTGGTGAAGTGGAACTGATGATGAAGACCAAATTTGACCAATGGAGCGACTACTCAATAACGTGTGTACCTACTTCACGGGCTGAATTTCAATAAGGTACCTACTTTAACGCAGTTGCTAAACAATTTAAGCTCATCGTAATTCATATGGTGCAATAGAACGGATGACCAAGCGCCAGAGGACTCCTCAATAATGAACGTCTCTACATCGGAAAAAGAAATTTTTGTAAGTGACGAGCAGTTGACATTAAACTACTGTATCTTAGATCTTTTACACCAAAAAGCGCGAAAAAAAATTTTATAACAAAAAATAGAACCGACTACAAAAAACCATGAAAATAATGTTCTACCAGCCTGAAGTCGGTGCCTCAGCACGAGCCAGCAGGAGTGATTGAAGCCATTTACTCGTATAGTTGTAGGTAAGGTAGACGATTATATAATATCCACTCCTGCTGGGTCGTGCTGAGGCACCGACGTCTGATTGGTAGGAAATTATTTTCATGGTTTTTGTAGTCGTTTTATTTTTTTGTTATAGTTTTTTTTGTACTCACAATCCCTACTAATATTATAAATGCGAAAGTAACTCTGTCTGTCTGTCTGTCTGTCTGTTACACTTTCACGTCGAAACCACTGGACCGATTTTGATGAAATTTGGTACATAGGTAGTTTGAACCCCAAGGATCAACATAGGCTACCTTTTATTCCGGTAGAGGATGCCACCGCGCGATAACCTAGATCCGCGCAGACGAAGTCGCGGGCATAAGCTAATACTTTATAATTGATTATTCTAATCTCAGTTGGACATCCGTATCCGTATACGTACGAGCAGATACATCACTAGTCCGTAATCGTGTTTCCGATGCACTTTGTTACGTAAGGAGTACCGTTGGGGTCTGATTCTCACGGCCCATTTCTATTGTGCAGACGCTACTTACCCACATTTGTGGTTAAGTATAATATGTATATGGTTTTGAGAAAGATGTAAAGCTATTTAAAACTAGTGTCACTATTCAAAAACGTTTATTCTACTTGCCTTATTTACTTGATTTCGCTCGTGTATATATTTACATATGAACATCGAATAATTTAATCATTTTACAGGTTATAGAAAAAGGTCAGATGCTCAATGTACTTGAGTGTGTTTATAGCTGCTGAGCTGGCTACGTTGCATTTTTATTAGTTTTTCTAGATTATTCCACAAAAATTAAATGAAAGTAAAAATGTGGTCTGATAGAATACTTCTTAATAATATATTTCACACGAAAACACAAGCCGAAACATGGATGCACAGGAAAACCTTCAAGAGACGCACTTGTTCGTTTGCCATCCAGTCGAATATAAAAAAAGACATTTCATTCTCATCCATCGAGCCACTTAAATAATTTACTAAATAATTACATGTCTAATTATACCTTTATTAGTACTAACTTGCTCTAGTATTAACTCGCATGCAGATGTTCTTTAAACAAGTACATAATTCAATCAAATAATTTTCGCAATGCAAAGAAAAAATGGCAAAAAACAATAATCAAGTGCACTTGATAAATGCTATTTATAACATAATGCAATACACAATGCATATTTGCTTAAACTTTTTAAGGAAATTTCTAAAAGGTTAGTAGACGTCACAGGTGACCGAAGAGCTGTAGCTGGCAGCTTCCTCGGACAAAGAATTAGCCTAGCTATTCAAAGAGGAAACGCTGCCAGCATCTTCGGGACCTTGCCTAAGGGGTACTCTTTGGACAATTTATTTTAGTTTTAGGTTATTTTTTTATTTTATTTTAAGTTATTGTTAGAAAGTTATGTTTAATATGTATATTATTTAGTTTCTTTTATCAATAAAATTATTCATTTAACTTAAGAACTAACTTTACAGGATCGTTAAAAGTTCTATTTAATAAACAGTACCTGGACGACCGGGCTTTGTTTGGGCTAAAACTTGATAACAAGCGGTTTCCCAAAGATAAGACCAAGTTAGATCGATTTGTCATCCCCGAAACCCCTACCTGTATACAATGTACCTGTGTATTGTACCTTTGGTGTCGTCTGTTGGGCATTAAGGTTTGACACAATGCACTCGTTCTTAGATATAATTTTAAGCTTTCGCAGTATCACAGTAGCACTGAGAAACAAGAAAACTCGCAAAGCGCCACAGAACAATTCGCTAGCAAAATTTAATATCCATCAAACTTTCACATCATTGTTGCGCTCAGCAAAACAATTTGACTCATTTGTGGTTTTAGCAACCTATTCAGTGTCAGAGACAAACAAAACCAAAATAGTTTCAAAATATTTAATAAATGGTGCTGGAACAAAAAGATCATGTGAAACTTTTAGTTTTTTATTATTTTGGTTTTGCTTTTTGATTGAGCCAGCGTTGGCTTCGCTCATTCGAAAAGATTGCGTAGCCGAAAAGGCAGTTTATAAATGACATTAGAAAAATAAACCAAAATACCTACTGCACTCGCTTAAACGCTCTGATTTTTGTAAGCTTTAATTTTTTGCTCCTGTTACAAGGCTCACCTTATACATGTACAAGGTGGGCCTTGTAACAGGCAATGTAGGGATGTATCCCTACATTGCTTATCAGTGGAGAAAGTCTGGTAGAGAAAGGTGGAACAGGGGCCATTGTCGACCCATCTCTAGAAATATCTTTGATATCTTACCCAGTTTCCCCGGAACCACGTCGAATACGTCGCAGTTGTCCCGCACGAACGCCGGGTCGTTGTAAATGTCCTGGAACAAAAGTTTAAATTAAATGAAGACATCAGCGTTTGACAAAACGAATTGTCGGGGACAGTGCCAATCCAAGCAACTATTAAGAGAAGTGGGAACTATGGCCCAAGCCCTCTCATCCTGAGAGGAGGCCTGTGCCCAGCAGTGGGACGTATATGGGCTGGGATGATGATTAAGAGAAGTTTCCCTGCCGGCCGCGTGGCCGCGTTAGGTATTCGTTTGGGATATTGCTGTCTTTATCGCTCATGACATAAGCGCTCGCAGCTGTCCCCACCCATGCACGCACATCCCCTCCCGCTTTTCCGCTTCCCGCTAATGCATATCGAGATAAATGTAAGCTTTTCATGATTTGGGCGGTTGAATTTTGGGTTTTGTTGTCCTCATATTATACGAAAAGTATAACATAGAAATCAATGATATTTTACAATCAAGATCTTCATTATATTTTCTAAGCCTGTGGTTTTTTCGATTTTTGTAAAAATGCTTTAATAGCCTGTAATTGTCGTGCAAAGTTGACATCTTTTTTTTGTCCTCTTTTGAGCTCCTGTAATTCTGATATTACACGTTTATATGGAAATCTGAAAAACCAAAAACATAGCTAATTACGTCTAGTCTATTACTTACAAAATTTCATCTACTTCTATTGCCTAGTTTTCAAATGAAACCGGGACTACGTTTGTATGGAGAATGAAACGAAGAGACTTCTCATAAATTAGATAATTCCGCGTATACCTATCCAACAAACCGTCCCTGCTTTTTTCTTTTTGGTAAATTTGGACGGTTAAATGTGATGTCGTCTCCGTCTATTTGGACAAAACAAATAGAGACGGCATCACATTTAACCGCCAGTTAACACTAATCAGTGGATGGTGAAACAGATCAAGACAACGTAAATAAGTACAGATCTCAGATTTACGCAACGCGCGCTTAGCCTCCCAATTCTTGGCCAACTTAAACTAGTAAGGCCCACAGACCCAATGTATAAAGTTTAAAATATCTAAGTAGTTTCTTTTAAAAGCTTTTTTTTTTCTTTTTTTTTGAAGTAGTTTCTAACTTAAACTAAGCAACATATAAAAGTTGAAGACCCTGACATTGGCATTTCAAACTCCGAAGTTCTGAGTTCGGGGTTCTGAGGTAACGAATATAAAAGAAAAATGCAACCTAATTGATAACCTCCTCCTTTATTGAAGTCGGTTAAAAAACTCTATCACTTAGTTGTAACATTTACATAAGGTCGTACGTAATCGACTTGTATACATTTACATCCGATCATGTTACTAGCATCACTGTATGCTGTACCCTCAGTGTAAGTTTTCGGTTACAAAATACGTCTCGATCGCGTTCGCGTTAAAATCTCAATTTGTATAGAAAGACGAACAGCGCCTCTAGCACGGAACGTTTGCGATGTTCATGTTTCCTTTCCATTCAAATTGATATTTTAACTCGAACACGATCGAGATTCGAGACGTATATTCGATTCATCCTTCCGTGTCTTATCATGTATACAAACGTGACGTCACAGGTGGTAATAGACAATGACTAGTGATTGGAAAAGTCGATAAAATGTACATACCTAAACCGTGACCGATTATTTTGCTATTAACGTAAATAAATCCATAAGCAAGCCAATTCGTCAGAAATATCACAAAAAGAGCACTGTATTTTGTAACCGAAAACATACAGTAAGGGTACTGAACTAAATAAAACTCGCCTTTCCTTGGTCGTGTTAGAAATACAATCGAGAATGGCCTTCGACGGGACCGCGGAGTGTTTCTGGGAAGTATTTGGACGCGAATAATAAACCGCAAGTTTGACGTAAAATCTAAAAGTGATTGTCTGCGCTGGCCGCTTGATAACGACCGTCCAAAGCACGAGCGAAAAGCGTGTAAGTACATGCCCTATAGTAAAAGTGGCCTATAAAAAAGTACCGAGAAACGATGTCTTTGGAATATCATCCGGCAAAGAAAAGTGACGTATCTGGGGCATGTGTTGCGACATGACAGATACTGTCTTCTGCAGCTCATTATGATGGGCAAAGTCGCTGGCAAAAGACACGTAGGCCGACGAAGGAAGTCTTGGCTGAGGAATCTTCGGGAGTGGACCGGCATCGCGAGTGCTGCTCATCTATTTCGTCTCGCTAGAGACAGGGAGAAATATTCAGAACTGACTGCCAACCTTCGCTAGTCGGAGAGGCATTTTAAGAAGAAGAAGAAGATAAAAAAGTAAAAAGTATTTATTCACTCCACCCACAAAGTGCAATACAGATACGGTAAGTTTAAGTTGTACCTTACCTACGTTGTCTGTCAGTCAATTACGTTTCTCTTTTATAAGTTTGCTCGACTTTCCACTTCTCTGATTCGCTCTAATTTTACAGCGGGTACGTATCTAAATATCGAATGTTAAAATACCGAATGTATTAAAATATTGAATGGGCCATAATATCGAAAAGGTATTTTTCTATAAGACTTTTTTTTTAGTTTGTTATAAATCTAACCTAACCTAACCTAAGGATTTCTATACGATGCCGATTTAATAAATCCTGAGAAGTTTACGGTTTCCGAAAATAAACCTTTCGATATTATGAATGACCCATTCGATATTTTAACATTCGATATTCAGATGCGTTCCCTCTACAGGGGGTCTACCACGATCTTTCCTAAACGATCCAAACGCAGAGCAGTTCAATTTAGGCACCTAAACTGAATCGTCAAAATTGGTACCACGACCTTTATTTCTCAGAGCTGAATCTCAATCGCTTACAAGTGACTGAAAGACCGATATTTTCTCTGATATATGTATCGCTATCGCTGAACCTCACTTGAAATGAATCACAAAAGTAACGTCGTAGTACGAAATAGCGATGCAGTTCAGTTTAGAGCTTAAACTGAATCGTATTATAAGAGAGCGTGGTAGGCAGGGCCGCATTTAGAGGTGTGGAGGCCTTGGGGCAACAAAGGAGTGGAGGCCAATGAGGGTCTCTTGATATTTTACTGATTGCCTGATTGAAGTGAAGAAATATATGAATTGTTGTTTCCCAGTATTTACTCGTCAGAATTTGAAAGATTTTTTTTGCGATGTCTCTATTGTGGGGGCCCCTATTTTGTGGAGGCCCCGGGCAGTTGCCCCCTCTGCCCTCCCCTAAAACCGGCCCTGGTGGTAGGCCCCCAGCACTCTTACTCATAAACGCCTGCCGTTTCCCGTCCCGCTGCGACCTGTCCCATGCACCGCGACGTTTCTCGACCATACATAATTGTTCATGATTCGGTAGTCCGTTGCAACACAAACGACGGACGTTGCGCCCGCGCACTTTCCAGCTAACGACTCAATATTTATGTAAACATTATTTGAATGTCATTGTTTAACGAAGATGATGGAAAATAAAAACAGGCAGCTAAAGTAAGATAAATATTGATAGATAAAAATAGGTGAAGTTAGATGGATATATAATGTGAAGTAGATAGATATATAATGGAGATGATGAATAGAATAGAAGTGAAGTATGATAGAAATAGAAGTAGATTGATGATAGATAAAAGTGGCTGAAGTAAGATAGAAGTAGATAGATGATGATAGATAGATGTAGGTGAAATAAGATAGAAGTAGATAAATGATGGACAGAAATAGGTTTAGTAAGTAAAGTATAATAGAAGTAGATAGATGATTTTTAGAGGTAGCTAGTATAAGATAGAAGTAGACAGATTATGGATAAATAGATTAGAAGTCATAGGAACCAGCATCATCAGCATCGCAGTAAGGAACCTCAGACTTGGCACGGCTTTGTCTAGATTTCATTACTTTTTAGAGATAAACAAGCAGCTCCATCGAGACTTGGCTAGTTTTTTACAGAATGTTTTTGGTGGGATTCTGGATAAGACCAGACTGAACATTCTTTATACGTTAGTGGGTACAAGCAACGGCCAAGTTACACAACATTATCTACCAACTATAATAATAAAGTTACTTATTGTTGTAATAAAAGTTCCTTTCCACCTTTACTAAATTTTCTTCAAATGTCCCGGTCTGCGTCTGTAATAGTACTTTAAGATTGTGTAGGCATGTTTAGTAGTAATAGATAGGTATAATTCAAGGCCGTCCGGCGCCTACGTAATTCTTTTCGCTATAATGGTGATCGACCATACTCGTATCAATAGAGCTAATAATACTGAAAGTCCAAACCGGCCAAGTTAGAGTCATCGCGCGCCAAGGGCTCCGTAATTTGTAGGTAGGCATCCAGTGTTAGCAGAGCTCCTTTTCTAAGTAAAATGAAGGCAGTTCGGGGTAAGTTTAGATGGTTACTAGCACAGACTGATAAACACAAAAACTAACTAATAAAATAAATGCGAAAGTTTGTGAGTGAGTATGATGGAGAACAGATTTAACTCGTAACCAGTTCCACATAAAACTAAAATTATGGTTACAAGATGAATGTTTTTATTCATTGACAGATTTTTTTTTAAAATACCAATTTTAATAAAATGGAAATGTGAAATGATATAAATTGGATTATTATTTATCATCATCATGTCAGCCGAAAGACGTCCACTTCTGGACATAGACCTCCCCCAAGGCTCTCCACTTAGACCGGTCTTGTGCTTTCCGCATCCACCGCGATCCTGCGATCTTAACCAGGTCGTCGCTCCATCTTGTTGGAGCCCTAGCGACAGCTCGTGTCCAGGTCCGCGGACGCCATTCGAGAACCTTTTGCCCCCAGTACAGCGATTATCTATCTATAATATAAAAATGAATCGCAAAATGTGTTGGTAAGCGCATAACTGGGGAACGACTGGTCCGATTTCGCTAATTCTTTTTTTGTTGTGTTCGCTACTGTCAGGAGAAGGTTTTCATGGAAGAAAAAAATATAACGGGGGCGAAGCCGCGGGCAACAGCTAGTTATTTATAATTTTGGGTAATATTTTTAATTAAGAATCATTATGCCAGAAATGGCTGGGTGGCCGTTCTTTATACTTATAATTATCTCAAACAACTGATTATACCCATTAAATGCAAACAAGATGGAGCGACGACCTGGCTAAGATCGCGGGATCGCGGTGGATGCGGAAAGCACGAGACTGGTCTGAGTGGAGAGCCTTGGGGGAGGCCTATGTCCAGCAGAGGACGTCTTTCGGCTGACATGATGATGATGATGATGAATGCAAATAAATGAAATTATTATTGTTTGTTACTCCTTCAGTTAGCAGAAGTTATGAGAATGTATCTCATAGAGTTCTAAATCCCGTGTTGTTGATAGCTTAGAGTTATTTTGAACGTTCGTTTTTAACAAAGAAGTTGAGCGACTTCGACTCGTGTCCTAATTAGAAAAAACCTTTTACGCCTTTACTTATGCTAAATAAGAAACAGCGAACGACAATTAATTAATTAACAATGTTTTATAGTCATTTGCACATTTAAAACAAAATCTCTGAATTGTTTTTAATTATATTCTTTATCTTTTCCGCAGGCAAAACTTTTTCATTTGTTTAGGTACTTAGAATAAAATAGAATACTCATCCATACTAATATTATATGCGAAAGTGTTTGTCCGTCTTTCACGCCGTAACGGAGCGACGGATCGACGTGATTTTTGGCATACCTAGAGATATTTTATGGACCCGAGAGTGACATAGACTACTTTTTATCCCGGAAAAATGCACAGTTCCCGAGGGAACAGCGCGCGTTAACAGAATAAACACGCGGGCGGAGCCGCGGGCAAAAGCTTAGTTTATAAAAATACATGATTACAGAATGAGAGAGAGAGAGAGAGAGATTTATTTACACATATACGATACACAGAAAAAGCACGTTAGGAAAAAATAATAATTAAGATATAAATTGGGGCCCACTCAACACAATGTGGCAAGCCGCAACGCTGTTTTTCAGTGGGACCTATACAGACAGACAGAATAATCAACAAGTAGTTGAAATATTGGTGCATAGGAAAAATTCGTGTCTAGTCTCCTGTCCAGCGGTGGTGTAGGGGAATAGCACGCAGCACGGAATGCTGAGAACCTGGGTTCGATTCCCAGCGCTGGTGTATTTTTTCTGGTTTTCTGTGCATTCAGATTTCGGCTTGAGTTTTCGTGTGAAATATATAAACTTTCACGGGATGACCGTAAAAGAAACAAAAATTTGAGGTTGAAATAAAAAATACAAAAAGACTCCAAATAGTAATCTTGATTAGAATAATCAACATTACGTATCCCGTAAGTACCAAATTAGTATGAGCCTGTATTTAGTTATTATTTAATTCTATTCTTTAAGTACAGCATTTTCCACAGACAAAGCAAATTTCATTTGATTACATTTTAATTTCATTTTCATTTGATTCCTTATTTTGTATCTCTTTCTGTCCGAGTGTTAACAGCTGAGAGTAACAGCGTAGGTGTATTGCCTTCACCTGCTACCCACCTGCCTATCGACGCAAAAAGTACCTAAGGTCAACCGGGGCTATGTCGTCTACGGGGCTAATACGTCCATTCCAATTATCGTAAGAAAAAGATTCTTTAGAACTACTCACGCCATTTTTTTAAAGGCTTTGGCACTAAAAGTACAAAAAAATATCACTAGATGTTGTGGCCGAGCTCTTTTTTAAAGTAATCCGCCAATGAGGTCAATTAGACGCTATAGCCATGAATATTTTTATTTAACTAATTACCCTAAACTAAGGCTAGAATTTAGCGTACAACATAATAATTAATTTTAGCAAGAGTGCTTTTATAAAACTATCTCGATTAAAATCATTCCGACCAATCCGATCACATAATACCAGTAAAAGACGGCTTTCACCCCACCTGGAGTTATAGGGACTAAACATTCCAGCTTTTACAGAAACGTAATTTACACGTAGAAGTTATTAAAAATGCCCTAAAATGGCACTAACATATGATATTAGGTCAAATATGCTAGCTTGTTTCATATACATAATGTGTTTTTTATAATCTGATAAATATGCTGTTTAAAGTATTGATGGGGGGAAAAGCAATTTTATTTACTAGGGTAATTATTTCATTTGGTGCAAATTGGACGGTTTGTTAAAAAATATAAAAAAATATTGTTTTTAATCGCAAACTTCATTTTGGTTGAAAGTTCCTAATTCAAGGATTATAAAAAAAATGAAGGCCATCTTTTAAGATCCATATTAGTGAAGATATGGACCCACAAAACTTTAAGCATCATGGTAATGACATTTTGCATGCTTGGTAATGACCATAGCACATGGTAATGACAAATGTTTCTATCTGCAATTAGTGAACAGGTTTTAAAGTATCTAAGAATAGTACATTGAGGCTTTTACAGATTATATCTAAAACAATACAATATTAGTATTAAAGAAATGAGTTATAGACCATAATACGATTATCATAATGATTTATTTGGATTTCTTTCTCTTCTTACATATCAGTCTATATTAATTCTTTACAAAACAACATAACTTATGTCGCATAGCATAATTATGTATCTATCATTGTCATAATACAGTATTTATAAAGGAACATATTATTATTGCAAGGCATCGTTCAATAAAAATAAAAAATATAGCTATTTTTCTTATTCAACAATTAGACTTATTCCAAATACTTAATAAACGTACATGTAAATTTCTTAACACATTATTTTTAGTTTTGCTTGAGAATGTTGAGTAATACTATCCGAGCTTTCACATTTGGAAGTCAATGGTTTGGGGATGGACAAATTTGCTGTTTTTTAACCGGTTGAAAGTGAGACAGTCAAACCATCATTGTTATCGTCATCTTTGGAATATCTTTTATAGAAAGAGAAGAGTCCTCATCAAAGTTACGAACAAAGGTAAGTGGACCTGTCGCATCTGAAGAAAGTTGTACATTTAGCGCAGATTTTTTTGCTGGTACAGAAGAGCCGTTGCCAGGATTTTGAACTGAGGTAAGTTGAAATGTCACATCCAAAGACGATTCCTGCGAGAGGACAGTTTGTAGAGATTAAGTTCTAATTTCAAGAATATCTGTGTCAGAATGGGAAATGGCAAGCATTTTATTAACAACCATTAAAGACTGCTGGGCCAAAGTCAGACAAGTAAAAGTGAGAACATCTTTATCAACGAATGGGCGCTTAAATGCAATGTCGAAAGATTCACGATAACATCCTTTACCTTCTGGTGATATTTGCAACTCAATCGGCAATTCAGAGTGTGATCGGGATAAAGCTGATTCCGATCTTTGGATCATTGCAACGTCAAGTGATGAAATCAAAGCCAATTCATCGTTTTCCTCATAATTGTGATTGGTTTTTTGGAATCTTTTTGTATTTTTTATTTCAATTCCAAATTTTTTACTTTTACGGTGCCGTTGACCAGCAGTGGTGTAGCGGTATAGCACGTGGCACGGAATGCCGAGGACCTGGGTTCGATTCCCAGTGTTGGTCTTATTTTTCTGGTTTTTCTGTGCATCTATGTTTCGGTTTGTATTTTCAATTCCTCATAATTATCTTGCATTACTTGCAGCATAGTCGTTGATATTTGCAAGTGTCTTGGCAATTCAGCATGAGTTCGAGCTAGAAATGGTTGTGATCTTTGTATCATTGCAACATTAGAAGAGGAACATAATTTAAATTCATTGTCATTTTCGTCATAATTATCCGGTATTTGTGGCCTGTTTGTTGATATTTGTAAGTCTTTTGGCAATTCAATATGACTCCAGGCTGGAAATGCTTCTGATCTTTTTATTGTTGTAACATTAGAAGAGGAACTCAATCTTAATTCGTCGTCATTATTGTCAAAGTTATCTGGTCTTTGAGGTAACAGTTTTTTTTCGTAACAATTCTTGTCTATTATCTTGTTTGTTACGCGGCATATTTAGCTACTTCATTCACTGGAACAATAAATATTACAAAAACCTAAAATAATCATGTGATAAATATTACTGCAAAATACAGACTCACCTAAATCAACGGAAGTGTGCACAGATATAACCAGCAAAATTTTAAAAATGCAAGCTCTTAACAGGATTAGTAGAGGTAGTCATTACCATGAAATCATTGTCATTACCGTGGATTGAGAAGGCCACGGCAATCCATGGTAATGACCACCTTGGTAATGATAAAATCCAGAAATTTCCACTTTAGCAAGTATCGTATTACATATTCCAGATTGTTCTACTGATTACGTCATAACAAATCAGTTAGATTATAAGATAAAATACGATTCATAGAAAAAAATCGTAGACTTACCGAGGGATGAGACCCACAAGAAAGACAATATTACTGTGACAAAAACCACGGTACGGCTTTGTAAAAAATATAAAAATTCTTAATTTTGTGCTGCGCGACGTGTGTCCATTCTGCCGTCTGAATGGTGACCAGAGGCACGCGGGGGCAGTGGCGGGGTTGGTGTAAAGCTGTTTAGCGAAGAGCTGCATGTCGCGTCATGGTGTGACACGGTGATGATGAGTTTAATAGGAACCAAAATGTAAGATGTTGCTGCTCAGTGTTTTAAACTACGATTTAATTTGTGCAATCAATAATGTATGTCATAACTATTAAACTTTTTATGTAAATAGTAGTTTCAGCCGTAAACGTGAATTTAATGGAACATTTTGTTGAAGTTTTACCGAAAACCGGAAAGCGGACACCCCTTGGTAATGACATTTTGGCCCTTTTGATCAAAATAACTTTTACATTACTTTATATATACAAAATTTAAAAAAAGCGCCAGTTAGAAATCATTATCTATTACAAGTTATCTTAATCCACGGTAAAAATCTAACTTCATTTAGATGGTGATATTATCGCGGACAGCTGATTTACACCAAATGAAATAATTACCCACTAAGCAATATTGATGTACCTATTAAATTACATAGTAATAACAAATAAATATTTAAAGTATTGTGACGCATTAGCCCCGGTTGACCTTACATAAGAATGAGAAAATACTAATTATACGCTATATTTAGTAGATACCTACACTACAAGTACAAGTACAGGTACAAGTGAAGGGTCTAGGTATAGAAAGAACAAGTCTAGTCACTTCTTTCTAAAATTGAGATTTTAAGCTCAAAATCTATACTTCCATATCCATACTAATATTATAAATGCGAAAGTGTGTTTGTATGTTTGTCCGTCTTTCACGACGTAACGGAGCGACGGATCGACCTGATTTTTGGCACAGAGGTAGGTAGTTTATGGGCCCGAGAGTGACATAGGCTACTTTTTATCTCGGAATAACGCACAGTTCCCGAGGGATCAGCGCGCGATAACCGAATACCACGCGGGCAGAGCCGCGGGCAAAAGCTAGTGTGATACTCGTATAATAAAAACCGGGGTCACAGACCCATAGCCAACTCCATATAGGAGAACCATTAACGATGCGTTGTGTCTCTGCTATAAAAATGTCTTTTGCAGTAAATCACGCTATTTTAAATGAGAAATATACTTTTTCAGACACATTTTATTAATTATCTACAAAAAGATATACAAGTTTCCTAATGTATGTATCAGTATGCTAAATAATATGCAAAGTTAGATGACTATGTTAAAACTGCGTGGTTGGTATTAGGTGTTAAAAAAAAAGTTGGGACCAGCAGGGCTACCACGAAACTAGAAGTTCGTGTCGTGCTGTCCCTCTCGCTCTCGTATTAAACAGTATAAGTGTCAGAGGGACCGCACGACACGAACTTCGAGTTTCGTAGTAGCCCTGCAGTACCACTACCATGAGTTTACAGTGACCATACTCGATAGCGACGGCGTAAATTATTTGTATGGAGAATTGTACAGCGCCTTTACAAATAATGTACGCCGTTGCTATCGAGTACGGTCACTATAAACTCATGGTAAGTTCTGGTACAGAAGGAAAAGTGTGTTGCAGAGTTACAATCGACATTTAAATCTTAGATATTTGAACCATAGGTTTGAAACTTTCGATATTGTGATACCATCGATAATTTAATTTTCGATATTTCGAATATCGACATTTTAACCGTAGGTATTTTAATTTTCGATATTCAAATATGTAATCAACGGTCGTCCACAAGCAGTGTTAGAATGAGGGTAGAAGCCAGACGAGCGTCATTTTTAGGGTTCCGTAGTCAAAATGGCAAAAACGGAACCCTTAAGTATAGTTTCAGCATGTCTGTCAGTCTGTCTGTCTGTCCGCGGCTTTGTCCAGGACTATTAATGCTAGAAAGCTATAATTTTGCACGAATATTACATGTAAACTAGGCCGACCAAATCGTAAAATTAAAAATTAACTAGAATAATTTTTTTTCGAGTACCTCCCATAGACGTAAAGTGGAAATACAAACATCGCAAACGTTCCGCTAGAGGCGCTGTTCGTATTTCCATACAAATTGAGATTTTAAAGCGAACGCGATCGAGACGTATTTTGTAATCGAAAACTCACACTAAGGGAGTGCCCTTAGTGTGAGGCAGCCCTAATCGTAGATTCGATTTGTGGCATTCGAACATGGCGGATGTAGACAATAGGTATCTAATTTTGCTATTTCTGTTTCTTTGGCTAGTTGAAGTATAATTTTGATAGTGTTTTATGCGGCGATTAACCTTAACAGTGAACAGTGATCACAAAATTCTATATTGCTCTCGTGTGACATTTTTTAATGCGCACGTTGTCTCCACGTGGTTTCTGGAATTTTACTATCAAGTTACAAAAACTACAATCACCGTACAACGTTGCCTCTCAATGAGAATACTTAGACACCGGGAAATTGTCCTATTAATTAGGACAGAAAAGCCATATTTTAAAAGAGAAGAAGAAAAACCCTAATCGTATGCCAGAAATGCGTCGCTATTGATGCTTTTTACAACACGTTTCCTTTGTACTTCTTCAGCTTATAAATACAAGAAACATGTTTATTTCTAAGTATTTCATATCTTAGTAACTACGGAGACATCTAATTGGGTCTCATCATTACGCCGGGCCGTAACTCGTCGTAAAAAATACGAATCGACAAGCAACAACATTGTTATTTTCAATCGAAAAAACGGGACATTTTCCCGTCCCTGATCATGTTTCAGGACACCAGGGTTTCAGGGACTACTATGAAATTGGAAAATAGAAGTTCGTATCGTACCGTCCCTTTCAATCTCGTATTAAATAATATAAGCGCAAGCGGGACGGCAAGATACAAAGTTCGAGTTATACACTTCGTAATGGGCCAGTAGAGCTACTACGAAACTCGAAGTTCGTGTCGTATCATCCCTCTCGCTTAGTACAAGTGCCAGAGGGACCGAACGACACGAACTTCGAGTTTCTAATTGCGTAGTAGCCCTGCAGAGTTATTCCACTCGACGTATGATCACGTTAGATTTGTCCATTGGAGCGGAGCAGTGAGCGAGATAAATATCGCCACAATTTTTAAAAAATCTTTTAAGGTTAACGTACGAGTATTCGCCACTGCCCCAATAGTCGTCATCTTTACTTTTAATGAACTAAGTAAAAGAATTTCCTTGCTCACCCGCGACCTTATGATACTTAATCTTATGCAAAATATGCGTGTTCATGCAGTTCATGCACCTCCAAACTCTCAACTCCGCTGTGCATTACTTTCTCGCTCCGCTCCGCTATCTTGCCCCGTGCGTTCGCAACTCCGCTCCGCATTACTTTCTCGCTCCGCTCCGCTTCTTGCCCCTTCTCGCTCTACTCCGCTATCTTGTTCAGTGCGTTCGCAACTCCGCTCCGCTACTTTTTCGCTCCACTCCGCTATCTTGCCCCGTGCGTTCGCAGCTCCGCTCCGCATTACTTTTTCGCTCCGCTCCGCTATCTTGTTCAGTGCGTTCGCAACTTCGCTCCGCATTACTTTTTCGCTCCGCTCCGCTATCTTGTTCAGTGCGTTCGCAACTCCGCTCCGCAATACCTTCTCGCTCCGCTCCACTATCTTGTTCAGTGCGTTCGCAACTTCGCTCCGCATTACTTTCTCGCTCCGCTCCGCTATCTTGTTCAGTGCGTTCGCAACTCCGCTCCGCATTACTTTTTCGCTCCGCTCCGCTATCTTGCCCCGTGCGTTCGCAACTCCGCTCCGCATTACTTTCTCGCTCCGCTCCGCTATCTTGTTCAGTGCGTTCGCAACTCCGCTCCGCATTACTTTCTCGCTCCGCTCCACTATCTTGTTCAGTGCGTTCGCAACTCCGCTCCGCATTACTTTCTCGCTCCGCTCCGCTATCTTGTTCAGTGCGTTCGCAACTCCGCTCCGCATAACTTTTTCACTCCGCTCCGCTATCTTGTTCAGTGCGTTCGCAACTCCGCTCCGCATAACTTTTTCACTCCGCTCCGCTATCTTGTTCAGTGCGTTCGCAACTCCGCTCCGCATAACTTTTTCACTCCGCTCCGCTATCTTGTTCAGTGCGTTCGCAACTCCGCTCCGCATAACTTTTTCACTCCGCTCCGCTATCTTGTTCAGTGCGTTCGCAACTCCGCTCCGCTTTACTTTCTCGCTCCGCTCCGCTATCTAGCTCCGCGCCTATGGACAGACACAGTCCGCAACTCCGTACGTGTACAGTCAGCTGCAGAGAAAGGGTACCCCCCTGTAATGGCGGTAGTATGGATACCGTCGTAACAGGGGGGGTACCTTTTCTCTGCAGCTGACTGTACGTCCGTATTACACCCTGGCTCCGCTCCACTTCAGTGGACTGTCAGCCTGGCTGGCATCATTACGGGCACGGAACGCTAAAAACCTCGATTACAGTTTAAAACAACCACAATTTCATCTTTGGAACGCCGTCGGCCATTGCTAATCTACGCACGTGTAATGTACCGTTACTGGCGTACAACCCGACTAAATAAAGGACATGAGATGCCAAGGTCGTTCAGAGGAGAGGCAGACCTCGCAGATTTAGTAGGGTTATAGGCTACAGTACTTGACGAAAATCGAAGTGGATGACCAAGATTGTTGTGTCCAACGGAAATTATTCTCGTAAGGTTAAAGTCTAATTTTGATTATCAGAATAAGTAATTCAAAAGTTATCATTAGCTTGGACATTGAGTTGCTATATATTGTAAGTAACAAAATAGACACGATTAGGATTTGCTATTTGACATTGCATTCATTCTTTTTTTTTTATTCTACTGGAAGGCAAACGAGCAAGTGGGTCTCCTGGTGGTAAGAGATCACCACCGCCCATAAACATCTGCAACACCAGGGTTGTTGCAGATGCGTTGCCAACCTAGAGGCCTAAGATGGAATACCTCAGTGCCAGTAATTTCACCGGCTGTCTTACTCTCCACGCCGAAACACAACAGTGCAGGCACTGCTGCTTCACGGCAGCATTAGCGAGCAAGATGGTGGTAGCAATCAAACATTCGTTATCAATTTTTATTAGCAACCGGTAATCAGTCAATCAATCATAAGAATGAATTATAAAGTGAAATAAATAATATCCTAAAAATAACTTAACTAAACTTACCTACATAAAATAAAAAACTTACATAAAATAAAAATAGAACCTAAAACTAAAACAAATTACCTAAAGAGTACCCCTTAGGCAAGGTCCCGAAGATGCTAGCAGCGTTTCCTCTTTGAATAGCTAGGCTAATTCTTTCTCTGAGCAAGCTGCCAGCTCTTTGGTCACCTGCTCACCTGTGACGCCTACAAATCTTTTTGAAATTTCTTTAAAAAGTTTTAAAGCGGTATTGTTATTTTAAGTACATAAAAATAATAATACACAGAAACCGGTGGACAAAAGAGAACATATCCCGTAAAGGGATCTCTACTAGTTACCATTTGCACGATATACAGGACAATAGAAACAAGATACGCGTCATGAATAGAGCCAATAACTAAAAGACGCTAAAGAGCTAAAGTTAACCTAAACGTAAATAAATAAATATACATACCTATGTTACAGCAATAAAATACAATACCTAGATAGTATAATATTATTGGTACAAAGTAATACATAATAATTACAATTATCAAATATACTAATGTACTAAAGGGCTACTGTTTCACCTCACCATCCATTGATTAGTGTTAACTGACGATTAAATGTGATGCCATCTCTATTTGTTTTGTTCGAATAGACGGAGACGGCATCACGTTTAACCGTCAGTTAACACTAATCAACGGATGGTGAAACAGCCCCTAAAAATAAATTACATATTTACCTACGTCTAAATAAATACACAAACACAAGATAGAAATCAAAACAACTTCTTTCATCGTCCGGACAAGACACTCGCCAAGCCCATTCGGCCGAAATTATAGCAATGACATGTAGGTACAGTCAGCAGCAGAAGTAGATGGGCAGTGGTGATCAAAATGATCTAACACTTTCTTATTAAAAAGTTTTCGAGCATCACTTTAAAAAGGTAATCCTTGGCAGTAATCGTGTGATCATTTTGGGCAGTGCAACCGCTCATCCATTTCGGCTGCTGACTGCTCACGAGGTCAAGACGCCGACAAGCTCGAATGACCTTGAAAGCAATACTTCACAAAGTTGGTTTGTCTGTAATTGAAGAAGAAGCAGCGTTGTCGACGCCGACGCACAAAATTATCACAGACACACACCTAAATACAGTGATATACGTACTCGTAACACAAAAAAACGACATTGTTTTTTCACAATGTTGAAAAAAAACTTAGTAGTTAGCCTGGTTTTTTTTTCTAAGTTAGTTTTTTTTTCGGAAATAATAGTCAATGCTTTTTTCAACATTATGAAAAAAACAAAGTCTTTAATTTTTTATTGTACCATTTATTTGTCGGCATAGTTTACAAACTCGTATATATTCGAGAAAAATTACAGCTTTCTAGCATTGATAGTCCCTGAGCAAAGCCGCGGACGGACAGACTGACAGACAGACATGGCGAAACTATAAGGGTTCCGTTTTTGCCATTTTGGCCACGGAACCCTAAAAAGCACTTCATAATTACTTTGAAATTTTTTAAAAAGTGAACAAAAACCATCTATGCCTTTATTGGCCCTTGAGGCGTTTCAACTTCAAAAAAACCTTAGCCACCATCTCTTTCTGCTGCTAACTTATACCGTTTGCCAAATAGAAATGGCGATAGGCTCCCAGCATCCTATCAAACTACATTTTCTCTACTTGACAAACTCGACCGGTCAACTTGCACTTGCCCATGCCAGTACTAAACCACTTTACATATAACTACTCTTCATTTCGTTTAGAGAAAGTCGCAAACTGGCCTTCTTATTTGAAAAATACTGCCAACTTGCTGCCAACCGATTATATGCCGTAAATTCTAGGCAATAAAGCAATTAACCTTCTGGTTGCTACATTACTCAACTCTTATCGTACCGTAGTTACCAAAGCTTCAAAAACAAGTAATTTTTTAGGGTTCGGTAGTCCCACAACGAAACCTAGATCTTAGATCAGGAATCACGAATTAGTTTTTCTCAAACATCCAAGGAAAAGCCCTCTTGTTCTAAGAGGAGGCCTGTGCCCACTAGTGAGACGTATATAGGCTGGGTTAGATCCAAAGAAATGTCATCCTTATCTTCGTGATGGATGATAGAACGCGAAGTACCTAGGTCTTTGTATACCTAGGACTGAAGTTTCGTTCTAATTTCAAATTAGAGGATAGTAATGGAATTTCATAAAACTTTGCTGGCCAAGACCAGTCAACGTACCTACAGCGAAAGTAACTCCGTCTGTCTGTCTGTTACGCTTTCACGTCGAAATCACTGAACCGATTTTGATGAAATTTGGTATGTATACTTATTTGAACTCCTAGGATCAACAAACATAGGATACCTTTTATTCCGGTAGAGGGCGCCACCGCGCGATAACCTAGATCCGCGCAGACGAAGTCGCCGGCGTAAGCTAGTAGAAACAATAAAACAACCATACTCGTGCTATAATATTAAAATGAGTAAAAACTCGTGCCAAGAGGGAGATGACAAGTGTCAGAGGGACCGAACGACACAAACTTCGATTTTCGACAAACAAATGCCGTGAAACAGAAAATCCCCTGACAATGTCCTAACATCACAAGTCTCTCATGTTTTCCAGTCTATTGTTTTATTCTACGTGTTATATTTGGGGCAACAATATGCGTTGTTTTCATTATATTAGGTACTTATTTAATTTTGTTTCTATTGTTCATTATCACTGTGTGTGTACTGGGGCGTTTTTAACAAAAGAGGGTACTTTCTTTTCTTTGAAATTTTGGAAAAAATATGGTTTAACCTACTCAGAATTAAGAGCACAATCGATTCCGATCGTTTAAAAACATGTCCCCGGTTTTTCATACAAAACTTTATGAGCCACTTTTGTCACGCCCATACTGAGTGTATGAAAAAAACGTCGCAAAACTGTAATTTTTTTTTGGGACTTTTTTTTAAACTCAAACATTTTTTACTGCAGTACCGCGAGACCCCCTCAGAGGCCGTGTAGAGCGCGCGTCTGTGTGAGTGTGTTCGTTTCGATCGATTTGTTCGTAGCTTCCATACTGCTTTAGATTATATATATACTGTGCTCCAGCGGTTGTCGGTTCTTCGACAGATATGACCAGCCCACTGCCATTTCAACTTGCTAATTCTCTGAGCTATGTCGATGACCTTAGTTCTGTGTCGGATAGCCTCGTTGCGGATCCTATCTTTCAGAGAAACTCCGAGCATAGCTCGTTCCATAGCTCGCTGAGCGACCTTGAAGTGGTGGATTAGCCGTGAGTGTCTCTCTCACTCTCGTATGAAATAATATCAGCGAAACGAAGCAAGAAACGAAGTTCGAATTTTGCACTTCTTATAGGGTCTGGCCACCAAGAGGTCTTACTTAATGTAGTTTGGTCAGAAAATTTGACTATTCTTGCGACTTTTCTGTACAAACTTACCTTAATTATTGAGCATTGAACTTTGTTTCATGTTGATTGTACAATCAAGGACACAGTCACGTACTGGTGAAACCTTTTCATAGTCAATCTTAGGCACATACGTACCTATGGGTAGTACAGGACATTAACAGCACAAAAGTTCCACCCTGCTACGTGTTTCAGTTTCCCTGCAGGGCCACTACGAAACTCGAAGTTCGTGTCGTGCAGTCCCTCTGACACTTATACTATTTAATACGAGAGCGAGAGGGACGGTACGACGGTTCGAGTTTCGCAGTAGCCCTGCTGTATTAAATCTTTTTTTTCGTCTTACCTTAGAGCGCTTCCACACGAAGTTGAAGGGGGGCGTCTGATGGTAGAAGACTGAGGACTGGGTGGCTGGGAAGTCGGGGTCTTCCCAGAGCTCCCCCCGCTCCTGGCACCCAGCCTTTATGCGCTCGTAGTCCGTCATGCCTGTCTACCGCTGGCAATCTGGACAAATAGAAACATTGCGTTAAAAGGTGCCGGCTTTAGGGGGGGAGGGTGACCGGGCCGCCAGGTATTACAGGGCGCGTGCGCGTAACCACTTTTATATCTCAACTTTTATGAAGAACGTTTTCGATATTTTATAAAACGTTTTCTGATGTGGTCGCAGCTCTGACCAACCTAAAACCTAACCATAATTTTCTCGTAGCAAGTCGTTTCTGACGAGGTCACTGTTCTAACCTAACCTAACCAACTTTTCTAGTAGCAATTTCTAATCTATTTAATATATTTTACCGAACAAACAATATTTGTTAAAAAATAATTCTACAATTTGATATGTTTGATAAATAATAAAATGGAGTTCATTAAAGTCATTGAATACTTTTTCTATAACATATGTTTCATTCAAGAAAACAGTCGTTGAAACAATAATATTAGAAGTAAAAATACAAGGACCAATTACACCCCCTTGCAAAAAAAACGGGCACCTATGGGTTTTGTATTTTATGTGCATGAAAGCTTACTTTCTAGGCTTCCTAGCTTAAAAATCTGAAAAACCATATAGGTAGGTGCCCGTTTTTTTTGCAAGTGGGTTTATTATACACTCGCGGTCAAATAATACGGGTCAGTAACGAAAACCTTAAAATTTTGAAAATGAAAAGGTTTACTTATACGAAACTGACTCTATATTAAAGAGAATTTAATATCGTATTAAATACAACCTTCAAATGTTTTACATGGCTGCTGGAAAAAGTTAAAATTTAAAAAAACTCTAATTAGGGTCTAAATTAAAATTGCACTTGTTTTACTTTTGCCTGTTTTCTCACTTTTATTTTCAATCTGTCAAAGCATAATGATAAAAGGCATTCATTGTTGCCTTTCTTGATCATTCTTGATTTACTATCATGTGGCTGACACCAGAAGAATGTACACGTATCGTCACTATGTTAGAAGAAGGTGGAATTCAGAGAAGAACAGCGAGAACTGTTGGCATGTCACTTTCTACCGTGCAGAGAGTCGTCCAACGTTTCCGAGAAACTGGGCAGAGCATTAGAAGACCAGGAACCAGCAGACCGAGATGTACTGCAGCTCGAGAAGATCAATTTATTGTTACAACTATGTTCCGAAATCGGCACCTCACGGCTGTTGAAGTCCAAAATCGACGTCGAGAGACTCGAAAAGATGACATAAGCGAGTGGACTGTAAGGCGGCGGCTACAAGATGCTAATTTGACCCCATATAGACCGGCAAATGGCCCAAAACTTGAAAAGGGGCAGCGAACAGCAAGATTGATTTACGCCCGCGAACACAGATGGTGGGCAGACGAAGAATTGGCAAGAAATATGTTTTCTGATGAATCCAGATTTATGCTCTATGCACATGATGGGCGGCGAAGAGCTTACAAACGGCCAGGTGAACGTTTTACTCGAGCTTATTTTAAGAAAAAAGTGTCGTTTGGCGGTGGGTGTATTGTGGCCTGAGCTGTAATCTCTTCACAGACTCACATGGAGTAAGTCTTCATAAAAAATGGTACGCTAACTAGTGCAAGATATGTAGAAGAGACTCTTAATGAGCATGACGGTCCATACTTAATTAATATGGGTGAAAATCCCATGTTCATGCATGAAAACGCCAGGCCATACACAGCTCAGATTGTAAATGATTACTTTGACGACGTTGGTATCATTTTTATGAACTGACCCTCGAGAATTCCGGACTTAAATCCGATCGAGCATGTATGGGACGAGCTTGGAAGGCATGTAAGAAATCGAAACTCCGCTCTAGTTACACTTAGAGACCTGAAACATGCGTTAGTGGAAGGATGAATCAATATCCCGCAAAATCTCATAAGAAACCTAATAAAGAGCATGCCCAATCATCTGAAAGCTTTAAAAAGAGCCCGTGAAGGCAATACGAAGAATTAATTTGGTTTAAAGTTAGTTTTTTCTGTTGTAATGTGAGGTACCAAGTGTTAATTTTTCTACGTAAAATTTGTAAATATTTTGTTTTGTACGTAATTAGAATAAACAAATGAATAACTTTCACACCTATCATGTCGTTTAATTAATTATAGAATTATCTACAATATACAGTTTAATTCATGCTCCTAGCTCTATTATTTTAGGAGATATTCTAGTTTTTCGTACCGACCCGTTTTCTTTGACCGCGAGTGTATTATTATTCTGAAACATTTTCTGCGAAACGAAATTCAATGAAATTTCTTTCTGCGAAAGAAGGGAACACCGCTAATGATTGTACTTGTATATAATCTGCTTTCTCGCAAACCGTCCGGTTAAACGGTAAAGAAATTAAGGCAAAAGAGTCGAGACAAATTAGATATGGTATGTAGTTGGAGTTATGAGACGCAAGCAGGTGCCGTGGTGGCGGTCCGTTTTCTTACTGACGGTTAAAAAACACTAAACTGGTTGAGATTATGATGAGAGCTGTCAATTACGGTATTAATACCGGGTGTGGTCTGTAATATAAGCAAAGAAAAAAAGAAAGAAAGAAAGAAAATACATTTATTTAACGCCATAAAAAATAAAATAAGAATAAAAAAATAACATAGAACAAATATCAGAATTAAATGACGCTAAATAGGTCCCCACTCAGCATAATGCCACGGCAAGCCGTGGCGCTGATTTTCAGTGAGGACCTTATTTAGAAACTAACTTAAAACTAAACTAAACTAAACTTAAATTAAAATGTCGTGTCGTAAATAATTAAAACATAGATCATACTCCTCAAACTGAACAAAATTAGTTTAGCGACTTTTAAAAATAATTGACTTGAAATTTGGAATACTTATATGCAAATTGCGTGACAGTACTTACAATAATCTAGTAGTGACATCCTGGTACTCCACCCAGGATCGTCTCCGCAGGACGGAACTCTTCAACGGTTAATAGCATCGACTTGAAATTTGGTATGCAAATGCAGTTTGGGTGACGATGCAAGTACAGTCAACAAAAGTACAGTCAGCAAAAAGCTTGTGTTAAAAATTGTTATGGTTAGGTTGTGTTTTGTGATTAGATTATATTTAACTAGAAACACTCGTACTAATTTACGTTCATTAGGGTTTATGCTTTAAACCCTTAAAATATATGTTCTTATGGAAGTCAAACGTGTACGAATGGCACTCTGGTGTCTAAATTATATAGGCTGAGCAATAGGCTGAGCTAGCATCTAGTCTAGACACCAGTCACCAGTCTCTCTGCAATTACTATTATTATTTAAAAAAAATCACTAATTGTTTTTTTTATTATTATTTTGATGTTTTTGTGTAACATTTTTGTATTTCTTTTTGGTACAATAAAGAGTATAAACAAACAAACAAACTATTTAAAGAAATGACAACGTTATGCGTGGGCTTTTCCACTTTCTAACTCGGTTAAGTTTATCTCAAACGTAAATAACCCTTCTTCGGGCAGTCGGGTAAAAAACTTAAACCACGATGAGTCCATTGACCCATATCTAACAAAATTATCAAAACGGCTTAAATCAACACTGTCAATTTGATAAAACAAACCTTAACACTGAGCCTTAAGGTTCACATTGGACTGTTGGATCTTAGCTTACGTCATGGTAATTTTGCAATATCGAACAGTAAAGCGTAATGAGCTAGCGAATGAAATTGCCATCAATCTGCGATCTAATTGTGGGGCGATGCGGTAACTGACGATTGGTATCGCTAATAAATACCTTCTCCGATTTAAGGAAACACTGTTGCTTCATGTCTGCCCAGCAAGGCAACTATGAAACTCGAAACTCGAAATGTCGTGCGGTCCCTCTGACACTTATACTATTTAATACGAGAGCGAGAGGGACGATACGATACGAACTTCGAGTTTCGTAGTAGCCCTGCAGAGGGCCTACTCCGAAGTTCGGAAATCGAAGTTCGTATCGTACCGTGCCTTTCGCTCTTTTATTAAATAGTGTAAATGTCAGAGGGACTGAACGACACGAACTTCGTTTTTCGAACATCAAAGTAGTCCCGCAGGGCAAGAGGGGGTATTTAAAAATATCCGGGCAAGTGCGAGTCGGTTTCGTCCACCGAGAGTTCCGTACCGTACACATTTATAGGTAGGTATGTGAATGGGAATTGTGTGTTGAAGATATTTCCTGCTTTTTCCGAGTGCTTTAATACATCCAGTGTAAGCAGAGCCCTGCTCCTAAGCGAAACGTACGCATTATGGGGTCAGATTATTTCGGTCAATGTATTTAGAGACACATAAGGGGGCGTCCATAAATTTAATTACGTGAGGTGTTTTTTTTAATTTTCTGTCCCTCCCTCCCCCTCTGGTGAGATGTCGTGAGATTTTATTCAACCCCCTCCCCTATCCCATAATCTCACGTGAGATTTTTCAAAATGTGGGTTTCTTACATAAACGCGTTGGATTGTTATTGTAAAAAGAAAAAAAAACATGAATAATCTTAATCGTATTACGATTACGCTTAAGATTAAATCTTAAGCATGTACAATCTGGGTTAAATGGACCAAAATTGTATTTTTTTTTTGTTTCAATCAGAAAAAAAATTGCGTCATATTTGCCGAGACCCCCCCTCTCTCCAACGTAAGATTCACACCAAATTTCAAGTTTCTAGAACAAATAGAAGTACCCGATAATTCAGTGCACGGCAATTTGTATCGAATCACGATTTTTAGTGACTAACTTTTGATTGCGTTGACTTTAATTTAATTAATTTTTCAAGGCTTCAAGGGACCGCAGATATTATCCAATATCAATTTCAGCTTGATACCTCCTCGCGTTCCTGAGAAAAAGGGTCTTGACAGACGGACGGACGGACGGACAGCAGATCCTATAAGGGTTTCGTTTTTTCGTTTTGAGGTATGGAACCCTAAAAAATCGTTTTCCATGCATCAGATCGTACAAATAACTCAAGGTGTTTTTTTGAGATACCCAATGGGAAACGCTTCGTTAACTCGCTTCGCACAGCACGTCTCTGGTGGAAATAGCTGAGCGAAGCGGGGCGAGGTAAATGAAGCGTTTCTATTGGTTAATGAAAAACAGATTCCTCGTACATTATTGGCCGAAACGCTGCTTAAGAGGGTAGTTTTATATTTTGAAAACATTCTAAGTTTTCCAAGATATTTTTTATAGGGATCCATTTTCACAAGCTAAAAGCATTGGTTTCAAAAATCTGAAAAAAGTCATAATGGTAGTATTGATTATGTGTGTCTATCAGTGGCATTTAACTCTCAAACGGATATATATGGATTGACTTCATTGTGGTTTTTTAGAGTGAAAGCGAGTTTTCTTGTGGTGTTTCTTAACTATTATTCGGTTATCATCATCCCAGTCTATTTACGTCCCACTGCTGGGCAGAGGCCTCCCCTCTTGACCTCCACAACTCTCGTTCTGAGACGCAATAACATACTGAATAAGAAATATTTACAAGAAATGCCTGAACTAGGATTCCCTGTGTTTCAGGCAAACTGAAACATAGATGCACAGAAAAACCAGGAACATAAGACCAGCGCTGGGAATTGAACCCAGGTCCTTGGCATTCCGTGCCACGTGCTATACCGCTACACCACCGCTGGACAACAGTACAGACACGAATTTCTCCTATGCACCACAATATCTCAGCTTGTTTGTTTCTTATTTAGTCACTTAAGCAGCGATACTAGCGGCATCTATGCCTCATCGAGAAACTTTCAGCACCCCATCGGAACTAACCACTCACCCGGATAAGAGATGTCGCTATTAAGCAATCAAATTAAGATTGATTTTTGGAATCTTATTGTATTTTTTATTGTAACTAGGTATTTTAAACTATAGATTTCGCATTACACTGAGTCTGTGGGCCTTACAAGCTTAAGTTGGCCAAGAATTGGAAGGCTAAGCGTGCGTTGCGTAAATGTTCTGAGACGTGGAAAAAATAAATCGCAAACCGGATTGTTTACAAGTTCGATTGTATGAGTCGGTGACTCATCTGACATACATGTGCAGCTCTCCAATGAGCGGCGAAGGCACAAGCGGCCGCGGGCGCGGAGCTTAAAAAGTATGTATGTGTCGGCGGCCGATCGTAAAATCCGCCAGATCACGAAATTCCTAGGCATATCGTGAAATGGCGCCATTTCATGAATTGGCTAATGACATCCGCCATATCGTTCAAAACTCACCGTTTGACGATTTGCCTAGTGACGTTTAGGCAGATCATGAAATTCCTGGGCATATCATGAAATTTCATGCGGTGCCATTTCATGATGTGCCTAAGAATTTCATGATCTGGCGGATTTTACGATTGGCCGCCGACATATGTATGTATGTGACCTCTTTATTGTACAAAATAAGTAAAACAAACACAATTGACAAAAAAATAAATATATGTACAAAGTTTCCCTACCGGCCGCGCGGCCGCGTTAGTTATTCGTTTGGGATATTGCTGTCTTTATCGCTCGTGGCATAAGCGCTCGCAGCCGTCCCCCCATGCACATCCCCTCCCGCTTCTCCACTCCCCGCTAATGTATATGGAGATAGGCTTTTCAAGATTTGGGCGGTTGAATTTTGGGTTTCGTTGTCCTCATATTACTTATATGTAGGTAAAGTAAAGCACAGAAATCAATGAAATCAGAAACAATAAACAATGAGTTACAATCACTGCCAGCCTTTTGGGCACCATATATGTCGCGGGGGCCTTTTTTAGATTTAATTTAGTAGGTATTAAGGCAGTTAGTTTATAGTTAAGTTTTATTTGTGTTTATTTTTTCTTAATACGTGTTTTCTCTCTAATAAAAAATACAATTATAATAATTTTATTTGATAAATTAAAAAATAAACTACTAAACAAATTAAACTGAATAAAACAATTACTTAAACAAACTTATTCCATAATGCTTAAGTATTTTCTTCAAGCAGCGACCTACGCGTTAATTAACTAACAAATCTCCTGAATTATTTTCTAGAACGAAGTCCCCGCGTGCGGCCATAAAGCCGGCGTTGAACCGCTCTCGCTTCAGCTCGTGCTCTGGCCCGCACATCCGGTGTCCCACTCGCATCCACGGATGTATCTAGAGCAGCGCCGTTTCACGCTTGTCCCGTTTATGCCGGCAGGTGTCGCTAGCTTGACAGGAGAAAAACTTTTAAATATCTTACAGTTTCTTAATTAAAGTTGTTGTTTCTTTAAAAAAATATGGCTCTGTCTTTTGGAGGACAATTTTGCCAGTGTCTAGTAGTTTTTGCCGCTGTACGGTAAAAAATATCTAGAAAACGAAATGTGAGAGGTACAATAATGGTGGATGAACGATGACAGCGCGAATCCCCTTAATTAAAGTTCCATGTTAATGAATATGAATGTTATTCATTTAGTACAATAATTGATTGACACTTCGGGTGCGGGGTATTCCGACTTTTTGCGGTGGAAATACATTTTAAGCGCATAAAACTGGAAGGACTTGGACATACTTCAATTACCCGTTTTTTATTATTTAATCGAGGGCGTTTTCAAAAAAAGGGAACCCTTTCTTTTTTTGAAATTTTCGAAAAAATATGATTTTTCCTAGTCAGAATCCAGAGCAGTTTAGTTTAGCAGCAGGATAATTTAAAAAAATCTCCATTCTCCGTACAAACGTAGTCCCAGTCTCATTTGAAAACTAGCCAACAGAAGTAAAAGAAATTTTGTAAGTATGGAGTAGACGTAATTATCTATGCCTGTGGTTCTTCAGATTTTCATATAAATGTTTAATATCTGAATTACAAGAGCTCAAAAGTAAAAAAAAAAGATGTCAACTTTGCACGAGAATTACAGACTATTAAAGCATTTTTACAAAAATCGAAAAACCTCAGGCATAGAAAATATATAATGAGGATCTTGATTGTAAAATATCATTGATTTCTGTGCTACACTTTTCGTATAATATGAGGACAACGAAATCCAAAATTCAACTGCCCAAATCGTTAAAAGCCTACAGCTATCTCGATATGCATTAGCGGGAAGCGGAGAAGCGGGAGGGGATGTGCATGGGGTGACGGCTGCGAGCGCTTATTTCACGAGCGATAAAGACAGCAATATCCCAAACGAATACCTAACGCGGCCGCGCGGCCGTCAGGGAAACTTTCTTAAATATCGCTGTCGCTTCCGCTCCCGCGCCCGCTCGCTAGTACACCGCGACTTGCGCACGCGCCGACTCCCGAGACAAAGCCTCGATCTCGCGCCCTGCGACTTTCTAGCGCGTTCTACATACATCATGAGCTAACCCGTGCATTATGTCACATTAACATTGTTCCATTTTTTCTTCGATAGAAATGAGTAAATGACGATTGTTTCCATTTTTTAAGTGTTCATGTGATTAATGTTTGTATGTATGTTACTTACGAGTTGCCTGGGAAATGCGGAACGCTTGGCTCAGCGAATGGCAGACGAAGGGAGAGCCACCTGTCTTGTTTGAGTTGAACCCCCGCGAAAGACCCCCGGGCACAGAATAGATAATAGTACAAGTCCCCGGGCTTCGATACGCAGCGCTGTGTGGTGCCTGCAGAGCTACTCCAAAATTCGAAACTCGAAGTTCGTGTCGTGCGATCCCTCTCGCTCTCGTATTTAATAGTATAAGTGTCAGAGGGACCGCGCGACATGAGCTTCGAATTTTGTGTTTCGGAGTAGCCCTTCTGGCCAACCGCTTCCGAACCAATGTTGGGAACTCCGCGTACCTTAGGAGTAAATGGGGCTGGTGCGAGTCGGCAGCTTGTGGCCACCCGGAACAGACGTCCCATCACATGGTCTTATCTTATCTTATCTTATATTTAGGGGTAGGTACTTGCGGATATACTTCGACCCTCACATGGTACTGGAATGCCCGATCACTAAGTTCGATGGACACATTGATGACCTCAAGAAGCTGTCAGAGAAAGCCGTGGAATATTTTAAGAAATCTAGATTTAAGTTTGAATGTTTAGTTTTCATTTGTATTTCTTACACAGTTTTGCGGTGATACGTATCCCATACGATAAAAAACTTTTAAATATCTTACAGTTTCTTAATTAAAGTTGTTGTTTCTTTAAAAAAATATGGCTCTGTCTTTTGGAGGACAATTTTGCCAGTGTCTAGTAGTTTTTGCCGCTGTACGGTAAAAAATATCTAGAAAACGAAATGTGAGAGGTACAATAATGGTGGATGAACGATGACAGCGCGAATCCCCTTAATTAAAGTTCCATGTTAATGAATATGAATGTTATTCATTTAGTACAATAATTGATTGACACTTCGGGTGCGGGGTATTCCGACTTTTTGCGGTGGAAATACATTTTAAGCGCATAAAACTGGAAGGACTTGGACATACTTCAATTACCCGTTTTTTATTATTTAATCGAGGGCGTTTTCAAAAAAAGGGAACCCTTTCTTTTTTTGAAATTTTCGAAAAAATATGATTTTTCCTAGTCAGAATCCAGAGCAGTTTAGTTTAGCAGCAGGATAATTTAAAAAAATCTCCATTCTCCGTACAAACGTAGTCCCAGTCTCATTTGAAAACTAGCCAACAGAAGTAAAAGAAATTTTGTAAGTATGGAGTAGACGTAATTATCTATGCCTGTGGTTCTTCAGATTTTCATATAAATGTTTAATATCTGAATTACAAGAGCTCAAAAGTAAAAAAAAAAGATGTCAACTTTGCACGAGGATTACAGACTATTAAAGCATTTTTACAAAAATCGAAAAACCTCAGGCATAGAAAATATATAATGAGGATCTTGATTGTAAAATATCATTGATTTCTGTGCTATACTTTTCGTATAATATGAGGTTGAGGACTACGAAACCCAGCGAGCGCTTATGTCACGAGCGATAAAGACAGCAATATCCGAAACGAATACCTATCTAAACGAAACTTCTCTTAAGCTCAGCGTGTGCATGCAGTATTGTCATGCACACTGCGAGTACATATGGCGATATGCACCAGTTCCTGAACTAAGTTTGTTGTGCTCGCAGCTCAAAGCTATGTGAAATAATACCGAAACTATGTGTAATTGGGTTGCTGCAAGTTCTACGAGTACTTAAGTTGCGTTTAGATTAGCGTCCAATATAAGTTGAGGAGGACCCGACTCTATTTAATATGCAGGTAATATTCATTGTTTAGATCATTTGAGCACCAGAACTGCTAAATCAAAACAGAGAGCACCAAAGTTATCGACATAGCCCACCGCATTAGCACGCTGAAGTGGCAATGGGCCGGTCATGTAACCCGAAGAACCGATAACCGTTGGAGTAGACGAGTTCTTGAGTGGAGACCACGGATCGGCAAACGTAGCGTAGGACGTTCTTAGACACGGTGGTGCGATGATCTTCGCAGGCTGGCAAGAGCTGGATGAGAGTAGCCGAGGATCGTGCTCAATGGCGTGCCATGGGAGAGGCCTATGTCCAGCAGTGGGCGAACATAGGCTGATGATGAGAACAGCTCACATCTGCTGCTGACTGTACTATGGTTTTACAGATTTTTTTCAAATGTAAATTCACACATGAATTCCGAAAAACTTGGGACGATTTTCGCATTTGTAATATATTAGTAGGACCCAATGAAGTGATTAATCCTTCGTCTCGCCTCACATTTGCTAAAGCAAAATTGTGACTGCCAGTATTACATATTTCTCGTTTCAAACGCACCTGAAGTTCCCGGAAGAGAAATCATTCATGCGTCGCTAAGAAGTTTAAAAACTTAGGCAACTTAACTTTAAGTCTGGTGCCCAAGTTACTCCGTCTCAATAAAGTTGGGTATTGTAAGTAAGATCACCTTGTTTGTAGTATTACAAACGAGTATTCAGTGATAAGAGTGAAAGAAACTTGTATAGTGGTTTCGGTGTCGATACAGAAACTGTATTTTCCTCGTAGCAAGGATGGATCAAGGGGGAGTCAGGGGGTCAGGACCCCTCCTACTTGGACCCTGGGCTAGGTCTAGCTAGGGCAACGTAAATATTTATCTAAATTAATTATCTTCTTGCTATAAAGGAGTGAGAGGTAGCGAAGTAGCCAGGTGAAAGGTTGCGCAGCTCATCTGAATCGATCACTGAGAGTTCCTGTGACAGAATAGTTGGCGCTAGTGTCGTGAGCGTTTCATAACTTTGACATTTATGTCACGTTTTCAGAGTACCATCCATAGAGGTACCGACTGTCCATCATATTATGTTATTTGTTTTAGTTCTGTCTGTTCCACCTTAAAATTCAAAATTATATAAACCGACAAGTTTTTGTTAGGTCTCTACATTACACTCTATGTACATTTTGTTAAAATAGAAAGGATGAACGCTATAACAAATTGAACCAATCGCAATGTCAAATGGAGCTCACGATACCAACGCCACCTATAGACCACATTATCTGTGTCGTTTTAGGGCTGTTTCACCATCCATTGATTAGTGTTAACTGACGGTTAAAAGTGATGCCGTCTCCGTCTATTCGAACAAAACAAATAGAGACGGCATGATATTTAACCATCAGTTAACACTAATCAATGGATGGTGAAACAGTCTCTTAATGTTGTTCGCATAAAGTGTAGTATTATTTCGTCTGATTCGCAGTTGGTCAGTCTGTAGCGATATTTTGGGTACGTATCTGAATATCGAATGTTAAAATACCGAATGTATTAAAATATCGAATGTGTCACAATATCGAAAAGGTATTTTTCTTGAGACTACATTTTTTTTAGATTGTTACAAATAACTAAATGTTATAAAAACTAACCTAACCTAAGGCGTTCTATAACGATGCCGTTTTAATGAATCCTGAAAAGTTTACGGTTTCAGAAAATTAACCTTTCGATACTTTGACCCATTCGATATTTTAATAGATTCGATATTTTAACATTCGATATTCAGATGCGTTCCCGATATTTTGCCTGCCAAGAAACCCTTGTTTTATGTTGTTGCTATCCGTATTATTATGGACAAGTTCTTTATTTACCCGTTCTGTGTATTTGACTCCGGCGCGCCTAGAGTTAGACAAAGAACCGCTATAAAAGTAAACAAGGTATCCGCCATTCTTTACCTATTAGCTAAAGAATCCAACGAAAAAGGCAAGTGGTTATGCAAATACTCCCGCGCAGGTATAGATACGAAACGTAATATGTCAACTTAACTTTGAATATGCCAATTTGGACTTTATTAGCACGAGTCAAGTTTTTTTTTGGAATGGTGACGTTTTAGCGTTGCGATTATTTGCTTTTGAGCACCGAAGAGTTTGGATCTGGTTTTTGTCTTGGAGCTTATTTAGTTTTTCATCCAGATATTAGAATTACAGACCGTTTATTTACATATAACCTATGTTATATTTGTGTCGGTTCATGAGCTCGTGACATTGGTGGGCAGCTGGGATACTGCCAGATTCGAAAATCGAAGTTCGTACCGTACCGTCTCTCCCACTCTCGTATTAAATACCATAAGCGGCAACGGGTCAGCAAGATACGAAGTTCGAATTTTGCATTTCATAAAATAGGGAAAAAAAATATTCATCCATTCATCCAGATCAGATTGAATTAAAAACCGCACATTGATTAAATTTTGCATAGGAGAGTCTCTAATTACATTAGATATCAATAATACTTACAAATAGACGGAACCCTCGGTGCACGACTCCGACTCACATTTTCCAGGTTTTTCCTATTGAGTTACGAAATCCCAAAAAGGGATGTAAGTAACAAAATATCACAAACTGTCAACGTTTGACACAAACAGCAAGTCTAGTCCTAATGTTCATTAATACTCGTGCTATATTAAAAGAAAATATTTTTTGCCTAAGAGTGGCAACACTGACTGTTGAATTCTTGCACAATTTCAAAAATTTTGTAACCACGCCTTTCCTTAATAAACAATACTTTTACCGTAACTAGGCCTGCCATGAGTATTGGAATTAGTGCCCTACAATTTAAAGTCTGCACTTCAGCAACTGTCGAACACAAAGTAGATCTAACAAGTAACTAGATCGAGATTTTATTTATTTGCAGCAAACATACGTCAATTGACAGATGTGCATCGTTTTACTTCCAACAAGGTATGTATTTTATCACATACTTAAATAACCTATCCAACAAAAATTTGGAAAATCCCCTACTTTGTCACTTTAAAGTTCAATATTTCAAAAATGGCTGAACCGATTTTAATAAAACATATCTAAAAACCATTGCTGGAAAACTTGCTATCAAATAAAAAAACCGCATTCAAATCGGTCCACCCGTTTAAGAGCTACGGTGCCACAGACAGACACAAATAGCGGTCAAACTTATAACACCCCTCTTCTTGCGTCGGGGGTTAAAAAAGGCAAAAGTAACATAAAATTTAAAAAAAAAAAAAAAAAAAAAAATACCTCGTTGAGTTTCTTGCCGGATTCTTCTCAACAGAGGTTTTTTTTCCGAACCGGTGGTAGATTAAAAAAATGACGTGTAAAAGTGCCCATTGCGGCCTATTTGCTGAATAAATGATTTGACTTTGACTTTGACTTTGAATGTTTATTTCCCAGTTCTTAAACTGCATAAATTCTCCAATAGTAACGAGACATGTTGAACAAGTTGAGGTTGACATCCTGAAGAAAGTCCGTCGAACGAATGACGTCACTAAGATAGCAACTATATGCAGGGTTACCAGATTGAATGACTCTATTACCGGGGGAAAAATATTTTTTCGGGATTTTTCAGACTATGGTCGGGAGAAACAAAAATAAAAGATTAATTATTAAGTCGTCCGCCGATAAAAGTGTCTGCATACCGAAATTTGTAAGCACTAACAAAACAAAACAAAAATTGTTTTCTTATTACCTTTACCTATTTTCATTTTATCACTTATTTTCACAGATTTAACAATTTTCCTTTCTTTTTCACCATTAAAGGAACACATTAAATTCAAACAATTTTCCTTTAAATAGAGTCGATAACATTGTACCTACCTACTTGACGAAAATTCGGAACTTCAATTAATGTTGAGGACATACAAAAATTCAAGAGAATTCCATCAAATCTTTACAATCTGGCAACCCTTAGTACAAGTATAAGACCTAAGTCTCTCGTAGTAACGTGTTTTATAGACAAATTGATGTTCCAAATTAGAATGGCGTAAAAGTTTCATATCAGTCCAGTGCTCTACATGCAAAGGATAACGTTTTTTTCTTACCATCAAGCGCGAATTTAGACAAACGCAAGCCTATTTCTGTATTAAAAAGTCGGTAAAACCTAACTTTACAATGTTTTAACGATACAAATCCGCAATCAAAACTTCCAGTGTTACTTGGAAACAAAACTGCACCGCGTATTGTTACTTGGAGCGCAACTTAAAATATCTCGCTTGACCGGTCTCGAAACTGCGTTCTACTTTCAAATAACTCCTTCGCGAGTCAAATCTTCCAGAATACTTAAAGTTTTTAAATAGGTTACACCTACTTTTAGTTACTGACCTGAGAATAAAAACATGGTCCGATTACGGTCGCGTTACGTGCGCGCGTGTGTTTGGAACGGCGGTCGCGAGTCAACTAGTGGCACCGGCTGGAGAAGGGAGAAGTGGAGATTTGGTCCCGCCACTGGTAAGGCGGTGGTCTGAGTGTAGCGCAGCGTTGGATCCTGTTCGTGCACTATGCGCTATTACTAATATACACAATGTTGATTAAATTCTTACTATTATAAAGGGGAAAGTGAGTTTGTTTGTTTGTTACGCTTTCACGCCGTAACGGAGCGACGGATCGTGATTTTTGGCATAGAGATAGTTTATGGTCGCGAGAGTGAGTCTGTGTGTCTGTCTGTCTGTGGCACCGTAGCTTTTAAACATGTGGACCGTACAAGTGCGGTCGAGCAACGCACACATAGACACTGCTCACGGACACGATACGTCGGGCCGGTTGGGATCAGTGCGCGCACGAATGCCATCCGCTTGAGGATGAGCTCTGGTTGAGTTCAAAACACGTTAGTATAGTGGTGGTGATAGATAGGTTTGTGTGTTATGTGTTTTCGTACAGTGTGGAGGTGGAGGAGCTGTATGAACACACGTTTCTTGCATAAACGTAACTATTTTTGCTGGTGGTAGGGCCTTGTGCAAGGTCCGCCCGGATTGCTACCACCATCTTGCTCGCTAATCCTGCCGTGAAGCAGCATTGCTTGCACTGTTGTGTTTCGGTGGGGAGAGTAAGACAGCCGGTGAAATTACTGGCACTTGAGGTATACCATCTTGGACTTCTAGGTTGGCAACGCATCTTTAATACCCCTGGTATTGCAGATGTGTATGGGCGGTGGTGATCTCTTACCATCAGGAGACCAACTTGCTCGTTTTCCACCCAGTCGAATAAAAAAAAATATATCTGGCCGCGGGTGAAGAGTCATTGTTTCAGTTCATTATAAAATTGAAAACGGAATCTTTAACTACGTCTCGAAAGTACGAGTAGCATAGAACGGGGTTATTGACCGCTTAGCTTTTCCAAGAAAAAGTATGTATAAGAATATACTAAAAACTGGAAACGGCAAAAGAGAAGCCTTTATCGTCGAAGATTCTTAGAGAGAGGTCGATGAAACAATAAAGGCATTTTTTAACCCCTGACGCAAAAAGAGGGGTGTTATAAGTTTGATCGCTGTGTGTCTGTGTGTCTCTCTGTGGCACCGCAGCTCTTAAACGGATGGACCGATTTGAATGCGGTTTTTTTATTTGATAGCAAGTTTTCTAGCGATGGTTCTTAGATATGTTTCATCAAAATCGGTTAAGCAATTTTTGAGATATTGAACTTTAAAGTGACAAAGTCGGGGGTTTTCCAACTTTTGGTTGGTTAGGTTATTATTCTTAAAAAAATCTAATTCTTCACTATCCAAAGGTAAGATTTTTTTAAAATTATCAAGTTTTTGGGTTATCCAAGCGAAAGCGAAATTCGAATCCTTGTAGTTATAAGCGCTAAAGAGTCCTAGATGCCAAACGTGTAAACGACTAGCCTTATATTCGTCGTCGTCATCGTCCCAGCCTATAGACGTCCCACTGCTGGGCACAGGCCTCCTCTCAGAATGAGATGGCTTGGGCCATAGTTCCCACACGGGCCCCGTGCGGATTGGGAACTTCACATCACATTATTGAATTGCTTCGCAGGTTTGTGCAGGTTCCCTCACGATGTTTTCCTTCACCGCAAAGCTCGTGGTAAATTTCAAATGTAATTCCGCACATGAATTTCTAAAAACTCAGATGTGCGAGCGTGGTTTGAACCCACGACCCTCTGCTTGAGAGGCGATAGGTCAAACTACTAGGCCACCACGGCCCTATACTACGAAGTGGTAAACTCGCACTTCGTATCTTGCCGTCCCGCTGACGCTTATATTATTTAATACGAGAGCGAGAGGGACGGTACGATACGAACTGTAATTTTCGACTTCCGTACATCGTAATCGCGTGCATGTCAATATAGTGACGTATGGCGCCATCTATCGCACTAATCATAAATCACGATTCTCGCACGTTCCTGAAAGGTGTTAGAAATGATTGCCCTCTTCTGCAGGGCTACTACGAAATGCAAAATTCGAAGTTCGTGTCGTGCGGTCCCTCTAACACTTATACTATTTAACACGACAGTGAGTGGGACGGTACGATACGAACTTCGAGTTTCGAGTTTCGTAGTAGCCCTGTGACTCTAGTGTGGCGTTTTCACTAAACTTTCGTTTACTATTCGAAGACGTAAATCGAGCGTTCCATCATCGATACTTAGCCGTCACAAATACGCGGACGAAATAGTTTACGTAGCAAACCTACACTCATAAAAGTTGTTGCGCAAACTTTCCGCTAGAGGCGCTGTCCACAACTCCATACACATTGAGATTTCAACGCGAACGCGATAGAGACGTATATTGTGAACAGGCAAAATACACTAAGCATCTGCTGATTTTCTAATAATATTCGTTTTTGGGTTGTTGTACGTCAAAAGGGAAAAAACAGAAACCTTGTAGAGTCACTTTGTAGTCCGTCACGATCTTTTTCTCTGAAACACGGTAAAATATCAAGCTGATTTTTTAGTCAAATACTCAGGTCGGCTACCTGTTTGAGCAGTTAAAAAAATCAAGCTTACAGTGTTTCCATTCAAATTGCCGATCAAAAGAATAGTAGATTGTACTGTACAAGCAAGAGCATAAAACGAGCCATTTTACTCAAGACGTTCATATAGCCACCCGAGCCGGTATGACGAGGGTGGATAGACTCGTCGAGGGGAAAATGGGTTTAATGCTCGAGTTTTGCACTCTGCTTTTCACTTCGATGGCGAGGAAATGAAACAGCAACAGTGGAAACTATTGTTTGTTCACTTATTATGTAAATTTAATTTTTCATGCATTATTAATAATTATATTTTTTTAGTTTTATTGACTTATGTTTGATTGATTTTTAATTTGATATAAATTAAAAATTATGAAAAAAATAAAAACTTTGTTTGTGGCTGTTGACACCTTGGTCTTAGACGAAGATTTTATTTTACGCACTAGTGCATAAAAAGTAATTTTATGTTGCCTTAACACGAACTTTACGAGTCTTAGAAGTATTTTAGTTAGATATTGTGAACGGGTCCGAACCCGCACTTCATGTGGCTATACATAATATGCCAAGGTACGGTAGGTCTTACTGCTAGTAAATCAATAAAACATATTGAAATTGTTTATTCAAAATAAAAATATTAATCCATACTATACTATACTATACTATACTATATACTATATACTATAGGTATATACTATACTATACTATAATATTATAAATGCGAAAGTGTGTTTGTGTGTTTGTATGTTTTCCCTCTTTCACGCCGTAACGGAGCGACGGATCGACGTGATTTTTGGCATAGAGATAGTTTATGGGCCCGAGAGTGCCATAGGCTACTTTTTATCCCGGAAAAATCACAGTTCCCGAGGGAACAGCGCGCGATAACCGAATACCGCGCGGGCGGAGCCGCGAGCAAAAGCTAGTAATATACATAAATTTAAGATTCTGCTAACTTATAATTGTTTATTTTTTCTGCCACTGAAATTTGCTAAGGCGTTGTCTATGCATTTTAAATATTTTCCTGACCTATCGCCTCACAAGCAGAGGTTCGTGGGTTCAAACCCCGGCCCACACCTCTGAGTTTTTGAAATTCAAGTGCGAAATTACATTTCAAATTTATCACGAGCTTTATGGTAAAGTAAAACGTCGTAAGAAAACCTGCACACAGCTGCAAAGTAATTCAATGGTATGTGTGAAGTTTCCAATTCGCACTGGGCCCGCGTGGGAACCACGGCCCAAGCCCTCTCATTCTGAGAGGAGACCTGTGGCCAGCAGTGGGACGTTAATAGGCTGGGATGATTCAGTATCTAGATAATTATTAGATAATTCATGATACGAAATAAAATATAGGTACGTACGAAATATATGACGGCCGGATGGCCTAGTGGTTAGAGAACCTGACTATGAAGCTTGAGGTCCCGGGTTCGATTCCCGGCCGGGCTGATATTTGTATGAATAATACGAATGTTGGTTCTCGGGTCTTGGGTGTTTAATATGTATTTAAGTATGTATTTATCTATATAAGTATGTTTATCCGTTGCCTAGTGTCCATAGTACAAGCTTTGTTTAGCTTGGGACTAGGTCAATTGGTGTCAATTGTCCCATGATATTTATTTATATGTACGATATATTATGTATGTATTCGTAGATGTATTTCTGTTGCGTTTTAATTTTATGACCTATTTTTGATGCACCATCATGTTGTAAACTAGTCCTTCCTTCTTTCTGTAAAAAAGGTTGCCTGGAAGAGATCGCTCCTAAGCGACAAGGCCGCTTATTGCTTAACTTGTATTTTTTCCCTGTGTATCTATTTTCTGTATCACTTACTATTTCTGTTTTACAATAAAGATTCTTGTATTGTATTGAACTTGAATAAAATGGCATTTCTTAACAAAACATTGCGCTTGGTAAAAGCTTTGTTCAGGTTATAATACAATGACGTCAATATCTAGACACAATAAACTGAAAAACAATGTATTTATATTTAGCCTCTGAGTACATTTCAAATTGAAAGGCTAACTGAAAGGGTTGTCATTCATCTATTGCCTCTCATATTTATTTTTCTACTACCTTATGCCCGCGACTTCGTCTGCGCGGATCTAGGTTATCGCGCGGTGGCGCCCTCTACCGGGATAAAAGGTATCCTATGTTCATCCTTGGGGTTCAAAATACCTATATACCAAATTTCATCAAAATCGGTTCAGTGGTTTCGACGTGAAAGCGTAACAGACAGACAGACAGAGTTACTTTCGCATTTATAATATTATATAGTAGGGATAATTCTTATACCGCTTCACTTAGCTTCGTACACTCCGTGAGCTCTTTTAGAGAAGTCTCTTCATTCCATTCTCCATACAAACGTAGTCCCGGTCTCATAAGAAAACTAGGCAACAGAAGTAGATGAAATTTTGTAAGTATGGACTAGACGTAATTAAGTATATATGCCTGTGGTTTTTACATTTTCATATAAATGTGTAATATCAGAATTACAGGAGCTCAAAAGTCGAAAAAAAAAGATGTCAACTTTGCACGAGAATTACAGACTATTAAAGCACTTTTACAAAAATCGAAAAAACCACAGGCAAAAAAAATATAATGAAGATCTCGATTGTAAAATATCATTGATTTCTATGCTATACTTTTCGTATAATATGAGGACAACGAAATCCAAAATTCGACCGCCCAAATCTTTAAAAGCCTACAGCTATCTCGATATGCATTAGCGGGAAGCGGAGAAGCGGGAGGGGATGTGCATGGGGGGACGGCTGCGAGCGCTTATGTCACGAGCGATAAAGACAGCAACATCCCAAACGAATACCTGGAATAACTGGAAGAGATCCCTTTAAGGGATAAGTTCGCCTTTGTACATCTTATTATCCTGTGTTCTGTTATTATCATGTGTTTTTATGTACAATAAAGAGTTTTACAATACAATACAATACAATACCTAACCTTAAATATCGCTGTCGCTTCCTCTCCCGCGCCCGCTCGCTAGCACACCGCGACCTGCGCACGCGCCGGCTCCCGAGACAAAGCCTCGATCTCGCGCCCTGCGACTTTCTAGCGCGTTCTACATACATCATGAGCTAACCCGTGCATTATGTCACATTAACATTGTTCCATTTTTTCTTCGATAGAAATGAGTAAATGACGATTGTTTCAATTTTTTAAGTGTTAATGTGATTAATGTTTGTATGTAAGTTACGAGTTGCCTGGGAAATGCGGAACGCTTAGCTCAGCGAATGGCAGACGAAGGGAGAGCCACCTGACTTGTTTGAGTTGAACCCCCGCGAAAGACCCTTAGGGCTTCGAAAGGCAGCGCTGAGTGTGGTGCCTAGCTACTCCAAAATTCGAAACTCGAAGTTCGTGTCGTGCGATCCCTCTCGCTCTCGTATTAAATAGTATAAGTGTCAGAGGGACCGCACGACATGAACTTCGAATTTTGTGTTTCGGAGTAGCCCTTCTGGTCAACCGCTTCCGAACCAATGTTGGGAACTCCGCGTACCTCAGGAGTAAATGGGGCTGGTGCGAGTCGGCGGCTTGCGAGTGTGGCCACCCGGAACAGACGGCCACCACAGACATTTTACAGGTGGTAGGACCTTATGCAAGGTCCGCCCGGATTGCTACCACCATCTTGCTCGCTAATCCTGCCGTGAAGCAGCAGTGCTTGCACTGTTGTGTTTCGGCGTGGAGAGTAAGACAGCCGGTGAAATTACTGGCACTTGAGGTATCCCATCTTATGCCTCTAGGTTGGCAACGCATCTGCAATACCCCTGGTGTTGCAGATGTTTATGGGTGGTGGTGATCTCTTACCATCAGGAGACCCACTTGTTCGTTTGCCATCCAGTCAAATAAAATAAAATAAAAAAACCACATGGTACTGGAATGCCCGATCACTAAGTTCGATGGACACATAGATGACCTCAAGAAGCTGTCAGAGAAAGCCGTGGAATATTTTAAGAAATCTAGATTTAAGTTTTAATGTTTAGTTTTCATTTGTATTTCTTACACAGTTCTGCAGTGATACGTATCCCATACGATAGATAAAATAAATTGCCAGATCTTCTTCTTGTATCGAATTTTACTGGCTTGAAATTTAATACAGCAAGGCAACCACCAAATTCGAAAATCGAAGTTCGTATCGTACCGTCCCGCCTACGCTTATGTTATTTAATACGAGAGTGAGAGGGACGGCACGATATGAACTTCGAATTTCGTGTTTCGGAGTAGTCCTTCAGATTATAATATATATGACGATGCTAGCGAAGTCAAGAAAAATGTAGTCAAAGAAAGTGTAGCAACTCCTGGCGCCATCCAGTGAGCAAATATTAGAAACTACGAAACTGGCAACTCGAAGTTCGTGTCGTGCGGCCCCTCTGACACTTATACTATTCAATACGAGAGCGAGAGGGACGGTACGATACGAACTTCGAGTTTCGAGTTTCGTAGTGGCCCTGCTGCACTGCATCCCGCAATCGAAGTTTCCCAACTCCAACGCATTGTGTTGCGGGAAAATTACCAAAATAAGGTTGAAATTACATTTTTTTTATTATTTGCCAAGACGAAAAAAACACAGTCATTTAATCAAATCTGTTCAGTGTAATGAAGATCGCAGCGAAAAATGGCAATTTATTTTTAGGGTTCCGTACCCAAAGAGTAAAAAAACTAGGGATGCATCGATACGCCTTTTCGCCGATACGATACCGATACCGATACTCTTATAAAAATATCGGCGATACCGATACCGATACCGATACGCTTACTGTGAATTCAAAAATGAAGGTATAATAAATAAATCACAAGTCAGATTTTTCTTTTATTAATATAAAAAGTAGAGACATAGGTTAATAATTAGGCAATTAAAAATTGTAGTAATTAAAATTAACATTGATAAGATTTTTGTTTAAAGAGATTTTTGTTTTGAGACAGCACGCTCGTTTACACTACATTTTTAAATTAAAAAGTATCGTTGAATCGGTCATAAAAATATCGTCGATACCGATATATCGGCTAACCCGAAGTATCGCCGATATATCGGTATCGGTATCGGTATCGGATGCATCCCTAAAAAAAACGGCACTCGGTGCCACCGGTTCATCATCTCAGCCTATATACGTCCCACTGCTGGGCACAGGCCTCCTCTCGGAATGAGAGGGCTTGGGCCATAGTTCCCACGCGGGCCCAGTGCGGATTGGGAACTTCACACGCACCATTGAATTGCTTCGCAGGTTTGTGCAGGTTTCCTCACGATGTTTTCCTTCACCGCAAAGCTCGTGGTAAATTACGCACATGAATTTCGGTAAACTCAGAGGTGCGAGCCGGGATTTGAACCCACGACCCTCTGCTTGAAAGGCGATAGGTCAAACCACTAGGCCACCACGGTTTCACCTAGGTGCCACCGGTTGTGTCTCATGAACCGAGCTGGCTAGACAGTTGAAATTTTCACAAACGATGAATTTCTGTTTCTGCTATAACAACAATTACTAAAAAAAAAAAATGTTTATTTAAAAAAAACGCTATCTAGCGATATTTCGCCTCTGTGCAAAACCCCATTCAGCTGTCAGAAATAAATAAAAAAAAATGTTCAGTGTATAAAAGTTTATTTACAACTACATATTACTAGTTTGACTAGAATATTAAATACAGTCAGACTTGAATAGACTAGATGGGCTGAGAGCTCGCTGAGAGCATTATAAAGTTCATAGGTACAGTCGCTCTTATTAAACAGCTATATATGTATGTACTTATACTAGACTTAAACTTCATAGCAGACGTCAAATATATACTGAGCGGCAAAAAATTTGGCCCTCAAATGTATGCAGAAATAGGTAATTTTGTATGTAGAGTGGGCCAAATTGTATGCCGCTGAGTATACAACTTGTATGGTGACACAGGGTGTCACTGATAATTTAACAATAGAGCTGTATCGATATTTACAGACGCAGATTCTCGGATGCGGGTCCATTAAAAAATTGCAATTGTTGTTAAAATTCGGCATAACGACATTACTTATAAGAAACGGGTGTCTATTGTTTGACCGAAAGTTATATGCCATAATTTCATTATCCCGAACTCCACATGCCCGAAACTTCATTTGCTCGAATGTTTCGTTTACCAGAAAATTTATTTGATATATTCTTATTTTCCCGAAACTTTGATGCCATAACGATACGAATGCAATAAGTATTGTTTTCCATATTATTAAGTGCAATAATATCATTTAATAGAATATTTAAACGCCATACCAAATATTGTTTCTTTCTGAATTCATCGTGGCTACGTACGTGCGCGGAGCTCCTATTCCGCGTAGTTGAGATGTTGGTTTCTATTACTAATCTATCTATTATCTTTATTATCCGGGCTGTTATAAAAAAAACCTAACATCGAAGGCTAAGGCGGGAGCTACGCTGCGCTTCGCTCCCGCCTTAGCCTTCTGAACCTAACCTATCCGAGTCGCTTCTGCTCCGAACCGTCTAGCTCGCTCGCTTCGCTCGCTCGCACAAATCAAATGTCGCAATTCTAACCTAACCTAATCTATGTGCTTAAAATTTACCTGATTCAAAGGCTTGTTTGACGTATGGGATTTATCAGTATATCCTCTTGACGTCCAAATGATATTATGGTATGTGATACTTATGGATTACAATTACGCATTTTTTTCATCTTTTAACGCTTTCACTGTTAAACTTAGACAATTATTTTTAATTTAATTTAATTTTATTTTATGTTAGCTCTCATAAGCCTGCGACACAGAGTTTTATACTAACCCTAGTGCAGGCAAACGTGTTACGTAGAATTAAGTAAATATTGTATCTATTGTTATTTTGTACTGAAATTAATGAATAAATTATCTTATCTTATCTTATCTTATCTTATGGATTACAATGATTATGAAAAATGAAATTATTAAAAGTAACTTTATAGGAAACAAAGATTCTGCCATTTGATTAATATGGTAAAAATGAGTAGTGATAATGAATTTATAGGAAACAAAATTATGACGTTTGTATATTATAGCACATGAAATTCGTGCAAATGAAGTTCGGTCAAGTAAAGGGATACCATAAGAAACACAGAACTGCGCTCAAAAACCCGAATTGTTGATGTGGTGACAAAAACCACCAAACTCAAGTGGGACTGGACAGGACATGTCTGTCGGATGCATCCGGATCGTTGGGCCAAAATCACCACTGATTGGGTTCCAAGCGACGGGCACCGGAGCAGAAGTAGGCCTAAAAGCTGGCGGGACGATTTGGAGCGATTCCAGCCCGACTGGCAACAGTTTGCCGAAGCCAGAGACGAGTGGAAGGAGAAAGGGGAGGCCTTTGCCCAGCAGTGGGACACTATATACGCTATCTAAAAAAAACAACATTAATGCCCATTTAGAAAAAGCAGGCGCAATGAGTCAACATTGCCCACCCTAAACCAAATCCTGGATCCGCGTCTGGAAATGAATTAGCTCGCCTGTACCAAAATGTGGATGTTATACATTATAATATAACCCTTATTGTATTTAATTAATTACGCTTAATGATATAGTTAACAGGCACTTTTATAAGCTCGGTATTATAATACTTAGCTAAACATTGTTTGAATACTGTAATGTTGTGTTCCTTTGCCCCTGAAGGGTAACTTTGCCCATTGGGATTAGCTTAGCTTAGCTATTTAGATTCATCGGAGCTTTGTTTTTCATATATTTTAATAGCTATAATGTTGTTTAAATTATGATGTACATAATGTATTTTTCATTATACCCTTCTATATGTAGTTTTCTTATGGTCTAATGTTACTCTCCATTGGGTTAAAGTACCACGATCGTTTGGTGTACTACACGTATGTAAATTTTAATAAATATACAGGGATTAATTTATAACTTAGTACAGATGAGTTACGTTACGTTATGTTTGTGCATATTTATACATAGGTGTGTGACATGACTTACTTAAGCTAGTTACCTAGTTATTGTACCTATTCTATACAAAGTACGAGTGTTGGGTCGCCGGGCAGGCATCTTGAGCTGGACGGGGGCACCCCACCATTACGCGGCATGACGGAACCGGCGAAGATGAGTATTGCTGTAAAATAAAAACATATAATATGTATCACAAATATCCGTAGAAGGCTAAGTGCGTAGATGCGCAGTACTAGCAGTACCGCACTGCAGTATAGCGAGACCCCCTTAGAGGCCGTGTAGAGCGCGCGTCTGTGTGTGTGTTCGTTTCGATCGATTTGTTCGTAGCTTCAATACTGTTTTAGCTTATATACTGTGATAGTTGGCTTCACACTGGTCTTAAATAAAACGGTTATAAAGAGGTAAAGATTGTGAGTTTGTGAGATTGTAGGGGGTGTAATCTGTGGGTGTACTAAACGAATTTAGATGAAATTCGGTATACAGATATACAGGGTGGCCCATTTATATCGGTCAGTATGGGAAAGTCTGAAACTATACGACATACGAAAATTTCTTCTTAGAAACTATGACATCGATTTTAATAACAAGAAAAAATGCATTCATACACAATTTCTATTTAGATATCGATTGTGTACGTCTTAAGCAGTAAATGTCTCCATGAAACATTATGTCTAAAATGAATAAAATGCATTGTTTTCACATACTTTAACACACTTTTACATGCCAGAATTAGTTGAATATTGTAACGGTGGACACTTCGAACACCTACTAAAATAAATTGAGTATTGAGTATTGAGTGTATTGAGTCCCAGGGAAGGACATAAGATAGTTTTTTGAAGATATGGGTCCTGCGGGATAGTGATAAACGAAGTCTACGCGGGTGGTGTCGCGGGCAACAGCTAGTCTTAAATTTAAAAAGTGTTTTGGCTAGAAAAATACTCCTCTCTAATTGCCAAGTTACGTTGGTAACCGGCGAAGCTTTGCCATGCCGCCCAGGTAAACTGTGACCAAGCTCTTGTTATAATAATCACGGAACAGAAAAAACTAGTTAGTTAGTTTTTTCTATTCCGTGATAATAATTCATTGTCACGAAATGTATCATTCATTCTATCTTTCTTTTTAACCGACTTCAAAAAAAGGAGGAGGTTCTATGTTCCAATGTTTGTATTTTTTTTAATGTATGTTCACCGATTACTCAGTCAATTGTGAACTGATTTTAATTTTTTTTTATCTTTTTTCTTTCTTTCTTTCTTTCTAAAGGTTATCGTACGTTTTGACACGACGCCAGCTGGTTGACAGTGATGTTCGTTGTGCCGAGTACTCTCTCCCCTCCCACGAAATCTGGTTCTCGGTGAAACGTACCTGGAAAAGTGAGTTTGTTTATAAACGATGGAAACGTGTAGATGTACATGCACCTCCCTAGGAGGTGGTAGTCATGATCATCAGCCAGAAGGCTTCCACTGCTGAACAAAGGCCTCCCCTCCCCATAGAACGCAACAATGAACGACAATTCGTCACTACTCGCATTTAAGAAAAGTTTCCCTGCCGGCCGCGCGGCCGCGTTAGGTATTCGTTTGGGATATTGCTGTCTTTATCGCTCGTGACATAAGCGCTCGCAGCCGTCCCCCCGCACATCCCGTCCTGCTTCTCCGCTTCCTGCTAATGTATATCGACATAGCTGTAGGCTTTTTAAGAAGCGGAGAACCGGGAGGGGATGTGCATGGGGGGGACAGCTGCGAGCGCTTATGTCACGAGCGATAAAGACAGCAATATCTCAAACGAAGACCTTAACGCGGCCGCGCGGCCGGCAGGGAAACTTTTCTTAAATTGAAAATACAAACCGAAACATAGATGCACATAAAAACCAGAAAAATAAGACCAACACTGGGAATCGAACCCAGGTCCTCGGCATTCCGTGCCGCGTGCTTTACCGCTACACCACTGCTGGTCAACGGCACAGACACGAATTTCCCTATGCATCACATATCTCAGCTTGTTATTTCGTCACTTAAGCAGTGACCTAGCGCCATCTATATTGTCTAACTCTCAACGAGAAGCCTTCAATATCTCCTTCGGAACTAACCGTTCACCCGGACAAGAGATGTCGCTATTAAGCAATCAAATTATGATTGGTTTTTTGGAATCTTTTTGTATTTTTTATTTCAATTCCAAATTGTTACTTTCACGGTCATCCCGTGAAACCTAAATTGAAAATACAAACCGAAACATAGATGCACAGAAAAACCAGAAAAATAAGACCAACACTGGGAATCGAACCCAGGCATTCCGTGCCGCCAAAAATCCAATCAAAGATCAGATTCCAAAAAACCAATCATAAACTTCTTTTAATCTCACCATCTGACCGCGGCACCAGATCAGGGTTCAGTTCAACGTTGTCGCGGCGCGCTCGTAACGCGCGCACGCAGAGTGCGGTCGCCGCAACAGCGGCTGCGACGGCCACGCCGCCCGCCGCCACCTCCAGCCAACGCGTCCAAGAACGCGCTGGGGTTAGCTCTATCACTGATGTACAAAGTTATTTATTAGTATTTATTCCTCCCCCCATGTCCTCCACTCGACCCGGTCTTGGGCAATCTCTGACCAGCTTTGAAGAGCATATAACAAATTATATGCCTTTACTGATGCGTTGATAAAATAACAATCCTTTTGTTGTCCTACAGACAACAGTGACTGAGTTTCTTAAAAAAACTGTTGTGATATATGCTGCTAATGTGCCTAGGAGATCGTCCATTAAGTAATGGGCTTGTAACTACGACAAGAATTACGGTCTATGAATTGTAACCACAGAAAACATGGAGAAATTCATGGTTTTAAAGCGTTATCTAGGGGACGTAACCATAGCAACGCGGTACAGGGAAAAGTTGATCGGCCCATGTTGCCTTTGGTTAGATCTGGGGGCACGGTAGTGCCCCCGCCAAGTCGAGCGCGAAGCAAACACTGCCGTACCAGTTTATAGTTAGCGATTTCTTTATATTGTGCGTATTGAATCTCAACATTTACTGGATAAGACTTAAGACTCAACATTCTTTACCTATACGTGACTGGGTACAAGTCAACGGCCAAGTCACACAGCATTAACTATAATAATAAAGAAATCGCAGTAAGGAACCTTAGACTTGGCACAACTTTCTCTCGATTTCATTACTTTTTAGAGATAAACAAGCAGCTCCATCGAGACTTGGCTAGTTTTTTACAGAATGTTTTTGGTGGGATATAGTATACCTGGAGCACTCAAAGGCTTCGTGGCCTGTAGATGCAGCATGACATCTCTACTGCGGCCACGGATGGTGCTGGCGTACACCAGGGCACTCAGGTTGCGCTCGCCGACGCCTTGCAGGTGGAAGTGGCCGGCGGCGTCGGACACGTTGCGGAGTACTGTACCGTCGGCGTCGCGGAGCGTCAAGTGGATGGTTTGAGGGCGGCCGCCGTCCCAACCTTATTATGAATATATATGTTTTGTTTAAAGCATTTATAAGGTACTAGCTTTTGCCCGCGGCTCCGCCCGCGCGCTGCTCCCTCGGGAACTGTGCATTTTTCCGGGATAAAAAGTAGCCTATGCCACTCTCTGGGGGTCATAAACTATCTCTATGCCAAAAATCGCGTCGATCCGTCGCTCCGTTACGGCGTGAAAGACGGACAAACACACAAACACACACTTTCGCATTTATAATATTAGTATGGATTATTCCGTAGTTCACGGGAATTTCAAGAAATCCTTTCTTGGTGCGCGTCTACAACTATTAAGAAACATTTTTCCAAATTTCAACCACTGTAATCAGTTTTCACCTATGTTTACAAATAAATCACTTTGACTTTGACTTTGACTTTGACTTCAAGATTTGGGGTGTGTGTTGATTTATAAGTCAGTCATCAATCATTTTCTTTTTACCTATATACCTATTAGATGTGTGTTTGTTACTCTTTCACCCTAAAGTGGCTATAATTTAAATAAAGTTTGCAAACAGTTTGATCTCAGAAATAAGACATAGGCTACTTTTAATTCTTACATAACGCCCACGTCCCTCACGGGGCTTCTCATCCTGAGAGGAGGCCTGTGCCCAGCAGTGAGACGTATTTAGGCTGGGATGATGATGATGAAGCTTACCTTTTCTGCACTGGACGCGTAGCGCGTCTGTGGAGTCTCCATATATGCTCAATAGATAGCACTAGGGAGTCGCTACACTCTGAGCTTACCTTTCTTGCACTGTACCCGTAGCGAGTCCACTAAGTATCTCTTGTGCTCACTAGATGGCACTACACTGATAAGCTTATCTTTCTTGTACTGCGCCGTAGCGTTTCTGTGGAGTCTCCATATATGCTCACTAGATGGCACTAGGGAGTCGCTACACTGGTAAGCTTACCTTTCTTACACTGCACGCGTAGCGAGTCCGGCAAGTATCTGTTGTGCTCACTAGATGGCACTAGGGAGTCGCCACACTGAAAGCTTACCTTTCTTGCACTGCACACGTAGCGCGTCCGGGTAGCTCCTGAGTTTCAAATCTATATATGCTCACTAGATGGCGCTAGGAGTCGCCACACTGATAAGCTCACCTTTCTTGCACTGCACACGTAGCGCGTACAGGTAGCTCCTGAGTTTCAAATCTATATATGCTCACTAGATGGCTCTAGGAGTCTCTACACTGATAAGCTCACCTTTCTTGCACTGCACCCGTAGCGCGTCAGGGTAGCTTCTAAGCAGCACGCACTCCGGCGCGGCCGGCGCGCCTCCTGCCGCCACGGCGTACGCGCACGGGCGCTTCTACTTGCCAAACGCGTTCGTTGCGTGGCACAACAGCGGGCCGCGTTCGATTTGTGCTCACTAGATGGCGCTAGGAGTCGCCACACTGAGAAACTGCCTTTCGTTCACTGCACACGTAGCGCGTCTGGGTAGCTCCTAAGTTTCGGATCTATATATGCTCACTAGATGGCGCTAGGAGTCGCCACACTGATAAACTCACCTTTCTTGCACTGCACACGTAGCGCGTTCGGGTAGCTCCTGAGTTTCAAATCTATATATGCTCACTAGATGGCTCTAGGAGTCTCTACACTGATAAGCTCACCTTTCTTGCACTGCACGCGTAACGCGTCAGGGTAGCTCCTAAGCAGCACGCACTCGGGCGCGGCCGGCGCGCCTCCTGCCGCCACGGCGTACGCGCACGGGCGTTTCTGCTCGCCGAATGCGTTTGTCGCGCGACACAGCAGCGGGCCGCTGTCGCCGGCGCGCGGCAGCCACGTCAGCGTCGAACTGTAGCGGTGCTGGTGCCCGGGGAGTTTCTGGAAGGATACATGTAGAAGTAAGTAATAGTAGATTGATAACCAAGGGTGGAAAGTGACCCATTTCACCCGAGATATTTCTGGCGCTCGAACGAAGTGAGAGCGCCAATAGTTCGAGGGGAAATGGGTTATTTCACCCGAGTTAGACATTTTACTTTTCATTTCGACTGTGAGGAAACTAAAATACTACAAAAAACAAGAATAATAATAAAATTAATTTACTTATACCTATCCAACCTCCAACGGTACTTTTTCGACTGGCTGACTGACTGTTTTTTGTCATGGCCGAATATAAAAAAAAAAACGAGTCGGTCACGACGTGCATCTAGATGGCCATGCCGAAACGTGAAAAAAAAGTCACTGACGTAACTCAATTACCTTCGATGTCGTGGCTAGCCGAAAAATTAAAAAAAAAATACTTTCCACCCTAGAGGAGAAAACGCAATTTCCCACCCGGCTATCTACCGATGAAAATTAAACTTTCCGAACAGGAGAGATGAAAACGAATATCACAACACAATCGCAACGAATTCTGGGCTCCACAGAAAACCAGCGTTACTGCACATAATGTGCGGCAACACATGCTGAGTGGAGACCCTTTTTGGTATCCTGTCGTGTCACCAAATAATATAGTTTTAGTCTTAGTCTTAGGTGGTCACTTATGGAGCCAAAATAAATCTTTCTTTCTTTCTTTCTTTCAAAGGCGGCGTTCAGTATACCGCGAAAGGCCGTGTGGCGCAGCAGGATTTCTGTGACCGATAAAAATTGGACTCGCCGGAAGACCTGAGTTGGCTTCACTCCAGTACGCATTTGGGGCGGGCGGGACCTTTTTCATACACACTTTAATATTTATGTTTGCTTGTTTTTTTTGTTGATTTATATTTTATACTTTTGTTGTTTTTGTAGTAACAATTGTATGTGTATTCTGTGTGGAATAAAAATTTTAATTTTAATTTTTTAAATCCCTTAGTGGCGGTGGAATTTTAAACGTGAATCAGAATGTGTTTCAAACTAAACTAATTTTGAAGAGATCACCACCGCCCATACACATCTGCAACACAAGGGGTACTGTAGATGCGTTGCCAACCTATAGGCCTAAAATGGGATACCTCATGCGCCAGTAATTTCACCGGCTGTCTTACTCTCCACGCCGAAACACAACAGTGCAAGCACTGTTGCTTCACGGCAGGATTAGCGAGCAAGATGGCGGTAGCAATCCGGGCGGACCTTGCACAAGGTTCTACCACCTGCAAACTGCAAACAATATATCTAGAGGCTGATGCAAAAGGTACCTTGACGCTGGTATACATGACAAAAGGCCCCACCTTGACGCTGGTATACAGGGTGCGAGAGTCGGCGAAGGTCCAGCTGAACTGCAGCGGTTCTGGCGAAGCCTCGACCACGCAAGAGACTGTCTCCGCCTCCCGTTGGACGGCGCCCACCACCTCCTCGCCGGGGGACAGACAGATCGGACGATCTTTGGACAAAAGGAAAGGTTACAGATGCTATTAAAATCTAGGCAGGGAAGGATAAGAAGAAGAACGGACTGTTCCCTAAGACCATTCTTCAGATTTGTGCACTCTATTTAATTAGTACATAAGTACGTCAGTAATTTTCCAGTAAAAGTAACAGTTATTTTGCCTCCACCCATTTAGTCACTACTTTAAAAAAAATCGTACCTCAAAATAGATGACTTTTCTTAGTGAACTTTATGAATAATATAAAGTAATAAAGTGACGATTTCTAGAAAAAATTTACCATTTCTGTTCATCTATTAGCACATGTAGGATAAGCAACCTATCAGAGGGGACACACTTTAAAACTTTGCTTGTTTTCGTAGACGACAGCGCCTCTGATGTCTGGATGATGAAACACAACCGTCAAATGTGTCAAACGTGGACTTGGAGAAATTTATCTGTTTTTCAAATGCCCGGCTTTCGCAGAACTTGATGTGTTTCATGAGATTTCTCAGTTTTATGCTGATATTGTTAACTAAAGTTTGTTATTTTGTTAAGTGGACTGTTAGGTATACTATAGGCTGATGGTGATGAAATAAATAAAGAAAAGGAAATATAAATACCATCGCCACTAGGCTTGTTCTGTGCGTGCGTGTGTGTGTGAGTGTTATTGTTTCAGATTTACATAGTTTATCACTATATCACCAGTTAGCGCTTGTTACTATGCAGGCAAATTTGGCCATCGAGTTGCCACTCTTTTCTCTATCCTCGTGGGCCCTCCCTCATGTACTTTATAAAGGACCAATAATTAATAAGAATAACGGCCGAACGTACTTCATAAAGTACAAATAGTTCATTGAAAAATGAATCTTATTTTTTTTTTAATGTGCAAAATAACAAAGCTGGTGAAGCACGTCTAGGGCGTAACTAAAAAAGCCTGTTAAAAAGGTCAGGTCCCTAGAGGCTATAGTAACAATACTCTTCTTCTCTTTTAAAATATGGCTTTTCTGTCCTAATTAATAGGACAATTTCGCCAGTGTCTAAGTAAGTATTCTCTTTGAGAGGCAACGTTGTACGGTGATTGTAGTTTTTGTAACTTGATAGTAAAATTCCAGAAACCACGTGGAGACAACATGCGCATTAAAAAATGTCAGACACGAGAGCAATATAGAATTTTGTGATCACTGTTCACTGTTAAGGTTAATCGCCGCATAAAACACTATCAAAATTATACTTCAACTAGTCAAAGAAACAGAAATAGCAAAATTAGATATTGTCTACATCCGCCTTGTTCGAATGTCACAAATCGAATCCAAACAATACTCTAGTTACAGGTTTAAAAAGGCCTAAAATTTCTAAATGTGGCTCCTAAGTGGTAACGTTTCGTGTGCTCTGCCTACCCCATTTGGGAATATAGGCGTGATGTTTGTATGTATGTAGTTACAGGTTACACTCACATCCAACGTTCAAAGTGACTTTATCCTGGAACACGGAGGCGGGTAGATGCGAATTGTGCGCGCGGCACGCGAGCTCGCGCCCGCTGTCGCGCAGAGATGGCGCCAGCGTCAGCGACGACACCGTGTAGTTGCCGTCGTGGAGCTCCTGCGACACAATTTGATGGTTAACCGACTTGAAAAAAAGAGAAAGTTTTCAATTCGACACTGTCGACACTTACTCTTTTTGTATGCGTGTTACGCGATTAGTTGACCGATTTCTATAGAAATAGAAATATTTATTCGCTCTTAGCACAGTACATAAAACATAACAAATATATATTAAAAAAAATTAAACACTACGAAATTCGAAAACCGAAGTTCGCACCGTACCGTAAAGTCATTTTATGTCGCCTGGATCCAATTTTTCACTTCTCATGCCCGTAAAGTTCGTGTTTATGCTGTATCTAGGCTACATAAAATGACTTTTTATGCTCTAGTGCATAAAATAAAATCTTCGTCTAATACCAACTCAAGACCAAGGTAATCAGGTGTTGAATTGAAACAGCCACAAACAAAAAAGTTTCTACATATTTTTAAATAATTTTTAATGTATATAAAACTAAAAATCAATGAAATGAATCATATTAAATCAGTAAAATTAAAATAATGGAATTATTATAATAATGCATAAAAAATAAAAGTTACATAGAAAGTGAATTATTGTTTCCACTCATGCTATTGCATTTCTTCATCATCGAAGTGAAAAGCAGAGTGTAAAACTAAAGCATTAAACCCATTTTCCCCTCGACGTGTCTATCCACCCTCGCCGTACCGTCGGGTGGCTATATGAACGCCTCGGGTAAAATGGCTCGTTTTATGCTCTTGTACAATCTGCTATATTAAGGTATTTCCACGAGCGTCCCAACCGCTGTCAGTCCCTAGCTGTTTATATTAAGAAGTAAATAATTCATATGCATTGATTTTTGTATTGAAATAGATTCTGGCCTGAGTACAGAAGCTATTTACGTCATAATTAAAAAACAATCTGCCTTCCAATTCTTAAAATCTCTGGCAAGGGACTGACAGCGGTTGGGACGCTCGTGGAATAGTAGATTGATAACCAAGGGTGGAAAGTGACCCATTTCACCCGAGATATTTCTGGCGCTCGAACGAAGTGAGAGCGCCAATAGTTCGAGGGGAAATGGGTTCTTTCACCCGAGTTAGACACTCTACTTTTCATTTCGACTGTGAGGAAACTAAAATACTACAAAAAAATGAGAAAAATAATAAATTGAATTTACTTTTACCTATCCACCCTCCAACGGTACCTTTTCGACTGGCCATTTGCCATAGCCGACTATAAAAAAAATCGAGTTGGTCACGACGTGCATCTAGATGGCCATGCCGAAACGTGAAAAAAAATATCATTGACGTAACTCAATTATCTTCGATGTCGTGGCTAGTAGAAAAATAAAAATAAAAAATACTTTCCATCCTAGAGGAGAAAACGCAATTTTCCACCCGGCTATCTACTCATGAAAATTAAACTTTCCGAACAGGAGAGATGAAAATACCCATTACCTTATGCACGCTGGGCCTCAGCAGCGTGTCGCCGAGGTGCCAGGTGACGGAGGGCGGCGGCACGCAGCCCACCACGACGCAGTCGACCACGCGCGGCTGGCCCGCCTCGAAGTCCACGTTGTTGTTCAGACGGATCTCCACGCTCAGGGGGGGCACTGGAACAGGGGGTGCTTCGGAATCAGAAAGGTATGGTTGTCATTTGTTTCAATGCTCAGTAGCGGCGTTAGGGTAGTGCGTGGTGGGGCGCTTGAAGCCTTTTTTTTATTTTTTTTATTTTGACAGTGGAAGCATTCTACACTTCCGCTGAACGTAGATATAGTTAGTGTTTAGTTTTGTAACTAAGGGACCCCATACATCCCTGTATTATTATTATTATTTTTTTTTTTTTCTTTAATTGTATGCTGTAGTTTTTAAATATTTTATTTCTAATTATTTTATTATGAAAAAATGACTTTCTGCCAAGTTTCTTGCGGCGCATTCTTCTTGGCAATGATGGTCTTTCCGAAAGCGCTGGTAGTTTAAAAAATGACGTGTAAAAGTGCCCATTGCGGCCTATTTACTGAATAAATGTTTTAAATTTGAATTTGAATTTATACCTTCTAAAAAATTCCCAAAAGTTGAGGGCGCCGTGGAAATTTCTCTCAGTGGAAATCTATGCACGCTTGTTGTGTCAGATATTGGTGCTGGTCTGTACCTATCTTGTAAAGTACTCACGGTACATAGTGACCAGCACGCTCGCGCTGAGAGGCTCGGTGACGTCAGCGTTCTGCGCGAGACACTCGTAGTGCGCGTCGAGCTCGGCGCGCGTCGCGTTGCTCACGCGCACGGTCGCGCGCAGCGAGCCGCTGGCGGCGTGCGCGCGCTCCGCCACCGCGCCGTTGCGACGCCAGAACACTAAAGTGTCGGGTTGCTCTGGAAAATAATTATCCAAGGTGTCTTTTAATGGGGAATAGTACTGCAATTTTCTGCCGTCAGAGTGCAGCACTAGCGCAAAACCGTAAACAGTTTTATGAGTATCTTAAATGCCATAATAATATATTATTTCAATTAAATTTTCGGATATAGCTCTATCGCCTCTATCATTACTATCGATGTGCATATAATTTTATTTTATTTCTAATAAATTTAATTACGATTTCTATAGTTACTATATATACTCTTTGATAGATGGCGTTAGTATCCTGAGGACCGTTTGACGTTTGCTTGCGCTTGGCTCATTTACTTTTTTAATCAATCACGAGCAAACGTCAAACGTCAACGATACTAACGCCATCTAGCGATATTTTCTGTGAAAACCCTCATTGGTAATCAATATTCTTATGTTCATCGTGGGGTGCAGGGCTACTACGAAACTCGAATCTCGAAGTTCATGTCATGCGGTCCCTCTGACACTTATACTATTTAATACGAGAGCGAGAGGGACCGCACTACACGAACTTCGAGTTTCGAGTTTCGGAGTACCTCTGCTGTGCTCACCATCGTCCACCACACAGGTCAAAGTCAAGTTAGCTCCGAGGCTAAGGTGCTGGATGTGGCCCCTTTTCATCAGCTCGCCAGCGTCGTTGTAAATTCGAGGCAAGCCTGGGGAATCTGGAATATATGGATGAGGAGTTAAAGGAGATGAGGCGGTTTATTTCGGTTTAACTCCGAACTTTCATAAGAACGCAAACGTTTTTAAGAACTTAACTATAACCTAAATAAACCGGTTTATTCGACGAGTGACAGCTGGCCGACCGGGCGGCGGGGCGACGTTTATCCTGCACCGGAATAAACCGGTTTTTATTGTTCTAAACCGGTTAATCTGACAAGAACTTTATGGAAATATTCCCTTAAAAACCGGTTTAAAAATAACCAAACCAAAATGAAAAGGTTTTGCGCCAAGTAGGTACATGATAACGGTTTTATAAATTTAACCGATAACCGGTATCCTAGCCTTGGTGGTAGTCTAGTGGTTAGACATAAGGCAGCACAAGCAGAGGGTCTTAGATTCAAGCCCGTTGTTCTTTTTCTGATACTAAGTTTTTTTTCTATGCTACTGTTTTTTTTTAGGGCTATGCTCGGAGTTTCTCTGAAAGATCGAATTCGAAACGAAGTGATCCGACAAAAAAACATAAGTTATCGACATAGCCCACCGCATTAGCACGCTGAAGTGGCAATGGGCCGGTCATATAACCCGAAGAACCGATAACCGTTGGGGTAGACGACTTCTTGAGTGGAGACCACGGATCTGCAAACGTAGCGTAGGACGCCCTCAGACTCGGTGGTGCGATGATCTTCGCAGGGTGGCTGGCAAGAGCTGGATGCGAGTGGCCGAGGATCGTGCTCAGTGGCGTGCCATGGGAGAGGCCTATGTCCAGCAGTGGGCGAACATAGGCTGATGATGAAGTTTTTTTTCGTACTTTTTTTTGATGTTTTGATTTTAACTCACCAACCAAACGGATCTCAATGACGTAGTCGACCGACGGTGACGCTTGGTAGTGCACCCGACAGCGGTATATACCTCCGTCTCTGTCGCTCACTCGCTTCAGGAGCAGCGAGGTGTCGTCGTGGCATGCGCCCGCGACGCACGTCGTGCCGAACACCTGGTCCAGGGTCAGCGACCTGTTGACGTTTATCCTACTAATAGTGAGTGTGCAATGTCAATAAAGACAACGATGTAATTTTTGGGGATTACGACATTCCCGTTCCCATTTGGTTTTAGTAAAATCCCGGAATTTCAATTCAATTGGCGGATCTAATGCCTTTACCTACGCATGCAAAGCGCTGGTAAAGAATGACTAGTTTCCTGTACTGATGTTCCAAAAAAACTCTCCAAAATTGCAGAGTTTTTCATATAGGAAAATTCCAGAAACTACTCGTATTATTCTCATAACTATCCGCTTCTTAAATTCAAATTTCCTATATATCTTGTGAAAATTTCCATAAATTTCAGAGTCCTTTCCTAATTTTTTGGAAACTTTCCGCAACTTGGACATCTGTAGTTACCAGTTCCAGTTACCAAGCGCAAAATTCGAACTTCGCATCTTGCCGTCCCGTTGACCTAATATTATTTAATACGAGAGTGAGAGGGACGGTACGAACAAGCCCCTGCTCGTGCACAACTTACCGCCGCTCGGTCTCTTCGTTGGGGAACCGGTACAGAAACTCGCGGTCGTTCTTGAGCCAAAGCACGTAGGCGTCTGGTCCATCGAGGAACACCTTGCCCTGACCGCAGGGCAGCCGGGCGTCTTGTCCTCTCACCGCTCGGAGTACCACCACCTCTGGAACCAAGAGGATACAGCAGGGTATAGCAACTTCTTTTATGCCTCCTCTACATATCGACGGATGCGTCGGCAGATTGTATCTGCGGATGCGTCCGCCGAGGTGTAGAGGGTGGTTTTTGCTTGTCTGTGGTAGGTATTTAACGTCGGCCGTTGCATCTGCCACTCATCCGTTTGGTGTCGGTTTTTCGACACGGATCAAAGGAAGACAGCGCGAACGCAACGCGCCTGTCCACACGTCTGCCGATGTGTGGACGGATCGCAATTTATCCGAAGATATGGTTGCGGATCCATCTGCCGACGCATCCGTCGATATGTAGAGGAGGCATTAGGGGAGCGTAGCGTTGTGGGTGCGGAGGGGGGCTTTCCGCCCCGGGCGGCAAATTTGAGGGGCGGCAAAATTCCATAATAAATAATACTGAGTAATGTATATCTAGATCATTTTTTTTCGTTTTCGTTTGCGAATACTGTTAAGTATTCTGCTAAGTTTGCTTCAACATTATTAGTAAGTAGTTTGAGTAAATAGCAACATACCTTATAAAATATAAGTAAGTAAGTACCTACTTGGAAATTTCCGTACAAAATACAAAATCCACAGAAAACAATCGTTTTTTCGTAACGGTTAGGGAACCCTTTTCTGGGGGTGTCCGACAAGCTCTTGTCAGTTTTTAAAGGGTTTAAGTGCATAAGATGTCATACGCAGAGAACCCCTTTCATAAAATATCCTCTTTATAATTGTGCCTTAAAACGCTCATCCCGATCCTTCTGTAGATTCCGTTTTCAAAATTCAAGGGGCGAGTTGTCGTTCGCAGTGGTTCAATAGGGATGCTGACACCACAGGTTGACACCACCAATCAACTGACGTACTTTTTATGAGCTGTCAAAACACAATTCTCCCATATAGTTTCAATGGCAATAGCGACTTATGACATCACAAGTCGCTATTTGTTCGCCAATTCAATCAACTAACTATTTTGTTTTAAAGCAACAAAAAATCGAATTTTACAGTAAATTGAAAATTAATCTGGTTTTCAGTGCTAAAATAAAGCGTTTTTTTACTGGAGTCTTGCCTTTGAATTACTTTTTAACGGCGTCAACATCCCTACTCAGAGGTGGTCCTCAGAGCAAAATGTCCTCGTTGAAAAAACGACTATAACCCGTGACTTACTAATTATGGAAGCAAGAAGACCGGAATTTAAAAGGGTGGTTTTCCAATTAGGCCTTTCTTTAACAGAGGATATTTTCCGGCTAATAATGATCATGATATTTGATAAGCAATGATATCGTACCTGTTTCCGTAGAGTGCACTGGCTGCATAAAAATAACGATGAATAGAATGCCGTATTGAAGCATTGTGAATTCTGAAATAATAAAAACAATGTTATTAATCCATATCTATACCTACAAGTCCTACAACATAAAAGTAAATAAATAAATATCATGGGACACTTGACACCAATTGACCAAGTCCCAAACTAAGCAAAGCTTGTACTATGGACACTAGGCAACGCATAAACATACTTAAATAATAGATAAATAAATGCTTAAATACATATTAAACATCCAGGACCCGAGAACAAACATTTGTATTATTTATACAAATATCTGCCCCGGCCGGGATTCGACCCCGGGACCTCAAGCTTCGTAGTCAGGTTCTCTAACCACTTAGCCATCCGGTCGTCAAATATATATTGTGCAAGGTCCGCCCGGATTGCTACCACCATCTTGCTCGCTAATCCTGCCGTGAAGCAGCAGTGCTTGCACTGTTGTTTCCGCGTGGAGAGTAAGACAGCCGGTTAAATTACTGGCACTTGAGATATCCCATCTTAGGCCTCTAGGTTGGCAACTATGCAATACCCCTGGTGTTGCAGATGTTTATGGGCGGTGGTGATTAAGAGATCACCATCAGGAGACCCACTCTCGTTTGCCATTCAGTCGAATTAAAAAAAAGCCGCGGTACACTAGTATCATTATTATATCTGAGTTTACAACTCCATGATTCATAGAAACAAAAACATTCCAACCTAGCCAGCTTATCTTGACACCTCCTAACTTTAGTTTTCAACGCGTTCTAATCAAATTAATGCAGGAGTGAGGGGGCGTGAGTCTAAGTTACGCTGGCTTCGGGAAAATGCATTGTGCACATCGCACGCAACGCACCCTCCACAGTATACGTAGAAATCATTGAAAAATAACTTTTAACCCCTTCAGACAAAGTTCAAATGTAAAGCTAGTTTTTGAAATGAGTCATACAATTGAGCTATTATACGATTGGATTCGTTTTAGCGTTTTCTTTTAATGAAATGGTCGGATGTTGTAAAAATTTAGGTGTTTATTGGGGTTAAAAGTGGCAGGGGGATCGATTACTGTATTTTGAGAGAAGCTTTGAATTTTGGAGTACCCTACTAGATTGCCCGCGAGCGTAGAATTTGTTTATTTATCGCTATCCCCAGTGATAACTATACAACTATCCGTACTAATAAATCGATCTATATGTATAAAAATCAATTGCTGTTCGTTAGTCTCGCTAAAACTCGAGTTGGCTAATTTATGCTTTGAATTATTTGTGGAAGTCCAGGGAAGGTTTAAAAGGTGAGTAAATATCAAAAAAAAATTGAGGCGGTACGAAGTTTGCCGGGTCAGCTAGTAATATTATAAATTCGAAAGTGTGTTTGTGTGTTTGTCCATCTTTCACATTGAAACGGAGCGACGGATCCACGAGATTTTTGGAATAGAGATAGTTTGTGGGCCAGAGAGTGACATAGGCTACTTTTTATCCCGGAAAAATGCACAGTTCCCACGGGAACAGAGCGCGACCGAATTCTACGCGGGCGAAGCCGCGGGCAAAAGCTAGTAACTATATAACTATACAATTTCCCAAAATAAAAACTATCCTATGTATTACCCCGACACAATCCCACGGTAGCGGTTACTAAATTTATCTTCATTTTCAGCTGGAAACTAGTTTTTAGTATACATATAATTTCATTATAATTACGTGGACATACAACTTTTCTGATTGGCTGAAAGCCGATTTTGCAGCAATAGTTTTGTGGAGTGGGGGTCTTAGTTAAAGACAAAAATGACTATTAAATAAGTTTTTGGAAAAAAATCATTATTAATAGGTAAGATATTTCCTCGAGTAATTTTATTAATAGGTATAAGCCTTTTTACTAACCGTACTTTTTATTGCCTGATGTACTTAAAAACTATCATCCAAACTGTATTATATATCTGTACTGTACCATTATAGTGAATTCGTCCATTAGGTCAACTTAGCAAGATTTACAACAAGTATAAAACATTGGAACTTAAGTAAAAGTTGTAAATATCCGATATTTGTTGCAGATAAAGAATTGGGCTAAGCGGCTTATGTTAATGCTAGTTTATTACGAATTACAATATTCTATGGACAAATAATCTGCATTTTAAAAGTTTACAAAATTTAAAACTTTGTAGCCCTAAAAAAATACAAAAGGTAACTAGTTTAAGGAGGGCTAAAAGACAGGCAAAATATCGCTAGATGGCGTTAATATCGTGATGTTTTTTTTAAATTAATTGCAATTGGCTAATAACTAATTACTAAATGAGCCAATTGCATGCAAGACTGTAACGTCAAAAAACAAGAGGTTCCCTTGCAGTCAGGTAAAAGAACCTCACTTCAGTTTGTCAATTGTCATCAGTCAACAAAGCCTGTATAAGTCCCACTGCTGGGCACAGGCCTCTCAGAATAAGAGGGCTTGGGCCATAGTTCCCACGCGGGCCCAGTGCGGATTGGGAACTTCACACGCACCATTGAATTTAACTGTCAATTGTATTTTGTTTATATTATTTTTTACAATAAAGAGTTTACATAAATACATACGATACTAACTTTTACTTTTTTTACGGGATAACCGTAAAAATTTGGAATTGAAATATAAAGTACAAAAAGATTCCAAAAAACCAATCTTCACGATACTAACGCCATCTAGTGATTGTCTGTCTGTCCTTTAGCCCTTATTAAATCATGTGCGCTTAGTCAACTTAAGGATTAAATCAATATTAATCATATAATTATAATCGTATGCATTTTGTCAATTAAAGGGTTAACCAATGAATCAGATATTAAATTAAGGATTTTGGATAAAACTAGTAAAAAAAAGTGTAAAAAAAGTTCTGAATGAACAAAGCTCAAAATAAAAACAATCGCATTGCAGAAATTAAGTACCTAACTAAAGGAGAAAAGTACATAAAGTTGTTTATAATTTATACTTATAGCTACCTAAGTACGTAGTGTGAGTTATGTGCAAACGTATCTATCCATTTAAATAAAAAAGTCAAATAACATTTAGTAATTTACCCACAATTGTGTAGAACACAACAAAAATACTCACATGCTCCTATTACATCTTACAAAAAATTACGTCAACTAGACTATTATTTTTTATATTTTCTTGTAAAAAAAACCTCTTCTATTTGAGTCAAGCTTCTAACATTTTATAAACAACCGAACAAGCTCGACACGTTTTTTCACAATTAATCAAAGCCATAATTTTGATAATTAAAACTTATTAATTTAATTAATCACTTACCTAAGCTCTCGTAAGGACCACGCCAGCACGAGCGGTCACACTGAGGGTTGTATAAGGAATGTACATACGCGAGGTGTGCACCGCTCCAGGTGTCCAACGAAAGAATAGTATGGATGTTCAATTTTATCGTTTTAATAGTAAAAGGAAAAAACGTGGCCTATGGAACAGGAAACTTTAAGTTTTTGTTTGAAGAGTCCCTTTAATTTTTTTGGCTTATTAGTATTTTATGTGTATATTATATTTACCTATAATTATATAGGTAGGGTCAAGGACTAATTCATGAACCACCATATGGAACCTTCGCAAAGGAAAAGTCTTCTTCTTCCCTTTTAAAATATGGCTTTCTGTCCTAATTAATAGGACAATTTTGCCAGTGTCAAAGTACTCTCTTTGAGAGGGACGTTGTACGGTGATTGCAGTTCTTGCAACTTGATAGTAAAATTCCAGAAACCACGTGGAAATAACATGCGCATTAAAAAATGTCAGACACGAAAGCAATATAGAATTTTGTGATCACTGTTCAGGTTAAGGTTATAATCGCTGCATAAAACACTATCAAAATTATACTTCAACTAGCCAAAGAAACAGAAATAGCAAAATTAGATATTGTCTACATCCGCTATGTTCGAATGCCACAAATCGAATCCAAAGGAAAAGTCATTATGCGATTTTCCCTTCTTAATTAAAGCGATGTCACTATGACGTTTACTGTGAAATGGTTCCGTGGTGGCTCATGAAGTAAACTCCTTGACTGTAACTATCCTTGAATGTAACAGTATTTTATGAATAAAATATTCAGTATTTAACCTGACTACGAAGCTTGAGGTCCCGGGTTCGAATCTCAGACGGGGCAGATATTTGTATGAGTAATACGAATGTTTGTTCTCGGGTCTTGGATGTTTAATATGTATTTAAGTATGTATTTATCTATATAAGTATTTTTATCCGTTGCGTATTATCCATAGTTCAAGCCTTACTTAGTTTGTGACTAGGTCAATCGGTGTCAATTGTCCCATGATATTTATTTATTTTTGGTGAAAGACTATCAACCACATACACACAATCATTCACATTTTAGTCAGTCAACTTTTAAGTGTAGCTTTGCCTGCCATGGTAATGTCTCCTCATTAAAAGTATGAAATCATGAGGTACAAATCCACCAAATGTTAATAGTTGTTCAAGTCAAAAGACAGTTTTTCCATCGCTCATTTCCTAAGCATGCTGTAGTAAATGTTGTAAACAATTTTTAATCTTGTCTCCGGATATAGAAACACCACTTTAAAGTTGACTGACCCATTTATAATATTAATAGGATTATACCTATAGTTCGATGACCCGAAACTGAAAAGACATTGACTATGAAGGATATTCTCAAAGACCGTAGCAAAACTCGTAACCCAATATTAATCCATATTAAGCTATCCACGCATAAACTTGAGGGTGTCTGCTTACAAAACACACCCTAAAAGGTGAACCGGCCTACAATTCCAAAATCAACTTAACACTTACAGAAATAAGGTTGAAATTCCATTTGTTTAAAATTGAAACTTACATCGATAGGGCGCGGCCAGTGCCATAGGCCTATGTCGTCAAGTACGATCGAGTTAAACAGAGTTCTTTTTAAATTAGACAGCCCACGAAACTGCCCCCGACTGCATATCGAAGTTCATTAAAACTCTTTTCATTATAATTTGCATCAATAATTATAACGGTCTAAGTCCAGAAACAAACTTTCGAATTTGAACTTTGATTAAACTAAACGAACTCCTAAATTGGAGACTTGGCTGGTTTTTAAGTCCTTCGAAACCGAAGGTCTGGCTCTATATAGAGTGCAAAATTCGAACCTCGTATCTTGCCGTCCCACTGACGCTTATATTATTTTATAAGAGAGTGAAAAGGACGGTATGATACGAACTTCGATCTTCGTTTTTTTTCCGTAGTAACCCCCCTGCATTTGCAATTGCAATTACCATTAGGTAGGTCTTGTGATATTTGGAGTGTTCCTCGCTTTGTGAGTTAAAACGATCCAAAGGGGATTTAATAAAAAGGAAAAATAGGAAAATGTCGGCATGTTCGAGGCGGAAAAACGGATTTTCTCTCTGTGGATGAGGGAGGTATTCAGACCGGCATATGTTACGTACATCACAGTTAATTATGTAGGTATGCTTCGTTTATTTTGGCATAACGTAAAGGGTACACAATCTTGACGTGTCGACAGTACAGTCGAGTTCAAAAGCATGTGAGCAAAAATTTGATCAAAAATATCTGAACACGACTCTATTGTTAACGGCGCGCGTCTACCGCGTTCAGATATTTTTAATCAAACTTTTGCTCACAAATTTATGAACTCGATTGTACCTATTATCTGCAAGTCTGTTTGTTTATTACCTCTTTACGTCTAAACCGTAGCCAAAATGGCAAAAACGGAACCCTTATAATTTCGCCATGTCTGTCCGTCTGTCCGTCCGCGGCTTTGCTCTATCAATGCTAGAAAGCTGTAACTTTGCACGAATATATTATATGTAAACTATGCCGACGAAATGGTACAACAAAAATTAAAAAAAAAATTTTTTTGAGTAGGTACATCCCATAGATATAGAAGGGGTGATTTTTTTTTCTCATCCAACCTTGTAGTGTCGGGTATTGTTGGATAGGTTTTTTAAAACTATTAGGGGGTTGCTGAAACGATTTTTCTATTCAGTGATTTGTTTGCAAAAATTTCACTTTAAAAAGAAAATTTAAAAAAAATCGTGCGCCGGTTTTTCCAATAAAAAAAAACGATCATGTTTACCTTCTTTTTAATGCGAAAATAAGTGTGTAGAGTGCTGCAGAGTGCACAAAGATTGACAAGAATATTTTCAAATTGTTTTTTCTCAGAAAATGACTATTATTTTGCATAGGTACAAGACGCGGGCCACTTTTTAGCACGGCATGACGGCGCGACTCCCCACTCCCGAACTTTGATGCGATTCACTTTTGTCATTTTTTAGGGTTCCGTACCCTAAGGGTGCCAACGGAACCCTGTTATCGAGACTCCGCTGTCTGACTGTCTGTCTGTCTGTCACAGGGCTCTCTCTTGAGTGGTTATAGTTAGATACTTGAAATTTTCACAGATTAGGTATGTATTGCTGTAGCCGCTACAAATACTTACTAAACACAGATATAAAAAACGACACAATTATTTAAGTATACATAACTACAACAGAAGCCGGTATAGCTTCTAGATTGCTACCAGATTCAGATTTAAGGAAAATAAGAGGTCTATCAATTAAAAAAAAAGATCCTATCGAATAAATATGTACCTAACTAAAGTCGAACTTTCAAGTTGACAGACACGTCTATTGGCATTATTGTTTTATGACATGCAAACGATATCAACTATAGGGTTAGACAACGGAACAGAAAACTAGTTTTTTCTGTTTCGTGGGTTAGACCATATATGTGGCTGATGGTACATAAACCAGCCAGGAACAGGGCTTATTTGCATGTTCATTAAACTTAATATATTTCAGGTGTTGTTTTTAACAGCACAATGCCTTACGATTTCAGGTCTAGATAAGTTCCCCTTAAGCTAAAGGTACGAATACAAAGTTGAATTCCACACCTCTAATGCAGCGTCGTAGGTAGCGCAAGGATGGCGAATAAATAATTCTGGAGGTCTGTTATGTCTGGTTACTTCTTCGCCTAAAAAAAAACAAGTTTCGCGGGAAAGTAAATAGTAGATTGTACAACGAGAGCATAAAACGAGCCATTTTACCCAAGACGTTCATATAGCCACCCGAGCCGGTACGGCGAGGGTGGATAGACACGTCGAGGGGAAAATGGGTTTAATGCTCGAGTTTTACACTCTGCTTTTCACTTCGATGGCAAGGAAACGAAAACAATTGTTCACTTACTATGTACATTTTATTTTTCATGCATTATTGTGTAATTATAATATTTTTTTAGTTTTATTGATTTATTTTGATTGATTTTTAATTTTATATAAGTGAAAAATTATGAAAAATGGAATATATTTATAAACTTCTTTGTTTGTGGCTGTTGACACCTAATTACCTTGGTCTGAGACGAAGGTTTTATTTTATGCACTAGTGCATAAAAAGTCATTTTATGTCGCCTAGATCCAGCGTAAACACCGACATGAGAAGTGAAAATTAAATTTTGAAACCGTGCTCAAGTCTTTAATTTAGTATTTCAATAATTTTGCTTTATTTTCTGGCGTTATTGTAGAAAAGCATTATATATGCCTCAGCGGAAATGTCAATTCGTGGATTCGTATTTATTGACGGACTTAGCTACGCTACGCCCGACAAACATGGTCAAACTATACTTATCCAAGAATTGATTTTTCCCGGCCTCTGCAATAATGTCCTTTTTTCACCCCGAAATCTATCCAATGATGCTATCCTTCTCCATAACAGATAATCGGACCCATGGCGTTATAATACTTATAATTAGTTGTACCATGGGGCTGCGTGACTGACAGATCTATATGATGTTATCTTCTTGTTTATTAACCGACTTCAAAAAAAGGAGGAGGTTATCAATTCGGTTGTATGTTTTTTTTTTTTTTTTTTTTTATGTTTGTTACCTCAGAACTCCGTCATTTATGAACCGACTAGCTTTTACCCGCGGCTTCGCACGCGTAAACTAATCGGTCTGGTAGTGGCAATTGAAATATCCCGTGGGAGTATAGGGATAAAAAATAGCGTATGTGTTATTCCAGACGTGCAGCTACCTACATACCAAATTTCATGACTTTTAGCCCAGCGGTTATTATTTCAAAATTTTATTCCTATCCCGTGGGAATATCGGGGTAAAAAATAGCCTATGTGTTATTCCAGAGGTTCAGCTACCTACACACCAAATTTCATGGCTCTAAGCCCAGTGGTTGTTACTTCGAGATTTTATCCTTTGATATCCCGTGGGAATTTCGGGTCAAAAAGTCGCTTATGTATTATTTCAGACGTGCAGCTCCCTACATATCAAATTTCATGACTCTAAGCCCAGCGGGTATTATTTCGAAATTTTATCCCTATCCCGTGGGAACATCAGGATAAAAAGTAGCCTTCGTGTTATTCCAGAGGTCCAGCTACCTATATACTAAATTTTATGGCTCTAAGCCCAGCGGTTGTTATTTCAAGATCTTATCCCTAGTTATCCCGTGGGAATATTGAGTCAAAAAGTCACCTATGTGTTATTCCATACGTCCAACTACCTATATACCAAACTTCATGACTCTAAGCCTAGAGGTTCTCATTTCGAAATTTTATCCCTATCCCGTGGGAATATCAGGACAAAAAGTAGCCTTCGTGTTATTCCAGAGGTCCAGCTACCTACATACTAAATTTTATGGCTCTAAGCCCAGCGGTTGTTATTTCGAGATCTTATCCCTAGTTATCCCGTGGGAATATTGGGTCAAAAAGTCACCTATGTGTTATTCCATACGTCCAACTACCTACATACCAAATTTCATGACTCTAAGCCCAGAGGTTCTTATTTCGAAATTTTATCCCTATCCCGTGGGAATATCAGGATAAAAAGTAGCCTTCGTGTTATTCCAGAGGTCCAGATACCTACATACTAAATTTTATGGCTCTAAGCCCAGCGGTTGTTATTTCGAGATCTTATCCCTAGTTATCCCGTGGGAATATCGGGTCAAAAAGTCACCTATGTGTTATTCCATACGTCCAACTACCTACATACCAAATTTCATGACTCTAAGCCCAGAGGTTCTTATTTCGAGATTGTATCCCTATCCCGTGGGAATATCGGGATAAAAAGTAGCCTATGTTCTTTCCCAAGGTCTATTCTATCTCCGTACCAAATTTCATCCAAATCGGTTCAGCGGTTTTGGCGTGAAAGCGTAACAGACAGACAGACAGACAGACAGACAGACAGACAGACAGACAGAGTTACTTTCGCATTTATAATATTAGTATGGATTTGAAAAAATTTTTTTGCGTTCGTCTAGGAATGCTTTCAATTAGGTCCCATAAGCACCAAATCAGGATCTGATGATTGGATCCTAAGGAAATCGAGGGAACTCTTCAAATGTTGTAGGGACACCTATGATAATTTTGATATATTTAGTAGTAAATCGTGCATTTGCTCTTGAAAATCATCATTTGGTAAAGTGGAACTGATGATGAAGACCACAGTTGACCATCGGAGTTACTACTCAATAACTAGTTTTCATGGGTTGAATTTCAATTGCTTTAACACAAATGCTAAGCAATTTATGCTCCTCGAAACGCATATGGTGACAAGGAATGGGTGGTGAAGCACCAGGACTCCTCAATAATGAACATCTCTGCATCGGAAAAAGCAATTTTTCGTAAAAGGTGACGAGCAGTTGACATTAAACTATTGTATCTTAGATGTTTTACACTAAAAAGCGTGAAAAAAAATTTTATAACAAAAAATAGAACCGACTACAAAAAACCATGAAAATAATTTTCTACCAGTCTGAAGTCGGTGCCTCAGCACGAGCCAGCAGGAGTGATTGAAGCCATTTACTCGTATAGTTGTAGGTGAGGTAGACGATTATAGGTCCACTCCTGCTGGCTCGTGCTGAGGCACCGACTTCAGACTGGTAGAAAATTATTTTCATGGTTTTTTGTAGTCGGTTCTATTTTTTGTTATAAATTTTTTTAAACAGTCCTTTTTGTCGATCAACATTTATTCTAGCTGTGTTCTTTATTTGGGGTAGCCAAATTATTTACCTGGCGGGTGATTTTAAGTTAACATCTGTGAATCAATATTCATTTTAAAGTGGTAAAAATTGCGTCTACATTTTAAATAAGAGTAAAGCAAGTAGTAGTATGAATACATAAGAAATACAGCTCTTATTGGGTATTTACCGGGTGTGGCCTGTAACATGAGCAAATAATTAAAAAACATAAAACTTACAACATTATGGTTCAGCTACTTTTAAAAATCATTTATTTTATTTTTTATTTTTTACACTTTTAAGTTTATTCGAAGTAGTAATGTAAAGCAAATTTTTTTATGTTTGTAGCGTGACAGACGTCAATTGGACTCTAGGATGGCGTACCTACATATGACACTGTTTAATTTGTGTATCAAAAAGGGAAAATCTAAAGACTCCATTATTTTTAAAAGTCACTAAGTAACACTAAAAATGGATTAAAAATATGGGTCAGCGCATAGCCAACGTAAATAAAAACTACGTTAGTTATAATACGTTCTCATTTACTGCGCTGTTTCACTGGGGTGCGTATTGAAGGGGTGGTAGTGAGTCACTGCTATGATTCATTGAACCCCATTATAGTATTTCAAGGAAGTCGGTTCTGGTGACTTAGACTAACCATTGGTTTCTGGGGATTTCGGTAAGGTTAACCGGGATAATGCGTCACAATACTTTAAACAGCATATCGTCACTACTTTGAAAAAAATCTCGTATCTAAAATAATAAGTGAACAAAATTGAACCTTGCTATAATGTTCATAAAGTTCCTCAGAAAATTATCTATTTTGAGATACGAGTATTTTTAAAAGTACCTAGTGACGATATTTTGTACACATTATGTACCCTTAAAAGCTCTAACTTATGATACAAGCTAGCATATTTGATCTAATTTCATATTTTAGTGCCATTTTATGGCATTTTTATTAACTTCTACGTGCAAATTACGTTTTTGTAAAAGCTGGAATTTTTAGACGTTATAACCCCAGGTGGGGTCTTTTACTGGTATTATGTTGTGGTATTGTGTGTTGTGTGTGTGTTTTACTGGTACTTATTCCATTGTAAAGGTTGCCTGGAAGAGATCGCTCTGAAGCGATAAGGCCGCCTATTGCTTACCTCAGAGTCTCTGTGTATATACCTGTTTTCTGTAATTGTTTGCTATATGTTGGTGTGCAATAAAGAGTTATTGTATTGTATTGTATGTGATCGGATTGGTCGGAATGATTTTAATCGAAATAATTTTATAAAAGCACACATGATATAGTTAATTATTATGTTGTACGCTAAATTCTAGCCTTAGTTTAGGGTAATTGGTTCAACAAAAATATACGGGACTATAGCACTTAATTGACCTCATTGGCGGATTACTTTAGAAAAAGAGCTCGGCCACGACATCTAGTGATCATTTTTTGTACTTTTAGTGCCAAAGCCTTTAAAGAAATGGCGTGAGTAGTTCTAAAGGATGATTTTCTTGGAATGGACGCATTAGCCCCGTACACGACATAGCCCCGGTTGACCTTACGAGATTTTTGCAAAGTAATGACTATATTAGATAAATTATATTAAACACAAACAAACATAAAAAAATATTGAATCAGGCGTTACTTTGCGGAGATCCATATCAATGAACTAAAATAATTTCAGAAGAATTTCAGATTCGTATGAAGTGTTACATTACTGTGACAAGGGGTTTCGTCTCGATGTGTTAGAATGTATGAAGATAATTAGGTACAATAGTATGGGGTCTATTATTAATGAGCAAATAAATTTAGTGTCATCTCCCTTGCTACGGCTTGGGTCTAATTTTAGCAACGGTAGTTAGTAAAACATGCCTTGACAATAAATAAATAAAAATTAAAAAATCAAGGTATTTTTGTAGCACAGTTAAAATTTATTAATAATTTGCGGGTAGTTTTTTGTTTTTTTGGCAAATTAAAACAGTGGTGGTGGTTTTTTAGTCTAACAACTGGTAGCATGGTGTACGGTTGTGTCACTCTGAAGATGAGCTCTGGTTGAGTTCGAAACGCGTCAGTGGGTTGTGGTGGTGGTGATAGATGGGTTTGTGTGATTTGTGTGTGTTCTTACTGTGTGGAGGTGGAGGAACTGCATGAACACGCATAATTTGCATAGACTTAGCTATCTTAAGGTCGCGGGTGAGCAAAGAAATTCTTTTAGTTCATTAAACATAAAAACTCAAGTACAAACATTTGTATTCATGATATAAATATTTGCCCATCACGGGTATCGAACCCGCAACTGCTTCGTAGTCAGGGTCACTAACAACTTATATTGTTAGGCCATTAGCTATCCGGTTGTCATCGGTTTAACCCTTAATAAGTTAGAGGTGATTTAGCGACCACTTGCATTGATTTGGAAACTGAACCTTATTAGTATCTGAATACGTCACAATTTCAATCATGAAACCACCGTGAGACTCACTCATATTAAATGATATCATATTATGTGAGCCGCCGAGTTGCGTGCTCCAGTGATGAAGGGTTTCGAAATAACCCGAAACATGTCGAGCTAAACTCGATTTAAGACGTGAGTTATCCGTTACAATATCATTTAATACGTCACAATTTCCATTGTAATTATTGAACATAGGACTAGTTTTAAAAATATTCTTTGTCAGGTGTATTCGATAGCTGCTTTTGATTCTGTGGTAGTGTGCTCCAATAAATAGGGCCTTATTAAGGGTTTAAATCGGAAATCATGCCATCAGTCGGGGGAGCGCGGCAGGGCTACTACGAAACTCGAAGTTCGTGTCGTACCACCCCTCTCGCTCTAGTATTAAGCAGTATAACGTCACTCCTTTAAAAAAATCTCGTACCTCAAAATAGATAGCTTTTCCGAGTGAACTTTATGAATATTACGTTAAGGTTCAATTTTGATGACATTGATTATACATACGAAAGTTTTTCAAAGTAGTGACGATACGTGTCAGAGGGACCGCACGACACGAACTTCGAGGTTCGTAGTAGCCAGTAGCAGATGTTGCGTGATCCATGGCGTTCAGAGTAGGCTCAACCCCTTTATCTGTGGCCGAATCTTCATGTCGGTTGACCCATACAATCAGATCAATAATAGAGTGCATGTGCCGATATTTATGACCACCTTGGCCACTCCGGAATATCTGATAATTCTCCTTCGGGCACACGGGTAATAAAAAGGATCAAAATCAAATACAGTTGTACCATAAAAACTTTTATTTCCTCAAGAATGAAAACAATCTGTCCATGCAACAAAAGCAACCTAGGAAAATGCAGTCCTAACTGCGCCTGGAGGCCAAACGGGACGCTAACCTCTAGTGTATAGGGTCCATTTTCCTAAATCAAACTCCACTATAGAATACACTAATTACTTAGTTTAATCTAACACAAAACGCATCCCAAAGACTAAAGCAAGGATAACATGATTCTTTTGAAAAATTCAAATTACTTGTACTGACTTCGTTCAAAATCACATCACAAACTTAGTATATTAATATACGTTCTTTTACATTTAAATATATATATTCATTATCAACTTTTAAAGTAATTATAGTTAACTGCGCTCGCCGACGCGTTCACAATAGTATTTTATTTTATTTAAATATGTTTATCAAATGAAAAAGAAATCTATGCATTCTTAAACAAATGCAACCATTCACTTTCCATTGAGAACTACGTCCCAATATAATTCTATAAAAATAAAACTGAAAGAACCAACCCGACGCCTGTACGTTCTATTTATTTCAGTGCATCTAGTGCAAGTTTTAAAACAACACGTCTCTAATGCTTTCGCGCCAAAAACAATGCCAATAGACTAGGTTAGTGCCGTGAAAAATCCTAAGTAGTTGGTCAATTAGAATAGGTATCAACAAAATATTACACTTATTTTTTTCAATGCAAGTTAAAACTTGTATTAGTTTGTATGTACTGAATTTGTTGTATGTGAAGCATTCTTTTATTTACAAATAAAGATTTTTACTTTTTTTTTTTTACTAATTAAACAATAAATTATGAATTTTCAGTCCACAAATAAATAAGTCAGGAAGCATAACTTAGAACAAATTGCACAAAAATAGTGGCCATACCTAAAACCAAAAAGACTTGATTCAAAAACGAATCATTTTCGAGGTTGCAAATAGACGTGGCTGATTGGTTGAAATTCAGAAAGAATGCAGGGATTGGTTTGCTCGCGTGATGCAATGTCATATTAGTCAAATGACGCGCAAGACACGCTTTTAAGCCCCGCCTACTAGGACACGGAAGGCCATTTTTATATTATATCGCAGTTACAATTCCTCACTTATTATTTATTCGTAACTTTCATTCAAATTTCCGAGGACACGTGACATCACGCTGAGCTAAAAAAATGGCCCGGTGTGACGTCACTTCCCGAACTTTGGTTTGTTTAACTAACAAAAGAAAAATAAGTGTCAATTTTTTCTGATAATCTAACTGACCGACAAATCGTCACTACTTAAAAAAAAAACTCGTACCTCAAAATAGATAATTTTTCTGAGCGAACTTTATGAACATTACGTCAAGGTTCAATTTTGTTGACATACCTATTAATTTTAGATACTAGATATTTTCAAAGTAGTGACGAAACTACAATATTTTTCCAGGTAACTACCCAATTGACACTTGTAATAGGACGCTATCGACAACAAACTGTTCCGTTCGACGCTTTTACTTGACACTCAAGATGTTTTTTTACAAAAAAAACTCACACACGCTCTGTAGTTCATTCATGAATTTCATGAAATTATAGCATGGGTCGTGCAAAAGAATTGAAACTTATTATATCTAAGCTTGGGCCTTATTGTCTAACGCACGAAAGGTGAATGTGACTGAGTGCCCGAGCTTCAGGCAATATGGCCACAATGCGGCTGGAACAGTGGCGAAGCGTCCATAGAACCCTTTCAATCGACTTGCCCAAAATTTACAAAATAGGACTACACATACATAATTTACGAAAGATGCGATCTTTGCTTAGCTTTACCACGAAAATATCTGACGCTAAGCCACTGCTGAAAACAATCATCAAACAAATTAATTTCAAATTACTGAACTTACTGAACTTAACTTGCCAGCTCTGGAAACCTTTTATAAATATTAGTTACCGTTAGTTACTAGTTTTTTTTTATTGCACAACGAAGTCAAGTCCTTAAAGAGATCAACTTCACATTTAAATGACAAAATGACAGCTCATATTTCATGTATTAAATTTTAGACAGTCAATAAACTAACTGTTGCCCGCGAACTCTGCGTTAAATTAATTTCAAAAATAACCCTTTATCTATCCGCTTCCAGGTAAAACACTGGTGTGTTAATCAACTATAACTGAACGTGAAACTTAGTCGTAAAAAAATACGGGACTTTTAGATTTTTCCGGCATCAAAGGCCATGATCTATCAGTCTTTATGAAAAAAAAAACGCAGATATTTAAGCGCAAACTTGGTTGCCAGTAGGATTATTTTCTTGCATCTAGGTACATATAGGGAGTTGCTTATAGGATTCTTTTTTTTTAGGACCTACAGCTGACGCGGTTTGCACGGAACGTCTGTGGAACAATAGTATGAGCAGCGCTAACTGCGCGCGTCGCGTGCACAGGATTGTACCTGCACCCGCCCTCAGGCTGCGTCCGCGATGCAATCGCGCCGGCTATCATAGGCCCTTAGTCGTGGTACCTATTCTTCTATGCCAGGGGATTGTAAGTGGCCTTGCACCCCATCCCGCACATACGCGTAAACAAACTGTCAAAATTTCACATTTAATTAAAAATACTGTCAAAACCGTTTATAAACGGTTTAAACTACAAATAGCGACACCAATCACCAAGAAAAATGCCACGAAAATATACAAAAAAAAACACAGCCAAATATTGCTGTCCCTTCGATGTTATAAACGGTTTTGACTACAGTAAAGTTGGCTATAAAAAAATAGTAGATTCTGATTGCACGACCCTCAAACTACTATATTAGTAAACAATTTTGCGAGTTTAAATAAATTAGCTTACATTACTTTATTTTACACAAATAAATGCATTCAAAATAACAGGGTGTGACAGAAAACACACGGGCGGATTACACATCGAAAAAAAAGCTAGTTACATTTATTATAATTATTAATTTAATTTATATTTAGTGTTAATTTGGTAGCAACTATACCGCCGGCTTGCGTTGATCCGAGGACATTGTTTAAAGCAATCACAATCGCATTTAGCATTTCTTTCAAACGGTATAGGATGTAGGTAGAAAGAGATGCCAAATGCGATGGCAAGGCATATCCTCTATGCCTTTTGTGTTTAGCCTGCTATAAAAGAATGCTAATGTGATGAAAATGCTACGCTATCACCTAAAACTAATGGCATTTGCGAACGTCTCAATCAGTTAGTTAAATAAGACAGTAATAGTATAATAACACATTGCACTTCGAACTTTAAGGCTGAGTTCACCAAGTTAATACAATTTAATCATAAATAAAAACAACGGATGAATTGAGTCAATAGTAGATATTCATATTATAACTAGGTGCGGGAGATTTAATGTGACGCATTCGGCTTGTCTACACATGATAACCACAAAAACACAATGCAGGGTTAAGGTGCGCTTACACGGGTAACAAAAATTGCTCAACTATGAGCAATGATGGCCGATTGCGACATGACGAAATATCAAGCAATTTACGCCAACGGCAATAAGCGTCAATTTGGCATAATATTTAGCAACAACAATATTGAGCGATATGGAACAACTCCAAGAAACTAGGCAATACTTTCTTCATACACGAGCAATTCAGTTGACGAGATAGAAAACAAATCGACTTGAATTTCTGTACCCACTGGATATTCAGCAATTCGTATCAGCGACATTGAGCAATATGGAATAGATGGAACAATTAGAAGCAATATTGCCGAAACAATTGCCGCATTTTCTAAAATTGCTGCAGATCGCTCCACTTATTACTCCAGATTGATTCATTCGTGTTGCCGAGCAATTATTGCTCTAAAAATTGCCCGTGTAAGGCTGGCAAAGACAAAGTCTTAAACGAAGCGAATTACACTAAAAATAAATAGGTGCTATTACTTTAATTCGTTACTTAATTAGTCGTTCCATTTAGTCTTAAGTTCGTAAATGAGCAGACACCGTAGCTCACCAGTTTTTATCGTGGTAAAAATTTGCGTCTGATATTTTAATGTGCACTTATTACACCGCACTCAATAAATAGCACACGCAATGTTTGACATACGCTCACTGAAGGTTCCGTACGTATTTTATAAGCAAACTAAAATAAGGTTGTATTTCATAGCGTAGTAGTTTTATGGATAAGTGATTTTAGAAGTAGAAAAAGCCTTAACGGGTCGTAATAGTGAATTAAACTTTCGCCAGGGGCGTTCAGCTTTCAACGTTTTGAACGCCACGGTCGGCCACAGACGGCAAAAAAAATGTCGGGAAATCGCTCCATAGGCTCCACGTGATTTTCAGTTGTCGCGTTTAGCCGACAGTGGCGCTCAAAAGGCTAATATATTCGTAGCAGGAGTTTGGTTTTGAATAACTGGATATTGTATAGATAGTTTGCTTGATGTCTTCGAAAAAACCTAGCGCGCTAGGCCAAAATGTAAGCATACGTCTTAGCTGGATTGCACGAAAGAAAACACTAAAAATATTAAGACCGATAAATCTTTAAACAGACCTCGATATAAACATGACTTTATTTGGATAATGGTTTGCCCAACATGAGCGACTTGTACAGTCAGGGCAAAGTTGCAAAAATATGTATACACGGCCTTAATGTTAAGTACATAAAGTCGCGTATACATATTTTTGTAACTTTGGCCATGTCGATATCTTTGCCCTTGACTGTACCAGGGTACGTAAACCGACATCGTGCGTACAATGTATTTGTTACGAAAAAAAAAGCAAATGGATCGCAAGCATTTAGAAACTATTATATATCCTTATTTTGAAGATGAACTGAACTGAGCTTCGTTTTCCAGTCCTAGTTTTACTGCTGTTGTTTAAAATAACAAATTCATCGGAAATATTACTATTAGTTGGAAGTAACAGTTTATTTCCCTTAACAGATATTACGAAATCCAAGCAAAAAAAAAGTAACTACTTAAAATCCTACAGTCAGTTTGTAAATAGCATTTTTTCTACTGAATTTACAATTTGGATGTTTTGCATTACTTTAGCAGATCAGAGTTTAATGGGGTCCAAATTGATGATCTATCGCTGTTATAACAAGCTATCCATTTATCGATCTTTACAATCGATAAAATACTCAATCGGTTGATATGAAGGCCGGAAACGACAGCACGGATCAATAGTTGCAATAGCCGACGCCACTACCCGAAATTTAATAAGTTATTTTTTTTAATACGCTCTCTAATACATATAATAATCACAAAGAATTCTATTTACAAAAAATATATATACCTAATGGCGTTGAGTTGAATCTCTCAGCTTAATATATTTTACAGCCTTACTTATATTTTTCTTTCATCTATGCTCCATTCGTTGTAACAAAAACGAGGTCAATTTGAACCAACGGCCAAATTTGTCTACGAATGGAATATAAATATAGATTAAAATAAGATGTATCACCAGCCTTATGTCGCTCCGAATATACCAAAAATATTACTATTTATAATTATAATAATCTAGCATTATAAATGACCTGTCCGCTCACGATGACGCGTCCTTTCATTCTATCAAGTAGTTAAAAAAATCGTCTGCATAAGACGCTGCTCATTTGTTATATATCCTCTTAAGCCCTCGCGTACTTTATAAAGGACTAATTAACACTAAGAATAACGGCCGAATGTACTTTATAAAGTACAAATTGTTCATAGAATAAAGAATTCTAATAATTTTAAAATAAAAACCAAAATAACAAAGCAGGTGAACCATGTCCAAGTCTTAAACGCAGTTTTTTTTTTAAATGTCAGGACTTAGGAGGATATAAGACAATTTTAAATACTCTCTGACCCCCACGATTTTATACATAAGACAATATAAACCAAATGAACTAAAATAGCGATGAAAAAGCAATTTTTGCTTACTTTGTTGTCTTATGTAGCACCGAAAATACCAGCACGTATGTACGGTTATAGTACCGGTATTCCCATTAGTTTCAAGCACTAGTATCGAAAAAAAAAAACTGTATTAAAATCTCTACAAATAAACCAGTGTTATAACCGTTTCAAGCCCTGATATTCCGTAATACGGACCGCCTTCCACCCTATGTAAAAAAATGACTTGTTCGTACATACGTAACAAATGAACAGCCCCTGACACTTCTCTGTGTGTGTAACACAAACGCGTCTAGTCGCTGTCGGTACCGTCAGTCACGCACACTTAGGCTGTTAAGCATGAGTTTACTACTACTGTTGCTTAGATAATTGTCCGTGAAGGACCGCGTCTTCGTAAGTGAACATCTATAACAATTAAGGAAGTCACGAGCTGCAGAAATAATTATTTTTTGGGAGCGTTTCATATAATTGGCGTACGAAAGCTAAACCTAGTAGTTTTGCCTGTTACATAATTATGTACAGTTACATATAATTAAACTGCTTTATCTTCACACATATTATAAACGAAATAAACGAATCTGCAACGAGATAAAGTGATCATAAAAAATGGCGGTAGAGAAACTTTTTTGACGCATGTCACGCAACTTTTTTTTATTCCGAGACAAACTGAACGCGGGTCTATATAACTCTCATATCATTCGATATCAAGTATCGTGCGTGCAGGCTTCGTTATTATTGATATTAGAAATGAGGTCCAATTATTTTTTTCTGAGATGTTCGAAATTTGAATGTTATAAATTCGACATCGATGTTATTATTATGCAATAAGGCAATAACGTTATCACAGATAAGAAATTTGTTCAAACAAACCAGTTTCTCTTTACCTATGCGCAACTATGCTAGTCATAGTTTCCGGATTTTAAACTCATTGTAGATGGTTCATAATATATGTGTAGATAAATAGGATGATACAAAATGTTATGTATGTTTTTTTTTTTACTAAAGTACTTCCAGGATTCTCCGGACCTTTGGGTATTTGGACGAATTCAGTTCGTTCGAATTTTAAAATACGGAACAGTCTTTTTAACTTCTAATGCAAAGGAGCAGAAGTGTATCTGCATCGTAGCTCTAGAACAGGGGGGCTACTACGAAATTCGAAAATCGAAGTTTGTATCGTACCGTCCCTCTCACTCTCGTATTAAATAATATAAGCGTCAGCGGGACGGCAAGATACGAAGTCCGAATTTTGCACTTTATAGAATAGGGCCAGATGAACCGATTAAGAGGTCATTTCAAATGGAAAATTAGTTTAAACGCGGTACTTCTTGACTGATTTTAATTAAGTTTTAATTTTAATCTCAGTTTAGTGTCTAGTTTCTAAATTTATGGAACTATCACGCGTAAATGATTAAACCTTGATTTATCGTTTCTAGCAAGCCATTACCCTCGACGATATCGGTTTGGCCGTTACACGACATGATCTTTGAAACTGTGTCGTAATTTATTTTTGCGTAACATTTACAAAATCACAAATTTTGTTCCATAGCATATCTGAGCTTCAAAGAAAACTAAAATTAATAACGTGAATTTGGTCGGACATTAAAAACGTACATATATTAAATGTATGAAACGTTCCCAATCATAAAGCGAGAAAGAAGATATCCGACAGGCAGCGCACTTCCGAACCATTAGGGCCAACACTAGCTGAGCTGACGTGGTTGACACGGAGCGTTGGCAGCCTGTTGAAAAACAGCAGGGCTACTACGAAACTCGAAGTACGTGTCGTGCGGTCCCTCTCACTCTCGTATTAAGTACTATAAGTGTCAGAGAGACTGCACGACACGAACTTCGAGTTTCGGAGTAGCCCTGCAGTAGCGCTAAGGTTCCGCCCTGATACGCTTAGTTTCTTTGGCTGTACTAGAGTGCCCGAACACCTAATTGATAAATACAACGACCTACAACAGCAAGATCGAGGAATTTAAGCCTAGAAATAAACAGTTTTTCCTGAACGACAAATTCATCATGTGGTTAACGCTTTAGTAAATGACGGACCGTATGAAAAAAAAAAGTTTACTCTTAGTATTTGAAGTAAATGCTTCTTAGTAACATTGCCACGAAATATACTTCGTTTTGCCAGTATTAGAAAAAAAAATGCCTCTTAAAAAAAATCTCTAAAAATACAACCATACCAACACAAATGAGTGCTTATCGTTGTTTAATTGTGAATGGCTGTTTTTTTTATTAATTTATACAAGAATTTTTTAATACATACATATAATGACAGGTCATGATTGTTTACCTTCTTTCCCATGACAAAAAAAACGTAATGTACTTATCGAAGGAATCGAAGGTACTTAGGTTTTACATTTATAGGTCGATCAACTTTTTCTTGTCACTCGTTGCTATAGTTACGGTCTCCTGGGTCACTCTTTAAACCTTAAGTTTATAGGATAAAAATATGCCAAACATACTTTTTTGTGGTAGTTTTAAGCAGTTTTTATGACTGGTCATCTAATAGGCATGTTAGTATAATGTAACACAAGATTTCTTCTAACAAACTGTACTACTTTTGTCCCCTGGCTGACGGGACAGAATAACAAAAAGAAATAGTTGATCCACCCTAAATAACGAATTGACAGTACCATCGTGAAGCATACTTTAAATATTAGAAATAATATATTATTCCTTACACATACGGCCCTGTGTTTATAAATGATTTTGACGCATGTCGCTCATAATACCTATTATATTTTATCACTGACGCTTTGTGATGTTATTTAATGTGATGATACGTAGTGTATATATAATAAATTAAATTTATTTCGATTAGCAACGGGCGGGTTCGAGCCACACGGCAATACATTCTAACAAAATACTTATCGGCCATTCTGAAGTAAATCGTCACACATTGCACAATTAACTTTCTGAAAAAGTCTTCTAAATATTAGTGAATGATTTCAAACGCTCCATTACATTAATTAATTATAAATTTGAATTAAAGTTGAATTAATCTTTTTTTTTTTAATTGAATGATTCAAATTAAAATCGTGAACGTTTCAGAAGTTCAGCATGGTTTTACTTCAGTTTAAGAAATAAATAAAGCCATGTACCATATATGGTACTACCATTACAGGAAGAGCGAGTCCTCCTAACACAGGTGCAAAAGCAAAACACCTACTGGGAGGCCTCTCAATTTGTCACCCTACCCATTGATTGTGTGGAATGAAATAAAGCATTTTAGATTTTTTTTTTATGGTATGCCACAAAATGTTCCACATATGGTACAGAGCTAAAAATCACATAGCATAAAGTACCTCACTTCAATGAGACACCGCTTATAGACGCATCGCAAAAAATTACTATGTTTTTGAACGTGAGTCGTCTATTAGCTTAGTGTGACGATTTATCCTAAAACTATCACATAGTGGGCTGATCAGGTGTTCGGTTGTTAGCAGCATAATCAGCCGCGACCAATTTTTTAACCCCAGAAGCAAAAAGTGGTGTGTCTTAAGTTTGACGGCTATGTCTGTCTGCCACACCGTAGCTCTTAAACTGGTGGACCGATTTGAATGCGGTTTTTTCTGTTTGAAAGCAGGTTTCATCAAATTGATTCTGCCGTTTTTGAGATATTGAACTTTGGAGTGACAAAGTAGGGGGTTTTCCAACTATTTGCTGGTTAGGTTATCGCTAAATATCCTTCAAAACAAATCTAGTACTAGAGACGCACTAGAGACATATGTGTTGCGAAAGGTTGCGCTGCTATCGGCGTTATGAATTAGTAAGATTATTTATAATTAGAAGAGTTCACTTTATGACTAAAACACTCTAGGCTTACTTCACATTAGAAACGCTCATCTGTCACACAGCGAAAAAGAACATTAAAACGTAGTCTAAATGTAAACAGAACATTATTCACGACAAGTAGTTTTAAAAAACGATCAACAATTTATGAGGTAACATTTTAAGTCCACATTTGAATGTATTGTGTATACGTCCATCCAAAAATTGACCAGTAAGATCAATAAAGCAAATTTCAGCGATCTCATGGACAAGGAGTTGTATGTAAGACCAATTTTTATCAGCAAGAAAATTCATACATGTTGCATTACACTGCGCGGCCGTGATGAGAACGTGTTAAAAAGTGTTCGTTGCAGAACCGCAATGTAAAACTCCTTGTAGAAATTTCCTTTGCCAGTTTAACTAAGCATCATAATGAGCAAATTTTCGTAGGACAGTAACACCAGATTTCTAAATTTTAGTAGTCTGTTTAATATTAATTTTCTGACATAAGAAAGACGCTTTATTTCATGATGTTGCTAATTTAACATTTTTGTAAAGAGCGAGACCAAATTTAGTACAGAGTGAGTTTATTTTGATATTTTTATGAGAAAGTGTTCCACATATGGAACATAATGCACAATAAAGAACAAAATTTACAACACTCGACCATTTTACGTAAAAAATGTGATAAATACATATACGTAAAATTTATAATCAAATAATTCTGCTAAAGATACATGATAAATTAATATAATTTATCTTTAAATAACTTAATTTTGATCGGACAGTATCTGTAAAAGTTAATCCATAGTTGATTGACCTAGCATTCGTCGACCGCAAACTTAAGTTTGCGCACCGCATAGCCAGGTTAGGAACAAAAGCTACTCCATACATTAAATATGTCACATGGAGATCTTATAATGATAGTAGACTTATTTAAATCAACGATGATACGAATAGGTATTCGTTAAAACTACAAACCCGGTTGCCACATTTGAAATGAGATCGTCGTATTCATGTGATGTTTTAGGGTCGATCAACTGTTTGTTATTCTGTCCCGTAACTCAGGAGACATCAGTGATACACATCGTCACTATTGTTAAAAATACTCTTATCTCAAAAGAGATAATACTTGAGTGAACTTTATGAACATTATGTCAAGGTTCAATTTTGTTGACTTATTATTTTAGATACGAGATTTTTTTCAAAGTAGTAACGACATGCTTAGGAAAATGTTTGCAATGTATACTACTAGCATGCTTAGATGAGCCACGCACAAAGGTATTGCCTAAAAACCGTCACAACTCAACTTTTCGGTGAATTTGAAACCCACAAAATTGGTCAAGTAGCATAACATCTAAAATCAAATTTCATAAGATCGTTTTTCATACGATCGAAATATATACGGTCAAATTTGACGTACGATAATAATAACTTCTTTTATCATAAATTTAAAAATTCTACGGTATTCTTAACAATTGTAATCTATACTGCTCACTATACATAACGTTCAACATACATAAAGTCAAATTACATTATTATTTATTCGTCTTTTTTCATGTAGCGATTTTTCAGGAAGCGTTTTATAACGTTCGTGTTTGTTTTTAGAATAACGAATTCGAGTAAATACCTATGTAACAAATATTGTTTATTTAGGCTTTCGACATTCTAGACGTATGTGTATCAAGTTTATGACAAATAATATTATTCATTTTGTACTTCGATATTATATTCATTCGACACGTCGTGTTGTATATATTTTGAACGTTATACATAGATTAGGAACTTTATTAATTTAGGCTTTCGACATTCTTACTAAACTTTTTGATATATTTTGCCTGAAACACAGGGAATCCTAGTTCAGGCACACGGTTATAAGTCCTATTATATTCTTTTGTATATATTAAATAATAATTACCGTGTACAATGTTATATGAATAAAATATTTGAATATTTATTTGAATTCTAGATGTATGTGTATCAAGCTTATGACTACGTTATGCTACGTAACCACAAAACCATACTTTTAATAAGTTACCCACGAGACGTTAAAATAGCAATCAGCTACACTAAAAAGTTGATGGACATGGACATTTGGGTCGATCAACTTTTTCTTGTAAGTTGTTGCCATGGTTACGTCCCCTGGACAACTGTTTAAAACCATGAGTTTCTGTGTTTTCTGTGGTTAAAATTCATCGAGTGTACATTTTTGTCGTAGTTACAAGCCCATTATTTTATGGACTCATTGTAAGATCTCCTAAGCACATTAATAGCATATATTAGGTATAACAGTTTTAAAAGAAACTCTGTCACCGTTGTCTCTTGGACAACGGACCGGAATAACAAACAAGAAAAAATTGATTGTCCCATTTATCATGTAATTTTTAATCAAATCACCCCGCCCTGTCAATCACGTGTATCTTTTGATACAAATAAACTTCCATCTTCGACAAAAATATATAAATACACGTATCTCCCGCTCCTCTTGTGATATTTTGTGATTTTTCCTGAACCTCACATTTCGACAATGTGTAAAATAATCGAACGGACTATCCTTAACAAACCTTCCTTTACAGTTGGAAAAGCGTTAACGGGGCACAAACATATGGTCACTATTTTGAAAAAAAGCCCATATCTGAAAATAAATAATTTTACTGAGTGAACTTTATGAACGTTATTTTAAGAGTCAATTTTGCTGACGTATTGATTTGAGATACGAGATTTTTTCAAAGTAGTGACGATGTGTTTGCCTGATGATGACATAATTGTATGAAAAATCAAACTTAAAACTTTGCAGTAATAGTCTGACGAACTTTATGAAAAATATAAACAATAAGTTCACAGTATACCTGTTTTCGGATTTTTGTTTCCTTTTTTGAACCGTTGAATTCATCAAGAACGTTTTTTAAACTAAAACTTATATCATAATTTATTGACTCAGGCGTTACTTTACGGAGGTCCATATCAATAAACTAATTTTTTTTTGGTGAGTCAAGAATTTTTTTTTAAAACTTGTATTTTTACCACGAAGATTTGAACGAAGGATTGGCTGCATATAACATGGTCCTAAATTTCAATTTCTCGATTTCGAGTTTCGATTGCGCTGAACAATCAATAGATAAAGAAAGGTATAGCTTTGCGTCTCACGAGGTCAGTCATATAATGCTAGCGTCCCGGGCGTCGTTTATATGTCGGTGTACAACAGTATTATTATAGTTACTTTGTAACAGATATTGCACTATCTTGAAAAAACAAGGGGTACCTGGCATAATCACATATTCGCACTTTCAAAGCAGCGGGGCTGCACCGAAATTCAAAAATCGAAGTTCGCGTCATTCTGTCCCTCTGACACTTATACTATTTAATACGAGAGTGAGAGGGACGGTACGATACGAACTTAGATTTTCGAATTACGGAGTAGGCCCTCAGTGAGCACTTAGATACTTTTTATGCCCACACAAGTCAGCTTCTAATAATAATACGTTACACACAGGATTATTTAGTAAAAAGATTCCTCTGTGTAACGTGACGTTTTGTTACAAACCCATAAATAATATAAATTTGACATCAGTTATCATAGGAACAAGATGTCTTGTGATTTATTTATACGACGGACCTGACTAAATTACATATAACAAAGACCTTTAGGTCCTCGTGACGTATCAACGAATATTACCACCACATACAAAAGTCATTTACTATATAAATAAAATGATCTATAGGATGTATACGACGCAGTACGCACTTGCAAATGCGAATGAGTACTATGATAAAAAATGTTTAGTGCCAATCATTTAAATACAATTCTGTTTTTTTATCGTATGTATATCACGCGAAAAAAACATTTCGAACGAACTTACTATTTTGCTCTACGTTTTCAACTCATAATTTAGAAATAGAAATACGTATATTATAAATATTTTTACATCTTCTAAGGAAATACGGCTAGAAAAAATTGTATATCTTTACTATAATCAGTTCTTCGAGAGCTCCGGTTGCATCGACTTATTTTGACGTGACATTGAGGTTGTCTTACAAAAGTCTGTTATAAAAAAAATATGCGTTTTTTTTAAGAAAACCTGGTTCTCGTTTGATTTGAAATATTTTATGCATTATTAATTTTTACTACGCCGAGATTCAACTAATTGCTAACTTTATTCGCACAAATAAAAAAATAACGATTTAGTCATAGGCATCGACCGACTTTAGTGAAGTTAAGACATCTAAAGTATTAGGTTATTTAATAGAAAAAAATATTTTGTAAAAATGAATGTTGTCAAACCATCAAAATTTATTAAATAACTCATCTAGACCTTTCGTCAACTATATAATATTTATATTTATCACCCTTAAAAAATAGTCTAAAATAGAGGTAGTAGTTTGGGAAAACTTAGCTCAGGCTGTATGGAAGATACGTGTCTAACATAGTTTGACCATTCATAAATCTACATACTTTAAACAGCAAATTAAAGGAGAAAATAAAACTGAATTTATTTGAAACTTCAAAAGATCTACCCTACCGTATTTTCATGTCGTAATAATCCGATTATAGACTAAATATATCGTTCGCTTTGGCCGCTTTTCATTTCGTTTTATTTTGTATCAATCTAACAATCTATTGAAGAAAATCGTTTTTAAATACAATACAATACAAAGACTCTTTATTGTACACCAGAAATAGTAAGTGATACAGAAAACAAATACACAGAAAAAAAAATTACACGGTAAGCAATAGGCGGCCTTATCGCTTAAGAGCGATCTCTTCCAGGCAACCTTTTTACGGAAAGAAGGAAGGACTAGTTTAAATCAAAGCTTCGTAAAAGCAGAATAATAAATTGTCCATTGTGTCACATACAATTATAACAAATTGACTACATAAATACAGGTACGCAATTGTAAAATGTTACTGTGCCGTATACATCCGTCGAACGTCAAACAACAATTTAAATACCTATTGAAACAAGCAAAAAGTTTATATTTCCTTTCATTCATACCTCGATTTTACCTCTAGTACATAAATACAGAGTTATAATCTACTATGCTATCTGAGACGATAATTTAGTCTAGAGCTGCTCAAAAACAAACGTTACACAGTGGAAACAATATACATATAAACAAAAAAATCTTTTTTCTTCTGTGTAACGAACATTTTCGAGATGCTAATAAATACGCAGCTAATTTACTGGTAGATGTCGCTATCAAAAAAAGGATGCCCTTTCACCAATTCTCTGCCAACAAATATCTATACAGCGTAGCTGATGATGCCTGAAGATGTGATGTATACAGTAAGGGCTAGAGTCTATACACTAGACTATTTACAACTCCTCTTAAAATCTTCAGAACGCATTCTACGTCATCCGGTCCGGGCAATTAATAGGTAAGATATAAAATACTACAACTAGAATGCCTTGTGTTTCTCAGGGGACACACCGAAGAGGGACGACGCGCGTAAATCGCTCGAGTTCTCGCAGTGCGTACTAAGCCTATAAGTTTTTTTTTTTTAATTACGAAAGGTGAGTGTGCACTTATAATTTCATATTTTAGCACACGGTACGCCCAATAATTGATCTTAAAAATCATAATTAAAACCAGATAATCTACTCTTTAGACCCATGAAATCATCCTTAAACATATAATATATATTTTTGACAACTTCAAGTTCATAACTGTTTCTGGCCATTATCACATAAATTAATTAATTTTCTAAGGTTAATTTATAAATAATATTCACTTTTCAATGCCAAGATACATTCGCAAAATTTTAGCAATTATTTGCGTAGCGAACATTGAAAAAAGGTTCAAATATACATCACCTATGCGGACTTACCCACTGGATGAATTAAAATAAAAAAATGTGATGATAACGTATGTGTTGACCGGACCGGAGAGCGCAAAATGCATCCAACCTTAACTGTCCATTAATATAACATATATTTTCCATTACCGCACCTCATTCTACTAGCGACATCTAGCTGTTCAATAGTTGCTTTGTCTTACTCTCGTACAGTGACCAGCTAGAGTTGGACTGACGAAGAACTCAAAAAGCACCCTATTTTATTGACAATATAATTGCGTGTACCGTTTTGAGTTCATCGACTGGTCAACTACTTTTGTCTCTCACTGTAAAATAACACCACGCCGACGTGCAGAAACCAGGACTTGACTGATACCAGACATACCGGTACTAACGCGTCATACCGGTATTCCAGCATTATGTTAATGGTACTATGGAAATACCGGTATACCGGTATTTCGGTACCGTTTTCAAGCCCTAGTAGCAACACTATTTGATCAAATCTCCTAACAGTTTCTACACACAAAGTTAATTTTAAATATAGAAAAAAATTAGTCAACTCGCTCAGCCGATTCCGCCTTTATAAACTGTCATATAGAGTTCAATTATAAAATGGATCTTAAACTTGGGCAATGGAAGTGGTTGAGTCTAGCTAAATCTTTAATAATCACCCCAGTATTAAACGAATCACCACAATTTTGAGTAGACTATTAATAAAGAAAAAAAAAACTTTCTTTCATTAACACTTATAACCTAAGCAATAACTTAATCTAATATAAGACAAATCAGAATGAACAGCCAGCTGCATTGCACGCATAATTTCATTGTAAGCCGAAAAAAAATACATAATCTTCTTGTAGTCCATTAAGACACAATCGACATGGCCACTACTAGAATGGTAATTCATTATTAGGTTGTTTTTTACGTGATACAAAATTAGTGTTTTTAGCTCAGTTAATGGCAGACAGCATAATGCATTAACTCTCACTGTTTAAATTAGAGTTAATAAAACACTAACACACAATGTATGGTACCCTAAATTAAATAAGACCAATTTCTAACAGTCAATGCATTAGCCTAGTATACCATACTGTACGTTACAGGTACCAAAATATAGGTATAAGCCGCATGGTACAGGTATTTCGGGTACTAGTGTAAAAAAATAGACCGAAAGTACCGGTAGGCGAATGGTATACATATAGAGAATCTTCAAATTATTCCGGAATATTCCAGCGGGCGATTGGGTTAGTTTGTGTGAAACCCTATCGAAAAACTTCGTTCAAAGTACATACTTCTACATTTCTAGCACTGATTAATTGAATTTGTCAACCACATCCATACCATCTGCTGTATTCCGGAATAATTTGAAATTACTTGTATTGCATACCGGTATTTTGGTACCGGTTTAAAAGCCTTGTATCACAGTCTAATTAGTAAGCAGTAGATCTTGGGTGTAGTAAAGTGAGCCACACTTGGTACGTGTATGGACATTATAGTTCTCTACTGTGAGCCACGTGGTTTTACCAAAAGGTATTCACACACACAGCTGACTGTTCACTAACCGTTTTTACCACAATCAATGATTTAATAATATGAAACATAAACACAGCTAAGGAGATTTGGCGGTAAGAAAAAAATATATATAAATAATCGCTTAGCTTCCCTAACGATGGCTCGGCGAAAACGTTTATAAACAAAACATTTTGTTTACTATTTAATTAGTAAAATAAATAACCGTTTAGTCAGCGTTCTTGAACTCGGTGTCGATGCGCCGCACCAAGGCTTCTAATTCTTCCTCTAATTCCTTCTGGAAATAGTTAAGCAATCATTGTTAATTACTATTTTTACTCGACTACGGCAAAGCCAAAGGAAGGGTAATGATTTTTTCATAGCCCTTGTCAGGGTTAGGTTAGGGTTCCAATTAAAATTTAGATTTTAGAGAGAGAGGGACTCGCTTTTAATGAAAATTTGCACTTTAAAGTTGAATATTTCGCAAACAGATTACTGTATCGAAAAATCCCAATGGTTTTTAAACACCTATCCAACATCCCACACTATAGGGTTAGTCAAGAAAAAAAATCACCCCCACTTTACGTCTACGGGAGGTATGTACCTACCCTAAAAAAATATTATTTTTTTTCCACTTTGTCGGCGTGGCTGATATTCATGCCAAATTACAGCTGTCCTGTACTAACGGTCTCTGAGCTTAGCCCCGGACAAACATGGCGAAACTATAAAGGAAATTAAAGAATAAACACTGCCCACCGCCTTCTGTGGTACCTACTTACATCATCGGCGCGACTACATGAGGTGGCGCCAGTGCGCTCGCCGGTCGCGAGCCAATCAGAACCCACCGCCCGCCTGTCGCCAGATGTAAACCTCTGAAAAAAAAACATTATTTATGAAAATCTGGCTGTAAATATTAGATCCGACAGTGGAATTAATTTTCCGGCCTTTTACTAAATTCTGTACGTCGTGGCAGCGGTCGAAAAAAATTTATTTTTTTATTTATTTTATTTAGAAAACAAACAGTCTTACACAATAATTTTGCATTTTAGCTAAATCTTCTGTACTTTAATTAATTATGTACTTTTATTCCGATCCGGCGAAAAAAAATACAGAGATAAAAAATTGCCTTCGTAATAATTATGGACGTGAAAGTTTGTGAGTGTGTATGCGTGCGTATAGACGGGTGTGTGTGCGTACGCACGCGCAGACACACATACTGACACATTTATATAAAATATTAAAAGGATTAGTGCGATGTACTTACATCCTCAGCGTCACTTTGGAACGGTTGTCTCACGTTGGTAGGGCCGTCAAAGAACGCCTGCCAAAGAAAGAGACAAAAACCAGTTAGTAAAAATCGAACAACAAAACTTTTCGGTGGATGAAAAAAATCATTGTTTATGTTTCCATGGTAACACTTACGACCTAAAAGCATAAAAATCAACGTAAAAATTGCAAGAGTGGCTCGATTTTTTCGCTCCCAAGTATACATTTAAAAATTGATTGACCCAACTATCATACTGCCACACGCAGCAATCAAACTTATACTGGGCGACCTTAGCCTCTGGACAAATACGAATACTACCTGGCTTAGCAAGATATTTAAAACCAAACTGCTAAATATCATAACAATCAGTCCAAAAAACTAACAGTTTTCAATTTATCACTTTGGAGCAGCCTGTGTATTTGGATGATTTGATTTCATAGATTTTATTTGTTTTCTAATTAAGCAAATAACTATTTTAAGATATTTCTAAGTATCAGTCTTATCCATGGTTTCATTATTTGTACAGAGGCTAAGGTCACCTTGTATTAAACCCCCTTGCAAAAAAATAGGGCACCTATTGTTTTTCAGATTTTTAGACATTGAAGCTTAGATAATCCCTACTAATATTATAAATGCGAAAGTAACTGTCTGTCTGTCTGTCTGTCTGTTACGCTTTCACGTCGAAACCGCTGAACCGATTTTGATGAAATTTGGTATAGAGATAGTTTAAGCCCCAAGGATCAACATAGGATACTTTTTATTCCGGTAGAGGGCGCCACCGCGCGATAACCTAGGTCCGCGCGGACGAAGTCGTGGGCATAAGCTAGTAAGCTATAATGCACAACCATAGGTGCCCGGTTTGTTTTGCAAGGGGGGTTTATAACACCCCTTTTTTGCGTCGTGGGTTAAAATCAGTACGTACCTCATTGACTGGCGTCCAAGTCTGCTCGATATGACGGTCCCTGTTCACGAGAGCGTAGTTCGGATCCATTCGGAAGTCGGGCCTCGGCTCCGAGGGCACTGTGGACAAACCGACACGTCAACTATACTTCTTCTTCTTCTTTTTCTCTTTTAAAATATGGCTTTTCTGTCCTAATTAATAGGACAAATTTAGGCACAGTGAAATATATAAAGCTAAAACTCACAGACGCTCTAACATTTCATTATGATTATATTTTTATTACGTAGTTTCATAACCACTAATCACTTAAAAAAAAGCGCTGCTTGTAGATTAGCTTTCATTGCAAAGTAACACCAGATCATGCATGGCCAGATTTTATCGTGTCCACACTTCATTGGAAATTTTAAGGTCGATTAAATACTTTTTAATTTTGATTTTGAAGGATGATAGCATCATCATAGCAAAAATCAAATGTCAAGAGGGATTGACCAATGTGTTTTATCGACTATTCCAGTTATCGATTTATCGCATGTTACTGACTTTTAACATTATTCTGTAACGTTTAACCTCTTTGACAAGCCACTTGCATCTCTTTATTAAAATAAATTACGTCACGTCACATTTGACATTTGATGTCGCTTGAGTTTTCGTACGTATTATTTTATTAGCTTCCCGTGTTAACGAAAATGGTTAGTCGTAAAAGAAAAACGATTAACAAATGGATAAAGTAATATCTTTCTCTTAATTTTAAATTAGTTTAAATGGTGACATTGTAGAGAAAATAATGATAATTCTTTGTTACTACAGACAAGATGAAGAAAATATAATAAATTCTGTTATTTTGAATGAAGGTTAGTCTATCGCCAGTTACACTGTTCAATATTTCCGTTCCAGTTTTATGTTTCAATTGTAACAAACACACAGGTCCATTTTTTTGGTGCCTAGAGTGTCCTGCTGCAGGACAAAGGCCTCCCCCATTACAGGTCTAATTTCATCACCTAAAACATATTGTGTTAACTGACAATTAAATATCGACAGTCGATAAAACACAATGGTCAATCCCTCTTGACATTTGATTTTTGCTATGAGGATTCCGCTCCTTGATGATAAGGCTGAACAGTTTCTAATAGGCGATGGCAGTGTACTCACAGCCCTCGATACCGTTGAACTGCGCGTTGTCAAACATCGGCAGCTGTTCCTGGTAGCCCGGCTGGTAGACCGGCATGTACTCCCTGAAGTGTTCGTCGGGCAGCATGCTGCGAGGGTAGTACTGCCGCTCGGGCAGCATCAGGCCGTTCTGCATCAGCGGCTGGTTCGGGATGTGTGGCGTGAAGTTCCTGCAACAACAGGGATGATGACGCCATTAAAAAATAATTCGAAGGCACAACTCCAGTAAACGCTTTATTTCATTTGTTAGTTCTTTACCTCAAAAGCATAAATTCCTTGTAGCGATTCACCGAATCGCATTTCACCTCGATCCTATTTTTAATTATAGCGTTGTGTCACAATCGTTTATTTTTTTAATCGCTATAAAAAGTTTAGTCGTATTTCACCTCGAACGTGTATTAGTGTATTTTAATGCAAACATCAGTTAACGTGTCAAATTAATTAGAGTCCCAGGCAAACATCGATCGCGGCGAAATGCGTCTAGGGTAAAATGCTACACGAAAAATTAGATGCTATAAATTAATTTTACTAATATATTATTTATGCTATAAAATAATGCTATAAGGAATTTGTGCTTTTGAGGTAAAGAACTAACAAACGCTTTATTTTAGCCCTGAAAACCAGATTAATTTTCGATTTACTGTAAAATTAGATTTTTTGTTGCTTCAAAACAAATAAATAGTTAGTTGATTGAGTTGCCGGATAGTGACGTTATAAGTCGCTATTGCCATTGAAACTCTATGGGAGAATTGTGTTTTGACAGCTCATAAAAATTACGTCAGTTGAGTGGTGGTGTCAGGAGGAGTGATAGAAGCCCATCAGGTCTATAGGTCCACTCCTCCTGACTAGTGCTGAGGCATCAACTTCAAACTGTTTCCTAGGTATACTTTACATACATATACCTAAGTATTTAACTTTATTATTTTTTGCTTTTCAGTTTTTTCGGCGGTTTAATTTTTTTTAAGTTTTTTGGACACCTTGTACATAAGTGCGAGCTTTTTAAAGTCGTTAATGATATGTACTTACGATGACTGACTGGTTTCCGTGTGAGCGTTCTCCTGGTTATTAACGTTCTGCATCATATCTGACTGCATACCCTGAGGCGGGAGGGACTGCATAGCTGCGAAAAGAAATTAAAAACGATATAAAAGAACAGCACGTAAAGAAATACGATAATTACAGTTCAATTCACGATTATAAGTCAGTATTAGACTGGTTATACCCATCCTTGAAAAAGATCTTCCGAAAACATCGAAACCAGTCGGACCGTCCCCGCTTTGTAATCGCAAGTTGAACTGTTTAATTCAGTAATTTTACGAATCATGTCTCACGAGAGCTTTTTCGCGCTCTAAAACAACACTAACGTAAATGCAAAATCAAAACTTTTCGAGATCTTAAAAAAACCTTTTTCACTTCTCATGCTAAAAAAAATACTAAAAAAATATGTAGAAACTTTTTGTTTGTGGCTGTTGACACCTGATTACCTTGGTCTTAGACGAAGATTATACTTTATGCATTAGAGCCTAAAAAATAATTTTATATCGACTAGATCCAGCATAAATACCAACTTTACGAGCATGAGAATTGAAAACTAACTCTAAGTGGCGGATATCAGTGATGCCGTCTCTGTTTGTTTTGTCTGAATAAACAAAGACGGCATTACTTTTATCTGACACTTAAAGTTAGTTGACAAGTGGTGAAACCGGCCCTTAACCATTTCGATGCCAACGACTCATATTATACGCACTGCAGGTTCCACGCCAACGACCTATATATCGTCACTACTTCAAAAAAAACTCGTACCTCAAAAGATAATTTTCTGAATGAACTTTAGGAACATTGAGTCAAGGTTCAATTTTGATGACATATTGATTTTAGATACGATATTTTGCAGTAGTGACAATATACGTCCATAACTTCAATGCAAAAACAACCTTCGCTCAATTGTGTTAAGGTTCAATTTTAGGCATTGCAATATAGAAGCTTGGCGTATGGGTGTCTTTTGTATTTAACATGGCGGCGAGCGAAAAGGTTAATCGATAATCAAACTGCAGCTTTGCAGGTGGTAGGACCTTGTGCAAGGTCCGCCCGGATTGCTACGACCATCTTACTCGCTAATCCTCCCGTGAAGCAGCAGTGCTTGCATTGTTGTGTTTCGGCGTGGAGAGTAAGACAGCCGGTGAAATTACTGGCACCTGAGGTATCCCATCTTAGGCCTCTAGGTTGGCAACGCATTTGCAATACCCCTGGTGTTGCAGATGTTTATGGGCGGTGGTGATCTCTTACCATCAGGAGACCCACTTGCTCGTTTGCCATCCAGTCACATAAAAAAAAAACTATTCTTACACTTACGCGGTACATTATAGTTCGGCGGCGGCATCGGGAACCGCTGATACATAACAGGTCGTATCGGCACCGGCCTCAGCGGCATGGGTATGGGCAGGCCCGGGGGGCCGGGGGGGCCGGGCGGCAGGCCCGGCGGGCCCGGCGGGCCTGGGGGTCCCGGCGGGCCGGACAACGGCATGCCCCCCGGTAACATCGAGCCGGGCACTTGGAGGCCCGGCATCGTGCTCAGATAGGGGAAGTTGCCGTTCATGCTCGAGTTGGAATTGAGGTAGGTTCGGTACCTGGAATGAATGGACGGTTAATATACACGACGATTATAGAAAGTACGTACTAGATTTAATTTTTCTAGAAAGAGATGGAATGTAAACGTCATTCGCTCCTAATTTCCATATATTTCAACAGATATTGATGATTTTTATGTAATGTGTTTTATTTTCCAGTTTTGTATATTATTTAAGAGTAAATGTACATGTCAATTGTATAAAGTAGGTTAATACTGTCGCAACATGGAAAAAGATATAACGCCAAATAATACTATGTCAAACATGAAATATATAACAATTTCGCTCAGCATGTATGTATGCATATATGTATCTCTAAAAAAACATAACAATAGAAATGCAAACGCGGGTGTAAATCAGTAATTTCCAGGGAAGATTCATATGTACAAATACATCATACATTAAGTATACTATATATAACTAGCGACGCGGCCTGGCTTCGCGCGGTAGTTCTGGGGAAAGGGAGATGATAAACATTGTGTAGCTTTTGATTATGACCATATCTCAAAAAGTAGTCGATTTTCAGCTGTCCACTTATAAAAAAAACCTGACGCAATTTCAACACAAAAAATAAGTAATATTGTGGTTAATAAGTAATATATATATATATATATATATATATATATATATATATATATATATATATATATATATATACAAAACCTTGTGGTAAAGGTGATAAAAAATCAGATAATCTATGTTGTTGGATCCAATAGAAAGTTTCGATGTAGTTACAAAATTAAGATTTTTTTTCCTCACAAGATTTCATGACGTTTTCCTGGCGTCAAGAAATTTTGGATGTTTTATGCAGTTTATATTTTATGATCTCGTTCTTAATATTAATTATTTCTTGAGATTTCATGAATGGGCAACTTTTTGAGAAATATTTTTAAAAACTTTCTTTATGTTTTAAGTTGCACCCGTGGGAAGTCGGGGCGGGTCGCTAGTACAAATATAATTCGCTAATGCTTGATATTCTTGGATAAAGAATAATTTTCGCTTTTGTAAATATAGAAAGCTAGAAAACAGAACAGTTACGGGCAGGATTATTAAGGATACGCAAATTATTCGCACATAAGTAGCTTTGACTGTAGGTTTTATATCAAAGAATTTAGAATCTAAATTCGATAAATTTTAGAGTAGGTAAGTACGAGTACAATTGGAAATTGGGCCAATCAACTTTTTTACCGACATTAATCTGTCCGCGGAATTTTCAAACAATTGCAGATTTTTGTAAGTAAACATGTTTTTTCTGTAATTTAATAGATGGTGTACATGAATACATGCCATCCTACGTAAGTTCAACTTATCAAACCGTGAAATATCTTGTTGGAAGTACGATTTTTTGGTAACGCCAGAGACAATTTTGGTAACAGCCAGCAGGTACGCCCAAAGTGTCAGTAAAAAAATTGATTGGCCCAATTCCTAAAATATACTCAGGGGCACAAAATTTGGCCCGCTTTACATACAAAATTACCTAGTACTGCATACATACCTATGTTTTTATTTATTTTTTGCCGCTCAGTATATAATGTACAAACGGTCATATCGGTGGCCATGAATTTAGTTTCATATGTATTAAAACTAGACAACAACAATACTTATACTAATACTTCACATTAAAAACCGTTTAGATCATAATCCATACGTGTTTGTATGTTTGTGTGTTTGTCCGTCTTTCACGCCGTAACGGAGCGACGGATCAACGTGATTTTTGGCATAGATTTATTGGCCCGAGAGTGACATAGGCTACTTTTTATCCCGGAAAAATGCAGTTCCCGAGGGAACAGCGCGCGATAACCGAATACCACGCAGGCGGATCCGCGGGCAAAAGCTAGGACTTTTATATCCCCCTTTTTAATTACTAAACATCCATACTAATATTATAAATGCGAAAGTGTGTGTGTGTTTGTATGTTTTTCCGACATCTACAAACGGCCTTAGGATAGCAATGAAGACGACTTTCGAAAATACCTAACTACTTTTTGTTTTTTTTTTTGTGTATGATTTGAATTGCACAGCGCATTGTTTTTTTTTATTATAATGCAGTAGGTAATATTTTATTGATAAATAAATCCTACTTATAAATGCGAAAGTTTGTGTGTGTATGTTTGTTCCTTCACACTAAAACGGATGGCCGCATTTAGATAAAATTTGGTACGTAGATAGCATGACGTCTGGAATAACACTCAGGCTACTTTTTATCCCGATATTCTCACGGGATAGGGATAAAATCTTGAAAATGCTACCGCTGAGTTAAGAGTTGAAATTTTGGACAGTTGCTCAATGAACACCACGATATATTTTCGAAATTCCCAGGAGAATTTTGTAAAATCCCGGAATTTCAATTGTAACTACAAGATTGAAAACAAGCCGCGAGTCAACTCTAATAAATAAATATTTGAAAGATAAAAAAGTCTTACCATATTAAAAAGTGTTCGTTTAGATATAAATTACAGTTACATGGCGGTACCGAAGGCGGATACACACAAACACTGCACATAATTAAAAGTAAATATATACTAATAAGTTTTTTATATAAACTTATTATCAGAGGCACGCGGACGCGCTCGATATGCACAATACGAATTATTTTAAAATGGCGGGTAGGCCGTAGCGACGCTTGGTAGAACTATAGGAGGCGTGTTAAAAAATTGCGGGTAGATGAAGATTAAATTTAAAGGCGCGTTCGGAATAGTGGTTTTTATGTAACTTAAGACGCTTTCAGCTACTTTATTATTCATTTGAAAAAAAAAAGTTTTTTTTATTGACTTTTATTAAGTAAAGATGGATGGATTTCGTTTGATTTTAAAAAGACTGAACTTGTAAATTATGATTCTGCGATTATTATACTCGTACGTATAAATACGACACTTTGTGAGTATGCGTGTGCGTACGTGTGTGTTAAAGTGTTGATTCGTCTAATTTTATACGAACCATGCATGAATGGTACGGAAGTATCTTTTAGAACGAAATACTACTGTAAAACGTGTTATTTATTTCCGTTAACTTCAAGTGATCATTCAATAGGTCAAATATGAAGTTAATTTCTCTAAGACAATAGTAGCCTTACTCGTACTGTTTAAAAAATTATTAAAATTAAATATGAAGTAAAAAAATCTAAAGGTTCTTTAATAAGTAGATGATGTTTTATTTTTCAAGTCAGTAAATAAAGCGTTTTAAATACACATACGTTTCGCAAAAGATGGTTAAAAAGTTAGTTTTTTATGACCGTATTGACAAATTTTTGTATACCGGTAGATCACTCGGTAGATTTTCGGTTTTGCCCAATTTTTGACTTGTAAGCTATGTGGTATTAGCGACGATGCGTTGAATATTCGAGCGTTTTAACCTAAAAAAAACATTTGTACAATACAAATACTCTTTATATTACATGATATTACACTAGATTTTGCCCGCAGCAGTGGAATTCGGTTATCGCGCGCTGTTCCCTCGGCAACTGTGCATTTTCTGGGATAAAAAGTGGCCTATGCCACTCTCTGGCCCACAAACTATCTCTATGCCAAAAATCACGACGATCACGTTCACGTCGAAACGGAGCAACGGACAAACATACAAACACATTTTCGCATTTATAACAGGTATTAGTATAGATTGTATGGCAGCGAGTTAAGAAAACGTGGAAGTAAGATTAAGATTAAACATTGGAACATTCGCAATAGTCGCAAAGCGTAAGAATAAAAAAAAACAAAGACAAGATATCTCTTTTGTAACAACATTTATTAAAAGTGAGGGATTGCATCAGCACCAGCGTCAACTAGGACGGTCCATATGGAGGCAGCTCTGTACTCATAGTGTCTGGGTACTAACTTACCTCTCGAGTTCTTTCTCCGAGCGAGCGGTAGCGTCGCGACACATCGACACTTTGTGCTTCGTGTACAGTACTTTTCACTCACGAAGGCGCGCCCCTCTACAGCTAATCGATGTACACTAGTAAACCTCGTACTTACACGTTGTCTTAGACTGTGTGCGTGACTGACGGTACGCTTGCGACTAAGGACACGTACGAGCTACGCACACATAGACTTGTCGTATGGATACGTTTACAATTAAAATTATAAAATGTGGAGGGGCGCGCCTTCGTGGGTAAACAGAATAAAGTTCGCCATTGCGAGTCAAATGGACTCCGTACGGAGTCTTTCTCTTTCATTTGAGAGTGGCATAAAGCTGCGTTTCCACCAATAATGTGCGAGGATGTGTTTTTCATGAACCAATACAAGGTCACCTTAGCCTCTGGACAAATAATGAAACCATGGATAAGACTGATACTTAGCAATATCTTAAAATAGTTACTTGCTTAATCATACAAAAAAAAATCTATGAAATCATATCATCCAAATACACAGGTTGCTCCAAAGTGATACATTGAAAACCGTTAGTTTTTCGGTAAATATTGGACTGATTGTCATGATACTTTGCAGTTTGGTTTTAAATATCTTGCTAAGCCAGTAGTATTCGTATTTGTCCAGAGGCTAAGGTCACTAAGTAGAAACGCTTCATTTACCTATCGTATAGCACATGTCTCTTTCATTTGAAGGTGGCGTAACGCCTCAAGCAGTACAGTGTCTCTGGGTACTAACTTACCTCTCGAGTTCCTCCTCCGAGTGGGCGAAAGTACACGAATTGCCGCGCGGGCAGAACGAGCGAGCGGCGGCGTCGCGACACATTGAACTTCGTGTACAAATCTGTTCACTCACGAAGGCGCGCCCCTCCACAGCTAATTATCTCGTACTTACACGTTGTCTTAGTCTGTGTGCGTGACTGACGGTACGCTTGCGACTGAGGACACGTTCGAGCTACGCACACAGACCTGTCGCATGGATACGTTTACAACTAAACTTATAAAATGTGGAGGGGCGCGCCTTCGTGACTCAAACGGACTCCGTATGGAGTCTAGTCTCTTTCATTTGAGAGTGGCATAAAGCTGCGTTTCCACCAATAATGTGCGAGGATGTATTGGAATGTGTTTTTCATGAACCAATAGAAACGCTTCATTTTTCCCATCCTCGCATAGCACATGTCTCTTTCATTTGAAGGTGGCGTAACGTCACAAGCAGTGTCTCTGGGTACTAACTTACCTCTCGAGTTCTTCCTCCGAGTGGGCAAAAGTACACGAATTGCCGCGCGGGCAGAACGAGCGAGCGGCGGCGTCGCGACACATTGACACTTTGTACTTAGAGTGTGTGGGCGTCGTGGCCGTCGCTTGCGGGGACGGTTGACCTACGACAGACATTGTCATCATCATCATCATCACCCTTATTGAACAGTATTCTATACTCCAATTCAATAGAATCTAACAATCCTGTAGACACTTCCAGCCTTCTAATATGAACACCGGGCTGCCTAAGGCTTTGTGATGTGACTATTATTCTTTTTTGATTCCTTTTAGATGATAATTGCAACAACAGGGACATATATAATCAAGCATGTCCACGTCAGGGTGTGTTAAATGTGTAGAAAATTGTTAGATTCTATTGAATTGTATTTTAGGCATGACAAAGGATGTGAATAACGTAACCAACAAAAAGTTGGAAAACCGCCGACTTTGTCACTTTAAAGTTCAATAAATCAAAAATGGCTGAACCGATTTTGATGAAACATGTCTGAGAACCATCGCTAGAAAACCTGCTATCAAAGTGCAAGTGCTAGTGCAAGGTCCGCCCGGATTGCTACCACCATCTTGCTCGCTAATCCTGCCGTGAAGCAGCAGTGCTTGCACTGTTGTTTTGGCGTGGAGAGTAAGTAAGACAGCCGGTGAAATTACTGACACTTGAGGTATCCCAGGCCTCTAGGTTGGCAACGCATCTACAATACCCCTGGTGTTGCAGATATTTATGGGCGGTGGTGATCTCTTAACATCAGGAGACCCACTTGCTCGTTTTGGGTGACACTCTCTCAAATAACGACATGGAAATACCAACCCTGTTTTTCGTGTACTCAAAATCTCCTCAACTCAAGCTCCTGTCAGTTTCTATGAGCGTGTACACAAAATACAGGGCCGGTATTTCCATGTCGGTACTATCCGGGCTGGGAAAGAGTGTCACCCCTCTTTTTCCATTCAGTCGAATAAAAAAAAATCCCGCCAAGCGCCCTCTATGTGAAGTGCTTGCAATTCTTAACGGGAAGTTCGATAATTAAAAAAATTTGGAAAATCATGTTGGAAAAAAAATGGGCTCACTAGTTGAAGGCTCGGCGCCGCCCGCCGGGTGCTTCTGGTTGTGATTGGAGTCCCAGCTGTTGCCCTGATCGTGCATGTAGTAGTGTATGAGGCCGGAGACGACCTCTTTCAGTGACGTCATCACCTCCGCGAGCTGCTGCCACGACGGGCTTTTGGCATCTGAAAGGAATGTGATGGAATTTTCGATAAGATTCTTTTCTATGGTACCGTATTAGAAATTACTATTAGTGAGTAGCTTTGAACTACTCCAAGGCCATCTACATTTGGGAAGTTGAAATACAGTAACAAAAGCCAAAATATAGATAAAAATTACTTAACAATATCAAATTTTTAAACCAATTTTTGTATTGATTATATATCATAAAAAAACATTTGATATATATCGGATATACTATATCCGTTGATATATTATATGCTCGAACCCTGGAATCGACCCGTACTTTGGTCGAAACCTAAGCCCAGTGTTTTGAAAAAAACGTGTACTCTTTCTTTTATTTTTTTAAATTTTGGAAAAAATATGCTTTTTCCTACTCAGAATCAAAAGCAGAATCGATTCCGATAGTTTAAAAATGGCCCAAAAAAAATTTTAGTTTTGCGACGTTTTTTTCATAAATTCAATATGGGCGTGACAAAACTGACTCCTAAAATTTTGTATGAAAAACTGGGGACATTTTTTTAAACGATCGGAATCGATTGTGCTCTTGATCGACCTACTTTGGGCGAGACCTAAGCCCAGCAGTGGACTCACCAGGGCTAGCATCGATGCCGGCGAGCCTGTCCAGATGCATACTCATAACAACCAACTGCGCAGGATCTCCAGTCCTCTGCAGAGCTATGAACAACTCCTGCACCGACTGCGCAAACGACTGTGGCGTCTGCAACTTGTCTATGATACTCTGCATGTGGCTCTTGTGAGCTGTATCGCCGTAGAGAAGGGCGCTCCACTGATCCGGGGCGATGCGGAGGCCCGCCTCGGTCGCTATCTGGACGATTTGGGCGTCGTGCTCGCGCCGCAGCGACTCGTACGTGCGGAATTCCTCTTTCAGTTGCATTAGGGAGGAGTCAGATTCGCGTTTGGAGACCTGCGGGAGGGATAAGTGTTAGGCTGTGTTTCCACCAGACATGGGCGAGGAATCGTTCACCTTTACTTGCCCGAATTTCACTTAAGATTGATTTTTTGGAATCCTTTTGAATTTTTTTTATTTCAATTCCAAATTTTTGGGTATTTCCACGAGCGTCCCAACCGCTGTCAGTCCCTAGCTGTTTATATTAAGAAGTAAATAATTCATATGCATTGATTTTTGTATTGAAATAGATTCTGGCCTAAGCACAGAAGCTATTTACGTCATAATTAAAAAACAATCTGCCTTCCAATCCTTAAAATCTCTGGCAAGGGACTGACAGCGGTTGGGACGCTCTTGGAAATACCCTTTTGTAATTTTTACGGTCATCCCGTAAAACCTATATCGAAAATACAAACTGAAATACAGATGCACAGAAAAACCAGAAAAATAAGACCAGCGCTGGGAATCGAACCCAGGTCCTCGGCATTTCGTGCCGCGTGCTATACCGCTACACCAATTTGAAATAAAAAATACAAAAAGATTCCAAAAACCAATTTTATGGGAGCGCCAAAGTTCGCATACTCTTCGCTAGTCATACCGTAATTTTGGTCCGAATCATCGTTTGTTCGAATTTTTTTCCGACTGAAGCCTTATATCTTTCTAAAAATTTTATATGGTCATCATATAGAAAACTATAGGTTAGTTTTATTTTATAAGAATTCTAAACAATCATTGGATTCAGAGAAAAAAAGAGTTACGACAAACGATCGCTCTTACAAAAATTACATTCGGACTTTCGATAAGTATGCGAGCCAATATGGACCCCAATCTTATACTTAACTCTTTAAAGAGTTGTTAGGACTCATAAAAGAAGCAAGTTGCTCTCACCTTAAAACACGACGCCCTGTATAGCAGCTGGACGACGTGCCCTATGCTCGTCTTGGAGGCCTGCGGGAAGTGGGGCTCCAGCCGTTGAACGACAAACATTACCAGCACCTGGCAAAGACAATATAAATATTTGAAACAGAGTGTAGTTATTGTACGACCTGGTCAATGCTCGACCGATTTTGTACGACCTGATAATTCAATCACATGTCACTTGGAATACGGGTCGAGCTTTATTACCCTGTACCGATAATGTTCAAGGTGCTATTGGACAACCTGATATTGTACGAGCTAATAATCGGAACACACATTTGACAGCAAGCAATCGATTCTCACGTTGATCATTTGTATTTCGTGTACACCGAATATTAATAAATTTAGTAGAAAATAACTTAATTTGATCCTGGCGCTTCGACGGGCGCTGCCGCGGCACGCTCGCTACGCTCGCTCGGGCATTGTGGTCACAATTGGACCTAACACAACCTAACACAAATCTATAGTTATTCGATTCGATTGGATTCCGATTATAACGACGTACAATAACAGGTCGAGCATTAACAGGCCGAGCAAAAATTTGGAAACCCTAATAATGCACGACCTAATATTGTACGACCTGATAATTCAAATCCAAAATGAATTCGTATTATCACGTCGTACAGTGATGGCTGAGCTATACAGGGTCGAGCATTACAATAAAAAAAATCTGACTAAAAGAAACTCTAGTTAGATAACGCAAACACCTCAATCTGTATGAAAACCAACCGTGTCACTTTTTTATATCTACTGTGACGTCTCAAGGGCGAATTAGCGATGTGAATTCCCCGATGTCCGCGCAAAATCGATTCAAACGCGCCGCTCGCCCGCGCCGTGGGACTCGAGTCAGCCACTAGTCATGATTAGTCAGTTAGTGGTTAGTCTTTGCATGGGGCCAACCCCGACGTTTGGTCGGGGTTCAGACACGCGAACTAGATGCATTTGCGTAATCTAGTGTAATCTATATCTGTGGTAATAGGTCAGTCTTAGTCAGAGGAAAAAGGCGATTTTGAAAATAAGTTTCAATAAAAACCACAGAGGGAAAAATAACATTTGGGAAAAAATGAGAATGGAAAGATTGCTACGGGAAAAAAGATTACACCAAAAACAAAGCGTGTTTAGAGCCAAAAACCGGGCGCAAACCACTTGACTATTAACCTCTTCACCGCCAGTGTCATCCAATCATACGTATCTAATAAATTTATTTTAATGTTTTTAAAGTCGCACAATAAATTAGTTTTCTAGTTTACTAATTATCTATTTATTTATGTAGTCTTATGTAGTTAATTGTGTGTATTATAGTGTATCTTAGCTCAGAGGGTTGCCTACGGTGCTGGCTGAAAATCAGCGCTGGGGTGTTTTTAACGCTTCAGCATTATGCTGACTCAGTGTCCGATTCAAAATCGCAATGACACATACCTTTGTGTTGTTTATTTGTACCAAATAGTATTGATGTCTTGTGTTGTGAATAAATGTATTTTCTTTCTTTCTTTTCTTTTCTTTCAATCGTGACAACCAATGGTAAATTAATTTTCCTAATTAAATAAATATCAACGAGCCCTGTGTCCCTAGTGAGAGATAACAGGATCACATCATCATCATCATCATCATCATCATCAAATAAATATCATGGGTATACCTAGATATTTTCCTAGCACGAACGAAATAATGCAAGAGTTTGGCCAAACAAAAATATCGACAGTTCTGTTATCGATAAGCACATACCACTTCAACGACAAGACATAAATAAACAATTAAAAAAGACACATATCATTTAATTACTCTACTTACTTATTACCAACGTAAAAAAGTTATCAAACTTTTTACGAGTATATTCATAGACAAAGAAGTATTTATATGTATGTATATTTCTCTTTGTATAACCTCTATGAAGCTGAAGTGGTACTTATCGATAACAGGACTTTCGACGTTTTTATTTGGTCAAACTCTTACAACGTGTCGTTCGTGCTAGGAAAATATCTAGGTATAATCATGGGACACTTGACACCAATTGACCTAGTCCCAAACTAAGCAAAGCTTGTACAGTGGGGGTAGGAAAACCTTCGTCAGTTATTAAATTGATTCCTTTACGAATTCTAGACTCTTAGTACGTTTTGAAACCAAAGTACTAAGTAGACAAGTGCATATCAAATTATACTTACTTGAAATGATAACAAGGGTCAAAATAGTATACACCTCTAACATATAGCTAGTTCCATATCAATACAAAACCTTTTTAATAAACAACTTCGTAAAAGTTTCAATCAAATATTGTTCCATTTAATCGTCAGTGTTTGTCAGTGCCAAGGTGTAGTGGTAGGGTTGCTATGGTCACCTGATTATGTTTAGCAGGTTGACTGGTTGACACAGTAAGTTCTACTGAATCGGTAAAGCAGATTAGCGCTCATACTGAGCAAAGGAAAATAGATCTTAGGGTGACGAACCTTTTTTTACTCCGACTGTACTATGGACACTAGGCAATGGATAAGAGGTAAAACCGCGACGTACCTTCCTGGAAAGCGCGGATCCGTCTTCGAGCGCCAACAGAACCAATTTTAACACCTCCTCCTGCATGGCGGGGCCGAGGAACTGGCACCCGCGCGCCCTCACCGCCGCCCAAAGGTTCGCACTCAACTGCTGAGGATTCTGTAGACGGAAGGGCATATATATATATATATATATAAGCTAAAGCAGTAGGGAAGCTACGAACAATCGATCGAAACGAACACACTCACACAGACGCACGCTCTACACGGCCTATAAGGGGTCTCGCGGTACTGTAGTAGATTGGAGACTACAGTTTATCGTAAGCCAACTCATACGGATCGATACTTGAGGGCGGATTCATACCGCCATCCTTGTCATTTATCTTCTTTGCCTAGATCATTGATAAATCGAGCCTTGTCGATTTGTGATCCAAGATTTGTGGATAGTGAACTGGGTCACGTGAGACGAGTTCTGGAAAGCAATGGATACAACTGGAGGCAGTGCAACCGTGTGGTGAGCTAAACTCGATTTAAGACGTGAGTTATCCGTTGCAATATCATTTAATACTAGAGTTTACCCGCGGCTTCACACGCGTAAACTATTCGATCTGGTAGTTACGGGATCCCTTTGTTTTCCATACATTTTTTGCTCCGAATTTCGATGGTCAGAAATTTATATCCATATAATTTATAAAAATAAACATCACTAGTCATAATTTTTGTTCAGTATAATGCTTATTAGCTCGAATATTAATGGCACATAATATTAAATTCTATAATCACAAAAGTCATACATTTTTATCCATAACGTTCAAAGAAATAACAATAATTATTCAGAAATAGTTTAAGCCATATATTTCACCGTACTAACGGTTATTACTCATATCGTTTTAATCCCTAAAGTATCTAGGTCTAAAAAACCAAATCCATAACATTGATAGGCATAAAGATAAATACTCAGAAACATTTCCAGGCATACATTCCCAGCGCTGGTCTTATTTTTGCAGGTGGTGATCTCGTACCATCAAGAGACCCACTTGCTCGCTTGCCATTCAGTCGAATAAAAAAAAACATTTGAAAGTGCTAATTCATCTACGACTTTAGATAATATGTTATTTAGATAATACTTTAGAAATTATGTTGAGAACAATATGATTTGTGCGAGCGAGCGAAGCGAGCGAGCAAGAAGGTTCGGAGCAGAAGCGACTCGGATAGGTTAGGTTTAGAAGGCTAAGGTGGGAGCGAAGCGGAGCGTAGCTCCCGCCTTAGCCTTCGATGTTAGGTTTTTTTTATAGCAGCCCGGAAACGCTGTGGATTAAAAAACTCAAAATATATTTGTTTAGCTCAGAACTACGACTTTTACACAAGAAACTTGTATAACTTGTGCGAGCGAGCGAAGCGAGCGAGCAAGACGGTTCGGAGCAGAAGCGACTCGGATAGGTTAGGTTTAGAAGGCTAAGGCGGGAGCGAAGCGGAGCGTAGCTCCCGCCTTAGCCTTCGATGTTAGGTATTTTTTTTTATAGCAGCCCGGAAACGCTATGGATTAAGAAACTCAACATAAGTTTAGTTAGCTTAGAACTACGACTCTTACACAAGAATTCATAAGTAAACCCATCAATGTTTAATTTCAGCCCTCCTCTTTTAGTTTTAAACAAATCACAGAATACTTTATCACATTCACCGTCGTCCGACATATTCGCAATCACTAAAAAGCGTAATCATAAACGGCACAGACACGTTTAAAGCACATTACTCCCTACCCACTATATTTTTGCATGAGTACCCACTTCAATTAAAAAAGCGGTATACATTCGGTAGTTAAAATGTTGTATTTTTTTCTGATAGATAATTGAATACAAAGGTATTATATTATAATTATTATAAGTGTTGTTATTGAATTTAGCATTATGACGTTAAATGTTATGACTAAACTTATCAGGTGGCTATCAATCATTATGATCTGTGAAAATAGACCTTATAACAATTATACTAAAATAGTTTATTGCCTTTAAAATTATGGAATGGCATACTATATGGACTTCGAAAGTTTTGGACTAACCAATTTTATGACTAACAATAATTATGACCTGCGAAAATCGAAACTCCACTTTATACTGTTTAAAATTATGACTTAAGATAATATGACTTGCAAAAATTATGATGAATAACGTTATGGATTGTTAAAATCGGAGTTCAAATTTTATGGAATACAATAGAGACCCGGTAGTTACAATTGAATTTCTGGGATTTTATAAAATTCCCCTGGGAATTCCCAAAATTTATTCATGGTCTTCATTGAGGTTGTGTTAAGAACAACTGTCCAAAATTTCAATACTCTAAACGCATCAGTTGAAATTTCAAGATTTTATCCCTATCCCATGGGAATATCGGGATAAAAAGTAGCCTATGTGTTATTACGGAGGTCCAGCTACCTACATACCAAATTTCATGATTGGTTTTTTGGAATCTTTTTGTTTTTGTATTTTTTGGTTTTTCTGTGCATCTATGTTTCGGTTTGTATTTTCAATTCAAATTTCATGACTCTAAGCCCAGCTGTTATTATTTCGAGATTTTATCCCCATCCCGTGGGAATATTGATATAAAGAGTATCTTATGTTTTAATCCAGATTATAAACTAACTTTATGCCAAATTTCATCCAAATCCGTTCAGCCGTTTCAGCGTGAAGAAGTAACAAACATACTCACTCACTCACAAACTTTCACATTTATAATATTAGTAGGATAGGATATCTAAGCCATACCTACCTAGTACCTTTAAATTTCATTGGTAGCACTTATACTACTTTAGGGTTTTGCGATAGTCAGCCCTGTGTATCTTACGCACACATTGACGCGTGTACAGACGTCGTCCTGCCTATGTAGATTCAAGAACGCATATTTTGTACGGCGTGGCCGCCTCTAAACGCAAGCCTAAACTCGGCTAAGGGCCTGTTGTTTGATCATTAGTTAAACAAACTAATAGTTAAAATGTATTACAAAAATAAAAACAGTTAACACATTTCAATGGAAATTTGACTATTAGTAACTTTAACTACTGATCGAACAACAGGCCCTAAGTCACGCGAGTCGCTCCGCTGACCTGGTGCTGCAGTATCAGCTCGGTGACGGACCGCTCGCCGAGCGAGCGCGCGGCGCGCGCGCACCGGCCACGCCCCTCCTCGTCGGTGACGCAGCACTGGAGCAGCGTCACCAGCTTGCGCTGCATCGGCCGCGAGAGCCGCCCGCCATGCTGTTGTACAATCTACTATTGTAAGTCACGCGAGTCCGCTGACCTGGTGTTGCAGTATCAGCTCGGTGACGGACCGCTCGCCGAGCGAGCGCGCGGCGCGCGCGCACCGGCCACGCCCCTCCTCGTCGGTGACGCAGCACTGGAGCAGCGTCACCAGCTTGCGCTGCATCGGCCGCGAGAGCCGCCCGCCATGCTGTTGTACAATCTACTATTGTAAGTCACGCGAGTCCGCTGACCTGGTGTTGCAGTATCAGCTCGGTGACGGACCGCTCGCCGAGCGAGCGCGCGGCGCGCGCGCACCGGCCACGCCCCTCCTCGTCGGTGACGCAGCACTGGAGCAGCGTCACCAGCTTGCGCTGCATCGGCCGCGAGAGCCGCCCGCCATGCTGTTGTACAATCTACTATTGTAAGTCACGCGAGTCCGCTGACCTGGTGTTGCAGTATCAGCTCGGTGACGGACCGCTCGCCGAGCGAGCGCGCGGCGCGCGCGCACCGGCCACGCCCCTCCTCGTCGGTGACGCAGCACTGGAGCAGCGTCACCAGCTTGCGCTGCATCGGCCGCGAGAGCCGCCCGCCATGCTGTTGTACAATCTACTATTGTAAGTCACGCGAGTCCGCTGACCTGGTGTTGCAGTATCAGCTCGGTGACGGACCGCTCGCCGAGCGAGCGCGCGGCGCGCGCGCACCGGCCACGCCCCTCCTCGTCGGTGACGCAGCACTGGAGCAGCGTCACCAGCTTGCGCTGCATCGGCCGCGAGAGCCGCCCGCCATGCTGTTGTACAATCTACTATTGTAAGTCACGCGAGTCCGCTGACCTGGTGTTGCAGTATCAGCTCGGTGACGGACCGCTCGCCGAGCGAGCGCGCGGCGCGCGCGCACCGGCCACGCCCCTCCTCGTCGGTGACGCAGCACTGGAGCAGCGTCACCAGCTTGCGCTGCATCGGCCGCGAGAGCCGCCCGCCATGCTGTTGTACAATCTACTATTGTAAGTCACGCGAGTCCGCTGACCTGGTGTTGCAGTATCAGCTCGGTGACGGACCGCTCGCCGAGCGAGCGCGCGGCGCGCGCGCACCGGCCACGCCCCTCCTCGTCGGTGACGCAGCACTGGAGCAGCGTCACCAGCTTGCGCTGCATCGGCCGCGAGAGCCGCCCGCCATGCTGTTGTACAATCTACTATTGTAAGTCACGCGAGTCCGCTGACCTGGTGTTGCAGTATCAGCTCGGTGACGGACCGCTCGCCGAGCGAGCGCGCGGCGCGCGCGCACCGGCCACGCCCCTCCTCGTCGGTGACGCAGCACTGGAGCAGCGTCACCAGCTTGCGCTGCATCGGCCGCGAGAGCCGCCCCGCCATGCTGTTGCTGGCCACTGGAACAACCATCGCCATTCTGTTTCCGCAACTTTTATAATTGACAAGATTTCATTTTTTCAACACCTACAGGAATCGAAAGAGTTTTGCCTCCTGAACATGGCAAATATATTTATTATAATTTATTTCTCCATATTTAAAAAAATACAAAATGATTAAAAAATGTATCTGAATTTGCCAATACTACGACAGAATAGATATGTTTCCTTTGCCTTTAGCACCAGAAAAAGGAGCTGTCATAATTTTGACAACGTCTACTTCAGATTTACGCATGATTTACGTGATCTTTTTTTTAATAGGGACTAGACAAAAGTAATGGATCTATTATATCGTAGTTTTGGAGTTAAGCCCTTTTCGAATAAGCACATCTTAAAAAAATTGTAATAAATTAATTAATAATCGTAGCGAAATTTTAAAAATATCAGCGTCTTTCTATTTCCAAGCAGAATACAGAGAACGAATCAAATTATAGTCTTAGAAATATGAAATGTTGTCAATTATAACGGAAATACAAGGTGACCCTAGCCTCTAGACAAATAATGAAACCATGGATAAGACTGATACTTAGCAATATCTTATTTAATTAAACAAGAAAAAAAATCTAGGAAATCAGATCATCCAAATATACACAGGTTGCTCCAGTGACACATCAAAAACCGCTAGTTTTTTTGACGACTCAGTCCCGGAATGATTACTTTTCATAAAATATCGTTTCTGCTAAAATTTTCTTTTGAAATCTGTTTCCGTTTCTGTTTCCGCTAAGAGACTTCCGTTGCATCACTAGTATACAGCGTGTATTTTTGATACTACCTCAAACTTTAAGGGCAGTTAGCGAAGGCCTTAATAATGACATTTTATTATGTTTTTGTAACAAATTTAGACTTATTGTTTTCCTTAGAAAATTAATTAGCACGCAATGTATCACAACGCGATACTACTTTTTTTCATTCAAAACGACGCACTTGTTGACGTGACAGCTGTTATAGAACGCTTCTCTCGCTTATCAAATTATCGTACGCATTGCATTGCTGCTCGAAAATATTTCAAAAAATAATTACGCTTTGGTAGTGAATTCAAAATTAACAATTTATTTTGATGTCGGTTCACAGCACTTCTTTTTTGTTTTAATATTGTTGTTATTTTGATTGTTATTAATAAATATACTGTGTATTCACAGCACTTAAATCTTCTTCTGGTTACAGTTTGAGGTAGAATCAAAAACACATGCTGCATACCGCGCCGCCACTCACCATTGCCACAGTACTTTAGGAACACGGCCAGGCTCTCCATGCATCTCACGACCGCGTCGTACGACCGTCTGTCTCGCTCGCACAGCGCCTGGATGCACGGCGGGTGGTAAGGTTGCGCAGGCGGCGCGTAGCCCGCCAGCTGGAGTAAAGCCGTGTTCACCACCAAGTCCTCCGGCTCCACTTGGATTAGGGTCTGTTCACACAAATATAATTATTACTAACTAAAGTACAATTCAATTACGTATATGTACTAAAGTCTTTCAAGGTCATAAAATATTTAATATGTTTCATAGTTTACAAATTATCTATATATGTAGTCTTATGTATATAGTAATAAAACTGTAGTATATTTTTTGTAGCGGTCCGGGGGTCACCAACGGTGCTGGCTGAAAATCAGCGCTGGGGTGTTTATTATTAACGCTTCAGCATTATGCTGAGCCAGTGTCCGATTCACAACCGCAATGACGCATAATTTCCTATGTGTTGTCTATTTTGTACCTAATGCTATTGTTGTGTCTTGTGTTGTGAATAAATGTATTTTCTTTCTTTCTTTCTTTCTTTCTTTCAATAGAATCTGACAATTTTCTACACATTCAACACACCCTAACGTGGGCACGCTTGATTACATATGTCCCTGTGTATAATTGTCATCTAAAAGGAATCAAAAAAGAATAATAGTCACATCACAAAGCCTTAGGCAGCCCGGTGTTCATATTAGTAGGCTGGAAGTGTCTACAGGATTGTCAGATTCTATTGAATTGGAGTATAGTGTTTACCCGCGGTTTCGCACACGTAAATCATTAGATCCAGCAGCCAAATTGGAAATCCGGTATTTTTAAAATTCCGTGGTTTTCAGTTTCGTTAAATTAAAACACCTATGCCAAATTTCATGACTCTGAACCCAGCGGTTGATATTTCGAGAGTTTACCCCTATCCCGTGGAAACATTTTTTTTTATTAGACTGGAAGGCAAACGAGCAAGTGGGTCTCTTGGTGGTAAGAGATCACCACCGCCCATAAACATCTGCAACACCAGGGGTATTGCAGATGCGTTGCCAACCTAGAGGCCTAAGATGGAATACCTCAAGTGCCAGTAATTTCACCAGCTGTCTTACTCTCCACGCCGTAACACAACAGTGCAAGCACTGCTGCTTCACGGCAGGATTAGCGAGAAAGATGGTGGTAGCAATCAGGGCGGACCTTGCATAAGGTCCTACAACCTTTAAAACACATCGGGATAAAAAGAAGCCTATGTGTTATTCCAGCTGTCCAGCTACGTACATACCAAATTTCGTGACTCTATGGCCAGCTGTTGTTATTTAGAGATTTTATCCCTATCCCGTGGGAATATCGGGATAAAAGTAAGTATCCTATGTTTTAATCCAGGTTATTAACTAACATTTTGCCAAATTTCATCTAAATTCGTCCAGCCGTTTCAGCGTGAAAAAGTAACAAACAAACTCACTGACTCACAAACTTTCACATTTATAATATTAGTAGGTTTGGTTAACCCTTTTCCAGGCCCGGCTAATGGTGCAGTAAATGAAGGAAGTTGTTGTATGGAGACCCAAGCATTAATTCCTCAGTTGATGAAATTTTGCTTGGTTATTGTATAGTATGAGCCGTAACTAAAATATAAAAAATAAAAATAAACACCTAAGTTAGGTATTTATAAGCTAAAAATCGTCACTACTTTTAAAAAAACTCGTATCTCGAAATGGATAATTTTTCCGAGTGCACTTTATTACCATTACGTCAAGGTTCAATTTTCTTCACGTATTGATTTGAGATACGAGATTTTTTCAAAGTAGTGACGAAACACAAATCTGTTTATATTAGTAATTTAATCTAATTTCTGCTGGGATATTTTTTTTATATTTCATATATTGTTCCAATACGTTACATGAGTATTTTTTTTTGTATATTTATATAGTCCGCGCGACGGTTAAAGACGGCTCGGGAAAAGTGGAAGAGGCATGCGCAGAAGTCATTTCTTCGGTCTGCTTGGCGGGGTACAGGGGTGAAGGGCAGGTGGGCGTCGACGCCGTCACGTTATTGGTTAGTCGTCGCTCTCCGCCGCGCTTATTGGTGCATGCGTTTCGTGTTCCATTACGTACTGTCGCGCACAAATTGTTTAACTTTATTTTCATTTCGTCGTAGTGAAAAAAATGCCGAAAAATAAAGTTTTAACTAGGCTAGCCAGAAAATTGGTTTACGACGCGAACTGTTCTTCTTCAATCTTTTATCTCCATTTTTGTCTAACGGATTTTGAAAAAAAAATGAATACTTAATTTTGTATTTTTTTTAAACATCCATACTAATATTATAAATGCAGTAACTCTGTCTGTCTGTCTGTCTGTCTGTTACACTTTCACGCCAAAACCGCTGAACCGATTTGGATGAAATTTCGTACAGAGATAGAATAGACCTTGGGAAAGGACATAGGCTATCTTTTATCGCGAAAAAGAGGCTTTAAGGGGTTAAAATAGGGGGTGAAAGTTTATATGGTGGAAGTTCGTCGCTGTCGAAGATAAAACTATGAAACTTGGCATTTAGGCATTTAATATACTATCCATGTCCATACTAATATTATAAATGACAAAGTGTGTTTGTATGTCTGTATGTTTGTCCGTCTTTCACGCCGTAACGGAGCGACAGATCGACGTGATTTTTGGCATGGAGATAGATAGTTTATGGGCCCGAGAGTGATATAGGCTACTTTTTATCCCGGAAAAATGCACAGATCCCGAGGGAACAGCGCGCGATAACCGAGTACCACGCGGGCGGAGCCGCGGGCAAAAGCTAGTTGTCTATAAAACACTTGTTTCGTAGTCAAAATACCTTAACGGGACTTATCACGCTATTTGACCCAATTATTATTTACCTCGACGTTTCGGCAACATTTCACTTATTTCGTATCTCTATTGACGTGAAAGATCTAATATACACGAAATCTACATAATTTTAATTTATTCGATGTAAAAAGTTCAATTAATAATATTCCGTTATTACCTACTAGCTTTTTCCCGTGGCTCCGCCCGCGCGGTATTCGGTTATCGTGCGCTGTTCCCTCGGAAACTAACTGTGTATTTTTCCGGGATAAAAAGTAGCCTATGTCACTCTCGGACCCATAAAATATCTCTATGCCAAAAATCACGTTGATCCGTCGCTCCGTTACGGCGTGAAAGAGGGACAAACATACAAATATACAAACACACAAACAGACTTTCGCATTTATAATATTAGTATGGATTACATTATCTTATTAAAATTACACTTACCTAAAATTTACTTCTGTTCTTTTTTCTGATATATGTATTATTTTGTTAAAAGATTTTGTGCGCGATTGTACCCATGCGCCATTTACCCCCATCAGATTCCCTGAGCCGTCTTCAACCGTCGCGCGGACTATACAATACACTTTATTGATACTTTATCATACTGTCAAGTTTTTTCGGGCTGAGGAATTACTGTTGGGTCCACTACCTTTATTTACTGCACTAAACTGGAGGCATCCGAATTTCAGCCGAAGCATGTTCTAAAATTAATTAACTAATTATAAGGATTTTGTTTGTACTGAACAACAGAGATTTTTTTTTCACCTGCCCAGTCTCAATCTATTTGGAGAAATTGTCCTCGTACGTAACATACGGGGGTGTAGAGTTACGGGATTTCTGCTCTGTATTCAGCCAGTTTTTAATTCCAAAAATAAACCTTTGTTTACCTACTGTTGCCGAAATAATGGCTGGTTTTTTTTTTTTTTTCAATTAGGTATGCTGACATTTTCAACATTTCGTTTTTCCATCAATTCCATTTATAAACCTTAGCTTACTGTTGGAAAAATACTGGCCGGTTAGATTTGTTTTATTTATCTAAAAGGTGATATTTTCGAAAATGGAAGCAGGATTTTTAAAAGCTTGTGTTGTTTACCTAATTATTTTTCTGTAGTTTCTTCGTTTGGCTAATGGCTCTGTAGTCAAAGCCTTAAAAAAATAAAAGCCGAAGACATCTACACGGTTTGTGCTCTAATTAAGTTTAAAAAAGCGGCCAAGTGAGAGTCGGACTCGCCCGTGAAGGGTTCCGTAGCAGCAAGTAACATAATATAAAAGTTCTTGGAGTTCGTCGTAACTTTGATCGGTGTTTATATTTGAGTTGATTTAATGAAAGGTAAATTGCGGTTTAGGTATTTATGACGAATTAAAAAAAGCCACTTACTAGATCTCGATCAAACGAATTTTCGGTGGAAGTTTGCATGGTAATGTGCATTATATAATTTTTTTTACTTTTATCATTCTCTTATTTTAGAAGTTACAGGGGGAGGACACACATTTTACCTATCTATAGATACCCCACACGTATGGGTATGATGAAAAAAAAATGTTGAGTTTCAGTTCTAAGTATGGGGATGCCCCAAAACTTATTGTTTTTTTTTCTATTTTTGTGTAAAAATGTTCACAGAATACATCTATTTATCAAGTTTCAACAGTATAGTTCTTATAAAAGTGGCTGTGACATACGGACGGACCGACAAACAGACATGACGAATCCATAAGGGTTCCGTTTTTCACCATTTGGATACGGAACCCTAAAAACAATCACATGACCATAGGACAGCCTCTTTCCTTGGTCAACTTATTGGCATTGCCATACATCGAGGAAACGCAACCAGCTTTATGGGGACCAAATGATATTTGTAAATTATACATTTTTAAGCTTAGAATGAGTTGAGATTGGTTTTTGGAATCTTTTTGTATTTTTTTATTTAAATTCCAAATTTTTGTTATTTTTACAGTCATCCCGTAAAACCTAAATCGAAAATACAAACTGAAATATAGATGCACAAAAAAACCAGAAAAATAAGGCCATCCTCGGCATTCCGTGCCGCGTGCTATACCGCTACACCACCGCTGGACAACGGTACAGACACGAATTTCTCCTATGCACCACATATCTCACCTTGTTTGTTTCTTTATTAACCCCCGACGCAAAAAGAGGGGTGTTATAAGTTTGACCGCTATGTGTGTCTGTGTGTCTGTCTGTCTGTGGCACCGTAGCTCCATAACGGGTGGACCGATTTGAATGCGGTTTTTTTTATTTCATAGCAGGTTTTCTAGCGATGGTTCTTAGATATGTTCATCGAAATCAGTTCAGCCGTTTTTGAGATATTGAAGTTTGAAGTGATAAAGTCGGGGGTTTTCCAACTTTTTGTTGGTTAGGTTATTTAGCCATTTTTTAAGCAGCGAAATCTCATCCGCGGTGTAGTCATGAAATTGGCACTGTTACTTATAATGCAATTTTATCTATAACTCTATCTTATATATGTATATAATATATATATATCTTATATATATATTATATATCTCCATAAGCAATGTTTAAGGGTTGGAAACACGATGTATCAATGGGGTATCGACGCCCAAAAAAACGCTTTATTTTAGCCCTGAAAACCGATTAATTTTCGATTTACTGTAAAATTAGATTTTTTGTTGCTTTAAAACAAATAAATAGTTAGTTGATTGCGTTGGCGAACAACTCGTCATTAAGTTGCTATTGCCATTGAAACTCTATGGGAGAATTGTTTTGACAGCTCAAAAAAAAATTTTATAACAAAAAATAGAACCGACTACAAAAAACCATGAAAATAATTTTCTACCAGTCTGAAGTCGGTGCCTCAGCACGAGCCAGCAGGAGTGATTGAAGCCATTTACTCGTATAGTTGTAGGTGAGGTAGACGATTATAGGTCCACTCCTGCTGGCTCGTGCTGAGGCACCGACTTCAGACTGGTAGAAAATTATTTTCATGGTTTTTTGTAGTCGGTTCTATTTTTTGTTATAAAATTTTTTTTTCACGCTTTTTAGTGTAAAACATCTAAGATACAATAGTTTAATGTAAACTGCTCGTCACCTTGTACGAAAAATTGCTTTTTCCGATGCAGAGATGTTCATCATCGAGGAGTCCTGGTGCTTCACCACCCATTCCATTTCACCATATGCGTTCCGAGGAGCATAAATTGCTTAGCAACTGTGTTAAAGACATTGAAATTCAACCTATGAAATACTTGTTATTGAGTAGTAACTCCGATGGTCAACTGTGGTCTTCATCATCAGTTCCACTTTACCAAATGATGATTTTCAAGAGCAAATGCACGAGTTACTACCAAATATATTAAAATTACCATAGATGTCCCTACAATATTTGAAGAGTTCCCTCGATTTCCTTAGGATCCAATCATCAGATCCTGATTTGGTGCTTATGGGACCTAATTGAAAGCATTTCTAGACGAACGCAAAAAAAATTTTTCAAATCGGTTCATAAATGACGGAGATCTGAGGTAACAAACATTAAAAAAAAAAAAAAAGAAAAAAAAAAGAAAAAAAAAATACAACCGAATTGATAACCTCCTCCTTTTTTTGAAGTCGGTTAATAAAAAGTACGTCAGTTGATTGGTGGTGTCAACATCCCTATTGTGAGTGCGTTACGCAAACAACAAAAACAATAACCCATTCATGAGTTGAAAAAGTTCGTTAACAACATAACAAAAGATGAAGCCTTTGGGGGAAAAGTTACATCTAAAGCAATTTATGAAGGTTTTAAAAACCGCCCCATGTTACGCGCCGTGACGTTTTTCTGTACCCCCCCCCCCCATTCCCCTCCCTAAACGTTACATAACACTCATATGAGCATTTTCACTTAAAAGTCTTAGCTTTTTTTTTAACCGACTTAAAAAAAGGAGGTTATCTGAATAGGTATTTTTTTAAATGTTTGTTACCCCAGAACTCCGTCATTTATGAACCGATTTAATTTATTTTTTGCGTTTTTCTAAAAATGCTTTCAATCAGGTCCCATAAGCACCAAATCAGGATCTGATGATTGGATCCTAGGGAAATCGAGGGAACTCTTCAAATTTTGTAGGGATACGTATAGAAAGCCGGGTTTTGGAGTAGAAATTATTGTAGCGAGATTGTGAAAATAAGCTTCAGTAGTATGCTTTTTACTGAAGCTTGTTCTGTACAAGGCATTAATGAATCCTACTCCAAAACCGGGTATTGTACTAAGAATTATTTTTCCCGTACATTACCGGCCATGACGTTGGTTCTGTACAAGGAATAAAAAAATCCTACTCCAAAACGTTTTGGAGTAGGAATTATTTTTCCCATTCCAGTGCTGGTAATGTAACTTGGTTATGTACGGGGAACAAGGGGTAAATCCGATATATTTAGTAATAAGTAAATCGCACATTTGCTCTTGAAAACCATCATTTGGTAAAGTGAGTCTTAGCTTTTTTCATTCTCCTTTTTAACCGACTTCAAAAAAAAGAGGTTATCTTTTCGGTTGTATTTACTTTTCCGTAAACGCTTAACAACGATATCTCTTTTCCGGGTGAGCGGTTAGTTCCGATGGAGTGCCGAAAGTTTCACGATGAGGGCTACGGCATAGATGTCGCTAGTGTCGCTGCTTAAGTGGCTAAATAAGAAACAAACAAGCTGAGATATGTGGTGCATAGGAGAAATTCATGTCTGTACCACTGTCCAGCGGTGGTGTAGCGGTATAGCACGCGACACGGAATGCCGAGAACTTGGGCTCGATTCCCAGCGCTGGTCTTATTTTTCTGGTTTTTCTGTGCATCTATATTTCAGTTTGTATTTTCGATATGTACAATTATTGTTTATTAAAATCCATATTAATATTATAAGTGCGAAAGTGTATGTGGTTATGTTTGTCCGTCTTTTACGTCGAAACGGAGCGACGGATCGACGTGATTTTTGGCGATTCCCAGCGCTGGTCTTATTTTTATGGTTTTTCTGTGCATCTATTTTTCATTTTGTATTTTCGATATGAGTTTTACATAGTTCAATAGCCAACAAACGGCCCGCTTGATAATCTACTATATAAAAATCTACTATATAAAAATAAATCGGCTTTTCCTTCCTGACGCTATAACTCCAGAACGCAAGAAAAGATTTCAAAGGTTTTGCATTCGTTGGAAAGGTCTCGGGCTCCGTGAGGTTTATAGCAAAGAAAATTCAGGAAAAATTTAAAAAGAAAAGCGGGAAAATATTTTTTCACATACAGCGCCATCTCTGATACATAGCATGTACTACTTTGGTGGCGAAACGGAGTTCGCCGGGTTTGCTAGTGGGGTATAGTCACAAGTTCCGCTCACCTGATCGAACGGGCATTGCTTCTTGTGGAGGTGCTTCAGGCAGTGCCTACAGAGGGTGTGCCCACAGCTGAGGCTGATGGGGCTCCGCGGCGGAGCCCCGAACTCGCGCCGGCAGACCGGACAGTTCTGATAGTCCGTCCATTGCGGCGCCTGGATTGGCATTCTGGGGAAGCAATAAAAACTCAACGTTATTATTAAATCAAGCGTTTTTACTTTGCGGAGGTTTGGTGCAGTAAATTAAGGAAGTTGTTGTATGGAGACCCAAGCATTAATTCCTCAGTCGATGAAATTTTGCTTGGTTATCGTATAGTATGAGCCGTAACTAAAATATAAAAAATCCAAAAAAAAAACACCTAAGTTATTATAAGCTAAAAATCGTCACTACTTTAAAAAAAACTCTTATCTCGAAATGGGTAATTTTTCCGAGTGCACTTTATGACCATTACGTCAAGGTTCAATTTTGTTCACGTATTGATTTGAGATACGAGATTTTTTCAAAGTAGTGACGAAACACAAATCTGTTTATATTAGTAATTTAATTTAATTTCTGCTGGGATATTTTTTTTTTATATTTCATATATTGTTCCAATACGTTACATGAGTATAGTATGTTGAAGAAAGTTTGAACGGAGCATTTTTTTTATTTTTTATTTTTTTAATATTATTTTTTTTTGGATATTTATACAATACTCTTTATTTATTGATACTTTATCATACTGTCAAGTTTTTTCAGGCTGAGGAATTACTGTTGGGTCCACTACCTTTATTTACCGCACTAGTTCATATGAGGGTAAGGCACACGAGCGTTTTGCCCGCCTGTTCCAGTGTGTTATGAATATTGATGCATACAATTACTATTTGTGTCAACTTCTGATACAAGTAGTTTCCCTTTGAAGTGAAGTGTTCATCCTTATATTACTAAAAACGGGCCCTCGTTCGCATCAATATTCATAACACACTGGAACGAGCCGGCAAAACGCTTGAGCCTTACCATCAATGAACGAGGGCTACTGGGCGTTTTCGAATTTTTTTTACCGTTTCTTTCAAATTGTATATAATGTTTTCATACAAAAATTTTATTAGTTTTGTAATGCCCATACCAATTTTATGAAAAAAAAAAAACGTCAAAAAACTGTATTTTTTTTTAAAACTAAATGAATCGATTGTGCTCTTAAATTTCTGAGTAGGAAAACCATTTTTATTGCAAAATTGAAAAAAAAATACAAAAACACTTTTTGGTGAAAATGCCCTACTACGACTTTTGAAAATCGAAGTTCGTATCGTACCGTCACTTTCACTCTCGTATTAAATATTTACGTAAGAGGGACGGCAAGATACCAAGTTCCTGGGCCTGAAATAATTACTTTGCTCACCCGCGACCTTATAAACTAAGTTTATGCAATAAATGCGTGTTCATGCAGTTCCTCCACCACCACACTGTAAGAACAAACACAAATTTCACAAACTCATCTATCACCACCACTACACTGACGCGTTTCGAACTCAACCAGAGGTCATCTTCACATCAACGCCATTCACCATGCTACAGACGATAGACACACATATCTTGCAAAAACGGGTGGAGCAAAGTAAATAATTGTTTCAATTCATCGACTTCTTTGAATTTCTAATAAATGTGTTCCACTGCCAATAAAAAGCGTAACTTTCTAATACAGAAAAAGAAGTATACAATAATGGCTATTATTAAAGCAGAATTTAGACTTGCGAGAAAAATCGTGCAGGTTGCATTACATTGCGGCGCTCAATTGACCACAACAAACTCGTTGGCTTTACAGCCTCGAAATGTAATGCAACGAAGATTTTTCTTGCAAGTCTAAACTCGGCTTTAGGTTTAGTGAAGAACCTCCACCAACGAGATGGACTTGTACGAAAAAACCGCGGTGGACACAGGCTTCGAATCGAAGCAACTGGAAGCGGAACTTAGCCTCCGCCTCAGTTACTGCGGAAACTCCGCTCCGCAAGAAATCGTAACCTTCGCATCCGCCTCCGTGATTTTTTGCTGGAGTTGTAACGGAGTATATCTCGTCCGACGACGGCTCAGCTAGCCGTCCGGGCGCGTTTTGCGCGCGGAATCAAGAACCAACGAGTGCGCGGCGCGGCGGGAACGCGGTCCGGCAGGGCTACAACGAAACTCGAAGTTCGTGTCGTGCGGTCCCTCAGACACTTATACTATTTAATACGAGTGCGAGAGGGACGGTATAATACGACTTTTAAGTTTCGTAGTAGCATGCTGGTGGGGGCGGGCGTATGACAGATAAAATAACCCAAGAGAGGAATCAGCCTGAGGCCGTATTGCCTAACATTTCTGACGCTCGCGATCGCAATCAAATGACAGATTTCGCATACAAAAACTGTCATTCGATTGCAATCGCGAGCGTCAGAAATGCTAGCCAAGGGTACGGCCACATGCAGTTGATCGTCGCTCGTTTGCAGCGATAAATCTGGTCACGTGACCCCATTTTTAATGCGATTTTGAATTGCCGGCGACTCAAAAAAGTAGCGTCAAGTCGCCGCGTCGAGCACCAGCGACAAGATGGCTGCTTGCAGGAATGAACTTGATCTTGGAAACTGATTTCTTAATCTCATTTAGCAGCAGTCGTGGCAGTGGTACGAATAAAAGAAATAAAAGAAAGTGATGGAAAAAATTAACACTGTTTTAGGCGAAATTGAAGAGGTTTTTTTCCAGCGATAAAGCTCAACATTTTCAGCTTTATCGCTATATGTCACGTGACCAGATTTGACGCTGGAAACGAGCGTCGAGCGATTTGCATGTGGCGACGCCTTAACTTTCTGGCGATGGCGCTCGCGATCGCAATCAAATGACTGAAGGGCTACTCCGCAACACAAAATTCGAAGTTCTTGTCGTGCGATCCCTCTGACACTTATACTATTTAATACGAAAGCGACAGGGATCGCACGACACGAACTTCGAATTTTGAGTTTCGGAGTAGCCCTTCAGTTTTCGCATGCAAAAACTGTCACCGTTTCGAGGGTACCACTCTGTCAGAATTTTGCTTTAATTATTTATCACTAGCGGAACTAGCAGACGTCATCCTGCCGGAAAAAACGCTACATTACTATATATATATATATATATATATATATATATATAGTTATGTTAGTCTATAAGGTATTTATGGTTTGGGCCATGTTGCCCGAAATAAATGAAATTATTATTATTATTATTATTATTATAATTATGATAGCATACCAACAACAGCGCCATCTAGCGGGTCCAATTGCGTTTTCAAACCATCAACAACAGGTCGATTTTCAAGAGCTGGCACAAATGGATTGAAAAATGACAAATGCATGACTTTTTCATATTTGTCTTGCCCCTTTAGTCATCATCATCTCAGCTGTAGGACGTCCACAGTTGGACACAGGCCTACCTTATAGATCACCAGTTGCTTCGGTTGGCAGCGGCCTGCATCCACCGTGAACCCGCGATTTTAACCAGGTCATCCGTCCATCTCGTTCGTGGACGTCCTACGCTGCGCTTGCCAATCCGCGGTCTCCACTCGACAACTTTTCGGGGCCCAACGGCCATCTGTTGTCCGTGCTATATGGCCCGCCCATTGCCTCTTCAACGAGCTAATGAGGGCTATCGCGAATGAATTCGCCGCTAGAGGCGCTGGTGTAGCGCGAGGTCGACGATCTAATCTCGTAGTTTTTGGGTGAGCTACGCGGGTTTATTTATAATTAGAATAATTTTGTGAATATTTTGCATTACCTGAAATTAATTATGGCAATTATGCGATAAGGGGCAATGAACGTCTGTAATTTGAGACAAATTTGTCTTTCGAAAACTTTTGTCCTCCCTTTTTTCCGAAGAAAATGGGATTACGCAATACTGTGGTTGCTCGGTATTTTCATGGTACTGTTTTAAGATGTATTAAATATGATTTTAATCTAAACTTTGTTTTCATGCCCGTTATAACAGACTTAAAAACCTCACGCAACAGTGGCGCCATCTAGAGAGGTAAACAACGATAGCCCTCATTCGCTTAGCTATGTCGGTGACCCTTGTTCTTCTATGTTGTCCCAATGTTATATTAATAAAGATGGAATAAATTAACGTTGAATGGCATCAATGCACATTTGCATTGCGTGTCATAAAGATGCTGTTAGTTTACTGGCTTAAAAATAATATACAGAATGACTGAACTTATAATTATTACTGACTAGCTTATGCCCGCGACTTCGTCTGCGCGGATCGTTATCGCGCGGTGACGCCCTCTACCGGAATAAAATATACCCTATGTTGATCCTTGGGGTTCAAACTATCTATATACCAAATTTCATCAAAATCGGTACAGTGATTTCGACGTGAATGCGTAACAGACAGACAGACAGACAGACGGAGTTACTTTCGCATTTATAATATTAGTAGGGATTAATGTTTACCCGCGCCTTGGCACACCTAAATCATTAGATCAAGCAGCTGAATTGATATTTCGAGATTTTTAAAAATTCCCGTTAGATTTCCCGAAAACTAAATCGTGGTTTTCGTTGACGTTACATTTAAAAAAATCATGTCAAATTTCATGACTCTAATCCCAGCGGTTGTTGTTTCGAGATTGTATCCCTATCCCGTCGGGATATCGGAATAAAATAGCCTATGTTTTATTCCAGATGTCCAGCTATCTATAAAACAATCACGGTTCAAACAATTAGGTTTAGAGAAGCTTTATTTACTCATAAGAACAATACAGTTCACTTAAAAAAAAAACATTACAACTTCGTACGTCCAAGCAACTAGACAGGATGTATTGCCTAACGTTTCTGAAGCTCGCGCCAACAGTCGCCAGAAGGGCTACTCCGAAACACAAAATTCGAAGTTCGTGTCGTGCGGTCCCTCTGACACTTATACTATTTAATACGAGAGCGAGAGGGATCGCACGACACGAACTTCGAATTTTGTGTTTCGGAGTAGCCCTTCTGCTCAGTTGCCAGTCGCGCTATTGACGACAAAGCTGGGAGACAAAGATGGGACGGACCCTCGTGCAGCCCAATATGCAATAGCATGTACGCAATAATTTCAAGGGAATTAGGAATCTATGACAATGTAACAAAGTAAAAATTCTTTTGTTTTTCTATTGTTTTACACCATGGCAGTTTGCCATGGCCTAGCCGTGGTGGCCTAGTGGTTTGACCAATCGCCTCTCAAGCTGAGGGTCGTGGGTTCAAATCCCGGCTCGCACCTCTGAGTTTTTCGAAATTCATGTGCGCAATTTACCACGAGCTTTGCGGTGAAGGAAAACATCGTGAGGAAACCTGCACAAACCTGCGAAGCAATTCAATGGTGCGTGTGAAGTTCCCAATCCGCACTGGGCCCGCGTGGGAACTATGGCCCAAGCCCTCTCATTCCGAGAGGAGGCCTGTGGCCAGCAGTGGGACGTATAGAGGCTGAGATGAGATGATGATGGCAGTTTGACTTTATTCCCGGAAACAATCAGATTCTAAATGCTTTGTCAATTTTTCTCAAAATAATTATACGGTGGGCTTCAGGAGGCTAGGGTAGAGCAAGAGCGGTCGCTCTAGACGCCAATGGCTCTTATTCCGAGAGGAGACCTGTACCCTGCAGCCGGATATTAGGCAAAGATAGTATTAGCTCAATGATTAAGGTCTGTGAAAACCAGCTACAGCTAAATCATTGTTATGAATAGTCAATCTTCTATGTACACGGTTGAGGAAACTAAATTGCATACCTTTTCATACTCAATTTCATTATGTTTTCTTTCACAGACATAGCAAATGTCAACATGACATCATCCACTCTGGTATGCGATTTAATTTATTCAACTGTACCTTTAAAAGATGTGATTAAGGACGTTTTGTAGGCTTTTTTAAATCTCGATTTAACACTGACAGTTTTTGTACGGATCTGACAGGATTTAAGACCACTTAAACCTAGATCAAAAACCCACAGTGGATGTAACTGATTGATTACCTGACAGATAATATACAGCCTGTGCCACTGGAGCTATATATTTGAAATTTAATAGACATTCTTTATCGCATTGCACTAAGAAGAATATGTCTAGATTCCAAGAAATAAATCAACCTAATAAAGCTAGTCAGAAATCAATGATTTTATCTACCATAATGACAGTTTCAAGGAATATTTCACTATTTTTCTAATTGCTTTACATATTAGCTGCCCTCCTATGTCATCATCATCATCATCTCAGCCTATATACGTTCCACTGCTGGGCACAGGCCTCCTCTCGGAATGAGAGGGCTTGGGCCATAGTTCCCACGCAGGCCCAGTTCGGATTGGGAACTTCACACGCACCATTAAATTTCTTCGCAGGTTTGTGCAGGTTTCCTCACGATGTTTTCCTTCACCGCAAAGCTTGTGGTAAATTGCGCACATGAATTTCGAAAAACTCAGAGGTGCGAGCCGGGATTTGAACCCACGACCCTCAGCTTGAAAGGCGATAGGTCAAACCACTAAGCCACCACAGCTTTTTATATATGCCCTCCTATGTGTTCCTGTGATTTTCCACCACTATCACTGTCACAATTTATATCTTTTACGGCACTTAAATCTTTGTCCTTACAGCTAGCAATGAATATGTTAAAACAAAACCCGAATCAGTAAAATCAAGGTATGCGGAACCAAACCCAAAATTGATTCATAAAATTAGTAATGACCGTGACAGTCTAAAATATTGTAATGCTAAAACAAATTCTAAAACATGTACAAAATATGCAAACTATAAGACTGTCATAAGTAGTGAATAGTACAAGAAGCAAATGATAAACAGTTTCAATAATTGAATTTCAAACAAATTAGATAGTGGTTACAAATTTTGATAAAAATATTAATTGAACGTTTATCTACCTTAAGCGCTGTGAATAAAGGTCCAAAGTCAAGTAACAATATCACATGCGGATGCTTCTGATAAACATCACTTACAAAATGAACACAATTAGTTAGAGGTGACAAACTGAAGTAACTAAATAACCTGTATGTAACAGTAACTTGTCTGTATAGATAAGTTGACATTCCTTATTTGAAAAATGCCTTAAGTTCCATACCAATTTTGTGAACTACTATGTACAATAGAGGCCGTATTGCCTAAGGTTTCTGACACTCGCAATCAGAATGAAATGTCAGTTTTTGTATGCGAAATCTGTCATTTGATTGCGATCATGAGCATCAGAAACGTTAGGCAAAACGGCCTCTGATAATTAACTTAAATTCACCTATAACATATTCTATCTGAGAGATTGGGCTTATTTTAGTCAATAACTTCACGAGGTATAATTAGGACCAGCCACTACAGAAACTGAATTAATTATGTAATCTTATTAGTTTTAAAACAATATAATAGGAAACAAAATAAATAAAAACTACATAAATATACCTAACTATAAAAAGAAAACACCATCTAAAAGGTCCTCTTAGTTTGTTGTTCTTGAATTAATAAAAGAACTAATACGTTAATATATCTTATTAGTTAAAAATTATCAAATACCGATTTACTAATAATCTTCATGCTCTGAGTTCAGACATAAATTTTATGTTTTTTTTTTTGAGATTGCTTATGTTTTGATACATTTTATAAAAGCAAACACACCTAGTATACATAATATAAATATGTTCCATGTCTTCATAGAGGGGTTCACTGTTATACGTCAAATGCTTACTTCACATGCTATATCAAGACTTTTCTTTAAAACTCTAGACAAGTCACCAGTTTTGCTATTCTAAGGGCCAGTTTCACAACTTGTCAACTTACTTCAAGTGATGGATATTGGTGATGCCGTCTCTGTTTGTTTTGTCCGAATAAACAGACTGCATTACTTTTATCTGACACTTAAAATTAGTCCACAGGTGGTGAAAAAGGCCCTAAATATTACTTCAATACATTTTTTTAATTCAATTATCAATTTGTGCTTTATAAAGTACCTTTTCACAGTAAGCACCATATTGATATCACATTAATTAACAAGGAGAATCATAATTACTTATTATGAAAAGGTTCCATGGTGGCTCAAAGGCCTAGCCCGTAAATGCAGTTATTCCTACTATTAATTTGTTCTTTATAAAATACACAAGCACATATTAAAAGTTGTTTCACAATTTATTCACATGTATATTAGATCAGTGATGAACTGTGTCCAAAGATTGTATGTGATGCACGAGACAAACAACCTGTTATGTATGATCTAGAATTTCAATTTTATACTTCAATGTGGTGCATTTTGATGAGATGTACATTTGTAGACATGGCATTGAATAATGGTGTTCCTGTTTTTTTGAGTAAATATCGATTTAATATGTAATATCTACAAATGCGTCTAAACTTAGTGTGAAGACAACTGATTGATTTTCAATGTCAAGACTTATGTACGCCTAGCGGGAGTCAGTGTATTGTTTACCAGACTAGTTTAAGAGTATGCCGAATTAAATAAAGCCCTGCGCCAGCCCTAAGCTGCTCCCAAACATACCCGAAGCCGCTTTTCGCCTCGCAGTCCATCTTTACACCACGAACGTCACTATCCTTCGAAACTCAAAATCCGCGAAGCAAGACCGCAGCATCAACACACATATTCCCAACTAAGATCATTATCTCTCCGGTAAATATGCTAACAATGTAGTGATACGATTAAAAACCCAGAATATTCTTAAATTTCTGACAACGAAAATGCCACCTAGGCAGCGGAGAGCCGCTGGGTTTACATATCTCCGAAGATCTTATTGGACTAAAATAAATATAAATTAATAGCGGGTATTACGAGGAATGTAAAAACTGTATTTACCTTAAAAATAACACGAAGACTCATCACAAATATAACACATTTGGCTTCTACCCACTTCAAAACATGATCCGTCAGCAGCCCTGATACCACAGACTATGGATTTATGACATCCACTCCACAGATGTCGAGATACTAGAAGCCATAATGTACAACTCTGTTTACATTTTAATAATGTAAAGAAGTTGCCACATGGTAGATTACAGTTGATTGCTGGACAAAACGTCTAAATCTAATCAAGCGTCAAAAGCGTGCATAATATTTCAGTGAACTGTAAACAATTAGCCAAATATGAGCCAAATATTCTCGTGGCATTTTTATGAGACATTAATGAACCGAGACATTGAGAAAGTATCACTTCAAATCATCGTCGTGATTCATGAGACGTTTCAGCATTGTTAATCTATTTATTGTATTACAAATTAGTTTAGTTCCTTTGAGATAATAAACAAGTATCTTGTAATTTGATTTTTAAAAATATGGAAGGTTTTTCAAAAACTACTGGCAACATTTTGCACCCTTCGTGCAAGAAACGCGTAAAACACGTACAAACATAGACTTATAGACACTATAGACGGCGGCTCAGCGTGCCGCTGAAAGGGACAGGAGACAAGAGTACATGCATAATTAGGGTTACCCTCTCAAAGTAATTTACCCCACGTCACATGCGATCTTTTTCTAAGTTTTCAATTTTTATAGACAACTAATACATGAAGGTACATATTTACAATTCAAGCTAAAGTTAACTAAGTAGATAAAAAGAAAATGATGAAATAATAGGCATTTCATGATTTAATATGTACATTTAAGAAGAAGTACCGTTTTTGGCCACTGTACCGTTTCATCTCAGCCTATATACGTCCCACTGCTGGGCACAGGCCTCCTCTCGGAATGAGAGGGCTTGGGCCATAGTTCCCACGCGGGCCCAGTGCGGATTGGGAACTTCACACTCACCATTGAATTGCTTCGCAGGTTTCCTCACGATGTTTTCCTTCACCGCAAAGCTCGTGGTAAATTGCGCACATGAATTTCGAAAAACTCAAAGGTGCGAGCCGGGATTTGAATTGAACCCACGACCCTCAGCTTGAGAGGTGATAGGTCAGACCACTAGGCCACTACGGCTTTTGATTTGTTCGGTGTCAACTGTTAACTCTGGTTTCCCTTCAAAACGAATAAATCTTTCGCCTTTTACTGCACCGTTTATGGCCATTTATTGTTTAAATATACGTTTGAAATAAATGTATAGTTATAATCACTACAAACTTTATTCGTTTCAGAATTAACTTTTGAAAACTCACTAAAAATATTATTTTTATATGACTCCAAATGTCAACTGGCCAAAAACGGGCTTAAGATGGCCAAAACCGGTACTTTTGCCTATCAAAGAAACGGATTCATTCATAAATCGAAATTTCACAGACTGAATTCTATAACGGATACCGATAAATGAATTCTTGGCACACGCGGGCAAAGGCTAGTAAACGATAAAAATAAAACATGCATATAAACCATAACATACTTTTATTATATAAAAAAAGCGCCACAATGGTCGGTCCTGCGTCCCCCGCATCCAACGGATACTGTTATCGTTAAAGTCGGAGTGACGTAGTGGCTCTTATGTTCAAACACCCCCTTTCCCCTGGGTGCAATCCACTTCTGGTGTAAATTAGGATTTTCCGGGAAACTGTAATGGAATTAAAATGTTACTTAATACTTTAAAATATTTAATGACATTTATTAGATGCACAACAGAAAATAATACCCATAAATTGTGGGAAAACAAATATTGAAAATCTGGCAACACCGGACAAAATGTGTTCGTAGGTTATGATTATTAATATTTTGTTTTTGATTATTTTATTGATCGAATTATGTACTTCATTTACTTTATTTTAATTGACATTCTTTAGAATACTATCTAGCACATAATAAAAAGGCCTAATAACTGTTAAAAACGTGTTATACTTACGAATGAAAAGCTATGTCGGGCAGTTTCATTTCACTATCACTTTTACACCCTAAAATACTACACCGCACCATATTTTCTTCAATATTGTTTAGAATATTGAACCACAAACTTTTTAAAGCAATATTGTGAATATTTTATCACGTTTATGAGTAATTTCCTAGCTTTTTTCTAAGAGCGCGAACAAAATCAGCTGAGCATCTGTCAAGTTTGTTTAGCAAACTACTTTGCTAAACAAACCTGACCTTGAAAAAACCGGCACGCGTGGCGAAACAAAAAATCGAATCATTGTATCTCATTTCTTTACACACATTTGGCGTAAGTTACTCCTTTTCTTGTGCGAATGCGACGGAAGCTATCAATTCGTCTAGGGATTCTCTACGCGTACAAACCTAAAAGGACTTACGCGTTTCTTGCACGAAGGATGCGATTTCATAATGTTAAAAAGAGATAGTAAGCATAAGCAAAGGTTAATGATGCATGCTACCAGCTCGCTCAGCTCATATTTCAGCGTGAAATCTCCAGTGTATATGGAAGCATCATGGTACGTTAGTACTATTATATATAATATTCTGTGATCATGGATAAATGTTTTTAAGTGTTTTAATTTCGGAATTCACTTAAAAGGCGACTATGTTGTTTTAATGTAGTTTATTGGACCTATTGTTTTCTGCTGAAAGGAACTTAAATAACTAACCTTTAATAAGAAAAAGATGTTCAATTAAAATTTAGGAGTAAGTGGCTCTATCAATTTTTTGATGATTATGCCCACGAAAGAAAAAAATCTCTGTTTTTTTCTCTTCCGTGGGTAGGTGCCTAGGTGGACGTTTTGTTTGATAATCTACCATTATCTTGAACGCTTTGTTATGATCAAATGTCACTGTCAATACTGTCATTTTCATTATCATCTGCCAGCCAGCCAGCATCAAAGTAGCAAGTGCCAGGCCAGACAGATTTGTGATTCAACACACAGTACTCCTATAAATAACGTGCAGTGTTGGGCAAAACAACTTGGAAAATAAATAGAACGCTTTTTTTACTGTTAATACTCGTAGAATATTTATCCTGTCGAAGTCCGATAGATCTTTTAAATAAAATATTACAATCAGTTTCGAAGTTTATTCACAATGTTCACAAAAGTTCTTATTTACTCATCGCTGATCCTCAGTGCTTTGGTAAGTTAAATTAAACCTTATACCCTCGATGTTTTTACAGGAAAACTACGCCATGCTGATAATGCCAGAGCGTTTGTATCCATACTTTAACACATTTGTAATTTAACTCCATTCCATATGTTGTTTTTAATTTAAAAACAAGTGTTGAAGCTTGTAGTTTTGCAATAAATAATGTTAAAAACTCTCTAAAATTATTGAACAAGTAATTAAAATATGTTAATTAGTAGAAGGGTGTTAATTATTGATTGGACTAACTAGAAGGTTGTTTCTATGGGGATGCTATTTTTAGGCTGAGCTCCAGGTGAAATACACCTTGATTGTATTGATCTACCTCCCACTTAAACACCCTTGAGCTTAGGGGGGTGAGTGCCACCATTGTTATTCATTATTATAAATATTTTGTGTCATAGAAATTACCTACCTGTATGCTCGGAGACATAAATATAATATATTTTAATACCTGTTTACATAAACTGAAACAATTACTTTGCTCACCCGCGATCTTATGATAGCTACGTTTATGCAAGAAATGTGTGTTCATGCAGTTCCTCCACCTCTACACTGTAAAAATACAAATCACACAAACCCATCTGTCACCAACACCACACTACATGCTGTAAGCAAATGGTGTAAGGTTAAAAAAAACATTGAGTCACGATTAAATATTTATTTCAATAAATATTACATGGGACACTTTATTAAGAGATGTTGTATATCAAATAAATAGTGCACCTTTATAGACTTAATTAGTTTATATTAAATTAATGGCATTTATACTTCAGATATCTATAGAGAGCTGTTGCAACTACTAGAAAAAGGATAGTTCCCTCTTTTGTCTAAAGATGCCATCATGCAATTTAAAATTTTGGGGGGGTTTCAACAACTCTTTATTATATATTTTCATCTAAATGCACCTGTACCACAACTGACAAACATCACATAAGTAGTGTGTGACAATACTCTACAAAGCCAAATTACCCAAGTCTCTTTCCAAAGGCCGATGTGCAACCTTTATGACCGGGTACTATACCTATGTACTATGCTATACCTATTGTTGTATGAACAGGGGCAGGTCTACGAAGACAAGAGATGCCGCTGCATCTGCCCGAGCCCTGCTGAAGTCCTGAACAAGACCATAGGCACCGACCCTAAGCTGATAATATCAGATGCCCCGCCAAATAAATGGTAAATAAAACTGTGTGCTGCATCAATACACATACACACACACATCAAGTTGTGGCATAGGCACCATCAGCCTAATATTTAGTCTACCACCCTAAGTTTATAATCGTTTCCATGTTATAAAACAACAATGCCAATAAACATGTCTTGCAACTTGACAGTTTGACTTTAGTCAAACTTATAACACCCCTTTTTTTGCGTCGTCGATAATATGTATCTAATATTTTATCACTACTTTGAAAAAATCTCGTATTTAAATCAATATGACAGCAAATTGTCGACATATTGAGAGTATTGAGACCCACTTGCTCGTTTGCCTTCCAGTGGAATAAAAAAAAAGTTAACTCAGAAAAATTATTTTGTGGTAAGAGTTTTTTTTTTTTTAAGTAGTGATGATTTTTTATTAATATGACGACAGACTAATAAGAATTCTCTATAGATTGTTACAGCGCTAAGTCTCTGCTTCCTACCTAAAACAGAAATATTTTATAGCGCAGCAATGTACCTGCTAGCCGAGCGAATTAAAATTGTGGTCCACAAACTACTATTTCTATTGAGAAACAAAAAACAATCCATACTAATATGATAAATGCGAAAGTGTGTTTGTATGTTTGTCCCTCTTTCACGTCGTAACGGAGCGACGAATCGACGTGATTTTTGGCATAGAGATAGTTTATGGGCCCGAGAGTGACATAGGCTACTTTTTATCCCGGAAAAATGCACAGTTCCCGAGGGAACAGCGCGCGATAACCGAATACCGCGCGGGCGGAGCCGCGGGCAAAAGCTAGTATAAGAATAAAACTGAGGCTGGGCATCGAGCCTGGAGAGCAACGTCCTCGTCATTACGCGTATAATAACTATTAAATGATTTTTCATCCTGATTTGGGGGGGGGGGGGGGGGTTCAACTCTGATTTTTTCGTCATGCATGAGGGTTATAAAAAATATATATATTAGTATTTTCGTTTCAGTACTGAAATTCATGTTGTCCCTATTATCTTGTGGGTAGTATATGTATACTGAACGGCACGAAATTTGGCCCACTCTACATACAAAATTACCTATAATTCACTCAGTATATGTAGAATTAACATTTTAAACTTTCGTGATGCTAACTCATAGTCAAAATACCACAAACGGGACTTATCACGCTATTTTTAACAAGTAATATTTACCCCGACGTTTCGGCAATATTCCAGTTGCCGTGGTCACGAGTAGACTGTGACACCCCACACTTCAGTCTACTCGTGACCACGGCAACTGGAATGTTGCCGAAACGTCGGGGTAAATATTACTTGTTAAAAATAGCGTGATAAGTCCCGTTTGTGGTATATGTAGAATTATTCTGCTTAGCGAGTTGTGTCGCATGTTTCTCGATGAGGGCTACGGCATAGATGTCGCTAGTGTCACTGCTTAAGTGGCTAAATAAGAAAAAAAACAAGCTGAGATATGTGGTGCATAGGGGAAATTCGTGTCTGTACCACTGTCCAGCGGTGGTGTAGCGGTATAGCACGCGGCACGGAATGCCTAGGACCTGGGTTCAATTCCCAGCGCTGGTCTTATTTTTCTGGTTTTTCTGTGCATCTATATTTCAGTTCGTATTTTCAATTTGTGTTGCATGCTCTTTATTTAATTTTCAAAATGACATAACATTTACATTTCTGTATTGAAATACACTAGTCTAGTTTGTATTAAAATGATAGACAAGTAAAATGTTTTAAATCCTTGAATATACCAAATCTGGCAGCTGAAGTTTGTTTACATTTAGTTAAGTACCTATCCAAACTAGTGATGTCACGAATGTCATTTCTATCACATTAGCGAATGCGAATGCGGATGCGGATGCGAATATTTAGGACGCGAATGTGCGAATGCGAATGCGAATATTAAGGGATAACACTAAAAACTCAACTTCAAAAACAACTGTGGATAATTTAAAAATATTGTGCACATATTTTTTTATTTTATTTGATAAACAAAAAAATGACGAGGATACAGTGCTTAGAAGTTTCGAGTGACGTCATTATATGGTACGATTTTTACCTGATAGTGACGTCACAAGCCCCCACGCCGGAGGTTTACTACTACATACTCATACTCATACTCATTTATTGGTAATAATTATTACATGTCATGTTTGTTAAATTATTCTAATATATAAATTATTATTACAAGCTACTTAATTTAATCTATACCTTTGTCGATTTTTAATAAATAGATAAACCAAAAAATACGTGTCCCATATTTTTACATAATCTAACTATCGGACTATATAGGTAATTAACACCTTGTATTTTTAACCCAGTCTCATCCCTATGTGTCATGATGTTTATTTTTATTTGTTTATGTTACAGCAACTGCATCGGCGTGGTGTTGCAGCGTCTCGGAGACGAGATCAAAGGCCACGAGCCCGAGTACTGCTTGCGCTGCGATTGCCGTTACGAGACCCGTAACACCACCATTATCAAGGCATATAAACAGAGCGTTTTTTTCATGGCATTTTTTGACCTGTCATAGTTACTTCTCACGTATAGACTTCAGATGTACATGGGCCAATCAACTTTTTTACCGACACTAATTTTTCCGTGACATTTTTCAAACAATTGCAGATTCTTGTTAGTAAACATGTTTTTTCTGTAAATTAATACATGGTGTACATAGATACGTGCCATCCCACGTAAGTTCTACTTATTAAACCGTGAAATATCTTGTTGGAAGTACGATTTTTTGGTAACACCCGAGACAATTTTGGTAACGCAGGAGACGCCCAAAATGTCGATTGACCCACATACATATGTCGCGAGATATGATAAAAACAGGAATTTGATCAAATTCCTCAGGGATATGATCAAGTACCGGGAGATGATAAAAAAACATCGCGTATGATACAATCCCTTGCAGAATTCAGTGATTTGATCAAATCCCTGAGCTTTTTTTATCATTTCCCTGCGACGGATATACAACATAGGTACCGAAGAAGATTAAAAGTAGATGTAATATAGGCGGGCTTAAGTTAAAGAGCGGTTCCTTTCAATTAACTTTCGAGCAGTTGAAAATGTGATATAGATTTAAACACATGACAATTTCTAATTTAATAATTTCTTTTTTCAATTTCATGTTTAACTTTGTTTTACATAACATGATAAGTATACGACAATCAAATTTAAAGTCTAATATATCGACATTTACGTAGAGTCGATAAGTGAGAAGTCACTATGACAGGTCAAAAAATGCCGTGAAAATTCCATAAATATTACCTAGACTTCTAAAATAAGTTTTGATAAGGTGCTGATAATTTGAACCTGAGCATTCCCTTGTAACAACATCGAGCTTTCACCGTTTTTAGGGTTCCGTACCCAAAGGGTACCAACGGAAGCCTATTACTGAGACTCCGCTGTCTGTCTGTCTGTCTGTCCGTCCGTCTGTCACAGGGCTCTCTCTTGAGTCGTAATAGTTAGACACTTGACTTTTTCACAGATTATGTATTACTTTGTTCGCTGTAACAACAAATACTAAAATACTAAAAACAGAATAAAATAAATATATATAAGGGCGGCTTCCATACAACAACCGCGATTGTTTTGCCGTTTTTTGCTTGACATTAATAACGGCAACAAATTCAAATATTCACAGAATCTTTAGTTGTATAATCACTTTAAAAATAACGCATACAACAAACTTATTTTTTTGCTAATTTCTAATGTTGTATAGATAATAGGGATGTTGACACCACCAATCAACTGACGTACTTTTATATGAGCTGTCAAACAAAACACAATTCTCCCGTAGAGTTTGAATGGCAATAGCGACTTATGACGTCATTATCCGCCTACTCAATCAACTAACTACATATTTATTTGTTTTAAACCAACAAAAAATCTAATATCGAAAGATCCTAAATTAATCTGCTTTTCAGTGCTAAAATAAAGCGTTTTTTTACTGGAGTTGTGCCTTCGAATTATTCTTTAATGGCGTCAACATCCCTATTGTACGGAACTCTTCATGCGCGAGCCCCACTCGCACTTGGCCGGTTTTTTCTACAGTTATTTTGAATCACTCACTCCCGAGCTTCACATCCGCTGACACATCACTTTACCTCGTGCAAGGTCCGCCCGGATTGCTACCACCATCTTGCTCGCTAATCCTGCCGTGAAGCAGTGCTTGTACTGTTGTTTCGGCGTGGAGAGTAAGACAGCCGGTGGAATTACTGGCACTTGAGGTATCTCATCTTAGGGCCTGGACACATGTCGCCGGTACGGTGCCGTCTACGGTGTCACGGCGCGGCGCCGTCAAACGGCGTCGTGCCGAAACACGGTGCCGCGTACGGTGCCGTACACGGCGCCGCGAACGGCGTCGTACCACGGCGCGGTGCCGTGTACGACGCCGTGCACGGTGCATCGCTTGGTAGTTTAACTAGTTTTCGTTTTGCTGCTGAACGCATAACACGCAAGTACAACCATCGGTTCAAATATACAAAACAATTGTCGTTTTAAATATATACAAGTATACAGTTTTTGCCTTGACATGGACCAAGAAAAACGTATTCTCCTGCTCCTACTGCTAAGACGACGAATGAAGAAAAAACAGAAAGGAAGATATTGGGTGAATCCATACATGTCTTTAATGAACCATGATGGAGGTCATTTTAAGAGAAAATATGAAGCACTGAAAATATGTGGGGATGACAAACTATTTACTTGCGTGTTATGCGTTCAGCAGCAAAACGAAAACTACCAAGCGATGCACCGTGCACGGCGTCGTACCACGGCACCGCGCCGTGGTACGACGCCGTTCGCGGCGCCGCGTACGGCACCGTACGCGGCACCGTGTTTCGGCACGACGCCGGTTGACGGCGCCGCGCCGTGACACCGTAGACGGCACCGTACCGGCGACATGTGTCCAGGCCCTTAGGCCTCTAGGTTGGCAACGCATCTGCAAAACAAATTAGAAAAAAATTATAACAAAAAATAGAACCGACTACAAAAAACCATGAAAATAATTTACTACCAGCCTGAAGTCGGTGCCTCAGCACGAGCCAGCAGGAGTGATTGAAGCCATTTACTATTGTAGTTGTAGCATAAATTGCTTAGCAACTTGTGTTAAAGCAATTGCAATTCAACCCTTGAAATACTTGTTATTGAGTAGTAACTCCGATGGTCAACTGTGGTCTTCATCATCGGTTCCACTTCACCAAACGATGATTTTCAAGAGCAAATGCAGAAGTTACTACTAAATATATCAAAATTACCATAGGCGTTCCTACAACATTTGAAGAGTTCCCTCGATTTCCTTAGGATCCAATCATCAGATCCTGATTTGGTGCTTACGGGACCTAATTGAAAGCATCCCAAGACGAACGCAAAAAAAAATTTTCAAATCGGTTCATAAATGACGGAGTTCTGAGGTAAAAAATATTTAAAAAAAAACAACCGAATTGATAACCTCCTTTTTTTGAAGTTGGTTAAAAAAATCGCTGACAGCTCTGACATGGCTTGTGTTGTTACTTCAAGGTGGTGGTGATCACCATAATCTGGCTTCTGACGCTGCTGCTGATATACTCGGCCTTCCTAATGTGTCTGGATCCATTCGTGAGGAGGCAGCGAGTGCAGCATTACAGAGAACGCGGATCTGAAGAGGTAAGACCTGTACCTTTTTGCCTGCTTCAATTTTAGGGTTCCGTAGCCAAATGACAAAAGACGGGACCCTTATGGATTCGTCATGTCTGTCTGTCCGTATGTCACAGCCACTTTTTTCCGAAACTATAATAACTATATTGAAATTTGGTAAGGAGATGTATTCTGTGAACCGCATTAAGATTTTCACACAAAAATGAAAAAAAAAACAATAAATTTTGGGGGATCCCCATAGTTAGAACAGAAACTTAATTTTTTTTTTCATCAAACCCCTATGTGTAGGGTATGGATAGGTCTTCAAAAATGATATTGAGGTTTCTGATATCATTTTTGTCTAAACTGATTCGTTTGCGAGATAGACACTTCCAAAGTGGTAAAATGTGTGTAGGTACCCCCTGTAACTTCTTAAATAAGAGAACGCTAAAACTAAAAAATATATAATGATGTACATTACCCTGCAGACTTCCTCCGAAAATTGGTTTGAACGAGATATAGTAAGTAGTTTTTTTTTAATACGTCATAAATCGTAAACCTGTTACTTGTTGCTACGGAACCCTTCATGGGCGAGTCCGACTCGCACTTGCCCGGTTTTTTTAGCGTTAGAAAGAAGGTGAGCGATTTTGGCGTGTCTTTTTATTGAAAAACACTTTTGAAAAATATGTCACAGCAGATATGTAATAACTAGCTTTTGCCCGCGGCTCCGCCCGCGTGGTATTCGGGGTATTCGGTTATCGCGCGCTGTTCCCTCGGGAACTGTGCATTTTTCCGGGATAAAAAGTAGCATATGTCACTCTCGGGCCCATAAAATCACGTCGATCCGTCGCTCCGTTACGGTGTGAAAGACGGACAAACACACAAACATACAAACACACTTTCGCGTTATAATATTAGTATGGATTAGCAAGGGCATATGATCATTTAAATGCTTTTGGTATTATAAGTAATAGTTACAGTTTCGTGAAAAACGTTTTTCATTAAAAAGACTCTTCAATATTGTTTACCTTATTTCTAATGCTAAAAAAACGAAGTGTAGGAGTATCCATTACATAGCATTGACAGACATTATAGTGAAAATTTAACACATTCACTGCCACCTGATTTCCACAGGTGCCACCGACGCACATGTGCGTTCAAGATGTATAAATAATTATAACAGCGGCACTTGATGAAGTTCCGGAAACGCATATGTGCGTCGGTGGCAGTGAATGCGCTAAGAAATCTAATTTAATTTATTTTTTTCAGGCACGGCACTTGATCAACGAATTAGATGACGAAGTCTGAACGGCTATATGTTATAGATGTTAATTTCTATGTGTATTTAATCAATGTTAACTAAGGTTGGTAAGAACGCACAAGTATGGGGTCTGTTGATAAATTAATCGAGCATGTCCAATATAGTGGGAATATCACTTACAGCTTGTACCCTTAATGTAAGTTCCCGGTTACAAAATACGTCTCGATCGCGTTCGCGTTAATATCTCAATTTGTATGGAAACACGAACATCGCAAACGTTCCGCTAGGAGGCGCTGTTCGTGTTTCCATACAAATCGATATTTTAACGCGAACGCGATCGAGACGTATTTTGTAACCTAAAAAATACACTAGGGGTACTGTCCATACCCAACTAACAATTTGGCGATAAGATAAGCTCTATAACCGCCGTATATTAGTTCTTTTAAAATCCAATAGCTCTAGCACGACCTAAAATTAGCGATATAGCACGCGATAACTCTCTTATAACTCTCTTATAGTCCGATTTTGGCACAGACCTTATCACTTCAAGTGGTATAATAGTGCTACAGCAGCGACGCATATTACCAAAGGAGATAATAAAGAGCCACAACAGCCGTAACTTGTACCAAGGGTTCTATAAAACCTGTAAAATGTTTTCTTATATCACTTAAAGCGCGACAAAAGAGCTACAGTGGTGAAAATAAACTCTTTGCGTGATACAAAAGCTCTTAGTGTACACTATTGTATACAATTTTATAGAAATATTTCTATTTGGAAATTAACATGTGTCATTTTTAATAATAAAACGCGAACAGTGCTAATATTATTGTAATGGCGACGGAAAAGACGGAAAACGGTAAGTGCGTTATTTTAATATCAGTTATTTTTACGTAGATACGTGAAAAACCATTGCGGTTGTAAGTTTTCTGTTATTATATATGATATTTTACATCTCAATTTTCAAGCGCCTTAGAAATATATACGTTTCGATTAAAATTTTAGACGATAAAATACTACGGTGCATTTTTTTTTTTCGGAAAGTTAATTTAACGGGTTAGGTTTGCAAATCGGTGTAGTAAAGTAACTAGATCTTATATTTTTGAAGACTGTACAGTAAATTATACTTAATTTTCATGATTATGTTTGCCATTTTAAGGTTATTATTTGTAAACGAAAATGGCGTTGTTGTCTGTAACTCTTAAACATTCCGATATTTCTATACTATCACTTCGGAGCGCAAGGCTAACTAAACAAGTCATATTTATTACTACTGTAGAACTGATAACTCTAAAATAGAGTTATTACATATCTTATTAACACTTAAAGCTCTTAAAGAGCTATACCCTAACTCCGTTATATCACTCACTCATTGAGAGTTATTAGAATTCCCACTATAACCTTTATACAGCTTTAAGATTTTCCTACAGCTTATTTAACACTAAAGGCTACATTTAGCACTAGAAGGTAAACATACCACTCTTACAGAGCGACAGCATTAAGACGCGTTAATAGACACTCCAAAAGAGCTTTCAGTGATATAATCACCCTACAGCTGCAACTATAAGCTATAACGTGGTAGCTTATAGCTCCACTGTGCAGCTTAAAGTTATTATATTTTTCTAATTTCTATTATATCACTTTACTATCGCCAGCTGACTAATGTATTCAATTAGATCCATAGTGTCACCAAAAGCTATAACTGTAGACCTTGTAAAGCTACTCTACCACTCAAAGCTACAATACGGTCTATTCTTATCGCCAAATTGTTTGTTGGGTACTCTCGTGCGATTCGCGACGCCCGATCACTGTGTGAATAACAGTAAAACTGCAAAACCTCCACACTTATTAAACCATGCCATGGGTAATCTCGACTCCGAGAAGTGATCTGATCCATTAAATCCAGCTCCGATATCGGAATCGACTCCGACTCCGACTCCTTTTTGATACCGGCTTTATCGAGTGATCATTATTTTGTTTGTAGCGAAAACCGACTCCGTCCGGATTGGTTCGGTACCTAGTACCTACTGAAGTACTGATTCGTCGTAATGATTGTTGTGAATGAGTGCGCCGCATATCCGATGTGATTGAATGAAAGCGAAGTGTGCTGAATCGTTGATCGCGGGCAGCTCGATCCAAGAGGTTGGTCAGAGTTACTAACCCCTAGGAGTCGAATAGATAGAATAAGGGCTATCGTTTTTTACCTCACTAGATGGCGCCACTGTTGCGTGAGGTTTTTACAAGTCTGTTATTACGGGCGTGAAAACAAAGTTTAGATTAAAATCATATTTAATACATCATAAAACAGTACCATAAAAATATCGAGAAACCACAGTAGGTACTGCGTAATCCCGTTTTGTTCGGAAAAAAGAGAGGACAAAAGTTTTCGAAAGGCAAAACTGTCTAAAATTACAGACGTTCATTGCCCCTTATCGCATAATTGCCGTAATTAATTTCAGGTAATGCAAAATATTCCCAAAATTATTCTAATTATAAATAAACCCGCGTAGCTCACCTAAAAACTATGAGATTTGACATTTCGTTGACCTCACGCTACACTAGCGCCTCTAGCGGAAAATTCATTCGCGATAGCCCTCATTGAAAAGGAGCCGATGAGGATTCGGATCCGCTTGAGGATCCGACTGTTTTGAATCTTCAGGTCGAGAATTATCCGAACTATTTCGAACCCTCACGGGATAGATCGACATCCAATGAAAACTAGGCTCGAACGCGACGCGAACAATTTGCTAATTGAATTCGCGAATGCTGGTGGTTCGCGGCTTTAGGTATACTAATTGGCTTTTATACAAAATAACTAATTGGCTGTTATACTTCTTAGGTCGGCTCTACTTGCTTTTAACGCGTTCACTGCCACCGACGCACATATGCGTTTTCGGAACTTCACCCAGTGCCGCTGTCATAAATATTCATATATTTGAACGCACATGTGCGTCGGTGGCACCTGTGGAAGTCAGGTGGCAGTGAATGCGTTAAGTAATTCCGTCCTAATGTACTTATTGTGGTATGACAGCATGTTTGTTCCGTAACCAGTAAAACTGTGTTTTTAGAGTTCCGTAAATAAATTAAAAACTGAACCCTATTTGTCAGTTTGTTGTCCGTTTGTCAAGACTTCTTTTATGAGGTACATGTAGAGGTATCATGCTGAAATGAAGGTTTTCGCAGAGGCAAAATATCGCTAGATGGCGTTAGTATCATGAGTTTCATTTGACGTTTGACGTTTGCTTGCGATTGACTAAATGAGTCAATCACGATTCGATTTGTGGCATTCGAAGATGGCGGATGTAGGCAATATCTAATTTTGCTATTTCCGTTTCTTTGGCTAGTTGAAGTATAATTTTGATAGTGTTTTATGCGGCGATTAACCTTAACAGTGATCACAAAATTCTATATTGCTCTCGTGTCTGACATTTTTTAATGCGCAAGTTGTCTCCACGTGGTTTCTGTAATTTTACTATCAAGTTACAAAAACTACAATCACCGTACAACGTTGCCTCTCGAAAGAGAATACTTAGACACTGGCGAAATTGTCCTATTAATTAGGACAGAAGCCATATTTTAAAAGAGAAGAAGAGTCAGTCACGAGCAAACGTCAAACGGACTTCTCGACACCAACGCCATCTAGCGATATTCCGCCTCTGTGAAAACACTAATTATTATGAAATAATCAGGTCTGTTATCCACCCCTTGGAGCACTAAAAATCAAGGATATAGTTATTAAAAAATATGCTTCTAAACGTCAAACCCCTGTATAGGTTACAAAATACAGTAAATCAGTATTCAATATACTTAAACAGCGTAGATCTGTACACTAAGGGGCTGTTTCACCATCAATTGGTTAGTGTTAACTGACGGATAAACGTGATGCCGTCTCCGTCTATCCGAACAAAACAAATAGAGACGGCATCACATTTAACCGTCGGTTAACACTAATCAATTGTTTGTGAAACAGCCCCTAAATCGTATAGGCGGGTTTCGCCAGGGTTAACTTTTAACTACGAGTAAATGGCTAACCAGGGGTTAGTGTTAAAATGTATGTTATACTTAACCAAAGTTTAACTTTTTAACCCTGAATTGTGCAAGTGGTCCTAAATATTAAGTGTCTGAATTATCTATAGATCTCTGAGAGAGGAAAAGTTGTTTGTCTATGGAATTTAATTTGTTATTTAGTTCCTATTTTTACTACTGGATCAAAATGTATGGTGCGATTAAAATAAGTCATGTAGTAACGTTATAGTAAATACGGGCCTTATATCAAAAGTGAAAAGTTTACGGCTCGGCCAAAAGATGGCGTTGTTTTGACGCCTTGTATTTTTCTCTCTATTTATAATAAGTATAAAGACTATTTATTCATAGCATAAAATATCCGAAAATTATATAATATCTATTAAACGACTGAACTCAGATTTGTCAAATTTGAGTGTAGAAAATTCAAAATAAGTTAGCGGACTGGTTCCCCTGCCCATAATGTAAAAGTGAAAAATAGGAGTAACATTTGGTATGTGGCTTTTTTAAAGAAATGTGTTTTTGATAAGGACTGCTACGTTTCTTCCTTTTCAAACAGCACGTCTCTATTTGTTTGCTATTTAGGTTTTAGTCGCACAGTTTGACTAGTTTGTTATTCCATTTTGTATTTTTTTACTTCATTGTTAATGTTAATTTTAGGTATATTAAAATAAGTTGATATTAATTTTAAATACGATGTAAACCACAGTTGAGAATTATTATGGCACCATCTATGTCTATAAAACAAAACCATGGCTAACTAACTAGGCACAGCCTAGAGTATTTTGCAAGTGCACTGAGTAGGGATTACTATGTTCTTATTTTAGGCCAATTAGAGCCATTAGGGCTTTATATACTTACAATAATAATGTATCTAACGAAACAAATTTATTTTTAATATAAACAGACTTTCGAAAATATTGTCTGAATTATAGGTTCCAACTCATTATAATATGCACTGCCCTCTGTTTTCTTAAATCATTATGACCCCTTGTATGTATAGTACGCTAGATGAGGAGGCTAGAGCTGTGACTAATTCATTTTATGCCCCACGTCCACCCCTTTTAGGTTACTCTACCTGGTACCCGGTACCTGGTACCTGGTGACCCTTTTTGGTAGACTCTACCAAAAAGGGTCACCCTATAATATGAGGATTCCTAGTCTATTATCTCTGGTCCAGAGCTTGTCATCCCCACTCTTCGAAAGTTTTCTTAAACCATTGATAAATTTGAAACCCAAAACGTAGAAGGACAAACTTAAAGGTATTTTGTATACAAAATTATATTAAGTAAAATGAGCTTCTCTAAAATGTGATTGATTGTAAAGTTTAAATGTAATTATGAAGCCAGGCCCACATCACTGAAAACTGTATACTAGTAACATCGCTGATTAAAAAAAAACTATCTATCGAACTCACGCAATGATACCGTTTTCGCGCTCACCAGTTGGCGCCACTGTAGACAAAGATCATGCTTGAAGTATAGTGGTTAGTTTGTTACGGGCTTGAAAACAAAATTTACATTTAAATCATATTTAATACCTTAAAACCGTACCATAAAAATATCGAGCATGACACAGTGTTGCGTAATCCCGTTTTGTTCCGAAAAAAGGGAGGACAAAGGTTTCCGAAAGACAAAAACAGTTTCAAAACACAGACATTCATTGCCCCGTAACACATATTTGCCATAATTAATTTCAAGTATTGCGAATTATTCACATAATTATTCTACTTATGATTAAACTCGCGTATAAAGCTCACCCGAAAACATTTGTCATTTCGGAGACCTCTCGCTACACTAGCGCCTCTAGCGGCGAATTCATACGCGATAGATAGCCTTCATTAAAATGATCCTTACAAAAAATATGTTAGATGAGTTTGAGAAAAATAGTAGATTGTACAACGAGCATACGTTAAATGAGCAATTTTACCCAAGACGATCATATAGCCATGGATAAAGACGTTGAGGGGAAAATGGGTTTAATGCTCGAGTTTTACACTGCTTTTCACTTCGATTGCGAGGAAATGAAATAGCAGCAGTGGAGACAATTTTTCACTTTATATGTACCTTTAATTTTTCTTGCATTTCTGAATAATTATATTACTTTAGTTTTATAGATTTCAAGTGATTTTTATTTTTGTATAAATTAAAAATGATAAAAAAAAATATGTATTAACTTTTTAGTTTGTGGCTGTTGAGAGCTTATTACGCTGGTCTTAGACGAAGATTTTATTTTAAGCACTAGGGCATAAAAAGTCATTTTATGTCGCCTAGACCCCGTATAAACACAAACTTAACGAGTATGAAAAGCGAAAAAGTTCTTTTTGACAGACCATTGATATTATATTCGAACTTTATTTTATTGTGGACCTGGCTTCGATAGGGATGGGACACACTCTGAATTAACGGGAGCCTAACAGCGAGCATTCAAATAAGAGAGGCCCTGTATGAGAAGTCTATATTATGCGTTTCAAAGAACATTAGGGTTGGATTAGATGATAATATTATTGGCAGTGGCCAGTGTTAGGCGGCCCCTAGACCTACAATAACATTGTACAATACTTTTTATTGCACAATGAGATTGAAAGGCGCTCTGAATCCAAACGAGCAATTGTATTGCACAATAATACGAACTGCACAATTTTTTCGTGTTCAGTATAGTATTGAATATTGTGCAATACTGACCCTACACGATGCAATATAAAAATATAGTGCAATAAAAATTAAACTCGCTCAAACTTTTGGTCAATCATTGTGCAATCTTCAATATTTACCCTAAACGGTCAATAATATTGCACAATTCGCGATATTGCACAATATAATTGACCGTTTAGGGGCCGCCTTAAAGGTTGCATGAAATTATCATTTTTCTTAGCGATTGTACTTGTTTTTGAAAGTACTTACATTAATTTTGTACATGTACCTACATTGTTTATTGAAAAAAGAAATAGGTAAGTACAGATGAATGAAGAACCTATTCATAAAAAATCATAAACAAACTTACCTACCGTAGTTAAATGTCTGAAAATTACACTGGCAACACTAAAATTGGCAGGTATCGAGAGAAGTCAGCAAATTCGAAATTCGAAACTAATGTTATTTGAAATGCTTTATAATTACGTTCGCGTTAATTCCGAGGTGTGTCACCCCCGAAATATTTAAAGGGTTGTGAAACGGTTTAACTAAAGACGTATAGAAGTGCCAAAATTAGTAAATTGTAGAATTAATATTAATATTGTTGACAGTCTGAAGGTAAGTTGAAAAAAAAAACAATTTAATGGCGAACTGTAGATGAAGAAAATTTTTAATTATGAACCAGTAGAAAGGACTGCATTTTAACTGCAATATAATCGCAACGAAGCCGTGGTGGCCTAGTGGTTTGACCTATCGCCTCTCAAGCAGAGGGTCGTGGGTTCAAATCCCGGCTCGCACCCTGAGTTTTTCGAAATTCATGTGCGCAATTTACCACGAGCTTTGCGGTGAAGGAAACCATCGTGAGGAAACCTGCACAAACCTGCGAAGCAATTCAATGGTGCGTGTGAAGTTCCCAATCCGCACTGGGCCCGCGTGGGAACTATGGCCCAAGGTCTCTCATTCTGAGAGGAGGCCTGTGCCCAGCAGCGGGACGTATATAGGCTGGAATGATGATGATGATAATCGCAACTGCCGCCTGCTCATACATTTTTATAGCAGGCAGCGTAGGGGAGGACGGGGGAATTGCGTTCACTTAAGGAAAAACATGCATACTTTCTTAATCCTTTACTTTTATTTAAAATATTTAAATGAGTAACAAAGTTAAACTAATCGTCGCTTAGAATATGATCACAAAACATTTCAAAATTTTACACACATTAAGAAAAATTTTTTTTTCCGAAAAACACTTTTGAGCGCCATTGCCCATGCATAAGGGTAATGCCACTCAGACAATGGGGTAATGACGTTCGAAATTATGTGAGGTAATTAAGATCAAATTCCACTTATAATAACCAAGTCTTCAATAAATCGACTCTCAAAAACTAAACAAAATTATAATAATCATAGTGCTCTTAATCTTGCTCTTTTATAACAATGGTGTCATTCTTTGTCGGAAATAGACGAACATTTGCGGTATAAAGTTTCCAGCTGCACTCATGGCGCACATGGCTGTTATGTTTCTGCTTCATTCGCCTCTGGTAACTGCTCCCGCTCGTTGCTGGCCATTCTCTGCAAGCACTTTCTCTGGATTTTCAACTGTTGTAACCCAGTATCGTCAGTTAGCATTACCTATATATATTATGAGAAAGAAACTTGTGCTTCTCCATTAGGTCACCAAGCATATTGTAGATCTTCTTTGCGCCATGTCGTTTTGGCGGTAGCCCTCTGTCGATTTCTGAACATATCTGTCAAAGAAATATAGATGGGTAATAACGTTCACACTGGGCCAATGCCGTTCACTATAACGGTATTACCCCAAACGGACCGTTTAGTTTTAAAATTTGATTTAAAAAAATTGAAACAGAATTGCGAAGTTATATCTACATAGTAAAAAAATATAGTTGTCAAGCAATAAAAGTAATAATCTACGCAATAGAAAAAAGTTGATGTACGAAACTTACCGATCGAAACATCCAGCTAAAATTTACATCGAAATTGCTGCAAACGTACACACGCACCTCACTTGTACACAGTTCGCGTAGACTGCCGCTACTTGTCGCCACTGGCTCAAGCACCGTTGCCCCCTCCCCGCGAGTCACGTGATTTTGTTCTAAGTATTCGTTTTGTTAAGTTTATTCGCGTGAGCGCCATTACCCGGTGACTGGCATTCCCTCTGCTTCCCCTACAGTTGTGCCAACCGCAATGGAGCTGCAATGATGTATGGGCGAGCATATATTTCACAATCAAAAATAGTCCAGCGCTGGGAATCAGCGTGCGCTGGGGCAGCACGGATTGCTGAGGACCTGGGTTCGATTCCCAGCGCTGGTCTATTTTTCTGGTTTTTCTGTGCATCCAGGTTTCAGGTTGTTTTCGTGTGAAATATATAGACTTTCACGGGATGACCGTAAAAGTGACAAAAATTTGGAGTTGAAATAAGAAATACAAAAACACTCCAAAGAGTAATCTTAAATGTATGGTCAGTCGGCCGGCAGTTGGCAGTTACATTGCAGTTGGAATGCAGTCCTTTTGTACTGGCCCTAAAATAGGTACGCTATAATGTACACTACATTTTTATGTTGCAAATTACCGAATCTTCGTAAAATATTGTCATCACGACAAGCGTGCCAATGTGTTGAGGATTATCATCCTCAATGCGTAGAAAAAACTGTAAAACAGTTTTAAAATACTCATGATATGTCTTCAAATAATGTACAATCATCGCTAATTACTTATAGTACTCGTGTCTTATAGGAAATACGGTCAAAAATATGTAACACAACTCGAGTAAACCTTTGAACGTGATGAATGTTTGATTGCATTGCTTTGTTATCTCTTATTGGTGACTGTTCACAATACTGTGGCTATAGGACTATAGTTTTAGAACCACTAGACACATTTCATGCTAATATAAAACAAGAAAATCATATACATACTTAGTATATCTCATCATCATCATCATGTCAGCCGAAAGACGTCCGCTGCTGGACATAGGCCTCCCCCAAGGCTCTCCACTCAGACCGGTCTTGTGCTTTCCGCATCCACCGCGATCCCGCGATCTTAGCCAGGTCGTCGCTCCATCTTGTTGGAGGCCTACCGACAGCTCGTCTCCCGGTCTCCCGGTAGTATATCTAATGTATATTATTTTGTAACAAAATATATGGCCTAAGTCATGAATTGGATTGAATTTACTGGAATTACTGTGATAGATCTAAGTGAGCCGTTTGGCATTTCTAAAATTAGGCGAATTGTATTTAAACGATATGACTGTATTAAATGTTTCAATAAATATTGGCAAACAAAATTAAATTTAGTTTTAATTGCAATATTTCCCCGAATTGAAACTATACTAAAAAGAATATAAAGGCCACTTGAATTTCACCGGTAAAATAAAATCAAAAATATGTTTGCGTTTTTAATTGAATACATGTAATTGGATGAAAAGTACCTGTACTGTGTTTATGTTGTATTTAATAAAACTATTTTTAGACAAGCAATGTTAGAAAGAATTTTGTTTATTCGTATTTTCGTATCAACCATAAAATTCACGTGGCCCCTATTTTCTTTTGAGCAGTATACCTATTATTTATCACACAAGCTCTTGTTTTACGTAGAAGCATAATTGACCAAAGTATTTGGTTTCAAGAGACTCTATTTTATGTTGTTTTACCCTAGTAATGTCGATATTATATATATTAGCTGTTGTCCGCGTATAATTCCGCGGGAGTTATGCCATTTTTCCGGGACAAAAAATTAAATGTCCTTCACCGGAACACACTATTCGTAAGTATACCGTATTTTATCTAAATCGGTTCGTAGGTTTAGACATGTTTAGTTACAAACAAATAAAAACCGGCCAAAAGCGTGTCGGACACGCCCGAAATAGGGTTCCGAGGCCATTACGAAAAAAATCAAATAGGTGCTTATCTACTTTGGTCACAAATAAATGATTTTTCTTTCTTTCTTAATCTTGCTAATAATACAATCAAGAAATCTTTTTACGATTACGAATGTAGGTTTTAATGCAGCAGGGCTACTGCGAAATTCGAAATTCGTGTCGTACCGTCCCGCCGAAGCTTACATAATTTAATACGAGAGTGAGAGGGACGTTACGATACGAACTTCGAATTTCGTAGTAGCCCTGCTGGATATAACAAAGAGAATAAAAATATATTTTGCAAGTGGTAGGACCTTGTGCAAGGTCCGCCCGGATTGCTACCACCATCTTGCTCGCTAATCCTGCCATGAAGCAGCAGTGCTTGCACTGTTGTGTTTCGGCGTGGAGAGTAAGACAGCCGGTGAAATTACTGGCACTTGAGGTATCCCATCTTAGGCCTCTGGGTTGGCAACGCATCTGCAATACCCCTGGTGTTGCAGATGTTTATGGGCGGTGGTGATCTCTTACCATCGGGAAATCCACTTGCTCGTTTTCCATCGATTCGAAAAAAAAATAATAGGAAAGTGTAGTCTTCATAGAAATAAGTCCATCCCACCCACCACTACACCATAACTGGGTGAAATTCGACTTTAAATGGCAAGTAAAGTGAAACAAAAGATTGTAATAAACAGTAAACATCACTTATCAATAACTGTGACGTCACTATAACGTAGGGGAGGAGCGCAGGTGTGCACCGGTACCTTGTAGTGGAATGGTAGAAATTTCATAATAATACTAGCAACACTGACGTGGGAAAAAATGGCGCGAACCCCACATGGGTGTGGGGGAGGGGAAATAACGGACGAGTCAAAGCTTTATTATTTGTTTATTTGTGGATTATTTAGCGTAAGCATTAAATTACTTTAACCGTAAGTAATGTCAAATCGAAGGGATTTGAAGACTGATTTTATACTTATTACCTAAGACGGCAACTTCTAATACATATAATGTTTTCAAAGTCAAAATATCTTTATTCAGTTTAGGGTATAACAAGCACTTATGAATGTCAAAAAAATCTAACACCGGTTCGGAAAAACTTTTGTTGAGAAGAATCCGGCAAGAAAGTCAACGAGGTAATATATATTTTTAAGACAGATTTACAATAGGTACTATTAAATACTTATGTACTATTTACATCACAAGTTTTTAACACAGTAGGTTCGCTATTTGAAGGAATCGCTAATGCGGATCGGAATTATTTCGAAATATTCCATTATTTCCAAATATTAATCAGAGTCCACAACATTTAGCGTTGGTTTTCGGTCGTATGTAAGTACATTAGTTTGTGAGTCAGGATTCAACTTATTTTATTGTGCTATGTTTAACCTATGCTTTCTTGTTAATTGTTTATTCCACTCTTGTGCAATTTTGTCTTATTAAATAAAGATTTTATTATTATCATTATTATTATTATTTAACCTAGAATAGAATAGAATAGACAGGTTAGTGGACAGGTGTCGGTGAGCCGTGCCTGCCGTGTGCTATCTCAAAGGATTTGCCTTTTTCCATAACAAATTATGTAAGTACCGAGGGGACTGTAACTTGGTAAGAGCTTAGGTAAAGAGGATCTATGCGCGTGACTTTAAACTCAGTTCAAACAAAAAATATATTTCTTCAGTCATCATCATCATCATCTCAGCCGTAGGATGTCCACTGCTGGACATAGGTCTCCCCTATAGACCTCCAGTTGCTTCGGTTGGCAGCGGCCTGCATCCACCGTGAACTCGCGGCTTTAACCAGGTCATCCGTCCATCTCGTTGGTGGACGTCCTACGCTGCGCTTGCCGATCCGCGGCCTCCACTCGAGAACTTTTCGGCCCCAACGGCCATCTGCTCTCCGTGCTATATGGCCCGCCCACTGCCACTTCAACGAGCTTATCCGCTTGGCTATGTCGGTGACCCTTGTTCTTCTACGTATCTCCTCATTTCTGATTCGATCCCGTAGAGAAACCCCAAGCATAGCTCTCTCCATAGCTCGCTGAGCAACTCTGAGCCTATTCATATGGCCTACAGTAAAGCACCATGTCTCGGATCCATATGTCATCACTTTCAACACACATTGGTCTTAAGGCACCAGGCAGACTTTCGTTTGAGGAATTTTGGACGAAAAGACATTGCGGAGTTTCCCAAACGCTGCCCATCCGAGTTGGATTTCTTCAGTATTTAGGTTTATTGTAGAGCTTAAATACTTCACACAGATTGTTCCAGCCGCTCTGATTTTCGGGAGCAATCTGTGCTGCGGCATGTATACCGCTGTCAATTGTCTTTTAAAATCAAATTCTAGAATCCTACAATACAACAATACTATCATTATACTTAATAAAGTCAATCTAGCGTGCCAGGTGGTCAGTTTTACCACAGTATATATATATATATATATATATATATATATGCTAAAGCAGTATGGAAGCTACGAAGCTACGATCGAAACTGAAGTACCGCGAGACCCCCTCAGAAGCCGTGTAGAGCGCGCGTCTGTGTGAGTAATAAAACAGAATAAAAATACATAAAAACAAAAAACAATATGAGTGTGTTCGTTTCGATCGTAGCTTCGAAGCTTCCATACTGCTTTAGCTTATATATGTATATACTGTGGTATTAGCGATATACAGCCTAGTTCCTACAGTACCTAACTTATCCGCGTCTATAAAAAATAGACGAAGGCGCCTTGCTGGCTAACTTTTCCTTCGTGACGAGAGGGAGCCAAGTACAACTTTTCTGTTCAAGGCTAATCTCAAGTGTTTTATGCAAATGCAATTTTTTAAAGTGGATAAGTAATTGTAAAACCACGCCATTTTTTATGCTCTTTAATTATATTTAGATTTTTTTTTTCAAGTTTCTTAATGCTCGGTGTGAAAAGTTGTATGAGCCACTCGGAAGCAAAATTATTTTCATCTTGGGCGTTAACACTTGAATCCCTCATTATGCTCAGGATTCTATTGTAGAGTGCATTCTGGATTCAATTCAATGTACCGCCCTCGCCGTAAATACAGCATTTTGCTGCCTGTGACACAAATAACTATTGTTTTATTGTCCTCTTATTTGTCTCATCTGTGTCTTGCCACAGAATAGATAATAGTACAAATGTCTTGCCTAATAGTTCCAGCCATTCTTTTCGGCGTGGCATCAAACGAAAAAAAAACACATGCGATATTCTAGACAACAATCGCGACATATTCGTTATCGTTACTAACTGCAAATATTTGCTTACAAGTATTAAAAAACCCGCAAATACGTGAACCACTGGGAACAAAGGTGAACCATAACGATCCCTGGGAAACACGGAAACTGATAAAAACGGGTGAAGCGCGAACTGGACGCGTGGGGGGTTCCGTTCTTGGGTAAAAAGGCTGCATTTCCACCAGAGATGTGCTGTGCGAGGATAGGTAAATGAAGCGTTTCTATTGGTTCATGAAAAACACATTACTCGCAACACACTCGCACATGTTTAGTGGGAGCGCAGCCTAAACTGATATTCTGCTAATTCCGTTCTCTTTCTTTTATTTCAATCTTCAGGAAAACGATGAAAATCGACGAGTCCCGAGCGACAATCTGTAGGGCTACTACGAAATTTGGAAATTGAAGTTCGTGTCGTACCATCCCTCTCTCTCTCGTATGAAATAATATAAGCGTCAGCGGGACGGTGCGATACGAACTTCGATTTTCTTGTTGTAATTATTTTGTAACAGCTTTTGCCCGCGGCTTCGCCCGCGTGTAATTCGGTTATCGCGCGCCGTTCTCTCGGAAACTGTGCATTTTCGGGATAAAAAGTAGCCTATGTCACTCTCTGGCCCATAAACTATATCTATGGCAGAAACACGTCGATCCGTCGCTCCGTTTCGACACAGTATATATATATAAGCTAAAGCAGCAAGGCTACCACGAAATTCGAAAATCGAAGTTTGTATCGTACCGTCCCGCCTACGCTTATGTTATTTAATACGAGAGTGAAAGGGGCGGTACGATACGAACTTCGAATTTCGTGTTTCGGAGTAGCCCTTCAGTATGGAAGCTACGAAGCTACGATCGAAACGAACACACTCATACAGACGCGCGCTCTACACGGCCTCTGAGGGAGTCTCGCGGTACTGCAGTATTCGTTCGTAGCTTCCATACTGCTTTATTATATATATACTGTGGTTTCGACGTGAAAGACGCACAAACACACACAAACATACAAACATACACAATTTCGCATTTATAATATTAGTACGGATATGCGTTCCTAATGTAGGATATTAATAGATTTCTACCCTTCTGCTGCGGAACCCTTAAAATACAGATTTTCCTTCATAAGACAGCACAAATTTATCAGTGCTGGCATGTAAAATTTGTAACTAATGCCCTTTCGAACTAATTCCTCGGCAACACGCGAATTAAAACGCTCTCCGACGGCAAATGTAACTTTGTACAAAATGGCAACAGTACCCTTTGATTTCACCCTTTATTTCGCAATTGCATTCAAATTACTTAGTACTCTAAATTGTATACTTTACGCCATGAAAATAGGGTTGCTTGCTTATCCAAAGTAATATTTACCTGAGGTCTGATTTTAGTAAGTTGGTGTTTACACTAACTACTTACAACTACCCCCTTTTATAAGGTCCCGTAACCACATGTGTGATGCTCGCGAGTTCAAAGTATATTTTTATTTTAAAAGTTCCAATGCTGGTGTTGCTGTATTTAATTTCACTAGACTTTTCCCGCGGCGATACAATGATGATAAAAGATTCAAAATTTTAACAATATGAAAATAATTTGACTCTAGAGAGACTCATGCAACTTTTCACACCGAGTATGACGAAAATTTAAATAAAACAAAATTAAAGAGCAACCAGTATAGAAAATGGCGTGGTTTTACAATTATCAACTTCAAAAAATTGCATTTGCAATAGGAAAACCTTGAACGGAAAAGTTGCACTTTGATCCTTCTCAGGGAGGAAAAGTTAAGTTTCTGAATGAAATGTGTGAAAGAGTGAATTGGGTATTCATCGTGCTCTGTCAATTAGCTTCAGTAACCTACCAATCGTACAATTCTTTTGACATTTGACACTAAATAATAAAAATCAATATTCATGGCGAACTTTTCCGTTAAATACAATGGAAAACCATTGTGCGCTAATCATCAATTAATCAGTAAACTTACCTCACTATTACCTTGATTAACTGAAAGGCTCATATTAAATGATATTTTAACGGATAACTCACGTCTTAAATCGAGTTTAGCTCGACTGTTTCGGGCTATTTCGAAACCCTTCTTCAATGGAGCACGCGAATCGGCGGCTGCCGCAATGCACACGGGTTTCACGGGTGTTGCGGCAGTCGCGTGCTCCATTGAAGAAGGGTTTCGAAATAGTCTGAAACATGTCGAGCTAAACTCGATTTAAGACGTGAGTTATCCGTTATAATATTATTTAATATGAGTGAGTCTCACGGTAGTTTCTTGATCAAAACTGAAAGGTTACTACGAAATTCCAAAATCGAAGTTCATATCGTACCGTCACTCTCGCTCTCCTTTTAAACAATATAAACGTCAGCGAGACGGCAAGACACGAACGAATTTGGCACTTCGTAGTAAGGGGGCTAATGGGCTACCACGAAACTCGCAAAACGAAGTTCGTATCGCACCGTCCCTTTCACTCGCGTATTAAATGACATAAGCGTCAGCGGGACGGCAAGACACGAACGAATTTTGCACTTTGTAAAGGGGCTGATGTCAAGGGGCTAAGTTAGTTCGGGCAGGCGGAGGCGCTCTCGCAGGTGGCCCCGTGAGAAAACTCTCCCCTCAAAGTTCGGCGGGAGGGCGATTGGCAAGGAGGTGACATTGCGTTCCCACGTATTGTGATTATAAAATAAATTTGCTTAAATTTTAAAAGAATGTTGAACCTAAATTGAAAATACAAACTGAAATATAGATGCACAGAAAAAAAAGAAAAATAAGACCTGCGCTGGGAATCGAACCCAGTTCTTGGTCCATGGATGTCCTGGCGGTGCTGACCGGGTGTCGGGTGGCTCTAATGAGCAGTGACCTTTAACGTTTTGACATTTTTTTGAAGGTAAGATAAGATTGTTTTTTTTTGGAATCTTTTTGTATTTTTTATTTCAATTCCAATTTTTTTTACTTTTACGGTCATCCCGTAAAACCCAAATTGAAAATACAAACTGAAATATAGATGCACAGAAAAACCAGAAAAATAAGACCAGCGCTGGGAATCGAATCTAGGTCTTCGGCATTCCGTGCCGCGTGCTATACCGCTACACCACCGCTGGACAACGGTACAGACACGAATTTCCCCTACGCACCGCATATCTCAGCTTGTTTGTTTCTTATTTAGCCACTTAAGCAGCGACACTAGCGACATCTATGCCGAAGCCCTCATCGAGAAACTTTCGACACTCCATATTGTAACTAACCGCTCACCCGGACAAGAGATATCGTTATTAACCAATCAAATTAAGATTGGTTTTTCGGAATCTTTTTGTATTTTTTATTTCAATTCCAAATTTTTGTTACTAGGTCATCCCGTAAAACCTAAATTGAATAGTTTGTATTTTCAATTCGTAGGTACTTTATAAAGTACCTACTTTCGGCGGTTATTCTTAGTTTTAGCAAGGACGATTAATCCTTGATTTGTCCTTGGTTTTAGTTAATAAAATGTCCTTTATAAAGAACGCGAGTGCAAAATTCGGAAATCTTCCACAATTTTGTACGAGCGAATTGAAACTTTCCGTTACTGCCTAGGCGATTCCAAAAGGTCACCGAGAACTCTTTGGAAACTTTTCGCACACGCACAAATTAGTCAATTGTGAATACAGCTATACATTACGTTTGAACTTGAAAGCGCAGATTGCGTCACGGGGTCCAGGTGCAGCCGTGGGAGTCTTACGTGGGACGCGCGGTAAGTTAGGGTGGCCGAAGAAATAGCTGCACCCTAATATTGGCACGACGTCGGCTTCTATTTTAATCACTTGCAACTTGTAACAAGGCATAGATTAAAAGATGATTAAAAGTTAGGCAAAGTCAAAGTCAAAATATCTTTATTCAATTTAGGTTATACTGACAAGCACTTATGAATGTCAAAAACATCTACCACCGGTTCGGAAAAAAACCTCTGTTGAGAAGAATCCGGCAAGAGTATCAACGAGGTATACTCCAATTCAATAGAATCTGACAATCCTGTAGACACTTCCAGGCTACTAATATGAACACCAGGCTGCCTAAAGTTTATGATGTGACTTTTTATTCTTTTTTGATTCCTTTTAGATGATAATTGCAACAACAGGGACATATATAATCAAGCGTGCCCACGTTAAGGTGTGTTAAATGTGTAGAAAATTGGCAGATTCTATTGAATTGTACTTTACATATTTTATTTTTTAAAAACAGATTCACAATATTTATAAATGATATCTATATACTATACATCAGTATTTAACACTACTTTATTTTTAACACAGTAGGTTCGCTATTTGAAGGGATCGCTAATGCGGATTAGTTGACGACCGGATGGCTAAGTGGCTAGAGAAGCTGACTACGAAGCTTGAGGGGGTTCGAATCCCGGCCGGGGCAGATATTTGTTTGTATGAACAATACGAATGTATGTTTTCGGGTATTGGATGTTTAATATGTATTTAAGTATGTATTTATCCATTTAAAAGAAAAGCCTACTCAGTTAATAATTAAGAAACGTATTCCGTTGTTTTCTAGTCTGAACTCGGACCAGACTTCTTGTACTACAAAATTAACAATTAACAGACCTTAAGCCTTAAGCGCTCGGTTGTTTCAAAGTCAAAGTCAAAGTCTCTTTATTCAATTTAGGCTATAACAAGCACTTATGAACTGTTTAGTTGTTACCCCTGACGCAAGAAGAGGGGTGAACAAGTTTGACCGCTACGTGCGGGTGTGTGTGTGTGTGTGTGTGTGTGTGTGATTGTGTGTGTCTGTGGCACTGATTTCAATGCCGTTTTAGTTGGAAACAGGATTTCTAGTGATGGTTCTTAACATGTTTTGTCAAAATCGGTTCAGCCGTTGGTTAGGTTACAATCACTTGTAAGTACAAGGCATAGATTAAGTTAGTTTGCGGAGAATTAGAGAAGAGAGAAGGTAATTGAACGGACAGACGAGTGGTTTGTAAATCCATACTAATATTATAAATCCGAAAGTGTGTTTGCGTGTTTGTATGTTTGTCCCTCTTTCACGCCGTAACGGAGCGACCGATTGACGTGATTTTTGGCATAGAGATAGTTTATGGGCCCGAGAGTGACATAGGCTACTTTTTATCCCGGAAAAATGCACAGTTCCCGAGGGAACAGCGCACGATAACCGAATACCGCGCGGGCGGAGCCGCGGGCAAAAGCTAGTACTTTATAATGTTTTAAACTAACCTAAAATAAAAAGAAGACAGTTATTATGTTTGATCATGATGTTATCATTTATCTAATTAACACCTTGTAATTATGTCGAAAGATAAGATTTAAGATCAGGATCCGTCTACATTTAATTAATTAGCTTATGCCCGCGACTTCATCTGCGCGGATCTAGGTTATCGCGCGGTGGCGCCCTCTACTGGAATAAAAGGTATCCTATGTTGATCCTTGGGGTTCAAACTACTTATATACCAAATTTCATCCAAATCGGTTCAGTTGTTTCGACGTGAAAGCGTAACAGACAGACAGAGTTACTTTCGCATTTATAATATTAGTAGGAAAGTAAGGATTGATGTGTGCAAATAAATGTCGCTTCAATATATAAATTTCATAGATTTGGTTTCACTGATCTACAGCGAACATACAAAAAACTTATGTATATTAAAGAGCCGACACATGGCGCTTGCCTGAAAAAAAAACCGACTACCTGCGCCGCGGCTTTGGGGCGGTATCCACTCTACCAATCAAAGCCTTGTATTTGTACGTGAGTATTAAAAAAAGAGATATCTAAAAAAGAATTATAACAAAAAATTGAACCGACTACAAAAAACCATGAAAAATTTTTCTACCAGTCTGAAGTCGGTCGGTGCAGCACGAGCCAGCAGGAGTGATTGAAGCCCAATATAAAGTGCGTAGTGCGTAAGATGACTATAGATCCACTCCTGCTGTCTCGTGCTGAGGCACCGACTTCTGACTGGTAGAAAAATATTTTCATGGTTTTTTGCAGTCGGTTAATTTTTTTGTTATAATTTTTTTTTCACGCTTTTTGGTGTAAATAATCTAAGATATATAACTGCTCGTCACCTTTTACGAAAGATTGGTGATATATGAAATGCGAAAGGGATGTTGACGCCACTAAAAAGTACCTAATTAGAAGGCACGACTCCAGAATAAAATAATACGCTTTATTTTAGCCCTGAAAACTAGATCAATTTTAAATTTACTGTAAAATTAGATTTCTGTTGCTTTAAAAACAAATAAATAGTTAGTTGATTGAGTTCGCGAACAAATAGCGACTTATGACGTCACAAGTCGCTATTGCCATTGAAACTCTATGGCAGAATTGTGTTTTGACAGCTCATAAAATATACGTCAGTTGATTGGTTGTGACAACATCCCCATTGTAATTAATAGTGCAATTTAGACTAATTTTAATCTCTTCTTAAATTCTTGGGAAAAAATCCTGTTGGTAGCACATATATTACAAACCTTCGGGACAAGATTATATTTAATATGAGATTATGAAATACCGTATTTTATTTGATGTAAAATAAATATTTTTTTTACATAAGAGGGAGTAAATTAATGAGCATGCAGGTCACGTGATAAGAAGTCATCACCGCCGCCCACGTACACCAGCAACACTAGTTGTATCGCAGGTGCGTTGCCGGCCCTTTGAGACTGATAGGCTCGTTTTTAAACATCCCTAAGTTGTATCGCTGCGAAATGCTGTCCCGAGAAGGTAGCGTGTTTGTATGTAATTGTACCTATAAAATTTTCCTACTTAATCTGTCGTATAGACCTGACAGAAAGCCCATAAGGGTTCCGTTTCATTACTCGGATGTACCTACGGAACTCCAAAAATAAATAAATTGTTATTTTTGTAATTTTGTAATTATCTAAGATTTTTTAAATTGCCAATCATCTAACTCCTAAACAAAGCCTAAGAAAGCGAGTTTTTTTTTTTTTAAGTTGACTTAGGGTCCGTTGTTTGATCAGTAATTAAGTTACTATATAGTTAAATTTCCGTTGAAATGTGTTAACTATTGTTATTTTTGCCATACATTTTAACTATTAGTTAGTTTAACTAATGATCAAACAACAGGCGCTTACTCGTACCAACGTAACCAAACTTATACAAACTGCAAAGCAAGACCACAGATTGCACACATTCTAAGTACTATCCCGAAATTTCCAGTGTCGCATCATAATAATAATAACACCTCCTTCAGTAGGCGTGAAGTTGATTATAGGTGTATCTTCAGCAGCTGTACTTACCTACGAGCCACCCTCGTTCCCACGCGCGCAGACAGATGGCAACTAAGCCTGGCACAATAAGATTTTGAGTTATTATTTCTTACCCCAACACTGATTGAGCTAACGGGACTCTATAGTCCATTCCTTCACGGGAGCCCGTGCGTGCGACACCTATTTTATTGCATCTAATTTTTTTTCGTGTTGTGATTTTTTGTGCTATGGCCGTGGCTGATCGCGTACACACCATGGACTTGTCTGGTTAGTTTTTTTTTAATTTTGTTTTTTAATTCGTGTTTTTTTTTTCTTTGGAAAAATTAGGTCAACGTATTTTTGCTGTAAAACCAAGCGTTAAGAGTTTAATTGTTGTGAAACATGTTTCGTGCGTAATTAGGTGCCGAAAAATTCGACGTTCGATGAAGTGAAACTGTGTTTTTAATTGCGTATTTGTAGTAGAAGTTAAGTGAAAATTTAAAAATAATCCTATTAAGAGTCCTTGTTGACTGTGTAAGTAGCATTTGAATAAAATATTCATTTTGTGCAAGATGACGCGAGTCGCTCCGAACTAGGTCGAGAAAGTACCTGCATAGGAAAATTACATACTCTCTACTATTATAAGTTTCAATAATTCACTAATTATCTACTAAAATTAAAAAAAAAACTGCCCATTGCGAATTGAACTAATATGTACCGACGGAACAGGTTTTAATTAAATAACTAAAAACCTCGGACACCCCAAAATATTTTATATATTTTAAGTTACTTGCTCGCATTTATTTTCGAATACCTTCTATTATTATTTCATAAAATATTCGTGTGTTTTGCTAAGTCGGTAATTCTACTTGATATCTAACTCTACACTCATAATTTTGTATTTGACAGTTGGGCTTCAACGTTTTTAGAAGAAAATCATACTGACAGCAAAACGGCCAGTATTAATTTATCTAATTAATTGTTGTTGTTTTTTAGAAAAATATGGCTCCGTCCATTGGAGGACAATTTTGCCAGTGTCTAGGTTTTCCGGTCGTACGGTAAAAAAATTCTAGAAAACGAAATATGAGAGGTAATGGTGGATGAACGATGACAGCGCGAATTCGAGTTGATTTTTATCTAATTAATTAAGTATGCAACCTTGCTGAAACATTGGCTAAGATATTGGCGCATGTTGCATTCGTACCTTTAAGACTGGACACTTTAAAAAAGGGATTTTAAAAACACAAACACAACCTGATTTAAAATAACAGTGTACAATCGATTCCACTCTCCATTTTGAACAAACTACTTTCTGGTTTTCAGTTATTTAAGTAACACCTTGTATACTTGGGATCTAAATAGCTGAAGTTTTTTTTTATTGAGCTTATGAGGGCCAAAGGTTGTCAATCGGGGTATTGTCGTCTGTATTTTCTTGCCGCTTCAGCATTGCGACCTCTTCAGGAGGACAATTATTGTAAATCGCGGCATTTTCCATTGACTTCACATAGGTATACCTGGTGCAAAAAAAAACATTTATTCAGTACTTTTACACGTCATTTTTTAAACTACCAGCGCTTTCGGAAAGACCAACATTGCTAAGAAGAATGCGCCGCAAGAAACTTGGCAGAAAGTCATTTTTTTCGAAATAAAATAATTACAAATAAAATGCTTAAAACCTATAGTATACAATTGAAGAAAAAATTGCAAAAAATATATAATAATAATAATACAGGGATGTATGGGGTGTGCAATCAATGAAGACGCGTACCTTGAGCCTTGGGGGAGGCCTAGGACCACGGCATGCGTCATCGTGAATGACTCTAACTATACCTGTATAAGATTATATAGTTATATATTTTTTATACTATGGCTCTGTCAATCGGAGGAGAAAAAACAAAATGATTATGAATAAAACAAAAAAGTGACAAGTGTAAGTCCTACCTATTAACAGAACTAACAAATACTATAATAATAATAAGTCTTGAAAGTCGGTGTTTCTTACAACCTGCTTCGAACTTATTTGTATGAAATAAAATAAAATATTATTACGCTTATTAAATATTATTAGCAATATTAGTAGTATTTATATATTATTAGTATTATTTCTGCGTTTTGATTTATTTCTATCTTAACAAAGCTGCTTAACTATTATTACGCTTTCAACCTCGTCAATTTTTTTAAAATCATTTGACGTAATACACCTATACCTTTATATAGTGAGACGACTTTATATACCTTTAATACACTGGTTTAAACCATTAAATTTATTTCCATTCATAATATACTCAACGGCACAAAATTTGGCGCACTTTATATACATTTGAGGGCCGTTTACCGATTATTGCATACATTTGAGGCATATTTTTTTGCCGCTCAGTATATACCTATAAAATATCTCCCTAGTTTCAAAACTCTATTTGACCTGCAGAATCTGCCCTAAAAGTTAACAGAAAAAATAAAGAATAAAATAACACGGTACGGTATAACGATGATAAGAATAAGAAAGAATTTATATCTAAGCAAATCCCCACGGGATAAAAGATTTTTGAAAGAAGACCGAAGCCGCCGATGTAAATTTTTATAGTAGTTTTTTTTATTCGACTGGATGGCAAACGAGCGAGTGAATCTCCTGATGGTAAGAGAACACCACCGCCCACAAACATCTGCAACACCAGGGAATTGCAGATGCGTTGCCAACCTAGAGGACTAAGATGGGATACCTCAAGTGCCAGTAATTTCACCGGCTGTCTTACTCTCCACGCTGACTCACAAAAGTGCAAGCACTGCTGCTTCACGGTAGGATTAGCGAGCAAGAGTCTGCCGAGGTCAATTTTTCCGGAACGCTATAATCTGGCTGGACATCTTTAAGGTCAAAGTGAACAGACGCCTTCTAGGAAAACGTGTATCATCTTAGGCCTCTTCGCCTTCCATCAAGCGAGATTGAGGCCAAACGTAAGCCTATTTTTCATAAAAAAAGCATAAGTAATTACTTGCTTTTTCTTTGGTAAGTGGTGCGTAGTTTAGTAAACCCTACATAATCGCAAAAATAGTGTGCGTATAAATGTCAGGAAAGCCGAAAAAGTAGGCAGTAAAAATTCGTTATGTAATATAAAAGGAAATCAGTTATGCAAGAAAATACAAACAATGAAGTTTCGACGGCTCTCTGACTCAATCAAACTCTTATGAAGTTTCGTGAAATTCGAATAACCATTTCTCCTTTCACGCCCTAAATTACTCGTACATATTCCAATTTCATAACATTTCATATAGTAGGAGATTGAGTCAGACTCTTGATTTGGGTTTCTCTTGTCACATAGTTTTTGCAGGTTCAAGGCTTGTGCAAGGTCCGCCCGGATTTCTACCATCTTGCTCGCTAATCCTGTCGTGAAGCAGTAGCGCTTGCACTTTTGTGTTTCGGCGTGGAGAGTAAGACAGCCGGTGAAATTACTGACTGACTGCTTATGTACTTACTAGCTGTTGCCCGCGATTCCGTCCGCGTAGTATTCGTTTATCGGTATCCCGCGGGTACTATGCAAATTTCCGGGAAAAACTATTCTATCTCCTTCCTCGGGACTCGAACTCTGTGTACCGAATTTCGTCTGAAACATATAATATAATAGTCGTGTGCTGTATTCAAAACGTTTAGACTGGGTACAGTAAAAACCCGGCTAAGAGCGTGTCGGACACGCCCGAAATAGGTTCCGTAGCCATCACAAAAAATTAAGCCATATATTTCTAGGGATTTCGTATTTTGTACGGAATATTCCAAGTTTAGGTATATTCTCAAGAAAACTTAACCGTTAAGTTTTCTTTGTAAGTTTGATATACTTACTTACTACGATTCTGAATTTTTTCCAATTTTTCCACCCACCTGTTTAGATTTTAGAGGGCGGGGCGCTCGATTTTAATGAAAATTTGCACTTGAATATTTAGCAAACAAACCACTGAATCGAAAAACTTTTATATTCTTCAAAAACGAATTAATGTTTATAACCGGTTTTTAAAGAAAATAAAAACACATTAACTTATATATTAAGAAGTGCTCTATCAGACATTTTTAATTTTCATTCATTTTTTATGGAATAATCGAGAAAAACTAACAAAAATGCAACGTTGCTAGCTGAGCAGGCATAAACGCTCTTAAGCACAAGCTAGTTCCACTATATCTATATATCAGCATATGATACTTTGGTCACATGGCACACCAAACCTACCTACTCGTTGAAACGCCCGCCCATCCAATCGCAACAGGTTGTAGGGGCAATGGGCGGGTAACTTAAATAATAAGACTTATATTATCTAAGGCGCGTAAGTATTCTGCCTCATAATCTAAATCATTGTAAAGTGTTTTTATACCCGAATCCCTGTTGCCACGTTACAAGGCTTTGCCTAGTGTGCGACCAACGGCAATGCAATTTAGTAATGCGATAATTTTTCAATAAACTATCATATTAAATGAGATTGCAACGGGTAAGTCACATCTTCTTGGTTGGTTTCTTATAGTTATTTTTTTTCTCCTTAATTTTATTTACTTACATAGATTAGTGGTTTATTTATTATATTTGTGTATCGTTCCGTGAGTCACAGACGGTTCTGGCAGAAAATCAGCGCTGCAGGCGTCTAACGCTTCAGCATAATGCTGAGTCAGCGACCGTTTCACTTTCGCGGGGACACACAAAATAGTGTAGGTATATGTTTCATGTTGATTTCTTATTATTTTTTTTTGGTTTATTTTTATATAATGTTTTCTGTATATGTGTGTCTTCTGTGTTAGTGAATAAATGTCTTCTTTTCTTTTCTTTTCTTTCTATCTTAAATCGAGTTTAGCTCGACGTGTTTCGGGCTATTTCTTAGCCCTTCTTCACAGGAGCGTAATATGCATGCGGCTCGGCGGCTGCCGCAACACGTGAGCAGTACCACTACCATGAGTTTAGTGACCGTATTCGATAGCAACGGCGTAAATTATTTGTAGAGGCGCTGTACAATTCTCCATACAAATTTACGCCGTCGCTATCGAGTACGGTCACTGTAAACTAATGGTTAGTGGTACAGTCAGCTGCAGAGAAAAGGTACCCCCCTGTAACGGCGGTATCCTTACTACCGCCATTACAGGGGGGGTACCCTTTCTCTGCAGCTGAGTGTACAAAGGGGTGGCGCGTAGTGCGCGTGTTGCGGCAGCCGCCGAGTCGCGAGCTCCTGTGAAGAAGGGCTGCGAAATAGCCCGAAACATGTCAAGCTAAACTCGATTTAAGTCGTGGGTTATCCGTTGCAATAACCTTTAATATGAGTGAGCTCACGGTAGTTTATCTTCAAAATATTCTGCCTCTGTTAGTAACAGACTGAACCATGGTTTTTTCCGTTTAAAATAAATTAGAGCGCTATGTATCACTGCACTACGTACATACATTATGATCACTCACTCATGAACTCATGGTAGTGGTATGCTCACGTGTTGCGGCAGACGCAGAGTGGCGTGCTCCTCTGAAGAAGGGCTACCAAATAGCCCGAAACAGTCGAGCTAAACTCGATTTACAATGACATTTAATATGAGGGAAGAATACTTACGCGCCTTAGATAATATAAGTCTTATTATTATTATCTAAGTTACCCGCCCATTGTCTCTACAACCTTACCCCCTTATTCATAAACGACAATCAAACCTATTTTAGTTACAATGCCGCTAAAATGCGTTTGTCCTTATCTGTCAGTTCGACATTTGTATTTCTTAGAAAGGGACAAAGCATTTGTTAGTTAACATAGGCTTGTTAAGTTTTATGAATAAGGGGGTTAGACTTTGTCACTACTTATGTTTTCTCCATCGTGACAATTTGTACGCAATACATTGCTGCTCGAAAATAACTCAAAAATTAACTGCGATGGTATTCTAATATCCATACTAATATTATAAATGCGAAAGTGTGTTTGTATGTTTGTGTGTGTCTTTCACGCAGTAACGGAGCGTGCTGTTACTATACTGTTAGTTACAAAGCTAGTAGGTAGAGCCTCACAATTATCATACTCAAAGAAGTTCGAGAGTTCTTTGTTTAGGCTCCGTAGAGAAAGCGACAAAAATGAAACTACCCTATTCCGAGGAAATTTCTAAAACTCGTTCTAGAAAATCTTTTTGCCTTTATGCAATTGGGCCTAATTGCACAAAATCATCATGTCTATCCTGATTTTTATCTTTTTCTTTGTAGGTACTGCTTTTGTTGTTTATTTATGAAAGAAGATTTGAATCGTATTGTACTCGTATACTTATTACTCAAGGGGCATAGGGGCTTGCCAAATTCCATAGCTTTTTGCTGTGAATTTATCCGTCAGTCAATCAGTCACATTAGTATTTTAAAGATAGGTAGGCTTACGATTATTATGTTTACTAGCTTTTGCCCGCGGCGTTGCCCGCGTGGATTTCGGTTATCGAGCACTGTTCCCTCGGGAACTGTGCATTTTTCCGAGATAAAAAGTAGCCTATGTCACTCTCTGGCCCATAAACTATCTCTACGCCAAAAATCACGTCGATCCGTCGCTTCGTTTCGACGTGAAAGACAGACAAACATACAAACACAAACATACACTTTCGCATTTATAAAATTAGTATGGATTCGTTATGGAGACAGTAGAGCAACTCTCATTACCCCTGCAAGGCTACCACGAAATTCGAAAATCGAAGTTCGTATCATACCGTCCCGCCTACGCTTATGTTATTTAATACGAGAGTGAGAGGGACGGTACGATACGAACTTCGAATTTCGTGTTTCGGAATCCCTTCTTCACCGAAGCGGGAGCTGCGGCCACGTCAAAAAAAAATCCAAAATACCGACGCGCGAGTGCATTCACTCCCACCTATTTCTACTCACGCATATTCGCGCATGCGCTCTGCAGGTGGCAGGTCAGTAGCGTCCCACGCGTCGGTGAGGGTGGACGTGTATCGGAAAGGACCTCAATGGTGCGGGGGCGGGAATACCGGTCCCTCGACCTAGCGACCTCACGCTCACACACCTTAGCTTTGACTAGTTGATATTAAACTTTTAAGTTACTTGTGAAGTGTTTTTGGATTGTTATTTTTTTGGGTGAGTTTTGTTTGTGAGCGTGGTATGAAGTGTTGCACATGTTGGAAACTTATGATCGAAATTATGTTTATAGCCATAGGCAATAGTTGAAGTTGAGTTTGTTTTTGACTGACGTTGGCATATTTTAAGCTTTTGCAATGAACTTTTAAGTCAGTAAAATGTCAATTTCTTACTAAATAGTATTTCATCTGGGTGGACTCTATACAAATTACAATAAGTACATGTTTTTATCTAAGCATGTTTACGATGACTACACGATATTAATTAATCTTGAATTTTAATTCAAACACGTTCAAAAATTGAATTTAACTATGCAATTTACAAAAAAAATAAAGTAGGCACTTGACAGAAAAACAGAACAAAAAATTTTAATGGTACAAACACACCTTACAAAGTAGAAAAAAATCATCAGAGTAGAATAAAAAAAATGCTTAAGTACCTACCTATCAAAAAAATATTTCCCAAAACAAAAACGACTGTGTAAAAAGCAATTTAAATTTTATTTTTGATTTCGTTATTTATGGGTCACTCATTTTGACACAGGCAAGTAAGAAATTTGCTGACTAAAGAAACTTCATGAATCATCTGACACAGCGCAGAACAAACCTGACAAGTCAGTAGCAAGGCAGTCAATTTGAAACAAATTGCGACATTAATTTTTGGAGCCATAAAAACAAGTTTTACGTAATTGCCTATGCATTCTCATAAAAGCTCTACCTATATCAACTCTACACCAAAAATTTCAATCCATCTACTGGACTAGAAATGGATCAAATAAATTAAGTAAGATAAATAAAAAGCCGGTACAGAAATACCTACTTTTTTTTATTTGGACAATTGTAAAAAGGTATACCTAGTGCCATCCACGAGGACGCGTGATTTTGTCAAAATTAGCCATTAATGACATTGTAATAAGAACCACGGCACGCGTCATGGTGAATGACTCTACCTATATGAGATCCAGTTTCTTCAATTAGGATAAAACAAATGAGCGGAAAAGAAGTCCACTGATGGAATACTATAAAACTATATTCAATTTCAATACCTATATAAGTACAGACGAGGCAAGATGTTCGGTCACCTGTTACGACACGATGATTTTATAAAAACTATAGTAGAAGGGAAGATAGAGGGAAAGAGGAAGAGAGGGAGGCCAAGAAGATCGTTCACGGACCAAATTAAAGAGAAAGTAAACAGCGTGTCGTATCAGGAAGTCAAGAAGAAAGCTGAGAACAGAGAAGAATGGAAATTGCTCCACCGACAAGAGCCTAGCCTCTTAAATATATGATGATGATAAGTATGAAGTCTTTCCAATAACTTTGAAAAGGTCACAAAAAGAGTGTGTGAGGTGATAGATAAACCCCTTATTTGTGAATAATTTTCAACATTCGCTGCCCCCTACAGCTATTGGTAAACAAATACTTAATTTAATTTATCTTCTCAGAAATTGTTAATTTTGTTGCACCATTATTATTATTATTATTCTTAATTAGTAGGTACTTAATAGTACATTACTGCAGAGGCCATGAAGTAAGGGATTGATTGCATGAACGAGTCCTGTAGGTAATCCCTATTTTGGCCGAGGTTCGTATAGTGCTTTTCTCAAACGATTTGAGGAAATATTTCATCCATCCTTCGTGACATTAACGCATACATTTCCGAGCATGTTTGAGAATATATATATATTTTATTTCAGCTTATCAATAGCTTCTAGCAGAAAATGTATATTCCTCAAAAAAACTATTTACTGCACCTATATCCAACTATATCCAACCACTTCTTTATCCTAGCACGTAGCAACATAACGTGGATCACACACGAAGAACTTGACAATCTATCATACCAACATGTGAATTATATAGTTCTTTTATTTGTGAAACCGGAATGCTTGTAAAGCGTCATTAATGTACCAAGAATAATACACCCCTTTGAATTCGATAACAACACAGATCTTTTAACCATTCCCCTTCAGGCCCTATAATACGAAGTCCAAAATTCAAATTTCGTATATTGCCGTCCCGCTGACGCTTATATCATTTAATACGAGAGTGAGAGGGACGGTACGAACTTCAATTTTCGAATTTTGTAATAGCACCCCAGTTTGTCACCGCCTCTCTACCTGAAGCAGCCGAGAAAAAAATGATCCCACACCTCGAAAGTTAGGGGGATCTCGCCACCGCAACCTCTTCCGATTGGTCCAAATTATAATAAGAAACACCAATCAGAGCCATTGGATAAGATCCGCTTTTGGATAATAGACAGATGCCAAAAGGTGCAATGTATCATCGTTTGTTTGCTCAATAAATAACGCAAAAACTACACCTGCCTCGAAATTTGTGGGTCTTCGTAGACGCAAGCTTACACAAAAAACTACTAGGTATTGGTATTAGATTAGTATAAAAAGTACTATTGTATTTTTTGTTCCACTCATAGGACCTTTTGGGACATGTTTGCTGTAATAAGTAGGTAATAGACTATCCTTGTATTTGCATAATGTTGTAGCAAGTTTTTAGAATCGATCTATTGATGCGTTCGACCATTACATTGTATGCCACCATTTTGTGATGATAATATGACGATAATTGGCCGTATCGTCTAAAGTGTGGTCGCTCGCGATTGCTTTCACTATCTCTTTCTACCGTCATCCTATATCGTGTGATAGAAAGAAGTGAAAACTATTGAATGGGATTCCGAGTGCGTTAGGCAGTGTGTGGCCTGGCTAGAATCAACACAATTATGAATTATTTATGACACGAAATTTTTGCTTACATGGTAAAGTAGCTCTGGTTATAACTAGAGAGGATAATAAGGTTTTGGTAAATATTTCATTTTGAATACAAGCTTTTCTACCGACTGTATCTTTTGTTGACTTTACTTGCATTGCCACCCAAACTGCATTGCATTTGCATACCAAATTTCAAATCGATGCGAACCGTTGAAGAGTTCCGTCCTGCGGAGACGATCCTGGCCGGACTACCAGGATGTGGCCACCAGATTATTGTATTGCCACGCAATTTACATAAGTATACCAAATTTCAAGTCAATCCAACTACTGGAAGTTGGTCGAATTTAACTTGCAAGACAGAGATAGACAACGGCAGAGGTGAAACTAAATAAAAGATGCATGTGTAAAAGTGCATGTGTTACTACCACATCATGATACGGTCGGTCACATAGTGAAGTGATCAATTTTAAGGTCTGACTATAAAAATTGCATGAAAGTTAATTATTTTATGAGATAGGTCACAAAATAAACGAAAAACGTGTTCCCAACGGCAGCGGAAATAGATACACATCAACATCAGCATACGCGTTTTATATCCTTTATGCTTCCGTTATGGAACCTAGCCTAGGTATATGGTCCTTTTCTTCAATATCACGTGAAAGACTTCAGTATAATTTTTGACCCACAAATAAAATACCTCAATACATACATATACAGGTTGTTAATTAAATAACTGAAAACTTGAAAGTAGTTTGTATTTTTCTTTTAAAACCCCTTTTCACGCGCCCAGTCTAAAAGTTATGAATGCAACTTACGCCAATATAGCGAGTATTTACATAAATTTACGTAATACTGGCCGTTTTTCTGTCAGTTTTGTATTCTTCAAGAAATAGTGCAAATAGAAAAGAAAAAAAAAGAAGAAGAAGAAAGTGTAGAAATAGTTGCAGGTGATAGAACCTTGTTCAAGGTTCGACCGGATTGCTACCACCATCTTGCTCGCTAATCCTGCTGTGAAGCAGTACCTGTGCTTGCACTGTTGTGTTTCGGCGTGGAGAGTAAGACAGCCGGTGAAATTACTTGCACTTGAGGTATCCCATCTTAGGCCTCTAGGTTGGCAACGCATCTCCAATCCCCCTGGTGTCGCAGGTATCTATGGGTGGTGGTGATCTCTCACCATCAGGAGACCCACTTGCTCGTCTGCCATCCAGTCGAATAAAAAAAAAGTGAAGCGCTACCACGGAGCGCCACTGACAAGTAATATTATCCCACGGGAACGCATTATCGGGATATCAAGTACTATCTTATATCTCAATGCAGATCTTTATCTATCCGCACGCCAAGTTTCATGTAAATCCCTTCAACCGTTATTGCGTGATCGAGTAACAAACATCCTCACAAACTCACATTTACAATATTAGCAAAATAAGATTGCACGTCAAGCAATTCTTCTACAAAACTGCAACGTTGTGAGAACTAAGCGTGGGTATTATCGTAGTTTCCTTCTTATGCAGAAGATCAGCTTACCGAATGCAAACGAAACCTAATATGCAACAAACAATCCCACATCGTACTACTCTTAAACCGGGTGGGCCTTGTACCAGGAGCAAATTAAAACACAGGTTCTGCTACTCAAATGAAACTACTTTAGTTCTGTAATTTTCAAAAATTAAGTAAATTTACCAACTATGGCCCAAGCCCTCTCATTCTGAGAGGAGGCCTGTGCCCAGCAGTGAGACGTATATAGGCTGGGATGATGATGATAAAGTAATTTTATCATTATTTTATTCCAAACAAATTAAATGGTATTTTCAATGTAGGTACGGCATCCATTAGCCCAAATGAAGGGTCCACGTAAAGAACATGTCTAGTCACTTTTTTTTTATATTGAGATTTTAATCTTAAAAATTAGTTTAGGAGTAGAAAAACAGAATTACGCGACTAACAACTCAAAAAATTTTGCTCGTCTTACTTCGCCCTTATTCTAGCTTACCTACATATTTCGTCCGTAAAGATATACATATGTAAATAAAAAATGAAAATTGTCACAAGCGCCGTTTCTTTATCTCTGGAAGTGTAAATCACATTCTGGCCTCGAATGTCCAATTCCCAAATCACGACACTTTTCATCCTCTTCCACTCTCTTGGGTTTGCTTTTCAAAAAGAGATGAATGCTATCAATTTCTATTTACAATAAGTTAATTATTTATTAATAAAACATAACACGGTACAAACCAAAAAAAATAAAATAACGTAACTAAAACTACATACAAACTAAACTTATAAATAAAAAATTTGCCCAAAATCGCTGCCAGGCGGTAAGGTGCCCAGAAGGCTGGCAGCATTACCACGCTGTATGGCAATGCTTATTCTTTGCGCTAAGAAAAAGCCAGCCCTCTGGTCACCCGAAGCCGCAATTAATTTTGCCGACAATGATTTAAAAATATTAAATGCACTGGAACCCCAAGGACCCATGGTTTCTACCCCAAACGGTTCAAAAATATAGGCACTACTGATGCCCACATATTTGCGCCGCTTGAGGCATTCCGCAGAGTCTGCAGCGGCACCGGCCCTGTTGGCTGTAGATGGAAGGTGGGACGGCGCGAGTGTGTCGACGCAAGTGGCGTCCCACACCAACGGCCGTCCCATTTTCCATGGCATGAGCGTCATGCCGTCGGGCCTCTTGCCGTCGTCGCGGACCAAGCCCGAAGGTTCCAAAACGGCTGGTGCTCCGGCACTGACCAAGGCCCGGCGGATAACGTCGTTAAGAGCTGCATGCCGTGGGATGCGACCCGCACTGCTGCGGCAGGAGAGTCCATGGTGGCCGAGGCAGTCGACCTGCATACCGCATATTTACAATAGCATTTTTATATATTTCACACGAAAACACAAGCCGAAACATGAATGCACAGAAAAACCAGAAAAAATAGACCAGCACTGGGAATCGAACCCAGGTCCTCAGCATTCCGTGCTGCGTGCTATTCCCCTACACCACCGCTGGGTTTGATTCCCAGCGCTGGTCTATTTTTTCTGGTTTTTCTGTGCATTCAGGTTTCGGCTTGTGTTTTCGTGTGAAATATATAAACTTTCACGGGATGACCGTAAAAGAAACAAAAATTTGAAGTGGAAATAAAAAATACAAAAAGACTCCAAATAGTAATCTTGAATAGCATTTTTCTCAGCTGGACTGAACATACGTTAATTTTTTTTTTTATAGTAAAAATGCATCATTGACTGCAGTGTCGGCCCAACGTGGATACAAACGGATGCCATCCGGTATCCTGCAATTTCAATAAATCGAGTACCGACACCGCATAAGTGCGTGTCGTTTAAACCACTCGTGACTGCTTTACGACTAAATAATAGTCGCACTTTGCCGTTCTAGCCAAATGAGAATTATATTCTTTAGTACCTGCCAAATATGTGGTCTAACACCCTAAAGTTTAGTTGATAATCGTTTGCATGGTATAACTATGTCACTCTCTGGCCCATAAACTGTCTCTATGCCAAAAATCACATCAATAGGGATGTTGGCACCACAATCAATTGACGTACTTTTTATGAGCTGTTAAAACACAATCCTCCCATAGAGTTTCAATGGCAATAGCGACTTATGACGCCATAAGTCGCTATTTTGCATCGCATGTCTAAAACAATAATGCCAATAAATGTGTCTGTCGACTTGAAAGTTCGGCTTTAGCGACATATTAATTTGATAGGAACTTGTTTAAAAATTGATGGATCTAATTTGGCTGATTTTATTTTACCACCTCAAGCTTAAGCCAGGCTTAACAACTAAATCTAGATTTATTTTTACCTGCAAGTGGGTCTTAAATAGGGATGTTGACACCACCAATCAACTGACGTACTTTTTATGAGCTGTCAAAACACTATTCTCCCATAGAGTTTCAATGGCAATAGCGAATTATGACGTCACTATCCGACAACTCAATCAACTAACTATTTATTTGTTTTAAAGCAACAAAAAATCTAATTTTACAGTAAATCGAAAATTAATCTGGTTTTCAGGGTTAAAATAAAGCGTTTTTTTTTACTAGAGTTGTGCCTTCGAATTATTTTTTAATGGCATCATCATCCCTATTATGCTAATGTTTTGTGGAACTTACGCCGCTTATTACTTCCGATATTGCGCACTAATCACTGTGGAAACAAAGTTTACTTTGACAAACATTTGAATTTGATTATAGACGTGTCTGTCAACTTGAAAGTTCGACTCTAGCGACATAAGTTCGACTTTAGCGACATAAGTATTCATTTGATAGGAATTTGTTTAAAAATTGATAGACCTAATTTGGCTGATGGTACCTATGGTCTGTCCCATAATTCGAGATAATAAAATGACGTTTCATGTGTTACCTGTTTTTTGCGTCTCATAAATAGTGATGTGCCGCAACCGGTAATCACCGAAAGATTTTGTAGGTACCTGTGTACCAATATATGTATGTCATAAAATATTAAGATATGAACGGATCCGTGATGTACTAACGTGGTCTAATAAAAATGCGACAGTTTTGGAGATATTTCGACTTTTTATAGATGTTGATGTTTAAGTTTTAATTAAATTCTAAGTAAGATCATTGCGATAAGAAGCTGAAAATACACTTAATAGGTGTTCCCTTCTTTCACAGACCGAATTTTCGTAGAATTTCGTTTCGCAGAAAATATTTCATATAATATTTGCTCTTCGTATGTTTACTTGGAATATTATCGTTTTAACGACTATTAACTTGAATGGAACATATTTAATAGAAAAACTATTCAATGAATTTTATAATCTCATTTAATTTTTTATCAAACTTATCAAATTGTAGAATTATTTCCATTTCATTCATTCATATCCATTTATTCGTGTCATGCGGTCCCTCTCGCTCTCGTATGAAATAGTATAAGTGTGAGAGACCGCACGACACGAACTTTGAGTTCCGTAGTAGACCTGCAGCGACCCCCTCCGAAACGACTCGTTAGGTACTAGAAATGTAGAAGTTGTTGACGACTATGTATACCTAGGACAGACGGTCCAGTTAGGTAAGTCCAACTTCGAGAAAGAGATCACTCGTCGAATCCTACTCGGCTGGGCAGCGTTCGGGAAGCTTCGCAGTGTCTTTTCATCCAAATTACCGCAGTGTTTGAAGTCACGCAGGACTGATGGCCGATGGGGTCAGAAGGTTCTCGAATGGCGTCCGCGGACCGGGAGACGAGCTGTCGGTAGGCCTCCAACTTCGAACTTCGTATGTTGCCGTCCCGCTGACGCTTTTCTCATTCAATACTCGAGTAAAAGGGACGCTGCCATACGGACTTCGTTTTTCTAGTTTTGTAGTAGCCCCTCTGTATTATATTTTTTTACGTTGGCACTAAGTGATGAACACTGTATTTTACCTGTTTTGTACCTGTGCTTAGATCTTGTGCAATTTATCGTAAAAGTGCATTTATATTTTTAAAATAGGAAGTAGTATATTGAATACTTTAATGTTATTTTTGCTATCGTAAAATATACATTTTTATCGGTTATTTACGAAACCGGAATCACGGAGCCGCACTGTTCGTTTTATGCTGGCCACATTATTTTTACGTTTGACATTTCAGACTGTCATTTTATTATCTCGAATTATGGGACAGACCATATAGTTGGAGAGCGGACTGCAAAATTTCGGACCTGCTTGATACCGCGATGAAATGTACAATGGTTTCCCATAAAACTGATGCTAAGTCCGAATGTAATAGTCTGCCACGGCGGAACTTGCCGAAAGTACCAAAAAAATGGTCACTTCCGGTGCGAAAAAAGGGGTGTCATTTTACCCATCTGATACCGAAATAATAGTCATGGCATCAGTTAGGAATTTACTGGTAGATACAGAAAAGCGAAATATGTCATCATTTTTCTTGCCGGAAGTGCTCGGCAGACGCTCTCAAAGGTGCCCATCAGGACCCCTAAATGGACCCATCTGATACCAGCATGAAACCAATTCCAGACGGTAGGTATAAATCCTCATTACCGGAATATATAAGTCTGCCAGGGCTATTCCTGCCGAAACACCTTGACATACGAGATTATGTGAGCAACCTCTACTCCGCTCAATATAGATATTTCAATTTCCATAAATCCGACAAACCCCAATTTTGGTGGAGACCTTGGGTACACCATTAGGAATAAAGTGTCAAAAGTCTCCATTGATCCCATGAGTGCAAAAAGTCATTGGGGATCAAAGTTCAAAATTTGAGGTTTTTTTTTTGTTTTTCGAAAACGGTAAGTTTGTTCAAAAAGTAGCCGAGACAAAAATTATAGATCTTAAAATTATCTACAAAAATGATCTTCATACTTTTTTTCTCAGAATTACCATTCCCGAGATATCCCGATTCTAAAAGTTGAAGGAGTCAAGTTCTACATGATAACACATTTATGCCACGCATACCTATAAGGTGACTGGGTAATTCGACCTATTTCTTGAAAGGGGTTATTCTAGAGCTCATTTTCAATGTTTTTTCCAGTAAACCACGGATCTAAAATCCTCATTTCCTGAATATATATACCTATTATAAGTTTGCCAAGTCTATTATTTCTGGTGTATAATAAAGAGTCATTGTATTGTGTTTTAGGTATGTTTGGTTGTTATCAATTACTTCGTCTTCACTATCAATAACTATATCATGGACATGTAAAGGAGTAGGCTCTCCGTCGAACCAAAAGGGTTCGTATTGCTCGTTATTAAACGCCCAACCGTACTCGGTGGCAATAAGTTTCACACAATCTTTTTGAGTGGCATTAAGCCACATGGAGGCAACATATGTTGTTCTCAGAATTTTCTGTTTAATTGTCTTCCAACACGGTGGTATAGTATTCGAACTATAAGTTTTTACTTTATTTAAAATATGTTTTGTATTATGCGAGGTTGCAAAACTCTTAGTAACTCCGAAATAATGTGTGGTATCAGTGCAGTGTTGACGTTGTAATATAACCCTTAACGCGGTATTATTAAGTCACATTATGTTGATTCGAGCGAGTCGCAGTATGTTCTTTTGCTTTTAAAGTTAAGAATTTAAGAGTTTTAAAGTTCGAATACTATACCACCGTGTTGGAAGACAATTAAACAGAAAATTCTGAGAACAACATATGTTGCCTCCATGTGGCTTAATGCCACTCAAAAAGATTGTGTGAAACTTATTGCCACCGAGTACGGTTGGGCGTTTAATAACGAGCAATACGAACCCTTTTGGTTCGACGGAGAGCCTACTCCTTTACATGTCCATGATATAGTTATTGATAGTGAAGACGAAGTAATTGATAACAACCAAACATACCTAAAACACAATACAATGACTCTTTATTATACACCAGAAATAATAGACTTGGCAAACTTATAATAGGTATATATATTCCGGAAATGAGGATTTTCGATACGTGGTTTACTGGAAAAAACATTGAAAATGAGCTCTAGAATAACCCCTTTCAAGAAATAGGTCGAATTACCCAGTCACCTTATAGGTATGCGTGGCATAAATGTGTTATCATGTAGAACTTGACTCCTTCAACTTTTAGAATCGGGATATCTCGGGAATGGTAATTCTGAGAAAAAAAGTATGAAGATCATTTTTGTAGATAATTTTAAGATCTATAATTTTTGTCTCGGCTACTTTTTGAACAAACTTACCGTTTTCGAAAAACAAAAAAAAAACCTCAAATTTTGAACTTTGATCCCCAATGACTTTTTGCACTCATGGGATCAATGGAGACTTTTGACACTTTATTCCTAATGGTGTACCCAAGGTCTCTACCAAAATTGGGGTTTGTCGGATTTATGGAAATTGAAATATCTATATTGAGCGGAGTAGAGGTTGCTCACATAATCTCGTATGTCAAGGTGTTTCGGCAGGAATAGCCCTGGCAGACTTATATATTCCGGTAATGAGGATTTATACCTACCGTCTGGAATTGGTTTCATGCTGGTATCAGATGGGTCCATTTAGGGGTCCTGATGGGCACCTTTGAGAGCGTCTGCCGAGCACTTCCGGCAAGAAAAATGATGACATATTTCGCTTTTCTGTATCTACCAGTAAATTCCTAACTGATGCCATGACTATTATTTCGGTATCAGATGGGTAAAATGACACCCCTTTTTTCGCACCGGAAGTGACCATTTTTTTGGTACTTTCGGCAAGTTCCGCCGTGGCAGACTATTACATTCGGACTTAGCATCAGTTTTATGGGAAACCATTGTACATTTCATCGCGGTATCAAGTAGGTCCGAAATTTTGCAGTCCGCTCTCCAACTAATAGCTACGTAGAGCGGACTCTACACCGTGATATTTTTGACTTCCTCCGTAAAATTTTAAGGGAACATTCTACAGGTCCAATGGAGTTAGATTGACTCTAGTTAGAGTTTAATTTTAAATTTGCGTTCATTTTAGCTTTTTTGCTTGTAAACACAAGTATGTATTTGTGTTCACATAAGCGATTATTCCAAATAATGACTTCTTCTTGTGGTGCCTCTCCAATTACTGAGGGTTGGCCATCAACTCAGAATATTTCTTCCTGTCCTTCGCGAGGTGGAACAGCAGGGCTACTACGAAACTCGAAACTCTAAGTTCGTGTCGTGTGGTCCCTCTGACATTTATACTGTACTAGCTGTTACCCGCGGCTTCGCCCCCGTTGTATTTTTTCTGTATTTTCTTCCATAAAAACGTTCTCCTGACAGTAACGAACACAACAAAAAATTAATTAAAGAAATCGGACCATTCGTTCCCGAGTTTTGCGCTTAGCAACACATTTTACGATTCATTTTTATTTATATAGAAGATAATACGACTGGCTAAGATTGCGGGATCGCGGTGGATGCGAAAAGCACAAGACCGGTCTGAGTGGAGAGCCTTGGGGGAGGCCTATGTCCAGCAGTGGACGTCTTTCGGCTGACATGATGATGATGATGAGATAATACGAGAGCGAGAAAGTAAACTTGTAATCACTACTTCAAATCCGCTCTCCACGAGTACTCATTACCAATTAATCTGTGCTAATCATGAACTGCATTGTCATCAGGCTGGAGCGCTTATGGAGCCGACGGGCGTGGAGAGGCCAGCGCTATGTGTACGTCAGCTATGGCCGAGGCGCCGCGCAGCCCGCGCCACCTCCACAAGCGGCGACGCCTCTCCCGCCTCCTCGACAAGCTAGCTGTCCAACTACAAAACAATAACCACTATCCACCCCCTCGTTGGCTCATGCTGGACGCTCCAATCAAACAAGAGATGCCCGAAGACGTCCCTTTAGACTTATCATTAAAGTCAGAACCTAAAGTCCCTACGCCAGTAAAGCCAAGAGCGTACGCGTGTAATGCTTGCGGACAGACTTTTAGCGTGCACGATCGCTTGGCTAAACACGTGGCTTCCCGGCATAGGAACAGAGTGCCTGAAGCTGAACGCGCGTATGAATGCGATATATGCCACAGAAGGTTCGCGCGTTCGGATATGCTGACGCGGCACGCTCGGCTCCACAGCGGCGTCAAACCTTACTCGTGCTCCGCTTGCGGCCAGGTGTTCTCACGGTCTGATCATCTGGCTACCCACCACCGTACGCACACTGGGGAGAAGCCGTACCGTTGCTCCGCTTGCCCGTACGCAGCGTGCCGGCGCGATATGATCACGCGCCATATGCGTACGCACTCGCGTCGACCGCAACCCGCCTAAAACTTCACTTTCAAGCGTCTTGATTTGCAATGGCACGCTTGAAGTGCGTTTCTGTCACGAATTAAGGTTTGTTCTAGTATTTATTGATTGTAATAAGTAATATAAAAAATTGATTTAGTTATCCGTTTGCTTTTTTATTTAGTAGCAGAACCAAAATAAGTACGGCTCGCCCGAAATTGTTGCAACTGGAACCGAAACTAAAAACTTTATTCATTCTATAATTTTTAAAACTTTCGTTTATTTTAGTTTCTGTAAATATGTTGTGTTAATTAGAAGTTTAATAGTTTGATAGCCTTTAAAAAGGTGAGTCTATATAACTTGTAAGCTCACTAATTCGCTGTTAGATTTGATTCTAGTTTCGTCAGATTTTCCGCCGAAAACGAAACGTTAACATTTTTGTTCCTAATTATTATAGTTATTTGATAACATCTATAATTTAATTCATTTTTTAAGCCGCGCATCCAAAAGTTTGTTTTCTGATAAAATAATATTTATTGATGTAAGTACGAACTACTTATACCGGATGTGGCCTGTAATACGAGCAAAAAATTAAAATATCCTCCTCGTCAATCTGAACAACATTAGTTCAGCGACTATTAAAAATAATGGAGTACTTGAATCTCCTTTTTTTCATACAAATTAAATACGCCATCCTAGAACCCAACTGACGTCGCCTGACGCTAAAAACATCAAGCATTTTGCTTTACATTGCTTCTTCGAATAACTTAAAAGGGTAATAAAAATTAAAAAACGTACTATTTCTAAAAGTCGCTGAACTAATGTTGTTCAGTTTGATGAGTATGATCGACGTTTTAATTATTTGCTCATTACAGGCCACACCTGGTAGTTTATTGGAAGAACGATACCTGCTAGAGTCATGTGGGGTAAATGTACGTCGAGGGTAAGTGTACGGAATTCCATATATTTCAGTCCGAAATACTGGGTGATTCCTGGGTCATGAGCAGGAGTGAACGGGGTGATGAGGTCATTCACACTGAGCAACTTTTACTATGGGACCAGCCACGAAATGGCAGAAAAAATCTGCTATTCCATACATTTCGGATAGTTAGCGATCGATTATCTCTTGATTAGATGGTTTTTTTTTTCGCGATTTCGGGGCTGTTCCCATAGTAGAAGTTGCTCAGTGTGAATGTCCTCATCACCCCGTTCACTCCTGCTCATGACCCAGGAATCACCCAGTATACCTATGTGATTGCGTGCGTTTACCCCACATGACGCTACAGTCAGTTATACAGCATGTCCAGTAAATACTGTAGTGAATATCTCGTCGTGGTCGATATTTAGATCATCTTAACCTTTTCACCGCCACAAAAAAGTGACAAACTCTGTCACTACGCCATAGAAGAACAATTGACAAATCAACTTGATTTTTAATTCCATTTCAGAAGGATTAATTTCCGAGTTCAATTTTGGTCATGTATAGACTACGTGTATAGACCGTGTGGCGTATTGGCTGTCAAGACTAGCTGACTTTGGCGGTGAAGAGGTTAAATGGTTAAATTTTAAGTTTAATTAGAACCGTGTGATTTTAAAATAGAGCCGATGAATTTATTTTTAACTTTCTAAAAGTTTACCTGTTGTGTACATACGGGACAGCCTGTATAATACATACTTATTATCTAAAGGAAATCCAAATTATTAAGATAATTATAAGTATCGAGTAATTGTCCAGTTATTATCCGATAATTATTAGTTAATCTGTAAAAAAATTGTAACAAAAAACACATTTTTCATGTTGACGCTACAAAATTTACGCACAGTATTAAAAGCGTCAGATACGTCACACAATAAGGGACTGTTTCACCATCCATTGATTAGTGTTAACTGACGGTTAAATATGATGCTGTCTCTATTTGTTTTGTTCGAATAGACGGAGACGGCATCAATCCGTCAGTTAAAATTAGACAATGGCTGGTGAAACCGCCCCTAAGTGTAGAATTTATCATATCACACGCAAAAGTTACTGAAAAATATCAGTGGATAATTATCCAGATAATTATTTTAATAATTATCCCGTGCAACCCTGTTTACTAAGAGGCTTCAACGGGTCCATATCGGCTCGCATACTTATTGAAAGTCCCAATGTAATTTTTGTCAGAATGATCGTTTGTCATAACTCTTTTTTCTAAGAATCTATGATTGTTTAGGATTCTTATAAAGTAAACCTAACCTAACCTATAGTTTTCTATAGGATGACCATTTAAACTTTTTAGAAAAATATAACATTTCAATGCGAAAAAAAATCGGACAAAATTACAGTATGACTAGCGAAGAGTAAGCGAACTTTGGCGCTCCCGGCTTCAACTACTATTGTAAAGACTTGCTTTTGTTATCCGAATAAAAGATTTATTATTTATAGGGAACCGTGCGTGCTTCCCGGCCGGCTCGTGATGACATATCGGCTAGGTGAGAATGATATAAGTATAATTATATCAGTTGAATAATCCCGACACTGCAGATCTCATTGTGCGAATGCATATTATTTAAGCGACGCTATATTATGCGCAATGCGATGTGTCAGATTTGAATTATGTTTAAGCCTGTTGCGTTTTTTTATCGTATGTATTTGTCCACGCAGCGCCGACTCTAGCTTGACCAAGGTAGAGTGAGATCTATATTGCTATCATCATCATGTCAGCCGAAAGACGTCCACTGCTGGACATAGGCCTCCCCGAGGCTCTCCACTCTGACCGGTCTTGTGCTTTTCGCATCCACCGCGATCCCGCGATCTTAGCCAGGTCGTCGCTCCATCTTGTTGGAGGCCTAGCGACTGCTCGTCTCGCAGTCCGCGGACACCATTCGATATATTGCTGTAGTTGGAATTGTTTAAGGTGTCCGAATCTCGTTAACAGCCAACCTTTCGAACACACCCATTGTATTCTAGTGACCATACCCCTTGCTCTACCCTAGGCTCGGCGCTGAGTCTACGGTTGTTGTTGTATGTTAAGAGCGTTTCATGCACTAGAGTGAACAAACATGAGCTCTATTACCTAAATGATAGATCATTATAGTTATTTATGCGACTGTATCGTAATAGGTCCTTAAAACACGAGTGTGGTTTTATAAAACGAGGTGTAGCGTAGCATTGCGTTTCATAATAGGGTCACTTGAGTGTTCTAAGGCCTAATTACGTACAGTTGCATACAATATTTTATCTACATCCATATATTAAATCCTCTATCATGTGTTCAAGAACCATTGAGAATGACCTGCATGAACGAGAACTAGGTAGGTTTTGTCTGCCCCACGCGCCCACAAGCTGCGCGCGCGACAACGTTGTAATGATAATAATGTAATGATGTATGAAATCTCATTACGATACAGATATCAGTATCATAATGGTTATTACGATACAGCCGTGTTCATAATAGAATGTAATGCTGGTCATTATCTATGGTTTTTGAATGGAGGGTGTAGATAAAGGTAATAGAGTTCATGTTTGTTCATATCTGATGACTGTACTAGGGACTGTACGTAATTCTGTTTGTTCGTCTGTACGTGTTTTTTGGAGATGTCTCGACTAGGAGCCATTTTTGGAATCGCATTTGTGAAAGCCTGAAATGTGATTGAAATCTGTGGAATGTTGCAAAATTTTAATTAAATTTTGGACTGAGTAGGCATTTTATAATTTTTGCAAGCTTTTATCTCAATTTCTCCTCGTTTATAAATACGTTATTTTTATACAAACACAAGTGATACGAGTGCCGGTACTATAGTGATGATCAAGTGCGGGTAGTTGGAAGAACTCGTGCTGCTAGACAGACTTGACACCCCACACTTCAGTCTACTCGTGACCACGTAAAACGTCGTGGTAAATATTACTTGCGTGATAAGTCCCGTTAGTGGTATTTCGACTATACGAAAGTTTAAAACGTTAGTTTAGCATGCCAAGGGGGGTAGACATACTTACGTAATGTGAGTTGGATGACAATGCAAGTACACTCAGCAACAAAAGCTTGTATTTTTTTTTGTAAATATTTCTTTAGTTAGTTTGTACTTCTTTGAAGCAAATTTTTATCCATTTCGAATGGTATTTTCACAGTTGTTTTCTAAAGATGATTCCCTTGAATAGATACTTTCCATTTTCACAGGAGGTTTTGTACTTTTAATAACTTAATTGTGTTTTATGAGTATTGATTAAGGTGTTAAAATAAGCACATGATAAATATGTTGGTCTTTGCGTGAAGTTTAAAAAAAATTAGCCATAAAATATATTATAAACGTTAATCTGTTCGTAATCATTAAGTTTTCGCCTGTTCGTTTGTACGTTTTACTTAAGTAATATTTAAGTTTAGTTTAAGTTTGGTTAAAATAAGATTACACAGGAAACTCGAAGTCATAAGGTCGAGGAATAAAAGAAATGTTAGAGTTACATATATGTATAGTAATTACTACTTTTAAACTTGTTTTTTTTTGCACTTAAGTTTAAGTCGTTAGAGTTGTAAAAATAGGTGTTAACTTTGTTTTTGTGCCAAATTGATACATGATATCTACCATAACGTTTTCGTAGTTTTAAATTGATATAAAAACAAAAGTAGAGCGGTAGAGTGCCTCTACGATATAATAGTAAGATACAGATGAAAAATTAACCACCAATTCTATTTGGTAGTGTTGCCACGCTTAAGCATTGTAATTTTGCCGGTACCAACATATGTATTAAATAAATAAATAACTATCATGGAATACTTGACATCAATTGCCCTAGTCCCAAACTAATCAAAGCATGTAGTACTATGGAAACTAGGCAACGGATAAACATACTTAGAAACTCTATTTCCAAAAATGGCAACATTTGGCGCTATTGGCAAAAGCAAAAAGTGGCAGAAAGATCTCTGTAATCAGGCCATAAAATAGGTACCGTCGACGTTATAAATAAGTGGTCACTTTTGTAAAGCCAAACGAAATTGTGTAACGACTGAAAGTGATAAGGTACATAAGTGATCAGTTATTTAAGACGTTCACTGTACCGACAACATAAAAAAACGACAGTAAGCGTTTAACACTGGCCGAAAAAGTTCTACTCTAAGAACATGAACAAATTATGTAGGTACTTAACAAAATAATGTTTCTAAACATTTAAAAAAAAATAGTTAGAACAGGGACCAAAACTATGTCTATTACTACTTTCTAGATAGGTTCTCGTAAGGTGCGGCCGTATACAGTCGCTCGTCGCTCGTTTGCAGCGATAAATCTGGTCACGTGACCCCATTTTGTATATGATTTTGAATTTCCCGCGACTCAAAAAAGTAGCGTCAAGTCGCCGCGTCGAGCAGCAGCGACAAGATGGCTGCTTGCAATGATCTTGGTCTTGGAAGCTGATATCTTAATCTCATTTAGTAGCAGTCGTGGCAGTGGTACTAATAAAAAAATTTGGAGTGAATGAAAAAAAAATCAGTGTTTTTCCCGAAATTGTAGAGGTTTTTTTCCAGCGATAAAAATTAACATTTTCAGCTTTATCGCTATACGTCACGTGACCAGATTTGATGCTGGAAACAAGCGTCGAGCGATTTACATGAGGCCGCTTACCTATGTACTCTACAACAAGTCCTTTGTATGTTGGACCGATGTAGGATGACAATAAACATTAAAATGAGGCTATTGCTAATCAAACTATTGTATTATAAAATTAAGTCAATGTTATGTACCTACCTTTAGTTATGTTAGTTATAAACATCATCTATAAACATGGAACACATGGTATGGAAATGTTCAGCTGTTTTCTGAATACAGCTTTACTTGAGATTGACTCCGCTGAAGCGCTATACAAATGTCAAAATTATTTTTATAGCATTGTACAAGTTTAGATACTTAGAACGAACGATTATTATAAATAACGTCAAGATTGTCAAAAGAACCTCACGATATTATAGCACCAACTAGTTAGTTGACATTATACTACTACAGACTTGCTAAATTTATACATAATATGAAAAAATTATACTATAATATGACAATAATAGGTACATCGGTACCAGATAAGACTATTTTAAATTGTAGATTATGTTTGTTTTACATATTAGTACTGTGATAATGATTATTTTTTTCAAATTTGTTGTGTTCTGCAGTAATGCTTGTTAGTATTTATTGCTTCTTGGATCAATAAAACTATTGGAAAACAAAGGTTTTTTATTCACGACTACACTGGCAGTTGAAATCGAGGAAGATTTTTTTCAAAATGGCCGCGCCACCTGACGGTAAATTTTAAATATGGCGCCGCCACTCCAAGGGCTAGCGGGTGAAATTTGAGATTCTTCAAATTCGGTTTTCTTCAAATATCGCTAGATGGCGTTTGTATCGAGAGGTCCATTTGACGTTTGACGTTTGCTTGTGATTGGCTCATTTAGTTTTTTTAACCAATCACAAGCAAACGTCAAACGGACCTCACGATACTAACGCCATCTAGAGATATTTCGCCTCTGTGAAAACCCTCATTGGCAAAGCTCTGCGCAGGGGGCGACACTAGCGCAAATTTCCATGACAAGTCACTAAGAAATCATGATAGGTATATTTACGAGTAGGGATGGGCAAATGAGGAAAAAGTATCGATATACATCGTATCGATATTTTTCAAATATATCGTTAAATATTGACTAAAAAATATCGATATGTTCTGCGCAATAACATTTTCTGATATTGTATTGTCTGATATTGACATCAGGAGCACTTTTTTTTGATGTGCTCCCCTGTTAATCTGCTCCTATCATTCGGCACAGCCAAATTCGCCACTGAAGCTTAAAAAAATATATCGATTTTGATATCTGAAAATAAATATCGAAAATCGATATATCGGGGGAAAAAATATCGCTGATTTATATCGATTTTTTTCTGAAAAAATATCGATATTTTGATATATCGATTATTTTTACCCAAGCCTATTTACGAGTATTAAGGTAAAGTTCCGAGCCAAGCGACACTGACGCCGCGTCAGTGCGTTAGTAAACGCTGCGGCTCCGTCGCAGCGTCTCTGACGCTCTGTTGAATTCCGAAGGCGGCGACAGTAGCACTGCGGCCTCCAGTCAATTTGCGACCAGTGACCTAGACAGTCGAATTTTCTTGCGTTTACTGCGTACATACGGTGAAACGATTATGAATCAAGCTATTGTGAAAGATTTGCAAAAAATATTTGAAGAAGAGGAAGAAGATGATGATCTGTTGCTTTTGTATTTACTGAGAACTAGAGATCGAACTGACCCGATTTATGAAACCTATAAGCAGCTCATCATCTTCTTCGGTAAAAGCCTCCATTTTCAAAGTTATTGCACCATAACCTAAAAATTTTCACGTGTTGATCGTGCGATCAGCGCGACACTGCGAGGGGAAGCGCGGCTCGGCCGCTGACGCCTTGCGACAGTGGCGCCGCGGCAGTGACGCCGCGTCAAGTATCGCCGTGTTCGTACACGCCGTCATGTATTTATATAGAACCTTGTACTATCGCTCTGTCGCGGCGATAATAACGCGGCGTTAGTGGCGTCAGTGTCGCTTGGCTCGGAACTTTACCTTTAGTAACAAAATAACAGCAGAAGCGTGGCGACTAAGGGCCTGTTGTTTGATCATTAGTTAAACTAACTAACAGTTAAAATATATGGCAAGAATGACAATAGTTAACACATTTCAACGGAAATTTGACAGTAACTTTAACTACTCATCAAACAGCGGGCCTTTAGGCATTTCCCACCCAAGGTACAAGATATAAAATTAATGGAAATGAACCCACAACATCAGCCCAGATCCTTAGTCCCCGGCGGCCCTGATATAATTCCTGGCTCCGGTAGCCATGGTAACAAACAAATTATACTTTAGGGGCTGTTTCACCACCCATTGATTAATTTAATTTTATCTGGCGGTTAAATGTAACGCCGTCTCTATTTGTTTTTAACCCCCGACGCAAAAAAGGGGTGTTATAAGTTTGACCGCTATGTGTGTCGGTCTGTGGCACCGTAGCTCTTAAACGGGTGGACCGATTTGAATGCGGTTTTAGTTCGAATAGACGGAGACGGAATCACATTTAACCGTAAGTTAACACTAATCAATGGGTGGTGAAACAGCCCCTAAGTTCGTTTTCTTGTTTGTCTCTTTGGTACAAATTTATGGAGATTTCGGCTAAGCACGTGGAAGCTTTTTTATGTCTATTTTTAACCCTCAACGCAAAAAAGAGGGGTGGCAGAGTTTGACCGCTACGTGTTTCTGTCTGTGTCATCGTAGCTCTTAAACGGGTGGACTGATTTGAATGTGGTCCTTTTATTTGAAAGTAGGTTTTCTAGCGATTGTTCTTAGAAATGTTTCATCAAAATCGGGTTAGCCGTTTTTGAGATATTAAACTTTGAAATGACGAGTTCTTGTTCGTTTCGAGTTACGTTATCAGTTTGACCGCTATGTGTGTCTATATGTCTGTGGCACAGTAGCTCCTTAAACGGGTGGACCGATTTTAATGCGTTTTTTTTAATTGAAAGCACGTTTTATAGCGATGGTTCATAGACATGTTTTATCATCGGTTCAGCCGTTTTTGAGGTATTGAACTTCGAAGTAACAAAGTCGGGGGTTTTCCAACTTTTTGTTGTTTAGGTTATTGGCACGTCGCGCATGTCATGGGCGCCCAGTCCTGCAAGGCTACCACAAAATTCGAAAATCGAAGTTCGTATCGTACCGTCCCGCCTACACTTATGTTATTTAATACGAGAGTGAGAGGGATGGTACGATACGAACTTCGAGTTACAAGTTTCGTAGTAGCCCCGCTGGCCCTATACAGTGCAAAACTTGAACTTCGAATGTTGCCGTCCCGCTGACGCTTATGTCATTTAATACGCGAGTGAAAGGGACGGTGCTATGCGAACTTCGAGTTTCGAGTTTCGTAGAGTAGTCCTGCTGAATTTTGACGCGGCTCAACAGTGTCATTTCGTCACTACTTTGAAAAAATCTCGTATCCAATATCAATATGTCAACAAAATTGAACCTTGAGGTGATAATCTTAAGGTTCATTCAGAAAAATTACCGATTTTGAGTTACTAGTTTTTTAAGTAGTGACTATTTGTTTTTTGACTGATAAAAGAAAAAACCATCAACATTCATATTTATATACGTTTACGTTACATTGTCGAGGATAGGCCTCCTCTCAGGACAAGAGGGCTTGGATCGTCAATGCGGGCCCAGTGCGGTGTTTGAACTGCACCATTGAATTGCTTCAAAGGTTTGTGCAGGTTTCCTCTCGATGTTTTCTTTCATCGTAAGGCGGTGTACCGTATATTTCAAAATTTCATTTTCTCACGTGGATTCGTGGAACATACATAAATAAAGTAACGTCGGTGGCAGACGAATTCAGAAAGTTTTAATTTTTGCCCTAAGAAACGCTTATGCTTGGCCGTTTTTAATTATTACTAATCCCCTAAGCAAAAAGAGGGGTATTATAAATTTGACCGCTATGTGTGTGTGTGTGTGTGTGTGTGTGTGTGTGTGTGTGTGTGTGACTGTCTGTGGCACCGTAGCTCTTAAACGGGTTTGATTGAATGTAGTTTTTTTTATAATACATGTATAGAATATATGTTTTATCAAAATGTGGTTAGGTATAATTCGTAGGATATAGTCCTGTAAAATATAGACGGTCATTATAAGTACTCGTACTGGGGTTTGTTCCCCTTCTGTTACAGAACCCTAAAGAAAAGAAGGCACAAAATTTTTGATTACATACATAACAAGTGCTAGAAGTTTCATAAAAATAATAATTTATAGTTAATCAAAATGGTGTAGGGACGAGTTGAAAATAAACTACTAAAGTAGTATTATTTTTTTACTATGGTATTACTACATTTTTATATCGGGTGCGTTCATAACGCCATCTTTTTTTAATTGGTAAACTTTTGACGTTGACGATTATTTTTTTTAGCTGGCAAGTTCGTGTTTTCTTTGTCATCGTTTTTGTACTATGGTAGCGTAGTTCACGTTGCGTCCGCCATTTCGCGTCAGCGTCACAGTCGCAAGAATTGATCGAGTCGAAGACCGAGACGCCCTCGTTGGGAAAATTTAGAAGCTATCCCATTTGCGGGAACCAGGTATTTTCAGTGGTTTTTACATATTTCCTTACAGAAAATAGAAAGTACACGAGTCCCAAGCCATTGTACCGATAACTCTTCCATGTTTCAGTGAAATTTCTTACGAAACGTGCTCTCATCAGTTCTTTTTCGTAACATCATTTGCTGTAGACACGACCTGACGACAGCGCCGTCTGTGATGCATTTTGCTAGTTTTCACTTAGTGGCGCTAATTTGTCATTAACACTGATATTATGATTACAACAACAGTAAATAATTAAATTTATTGTTTTGGATAATTCGAGGCGTGTTCGATTATTTGGTGCAATCCTTCATAAGATGGCGGACATCTAGACGCTGTTTATTTAGTTATTCAAGTCAAACTTGAGTGTATCAGTTAAAAGTGGTGTTTGTGAATCACGAGTGCATTGAAAATGTGAAAATACTATTAATTCAGTTTTTGAATAAGTGGTTTAGTGATTATTTTAGCCTTGAATGGCATGTTTTCTAAATTTTTGTGCGTAGCAAACCTGAACGTGTCGCCGGTTATTGATTGACTATTATTTACGTAGGCGGTGCTCTCTGTAGCTTTCAGTAACGTGGAGTGCTTTCAGTGAAAAAACCACATGAAATGTCAATAGACATCACACAGTGAATCTAGGTTACCAAAGACATGTATGTAATTTGTTAATTACCATGTAGTATTGATTGTTAAAAAACGATTATTAGCAGGCAGTAGGGCATATATAAAATATGTTCTGTCATCTATATAGTTCTGGCATCAGTTCTAGTTTGTTACATTTCATATTGCACAGTATTTTGGTTGTTTGGGACCAAGGATTTGGTCCAGGCTTTGATAATCAGAAGTTTTCTTTTGTATTTTTACTAGCTGAAGGTTGCACCTTTGCTTGAATCCTAAATGAAAGAGTTCAGTGTGTTTCTAAGGTCTATTAATCCTTCCTTGCCTTTCTGTAAACAAACGCTTCTCAAAGACACTGTCACACTTTTTTCACAGATCACACTTAAACCATCTCATAAAATGTTGTTGTATACTTATTCTTTCAATGAGGCCGGCATAGTAACACAGGTGCATTTAAGCCTCAAAAAAAATTGAAAACAAAAATGATAGAGCTATATTTCCAAAAATTTTATTGAAATAATATGATATTAAGGCATTTATGTTATAATACTCAGAAAACTGACTATTTTGTGCTAGTGCTGCATTGACCAGAGAAAATTGCAGTAATATTCCGTATTGGTGTTCTTCATTCAGGAACTTTTCAATGGCCATGTTCTCAGTGCTGTAAGGCCTGCTGATAGAATATCAGGATAAAAAGTAGCCTATGTGTTATTTCAGACATCCAGCAATCTATATACCAAACTAGCTTTTGCCCGCGGCTCCGCCCGCGTGGTATTCGGAATTTTCTTTGCTATAAACCTCATGGAGCCCGAGACCTTTCCAACAAATGCAAAACCTTTGAAATCTTTTCTTGCGTTCTGGAGTTATAGCATCAGGAAGGAAAACCCGACTTATTTTTATATAGTAGATTTTGATCCAAAGCTATCAGGCAGTGCTTATCCTATTTTGGGGGCAGTCCATGGTGCTACGGCACTAACAGCTGCCTAACCTAGAATAGGGATGACGACTGGGTTAAACATATATCATTCTATTTAGTTCGACAGTTAGATTATGGAAAAATATGGGACACATATTTTTTTGGTTTATCTATTTATTAAATATGGATTAAGGTATAGATCATCAAACTTCCAGAGTGGGGCTTGTGACGTCACTGGTAAAAATTCTACCAGCTAGTGAAATCACTCGAAACTTCTAAGCACTGTATCCTCATTATTTTTTGTTTGTCAAACAAAAGAAAAAAATATGTGCACAATATTTTTAAATTATCCACCTGATGGATTAAACACTTTTTTCAGTCGTCTATCTTTTTTTTTTAGTTGTGTAGCCTATTGACCCAATTTATGCCTATTTGACCCAATTTATGCCTATACATACACAGTCACATAGTGTTTATGAATGTGTTCCTACTTATTCACAATTATCAATTTTTTTCTCTAGCAAAATGCCTCCTCCTGACAAGAAGGGGGTGGGAGTCGCTGACGGGAAGCTTATCCAGTCTTATCTCAATGCGTACAACCAGCAGCAGACAGAAGCTGAAGCCACTGTATTGGGTAAGCTATAAGTTGATGGAACTGGCTAAAGGATCTATGGGTTTTATCTAGAGATGAAACGGATAGTGGTTTGGCCGGATACTGGATATTTGGCGGGACCGTTGGCCGGATAGATGGATATTCGGCCTAGTTTTACATACAATTAAATTAAGCTATTACAAACATGTTGCAGGTGGTAGGACCTTGTGCAAGGTCCGCCCGAATTGCTACCACCATCTTACTCACTAATCTTGCCGTAAAGCAGCAGTGCTTGCACTGTTGTGTTTCGGCGCGGAGAGTAAGACAGCCGGTGAAATTACTGGTACTTGAGGTATTCCAACTTAGGCCTCTAGGTTGGCAACGCATCTGTTATTACCCCTGGTTTTGCAGATGTTTATGGGCAGTGGTGATCTCTTACCACCAGGAGACCCACTTGCTCGTTGGCCTTCCAGTCGAATAAAAAAAAATGTGCATGAGACTCCGTGCAGGATGCAACTTGTAGAGTATAATTTATTAAGTTAGAGGCTGTATCACCACCCATTGATTAATTTTAACTGACGCCGATAAATGAAGGGTCCACAGAAAGATACTGTCTAGTCACCTAAGTAACTGTTCGAGTTATAGCGGTTTAAAAGTTAGTCTTCACGAACAATTACTATGGTTACCATTTCTTTAAAAGTTAAATAAATACATTTTATAATGTTTTCAGATTATTTAATTCAATGGTAAGTCATAGTACTTTGTGAGCTCTACATTTCGAGATTAAAATCTCAATTTAAAAAAAAAGGTGACTAGACATGTTCTTGCCGTGGACCCTTCAAATGTATTACTAAAATATAGTGCAGTTTGAACCGGAAATGTCAATTGGCTACTTATTAACCCATTTCTTAATTATCACAGTGAACAGTGCCGAGGAGGAGGAGAACCCCAATGGAGTCACATATTTCGTGGATGAGCAGGGCCGGTATTACTACCAGCCCGGAGAGAATCAGACGATAGTGTCCCTCTCAAATCCAGAGGAAAATGAGGCAAGTTATTGTAGAGATTGTTTTAATGTAGAGATGTGTAGTTTGACTGGATACTGGATACCAGATATCCGGATGATATATCGTCTCTACTTTGAAAAAAGCCTGTATCTTAAAATCCATAATTTTACTGAGTGAACTTTATGAACGTTATTTTAAGAGTCAATCTTGCTGACGTATTGATTTGAGATACGAGATTTTTTCAAAGTAGTGACGATATATAAATAAAATGTTTCGGAGCAGTTGTGAGGGCCTTTTTTAATTCAATTCATGTACTTACCATGTTTTTTTTATAAGTATGTTTTGTTTTCGTGTATCCTTAAGGCCTTACTACACTAGCGATTTGTGGATGGGTTGGCTAGGCGAGTTGGCTGCGAATACTTAAGAACTACGTCGTGAGCGCGCAGCAAGTTCATCGTGTCTAGGTCTGCAGGGCTATTACGAAATTCAGAACTCGAAGTTCGTATCATTCCGTCCCTCTCGCTCTCGTATTAAACATTATAATCATCAGAGGCACCGCACGACACGAACTTCGATTTTCGGGTTTTTTTAGTAGCCCTACTGGAACGGCATGCTTTACAGTCACGCTTAACCGCGAGTACGCAGCGAATACGTTGCGTGCTCGTAACGAACTCGCTGCCCGCTCGCCTCGCATTCAACTCGTCCGGAACTCGCCAGTGCGATAACTGATAAGGCTATAACTAATTGTTAGAGTTTAAAGATGAGGTTTTGAAATTGTTGTATATGTGAATAAAACCGCGTTAATTAATTAATAATGGGTTTATTCGTTTTCACAATCAAGTTTGACAAGGCTAATTTACCGAGAGAGCGAGAGCCCTCATGAGGGAGCGGGAAGGCAATAGTCACATCAACGTTCCGTTCCTCACAGAAATATTTGGTACCTGACCAGATATTGCTTCGCCGCTGCGTCACTGTAGGTCACGAGCTTTTGATGGATTGGCCATGTATGTATGTGTGGGTCAAATCTTGCAAGTTGAATTACACTTCCAGTGGCTTACTTATGTAATGTAAATCTGGTCAGAATACAATAATTTAGTAGTGATATCCTGGTGGTCCAGCCTGGGTCGTCTCTGCAGGACAGAACTCCTCAACGATTAATTGCATCGCCTTGAAATTTGGTACAGAAATGTAGTTTGGATGACAGTGCAAGTGGAATAAACAGTTTTTTTTTTTTCAATTTTTTTTTGAGGCTTAAGTGCACCTGTGTGACTATGCCATGCCAGCCTCATTGAAAGACTCGATGGCCACATTCACAAAACACTTCTATTGGGATGTCCAGATTATCTGGCTGCACAGGTGTGCTTGATGAACCTGTAAATTCATTCATTCATTCATAATATTCACTGCACCATTGGACAGGTCCAAATCACTCAAATACCTCTCAGGGCTATAACAAAAAGTTCAGTCAGCAAAAAAGCTTGTATTAATAATGAAATATTTAACAACGGTTTATCTGTACGGAGAATGACGTACATGACGTCATAAATACGTGGTGTCTTTGTTTAATATTCAAGTGTTTCCAGGAGGCCATTGCCGAAGATGATAACACGATGATTGAAGAAGGCTACCAGACAGTGACCCTGGTACCTTCAGATACTGGCACCGGAGAAGTGAGCTATGTACTGGTAGTGCAGGAGGAAACTAAGCCAGTTATTAATGTCGACATCAAGATTGATCAGGTATGTAGTCTTGAGAAATATTGCGCTGTTGATGTATGGGTCACAGTATAACAAGTTTCCCTAAAGTAATTCAATGGAGCCGTTTAGACAGCAATCGTGCGGGGAGTGAGGGGTGAGACGCGGGGTAGGAGCCCCAGATGCATACTTCGCCAGTTTAGTAGCTTGGAACAAGTCTTCTAGGGCTAATGCGTTTTATAACCGAAATACCGAATGAAAGACAGAAATTAACGAAAAATGAACTGTCGGATACCACCTTAACGCCATGTAGCGATATTTTGCTTGTCAGGAAATCTTTATTATTATTTAAAAGCCTGTAGAGGTGTCCCACTGCTGGGCAAAGGCCTCCCCCCACACTCGACCTGGTCATGGGCAATCTCTGACCAACTCATTATAATAGCATCCAATATTTATGTACATACTGGGTGACCAGAGACACTGAGTACTGCTTGAGGCGTTACGCCACCTTCAAATGAAAGAGACATGTGCTGTACGATAGGTAAATAAATGAAGCGTTTCTACTTGGTGACCTTAGCCTCTGGACAAATACGAATACTACTGGCTTAGCAAGATATTTAAAACCAAACTGCAAAGTATCATAACAATCAGTCCAACATTTACAGAAAAACTAACGGTTTTCAATGTATCACTTTGGAGGAGCCTATGTATTTGGATGATCTGATTTCATAGATTTTTTTTCTTGTCTAATTAAGCAAATAACTATTTTAAGATATTGCTAAGTATCAGTCTTATCTGTGGTTTCATTATTTGTCCAGAGGCTAAGGTCACCTTGTATATAGGGCGGGTAGTTCACTACCATCTGTCACATTGTGATTACTCTTTTTTAGGAGGAAGAAGACGACAAGGGTAATGATGACGTGTACAACTTTGAGGAGGAGGGCATTGAGGAGGTGTCCGAGGATGAGGAAGAGGCCACCAAACGCAAGAGGACCCCTAAGAGGCGGAACCAGCGCTCCAAGTTCACATGCTCCTTCTGCAACTACACTAGCCATAGACGGTGAGTAATTTGTCCAAATACAAATACAAATAGTTTATTTGTTCAACATGGGTAAAATTGTACATAGGCACAAATCTTAAGTATAAATATTACATCACCATGTTGGGCCGTAGGGCATACAAAAATTTTAACTAATAATGGGCTGCCACCACGAAACTGTGCAGTTACCATTAATTAATTGCATTCTGACAAAAACTCATTAACCGTATAATATGCTTTGTTCACCAGGAATTTAAACAGTTTGGTTTTGAAATTAGCCATGTCCTCTATATTTCTTACTTGATCTGGAACCTTATTATAAATTTTTGGAGCCATCCCAAGTACACTTTTCCTATATATTGTAGGAAGGTGATGTGTGTACGGCACGCAGCATGGAATGCTGAGGACCTGGGTTCGATTCCCAGCGCTGGTCTTTTTTTCTGGGTTTTTTCTGTGCATGCATGTTTCAGGTATTATCGTTGGGTTTTACGGGTTGACTGTGAAATTAAAAAAATTGACTCCAAAAACCAATCTTAATCTTCTTCTTCTCAGTAGTACTCCTGACAGAGTGGTCGTGGTTATGGATTGTCTTGTAGATTGGCTGCGGCTTTTGCGAGACTTCTCTATCTCTCTCTATTTGTGGCGTGGCGCTGCGCGCACACTCAATCAGGGAACACTTTGTGGAAGATTTAATGGAGTCTGTCCATCTTGTGGTAGATCGGCCGCGAGAACGTTGCCCCTCTACTCTTCCCTGAACCACCAATCGCTCCAAAGAGCAGAGAATCTTAATAAGACGTCGACGAATCATCTCACACAAAATAATTAAAATAATACGAGACGAAATTTGAACCTAGTCTTTACTCTATTACGGGCGAATTTCGCTAGCGGCAAAACTCCACAACGCTTGACATTTGACAACAACGTACTGAGAAAAAAGAAGGCCACTTTTACCAAACTGGCAGGCGAGCATTCTACCAACCTATCTACCTACTATCGACCTACCGATCGACCTATCGACCTACCGATCGACCTATCGACCAACCTATCGACCTAACCTATCCCGGTGATCTGAACCAGTGATTTTAGGCCAGTGATTCAAATTTAGAATTGCGATTGTGAATCTACAGGTATAATTCATCAAAGTATTATTGAGTAAAAATCCATACTGGTTTTGAAAGATGGCAGCCCTAATTATATTGTGAAACCGTTAAGCCAACGAGTATGTAGTGGTCAAACGATTTTTCTTGCAAGTCTAAACTCAGCTTTAGGCTATGTTGCTATCAGTTCTCAAAATTAACTGACCACTTTTCCATCATCAGCTATCTCCTCCTGCGGCACATGAAGACCCACTCGGAGGATCGTCCGTACAAATGCAAGGTCTGCGAGCGAGGGTTCAAGACGATGGCGTCCCTACAGAACCACGTGAACATGCACAACGGGGTCAAACCCCACGTCTGCAAATACTGCAACAGCCCGTTCACTACTTCTGGTGAGTTGAATACAAAGCGCCCAGTTGAAGAAGTATGTTTGATATATTAAATATCGTCTCCGTAGAGCGAAGTCACTAAATCGTATTTAGTTGTTTGGAGATTATAACTTTATGTTCATAACTTTCAACGTCTGTATCTCAAAAAAGCAAAATACGACCTAGCGACTTTTCGCTCTACGGGGACAATATATTCATGTCTTAAATCGAGTAATCCATAGTCCTTCCTCTTCAAAGCAACGAAGTTATCTGGGTCAATATATTTCATATGAGTGAGTCTTATGGTAGTTTTATGTGGGATATGATATGGCCTGTGTCCAGTGTTCCCAATTTAGCGACTTTGTCGCTAGAACTAACGATTTTTGCTTAGGTCTTAGTGAACAAAAAAAAATATGACGACAAAAGTGGTTTAGCAACTAATCTGGCGACTTTTGGAATATAAATTCAAACAGTTCTAGGACCAATAATGGATATATTTTTTGTCAACTCGACGATGACGAGAATCATGCAGTGCCAAGTGGATATGAAAAGCGACAAACGCGCTTGCGCACCAAATTCAAACTTTATTTAATTAAAGTCCCATTCGGGTATAAGTCTTTCTTGGCCCGGATAACACCGACATGGAAATACCGGCCCTGTTTTTCGTGTACACGTCCATAGAAGCTCCTGTCAGTTTCTATGGGCGTGTACATAAAAAACAGGGCCGGTATTTCCATGTCGGTGTTATCCGGGCCGGTAAAGACTATCACCCCCCCATTCGTTTATGAAATTTTCAGTGGATTCGGAAATCTTCTAAGTTTTTTTTTTCGTATCACAACCTTTCAGACCACCAGTGGCCTCTTGTGTCTCTCCCAGGCAAAATCCTGAGTCCGCTCGCCCCTGGTGTAATTAATTTTAGCGACCTTTGTTTTTGAGTTTAGCGACTCCAGTTTCTATAAATAAATAAATAAATATCACGGGACAATTCACACCAATTAACTTAGCCCCAAAGTAAGCTTAGCAAAGCTTGTGTTATGGGTACTAAGCAACGGATAAACATACTTATATAGATAAATACATACTTAAATACATATTAAACATCCAAGACCCGAGAACAAACATTCGTATTCATCATACAAATATTTGCCCCGGCCGGGATTCGAACCCGGGACCTCAGGCTTCGTAGTCAGGTTCTCTAACCACTTGGCCATCCGGTCGTCGTTCTATGAGTTGGCAACACTGCCCGTGTCCCGCGTCTTTCTTTGTCTGTCTGTACAGCAACATCTCTGTCCGCAGGCGAGCTGGTCCGGCACGTGCGTTACCGACACACGCACGAGAAGCCCCACAAGTGTACGGAGTGCGATTACGCCTCCGTGGAGCTGTCCAAGCTGCGGCGGCACGTGCGCTGCCACACCGGCGAGCGTCCCTACCAGGTAACATCATCATCATCATCAGCCGGAAGTCGTCCACTGCTGGACAAAAGCCTCCCCCTTAGAACGCCATAATGAACGACAACTCGCCACTTGCATCCACCGGTTTCCCGCAACTCTCACGATATCGTCAGTCCACCTGGTGGGAGGTCTGCCAACGCTTCGTCTACCAGGTAACATAGACTAGAAATGCTAGCAAGCGGGCAAATATTCGAGCGTTTTGACCGCATGGTCAAACGTCATTATCGTCCCACGTTTATACAGCACAACGGAAAGACAAGTCACAAGAATTTTAATCACGCTAAATTCAGTATCGGTGCAACAAAAAAAATGCTGCAAAAACGCTGAATATTCGCCCAAGCACGCTTTAGTCTACCGCCATGCAGCGCTTGAGTATAGTTTGTGACTACGCCTCCGTGGAGCTGTCCAAGCTGCGGCGGCACGTGCGCTGCCACACCGGCGAGCGTCCCTACCAGGTAACATAGACTAGCAAGCGGGCAAATATTCAACTTCAACTTTTTTGCTTAGTGGCAATCGGTCGCTTTTGGATAGCGTCCATTACTGCCAATGACACCTGACAGCAGCAAAGTGTATATATTGTCAGACCGGTTGAATAGGATTTCTAAACGGGGGTGGTCGAAGCGAGTTTGTTGTGTACCTGGAATAAACATACACAAAACATAGGGACATCACAAAACATAGAAGACAGTACAAAACATTTAGACATTACAAATCGGATCAAAGGGGGCAAATATTCGAGCGTTTTGACCGCGCGGTCAAACGTCATTATCGTCCCACGTTTATACAGCACAACGGAAAGACAAGTTACAAGAATTTTAATCACGCTAAATTCAGTATCGGTGTTGTTTTGATTTTTCATAAAAAAAACAACACTGGGCATCACCCCTCTTAATAACGCCTGCAAAGACACCAATGACAACAAAAAAAAAATGCTGCAAAAACGCTGAATATTCGCCCGAGCACGCTTTAGACTACCGGACCCATGCAGCGCTTGAGTATAGTTTATGACTACGCCTCCGTGGAGCTGTCCAAGCTGCGGCGGCACGTGCGCTGCCACACCGGCGAGCGTCCCTACCAGGGGTACCATAGACTAGAAATGCTAGCAAGCACGCTTTAGTCTACCGCCATGCAGCGCTTGAGTATAGTTTATGACTACGCCTCCGTGGAGCTGTCCAAGCTGCGGCGGCACGTGCGCTGCCACACCGGCGAGCGTCCCTACCAGGTACCATAGACTAGAAATGCTAGCAAGCACGCTTTAGTCTACCGCCATGCAGCGCTTGAGTATAGTTTGTCACTACGCCTCCGTGGAGCTGTCCAAGCTGCGGCGGCACGTGCGCTGCCACACCGGCGAGCGTCCCTACCAGGGGTACCATAGACTAGAAATGCTAGCAAGCACGCTTTAGTCTACCGCCATGCAGCGCTTGAGTATAGTTTGTCACTACGCCTCCGTGGAGCTGTCCAAGCTGCGGCGGCACGTGCGCTGCCACACCGGCGAGCGTCCCTACCAGGGGTACCATAGACTAGAAATGCTAGCAAGCACGCTTTAGTCTACCGCCATGCAGCGCTTGAGTATAGTTTGTCACTACGCCTCCGTGGAGCTGTCCAAGCTGCGGCGGCACGTGCGCTGCCACACCGGCGAGCGTCCCTACCAGGTACCTGAGCCATAGAATAAGTAAGGGTATTTCCACGAGCGTCCCAACCACTGTCAGTCCCTTGCCAGAGATTTTAAGAATTGGAAGGCAGATTGTTTTTTAATTATGACGTAAATAGCTTCTGTACTCAGGCCAGAATCTATTTCAATACAAAAATCAATGCATATGAATTATTTACTTCTTATTATAAACAGCTAGGGACTGACAGCGGTTGGGACGCTCGTGGAAATACCCACAATAGTACAAGTGGGTCGATCAACTTTTTCTTTCTTGCCACTCGTTGCTATAGTTACGGCCTCCTGAGTCACTCTTTAAACCGTAAGTTTATAGGATTAAAATTTCCCAAACATGAATTTTCGTGGTCGTTTTAAGCCCCTTCTATTACTGGTCATCTAATAAGCATGTTAGTGTAATGTGGCACAACATTTTTGCTATTAAACTGTACTACTTTTTACCCCTGGCTGACGGGACGGAATAACAGCAAGGAATAGTTGATCCAACTAAGTACAGAAGCTTCTCTTCCGATTCGATTGGTAGCATTCGAACATGGCGGATGTAGACGATATCTAATTTTGCTATTTCTGCTTCTTTGGCTAGTTGAAGTATAATTTTGATAGTGTTTTAAGCGGCGATTAACCTTAATAAACAGTTATCGCAAAATTCTATGTTGCTCTCGTGTCTGCATATTTTAAAGCGCAAGTTGTCTCCGCGTGGTTCCTGGAATTTTGCTATCAAGTTACAAAAACTACAATCACCGTACAACGTGAAGAAGAAGAATTTATTCATCTTTAATTTAACTGAAATTAGCCCAAGCCTTAAGGCTGCCATTGAGGGGAATAATAAAAAAAAGAAGCTTCTCTTTCTTACAAAAGCGCCGTATACTTTTATGCACTTGTTATAGCCTCGTAAGTCCTTACTTTTTTTACCATACATAGTTCTACAGACCGAGGCGAGAGTTCTAAGTTTAGTGATTTTGAAAATGACTTACATAAATTTAAAATTCATATTTCAATGAAAAATTTGTACTCCACGTAGTACAGTCGACTGTTATTCTTACAATTGATTTGTACTTTTTGAAGTACACGGGGACTTACGATGATAGGCAAAAGAGCACTTTGCGGTCCATTTACAGAACATTTTTTTTTAATTTTCATTGTCTGTGTCCAGTGCCCGGACTGCACGTACGCGTCGCCGGACACGTTCAAACTGAAGCGTCATCTGCGGACGCACACGGGCGAGAAGCCCTACAAGTGTGACAGCTGCAACATGTGCTTTACGCAGTCCAACTCGCTCAAGGCGCACAAGCTGATACACAACGGTAAGTCACTCATACCCGTGGATCACCTCATTAGTTCATCAGGGACTTAGAGGACTTGTTCTGACCCTTGGTACACCTAGGAGGTCTAACAAGCCACGATTTTGCGGACAAAATCGCAGGTGGTAGGACCTTGTGTTAGGTCCGCCCGGATTGCTACCGCCATCTTGCTCGCTAATCCTGCCGTGAAGCAGCAGTGATTGCACTGTTGTGTTTCGGCGTGGAGAGTTAGACAGCCGTTAAATTATTGGCACTTGAGGTATCCCATCTTAGGCCTCTAGGTTGGCAACACATCTGCAATACCCCTGGTGTTGCAGGTGTCTATGGGCGGTGGTGATCTCTTACCATCAGGAGACCCACTTGCTCGTTTTCCATCCAGTCGAATAAAAAAAAACAAATCAGGAATAATTTTTTCATGTCATTATTTAAATGCTTTTTTATCGACAATAAAAAATGTTCTTAAATAGCTATTTTTTTGTGATAGCTAGCCTTACAGTGTATCGTGTCAAAGTTGCATAAAGTCTTGAATAGTTCGCAGTTTTTCTCTACATATTAGCATTTATTTCCCCCCCGTCCAGTCGCCGAGAAGCCGGTGTACCGTTGCGAGCTCTGCCCGGCGAAGTGCGGCCGCAAGACCGACCTGCGCATACACATACAGAAGCTGCACACGTCCGACACGCCGCTCAAGTGCAAGCGGTGCGGCAAGTCGTTCCCCGACCGCTACTCGTGCAAGTTGCACAATAAGGTGAGCAGAGTTTCATTTGAATAAGTAATACAACGCAACAACACACACCACAACTTACCACATCACAACTTACCACACCACAACGCAAGAACACAACACATCAACAAAACACACAACAACACACACCACAGCACAACACCACAACATCAAAACACACAACACCACAACTCACCACACCACAACACAAGAACACAACACAACAACACACACCACAGCCCAACACCACAACATACAACACCATAACACACAACACTACAACATCAAAACACATATCACTACAACATCAAAACACACAACACTACAACTCACCACACCACAACACAAGAACACAACACAACAACAAAATACACAACAACACACACCACAGCACAACACCACAACATACAAAACCATAACACAACACTACAACATCAAAACACACAACACCACAACTCACCACAACACAACACAACAACAAAACACACAACACCACAACACACAACGCCACATCAACAACACCAACTTACAACATAGCATACAACTAAAACCTCAACAACACAATTTACAACTTAGGGATCTTCAATAAACAAGCCTACACGTTTCTAAAGGGCCGGCAATGCATATGTATGTTTAAGCCATGACTCCTGTTTATTACTTCTTTCTATGTATCTTCCACTTGCTTAGTCTAAACGTACTTTCACTGTTTATTAATTATATAGTTCTAGTATAAAACACTTTTAGCCTATAAAACACTTCTAGCCTTGAAAACAAGATCAATCTTCAATTAACTGTAAAATTTTGTTCGTAGACGCTTTGAAAAGAAATAAAAGGCGAATATGTTACGCCCCTGAGTCTCGTATTAATCTTCGAATGTTTGTCGGCATGCATCCTAACAAAGTATTGTTTCACAGACGCACGAGGGTGAGAAGTGTTTCAAGTGTGACCTGTGCCCGTACGCGTCGACGATGTTGCGGCACCTCAAGTCGCACATGCTCAAGCATACCGACGAAAAGCCCTTCGTTTGTACCGAGTGCGACCAGAGCTTCCGGTCAGTAAAACTAAAAATATTATAAATGCGAAAGTAACTCTGTCTGTCTGTCTGTCTGTTACGCTTTCACGTCGAAACCACTGAACCGATTTTGATGAAATTTGATATATAGGTAGTTTGAACCCCAAGGATCAACATAGGATCCGCGCAGACGAAGTCGCGGGCGTAAGCTAGTTACTATTATAAAGGAGAAAGTGAGTTTGTTTGTTTGTTACTCTTTCACGCCGTAACGGAGCGATGGATCGTCGTTATTTTTGGCATAGAGATAGTTTATGGTCCCGAAAGTGACATAGGCTACTTTTATCCCGGAAAAATACACAGTTCCCGAGGGAACAGCGCGCGATAACCGAATACGGGGCGGAGCCGTGGGCAAAAGCTATTTTGATATAAAACGTCTCTTAACAAATACGATGATTGATGGACGATCGCCAGTGTTCGGAAATCGTCGTGAACAGCCAATTGTCTTATTCCGACGACCGATGTGTAATCTTCATCGTCGGGTACTGTACCTATTACTGCATACATTTGAGGGCCACATTTTTTGCCGCTCAGTGTATTATGATCATAGGTAGGTAGGTTGGCCGTCCACTGTAGGAAATAGGCCTCCCCCATACACCTTCAGTTGCTTCGGTTGGAAGCGACAGGTTGCAGGTGGCAGGACCTTGTGCAAGGTCCGCCCGGATTGCTACCACCATCTTGCTCGCTAATCCTGCCGTGAAGCAGCAGTGCTTGCACTGTTGTGTTTTGGCGTGGAGATTCAGACAGCCGGTGAAATTACTGGCACTTGAGGTATCCCATCTTAGGCCTCTAGGTTGACAACGCATCCTTAATACCCCTGGTGTTGCAGATGTTTATGGGCGGTTGTTGATCTCTTACCATCAGTAGACCCAGTTGCTAGTTTGCCATACAGTCGAAAAAAAAACCACGGCTTTAACCAGGTCCTCCGTCCATCTCGGTGTTGAAAGACTTTAATGTTAAATATCCCCTTATTCATAAACGACAATCAAACCTATTTTAGTTAAAATGCCGCTAAAATTCGTTTGTCCTTATCTGTCACTTCGACATTTGTATTTGTTAGAAAGGGACAAAGCATTTGTTAGTTAACATAGGCTTGTTAAGTTTTATGAATAAGGGGAATATTCTTTATTTCTCTACATATTACTTACTGTAGTTTTGTACACAGCCAGAAGCAGCTGTTGCGACGGCATCAGAACCTGTACCACAACCCGGACTATGTCCCTAAGCCGCCCAAGGAGAAGACCCATGCGTGCCACGAGTGCAAGCGCACGTTCGCTCACAAGGTATGTCCGTACAGACATAGTTAATAATCCGTTCGAGATCGGTTGACACCATTTACCGGCTCGGATAATGCCAATGAACTAAAAGAATTTGCTTGCTTACCTAGGTCACGGGTGAGCAAGGTTATTCTTTTACTTTATTGATATAGACCTCCGCAAAGTAACCCCTAATTCATAAAATTAATAAACACCGACATACTGCCGTACTTAAGCTAAAAAAAGGTTAAACCTGACTAGTCGATTTTGAGATATCGTCAAAAAAGGGGTATTGATGTCTCTAAAAAACTGTGTAAGATAGAGTGAACTTTCTTAGAGAGAAAAATTAGCTAATTTTCTCACCTATCACATGGACCAATTTCCTTATATCCTTCTTATTCCTTCTAATATCCTTCCGATAGCCCTTTCGAACCCAGCCGATACGATTGTGCGGGTTTATTACATTTGAATTTGACATGGATTGTACATAAGGTCCATTGTCGTAACTCGCAATGAAAACATGCGTATAAATCGATCGAACATGTTTAAACAAATGTTTCTCTCTCTTTCCCTCTTACACACGCATTCCTTAACTTTTAGTGGATAGAAGTAACTCGGGACAAGTTACCATGGTAACAAACTACAATAAAAAGTTGCTTGACCCAGTTATGTACTTATTCTTATGCGTATTCATTTGGGTGGATCAACTATTTCTTGTTGTTCTTCTGTCCCGTCAGCGAGGAGACAAAAGTAGTACAGTTTATTGACCAATTATAGAAGGGGCTTAAAACTACCACAAAAATGCAGTTCGGCAAATTTTCATTCTATAAACTTGCGGTTTAGAGAATGACCCAGGAGACCGTAAATATAGCAACGACTGACAAGAAAAAGTTGATCGACCCGGGAATAGAGATGACAGCAGTGTCGTATATTGGGCACTAGCATGTCGAGCACTCGGACATTGACCTTTATTACACACATAAAAAAAAGTAGGATACTCATTATCCGTAGACAAATGGGTCAGTCGAGCGTTTCAACCGTCTCATTTTCGTGGACACTTCTGTGGAAATGGTCGAAGATTCTTATACAGTTTTTTGTTATTTGGTAGAAAACTAGTAACGAGGAGAAAATGTTGATCGATCCATTTATAAAATTTGTAATTATAGAAATTATTGAGCACTTTATTCGTTCCCAGGGTAACCTCATCCGCCATTTGGCCATCCACGACCCCGAGTCGGGTCACACGGAGCGTGCGCTCGCCCTCAAACTCGGCCGCCAGCGCAAGATCAAGTATATGGCGACGAGGAAACAGGTAAATTATATGTTATGCCTACTCAATTTCATCATCATCATCATGTCAACCGAAAGACGTCCACTGCTGGACATAGGCCTCCCCCAAGGCTCTCCACTCAGACCGGTCTTGTGCTTTTCGCATCCACCGCGATCCTGCGATCTTAAACAGGTCGTCGCTCCATCTTGTTGTCTACTCAATTTATTACAAGTAAATGTTGCTGAGCGAATTTCCCCGACGGAAAAAGAGGGGTGTTATAAGTTTGACCGCTATGTGTGTCTGTCTGAGGCACCGTAGCTCTTTAACGGGTGGACCGATTGGAATGCGGCTTTTTTTATACGAAATCAGGTTTTCTTGCGATGGTTCTAAAACATGTTTCATCAAAATCGGTTCAGCCTTTGAAGTGTTAGCATGTTTTGTAAATGGAGTCCAGCTTTATTCTACGTAAATTATGTAAATCCAAATTTTGTTGAAGCATTGATTTGTGATACGTGATTTTTTCAAAGGAGTGGCGACATGACAATGCAAACAAAACAAAATTAAGGGTCCACGGAAAGAACGTGTCTAGTCACTTTTTTTTTTAATTGAGATTTTATACTCGAAATTTAGAGCTCACAAAGTACTATGACTTACCATTGAATTAAATAATCTGAAAACATTATAAATTTTATTTTTTTTACTTTTAAAGAAATGGTAACCATAGTAATTGTTCATGATGACTAACTTTCAAACTGCTATAACTCAAAAAGTTGCTTAGGTGACTATATTATAGACATGTGCTTTCCGTGGACCCTTCAAATGCAAAAGACCTTTGTTTTTTGATAAAGACTTACATTTATCCTGGCGTCTTATGCGGCCAATCTTTAATTGATCATCTAACATTCGCCTATCGGAAGCGTTCACTTTTATTTAGTTATAATTCAATGCTACTTGCGAACTTGCGAATTTGTATGTAAACTGTAAATTTTTAATAAGCTCCAAAATTTGCTTCGCGAATGCGTTAGATTCAAAAGTCGGCTCTGATTGGGATAGTGTTTGCCACTTTTGCCAGTCACATTATTGTATGGTGTTATTGTTAAAAGATCAAGTAATTACTTGAAAAAGAAGAAATTAAACATATTATATTCTTTTAAAGTCCGGACAAAAACCGTGGAGGTCCTTTGTATGTGAAAAATATTTATTGTTATAACAAAACTACGCAACTGCTCCACCATCAGACCTAAGATGAATGAATCAGTGAATGAAAGTATCTGTGTGTTACCTATTTGAATGCACTCCACACAAATATGAAAATGTCATGCATCTACCATTTTGATACAAAATCTACTACAAATCGCTCGACGCTCGTTTCCAGCGTCAAATCTGGTCATGTGACATAGCGATAAAGCTGAAAATGTTGAAGCATTACCGCTGAAAAAAAAAAGCCTCTTCAATTTCGGCAAAAACACTATTTTTTTTTTCATTCACTCCAATTTCTTTTATTTGTACCACTGCCACGGCTGCTACTAAATGAGATTAAGAAATCGGCTTCCAAGACCAAAGTCATTCCTGCAAGCAGCCATCTTGTCGCTGCTGCTCGACGCGGCGACTTGACGCTACTTTTTCGAGTCGCGGGAAATTCAAAATCACATACAAAATGGGGTCACGTGACCAGTTTTATCGCTGTAAACGAGCGACTACATGTGGCCGCAACTTTCGAGGCATTGCTTTCGTTCTACTCCTGTGAAGCGATGTTTATGTTGATCAAGAAAGTGCTTTACCTATTTTAATGACAGTTCTTACTTCAGAAATAAAGGCATATTGACTTGCGAGTGATAAAAATAGGTTTTGACGTTTTAAGCGCTAAAAATGACACTAAACCTTAAGGGTGGTATTCAGTTTCTTGGTTGACTATACCTAAATATATTTAAGTGAAGCTTGCGCGTAAAATAAATTAAAATAAATATCATGGGACACTTGACACCAATTGATCTAGTCCGAAATGAAGCAAAGCTTGTACAGTCAGCTGCACAGAAAAGGTAGCCCCCTGTAACGGCGGTATCCATACTACCGCCATTGCAGGGGGGTACCCTTTCTCCGCAGCTGACTGTACTATGGATACTTAAAATATATATTAAACATCCCAGATCTGTGAACAAATTTTCGACCGTGGCAAATAACAAAGTCAGATCTGCAATTATTGTGCCAAAGTCAAATATGGGTAAGGCTCACGAGCGTTTTTCCGCCCGTTCCAGTGTGTTACGAATATTGATGCATACGAACTACTAACATAAAGATGAATACTTCACTTAAAAGAGAAACTACTTGTATCAGAAGTAGACGCAAATAGTTATTGTATGCATCAATATTCATAACACACTGGAACAGGCGGGAAAAACGCTGGTTAGCCTTACCCATATACTGTTTTATATTTACTTTGACATAATATTATTATTTACGCTGACACTGTATTTTATGTTATACTGTTTCTGTATCAATAAAACTTTTTCATTTTTTTTTCATTTTTCAATAATCCTAAAACGGCCAAGTTGTAGATCCGACTGTGTTAATGGGGGCTATCGCGAATGAATTTTCCGCTAGAGGCGCTAGTGTAGCGTGAGGTCAAAAAAATGTCAAAAATCATTGTTTTTGGGTGAGCGACGCGGGTTTATTTATAATTAGAATAATTTTGTGAATATTTTGCATTATCTGAAATTAATTATGGCAATTATGCGATAAGGGGCAATGAACGTCTGTAATTTGAGACAGTTTTGTCTTTCAAAAACTTTTGTCCCCCCTTTTTTCCGAACAAAACGGGATTATGCAATATTGTGGTTGCTCGATATGTTTATGGTACTGTTTTACGATGTATTAAATATGATTTTAATCTAAACTTTGTTTTCACGGCCGTGATAACAGACTTTTAAAAACCTCACGCAACAGTGGCGCCATCTAGTGAGAGAAAAACGATAGCCCTCATTGCCACGGTCGAATATTATTCATATTATTAGTATTATTCATACAAATATCTGCCCCCGCCGGGATTCTAACCCGGTGCCTCAAGCTTCGTAGTCAGGTGTAAAATCAGAGTCCGCATTGAACCCTGCGTGTGTCACAGGACGAGCCCGGAGAGTCGGACGACGCGAGCATGGTCAAGCTCGGTCTGACCAACAACGAGCTGCGGCGCGGCGAGCTGGTCACAGTGGCCGACGGGGACGGCCAGCAGTACGTCGTGCTGGAAGTGATCCAACTAGAAGACGGCACCGAGCAGCACGTCGCCGTCGTCGCGCCAGACTATATGGAGTGCGAGGACGAGAACGGTACGTGCCGGACATAGTAAAGGCTGACCAGGAATATAAAAAAACCTCGCCATATTGCGGAAAACCAATAGAACAAATTTCTTGCACTGGCAACACTAAATTCAAATGTCATCTGTCTATTGCTGTCAAAGTTTAACGTTGTTTGCGCGTGGCATGTTAAAGTGGTATTTTGTGCGATAAAATACCGAAGATTATCCGTAGCCTTGGAAGGAAAATAATTCACAATTTATAAAAGTATTTGTCACAGAAAAAATCGGAGGAATTAGAAAATACTCCCTTAAATAACATCACCGATACTGTTGCCAATGTGACTGGTAGGTATCGTATAGCAAGTGTAAAGAATGTTGCAGTATAAAACGTAGAAGTGCTGCCCTCGCGTCAGGTTTTTAGGGTTCCATAGCCAAAATGGCAAAAACGGAACCTTTGTAGTTTCGCACAGATGCATAGGTCGGGTAGCCCCTTAAGTAATTTTTGTAAAAATATTGTTGCATTGTGTGTTTCAAATAAATATTTCATTCATCCATACTAATATTATAAATGCGAAAGTAACTCTGTCTGTCTGTCTGTTACGCTTTCACGCCAAAACCGCTGAACCGATTTGGATGAAATTTGGTACAGAGATAGAATAGATCTTGGGAAAGGACATAGGCTATCTTTTATCGCGAAAAAGAGGCTTTAAGCGGTTAAAATAGGGGGTGAAAGTTTATATGGTGGAAGTTCGTCGCTGTCGAAGATAAAACTATGAAACTTGGCATTTAGGCATTTAATATACTATCCATATCCATACTAATATTATAAATGTCAAAGTGTGTGTTTGTATGTCTGTATGTTTGTCCGTCTTTCACGCCGTAACGGAGCGACGGATTGACGTGATTTTTGGTATGGAGATAGATAGTTTATGGGCCCGAGAGTGATATAGGCTACTTTTTATCCCGGAAAAATGCACAGATCCCGAGGGAACAGCGCGCGATAACCGAATACCACGCGGGCGGAGCCGCGGGCAAAAGCTAGTTCTTAATAAGTGTAATTCCGCAGAAGAAGAAGAGGAAGAGGAAGAGGAGCGCGAGGCCGCGTCGTCGGAGGTGCGCGTGAAAGACGCCGTGCTGGAGAAGAGCATCAAGCTGGAGAAGGATGTCAACTCCTGCTTCGGCTTTGACGTGAGTACTACAATTAATAATAAACAATTGGGCCTTGTTTTACATAAAAAATAAATTAAAACTAACCTATAACAGAACAAGAAATTATTTACAAGCCTATAGAGGTGTCCCAAGAAAACAAGAATTAAATTAAACACTTAAGAGAAATAAAAAAGAACTAACCTAAAAACCCCTCCCTCCATCGTGACCGGATCAAAAGTCCCCATTATCCCGGCGGCATTGCTCCTCTCCGGAAGCCGTGGTGGCCTAGTGGCTTGACCTATCGCCTCTCAAGCAGAGGGTCGTGGGTTCAAACCCCGGCTCGCACCTCTGAATTTTTCGAAGTTCATGTGCGGAATTACACTTGAAATTTACCACGAGCTTTGCGGTGAAGGAAAACATCGTGAGGAAACCTGCACAAACCTGCGAAGCAATTCAATGGTGCGTGTGAAGTTCCCAACTGGGCCCGCGTGGGAACTACGGCCCAAGCCCTCTCGTTCGGAGAGGAGGCCTGTGCCCTGCAGTGGGACGTATATAGGCTGGGATGATGATGATGATGATTGCCCCTCTGTACAGCGATGGACACTTGTTGAACCAGCCACGATCCAGACCGGGGATCGCACCCCCTTTATATATATTATACATAATATAATAATAAGTTTGTATAGAAATGTGAATACTTCGAAAACAACCATAATTTTTGTCAAGTTAGCTATCTGACTGCACGATGGCATGGGGTTTCTAATTCCTTTCGGAAGATTTGAATAATTTTTACATTTTACCAGGAGGAAGAGGAGGGCGAAAACGACGAGGACTACGAATTGCTGGAGGCTCGCACCTAGACCAGCTGTCACCGACTCTGACAGCACCACCACTAGTACCACAGTACCATCGCAGATTGTACCTTAGTATATCATCAGTACTGTACCAACCCGTCAGACCTCCTACTGTAGACGTCACTGTAACGGTCTCCCCACATCTATCGAGGCGGAATTGGCAAAAGCCGATAGAAGAAAGCTTTAAGGCGCGCCCACATACAAGTTGCTAGACGCTCGTTTCCAGCGTCAAATCTGGTCACGTGACATGTAGCGATAAAGCTGAAAATGTTGAGCTTTACCGCTGAAAAAAAAACCTCTTCAATCTCGGTAAAACAGTTTTTTTTTCATTCGCTTTTCTCTATCGGTTTTTTGCCGATTCCTCGTCGGTGGATGTAGAGAGACTCTTACTTCATTGTAAATTATGTACACTAGGTATAACGAAAGTAAATAAATGTTACATTGTTTTATGTATAACGTTTCATGTAAGTAATACATGCAATGGCGGCAAGTGAATGGTTGTATATAATGTGGCATGTACATAATGTGTGTAGAGAGTACCAAACGGCGTTTTAGTATACTTTAAAAGGGATCCGAATCGACACCAGATATGCATTGAAATGGTGAGTTTGTTTTGTGTCGGTGTGAGATAGATGAATGTCTCAATTACGATACCTATTTCTGGGGTGAAATATTAAACTAACAGTGTGCAGCACAAATCTTCTACTAATTCACTGGGATATAAAAATCACTATAAAAGCTATGAAGATAAGATAACACGTGAAACTACAGCTTCCAAAACCCCTCACGTTCTGAGAGGAAGCCTGTGCCCAGCAGTGGGACGTACACAGGCCAAGATGATAAATCATTTACCCCTTGCTCTGTTTGGTTCAAAATTTAAAGGGGCGGTTGTAACAGACACTCAATGGGGAATGGATGAAAATTTTAGAAACGCTTGAAACTTTTTTTATCGATAGGAATAACTTTTCTAATGAACAGAAAAAAATATCCGATTTTTAAGTAGTATCAATCAATTAAAAAAATCAAAGAGTTTCTTTACCGCCAATTTACGACACCCTGTTTTTCATCTACACCCCCATAGAAGCTCTAATTTCTATGGGCGTGTACATGAAAAACAGGGTCGGTATTTCCATGTCATTGTTATTCGGCCCGGGAAAGAGTGTCACCTGTCAAAACGATCGAGTTAAAGACACATAAATTCTTTTTTAATGTTTTTTTTATTCTGGAATATGGAACAACTCGTAACCGACCGGACTGTCGTAATTTGGTGGTAAAGAAAACTTTTTCATTTCTTCAAATTAATTGATGCTGCTTAAAAATCTGATATACTGTCTCAAAATCGTAAGAAGACAACCTTTTGAAAAAAAATTTAAATAAGTAATGTTTTTGGTACTACTTTTTAACTTTTTTATAGCTTCTATATGCTGTGTTTATATGCCAGTGGTCTTGTACAGGATTTTTGTTATGCTTTCACTTCACTCCTGTGCCGCGTGCAAGACAGAGACGCACTTCTCGCATTTATTGGGTATAAGTATGGATAAATTTTCTTTGTCGCGCACCACACAAAAATGCGCTAATTTAGAAAAAAAAACAGATTAAGGGGCTGTTCCACCATCCATTTATTAGTGTTAACTGACGGTTAAATGTGATGCCGTCTCTATTTGTTTTGTTAGAATAGACGGAGACGGTATCACATTTGACCGTCAGTTAACACTAATCAATGGATGGTGAAACGGCCCCTAAATGGCACAAAAGCAAGTAATTTTTACTTTTTTATTTTATTTTAAAGGTTTTTAAAACATTTCACGTTAATAATAACACTGTTGCCACTTGCTATGAAACAGGAAATTTGTAAGGCAACAGATCGTTAAATGGAATAGTAACGACTTAATAAATTTGGACCATTTTTTTTATTCAAAGAACAGTTATGTTTCGTGTTAAAGCGCTCAGTATTCGATCACATGCCTTTTTTAACCGACTTTAATCACTTTGTCTTTGTCGTCTGCGTTGGCGTGGTCCAAATAGTAATGTGAAGAGAGTTTTCTGTCTTTATACCTTGTTAAACTATTATTATCCAGCCATAATATTATATTATATAATATTAATAATATAATAATAATATAATATTATATTTCCAGAAATAAAGGGTGACCAGATTTATAAAAAAACCTCGCCATATTGCGGAAAACCAATAAAACTAATTCTTCAGCTGTCTATTGCTGTCAAAAGTTTAACGTTGTTTACGCGTGGTATTTTGTGTTTCTGTGCGTTGAAATGCCGAAGATTATCCATAGCCTTGGAAAGAAAATAATTCACAATGTGTAAAAGTGAGTCCGAGGGATTTGAAAATATTCCTTTATCTACACCCATATAGTAAATCCTCCATTATGCATTTAAAAACCATAGATAATTACCAGCAATACGACATTATGAACACGGTAGTATCGTAATGGTCATAACGATACTGCGATACTGATATCAGTATCGTTATGAAATTCCATACATCATTACAGCGGTGGAGCGGTGCGCGCTGCGCAGGGCGCACGAGCAGGCGCAGGTCGCGGGGCGCGCAATACACTGGGCGCGCAGCGAGCTGGGGCAGACATACCTGCCTTACCATTATCTCGTTCATGCAGGTCATTCTCAATGGTTCTTGAACACATGATAGAGGATTTAATATATATGCAACTGGCCTTAAAACACTCATGTGACCCTATTATGAAACTCGGCTATCCTCGTTTCATAAAACCACGCGCGTGTTTTAAAGACCCTTATTACGATACAGTTGCATAAAATAAAAATTCTATTAAATAACATCACCGACACCGGTGCCAATATGACTGAATAGGTATCGTATAGTAAGTGTAAAGAATGTTGCAATATAAAACGTAGAAGTGCTGCCCTCGCGTCAGGTTTTTTTATATTCCTGGTCAGGCTTTACATCCGGTCAGGGACGACCATCTTGTGTTAAAATTAAATCGAAAGTGGACATTTTAAAGCAAACTACTATTGCCGAGTTAGTAACACAAATTTGGTACCCATCACCCAAATAATTTTATCCCGTGCGGTCCACTTGTCCACAAGAGGACATTTAGATAGTTATGTTGACTACATTTCATTGTGGACCAGTTGTACATGTTACCCGAAAAGGGAATGTGGTCGAAATCATACTGAGCATGTCAAAGCTACAGATTTTAGTTTGGTTGCCTATGCTATTGGACATCCGAATTACTTGACATTGTAAAATAAAATCATAATAATTACGATTATAGGGCATTACAATACTGATAATAATGAGATATTATTTTGAATTTGTTGTAACATACGCCGAATAAGTTAATATTGTCTTTGTATCTGTTGTATATAAGATGAAAAGAATTTGTTAAATTTTCCATTTATTAAATTGACGCTGATCGATAATACATGCGCCTGCAAAGGAATGAGAGTTTCTTGAGAGGCGGAACATCGCTAGATGGCGTTAGTGTCGTGAGGTCCGTTTGACGTTACAATCTTTCTGCGATTGGCTCAATTAGTTAGCCAATCACAAGGATTTGATTTGTGGCATTCGAACATGGCGGATGTAGACAATATCTAATTTTGCTATTTCTGTTTCTTTGGCTAGTTGAAGAATAATTTTGATAGTGTTTGCGGCGATTAACCTTAACAGTGAACAGTGATCACAGAATTCTATATTGCTCTCGTGTCTGACATTTTTTAATGCGCAAGTTGTCTCCACGTGGTTTCTGGAATTTTGCTATTTTACTATCAAGTTGCAAAAACTACAATCACCGAACAACGTCCCTCTCAATGAGAGTACTTGGACACTATCAAAATTGTCCTATTAATTAGGACAGAAAGCCATATTTTAAAAGAGAAGAAGAAGAATCAAACGTGACGCTAATGTCAAAGTTGTCAAACGGCCCTCACGATACTAACGCCATCTAGCGTCTCACAGAATCCCTCGTTGAAGCGACTTCCGTTTTCAACTTTTTTTGTTGGTGGCAACGAATAGAACTACTAATGCCAACAGCACCATTTTAAAAAGCTAAATATACGTTTTAAATTGTAAATCCATAAAGGACGCTTTTTTACACCAAATTTTATCAAGAGATCAACAATTTGAGTATTTTAAATGGTGTCATGAATTGTAAAGATAAGTCTCCACCGCGACCGTTTCGCCGGAGGAGTTGTTAGTGGTCAGTTAAATGTTAACTTTAAAAAGTGACGACAAATCGCGTAGATTATATGCATTGTATATTTCCATTGTCATGTATATTATTTTTTATTATGATATATATTTATTAAGCAGATGACGTTCCCATTAGTTTTTAATTTTTATTAGTTTAATAGGACTGCGTGAAATATGTTAAACTTTTTGGTATATTCAGACAGTGAGATATGTAAAAATAAATTAATAGTTTTATAATTCGCTTTAGGGTGCTTCCGGAGACGAGCTCTGAGGCCTTATTGTCTTACGCAAGCTTTCTCTTTCTGTCACACGGTGTAGGATTAAGGAGGATAGAAAGTAGGGCTGTAAAAGTAACGAAAGCCTTGGTACCCGTATGTATTCGTTACTTTATCAACCAGTACTCGTTACTATCGTATCGTTACTTTTGATGCAACTATGAAGCAGAAACACCGCATCCCGTCACCGTACGGTATGAACGAACGTACTTTGTACAAAGCAATTAAAACCGAACTGTATCGTTATCGTATCATCGGTCTAGATGTGACGCACCGCAACTGATTTTTTTAATGCGGTTCGTAATGTTCTGTATATTTAAAGTGATTTTTGTAATAAATCTAAACTAATATTTAATTTATAACAATATTATAAAGCTGAAGAGTTATTTTATTTGGTTGAACGCGCTTCTCTTAGTAAAATAATTAAATAATGACAGTTGAACCGAACAGAGTACGACCGATACGGGTTATACGGGTAACGAGACGTATTCGCGAGTAACGATTCGTTACTTCAAATCAGGTGAAGTACTCGTTACTTAGTAACGAATACAAACGGTTCGCCACAGGCCTAATAGAAAGAGACGGCGAATACTGTCGCGAATGCCTGCGTGTTACACGATACGGTCTCAGGATTAGTAGTTAGTGAGATGCTCTTTAGTTTGTCAGTTTTTTTGACTGGTTTATAATACATTCATAAAAATCTTAAATGTTTTACGTATATACGGCGATATAGGACTTAAAATCATTTATTTGCATAAAAACATGGTACATTATTTTGTGGTAAGAAAGAGTTTCACATGTTTTTGTCACTATGTGACGTACAAATTTTAGTTTACAAATAAGGATATGTTTAGTCTTATATTGGGGTGTGTTGGGTTTCATTCGTCTCCAGAATCACCTTTTAGGTATCTGTTCTGCTTTCTGCCGTTTATTGATTTCTTAAACAGATAAATTTATATTTTTTTAACGTTATGACGGTCGGTCTGAATATGCCAAAGTGATCGGCCTAGTGCCGTGTGAAGAACTACTTAAACATTTGTTAATTATAAATAAAAATTGTTGTGAACGATATATGTATTAATGTTACAAGGGCGTTCAGACTTATCAGCAAATAAAATTGACATCAGACAATTTGACATGTTATTATTACGTATTCTGATTCTGACATGTTATTAATTTATGGTGGATGTAGCAGCGGCTATTAATTATGGCGTTTTCATCTATATTAAATATTAAGGTATTAATTGAAGTTTTTTTTTTCTCTTCGGTTTTTATCCTTTTCGTCGCCAACGACTCATGTACGCACCGCAGCCACGCCAACGATCTGTATATACGTCCATTACTTCAATGCAAAAGCAACCTTCGTTCAATTGTGTTAAGGTTCAATTTTAGACATTGTAATGTATGCCTGGGGTATGGGTGATGTCTTTTGTATTTGACGTGGCGACGAAAAGGTTAACATGAAAGTAAACCACAAGCACATGAACATGAATGAGCCAAAAGAGCACAGCTGTAGTGGAAACAGCTGAGCGAGCGTGGATAGGGTGACACTCTTTCCCGGCCCGGATAACACGGACATGTAAATGCCGGCCCTATATTTCGTGTACTCGCCCATAGAAACTGACGGGAGATAAAGACAGGGTCGGTATTTACATGTCGGTGTTATCCGGGGCGGGAAGGAGTGTCACCCCGTGGATAGATGGTTAAAAAGCAGTATTCACATTTATCGTGTTGTGTCGTGACGCATCAGAACGGTATCGGTTTCATACATTTTATATGATTGCGTTCATATTTATCTGATGCAGTGTGTCGTGGCGACTTAAATGAATCGTTGTTTCTACCATCGAAATACAACTACTTACTATTTCGATGGTTTCTATTGGTTTATGAAAATTATGACAAACACGTTTCTCAGAACACAACACATATCTCAGGTGTAAACGCAGCCTAAGTGGACATTAATTGAAATCACACGGATTATCACAAAATTTTTAATACTAAAATACTCTGATACAATTTTGGACATTTCTCTTAAATATGAACATTAAAGTTAAAAGTCTTACGTATAGCTAACAACGAGGGAATTGCTTGCAAATTAGTTCCAAAAATGTTGGAACCACAAGGTAAAGAATTAAAATAAAGTCTGTTGAAGAAATATTAACACAAAAAATTGTACGTTAACAATAGAGGATAAATATTACTGCAATTTTCTCCCGTCAGAGTGCAGCACTAGCACGACAAACCGTTAACAGTTTTTTATAAAACTAAATAACCATAATTCTTTTTATTTTTTGAAATATAGCTCTAAAGTTACTATAAATGTTAATATCATGTTTTTTTGTTACTAATAAATATATCATGATTTCTATAGGTACTAGGGGAGACCGAGAAGACTTTTGACGGAGGAGAGTAGTGACAACGTCAATTTTTGGAAACTTATTAACTGCTAGTGAGCTCGCAATAGCGCGCGTTTGATAGCTCGAGACTTGAACTAAAAAACGCGCACTATTGCTAGCTCTCGCTACCAGTTAATGAGTTCTAAAAAATCGACGATGTCACTACTGTTCTCTATCACAACTCTCCTCAGTCTCCCCTAATACTCTTTGGTCATGATCCGTCATGGCGGCAAAATATAAAGAGAACTGACGCTGTCATGGCGGTTTGGCTAGTGTCGCCCCCTGCACAGAGCTTTGCCTAATATTATACCCTATTAAAAAAAAAAAAAAACATAAGCCAGGCCTCTTTTACTTGCATATAAAAGTACCTGGGCGACCGATAAGCGTTTTCCCATAAGATCCAGCTAGATCGTTTTGTCATCCTCGAAATATATAGGTATATTATATTTCATTCTTTTTGCTATCAATTCCCTCGCAAAGTCTGCGAAATTATTTACAAATAACACTATTCGCATACAGTAATAAATTATTACACATCAGCAAATGATTTTCTTCATGTCTGCCCGTATAATGGCACATTTTCATACAAATTGTTTTTTTTTTTTTCAATTAACAGTACGCGTCTTGTACTACTGTTTAGGTTTAATCGAATCAACAAAGTATTAACATTATTTTGTACCATACATAAAAATATTGACAGTGGTGAAAAGTGTGTCGTTAATTTTGTTTTATTTTAAATCGAACATTCAAATAAAAACCTGTAAAATTTCCGAAATAATTAATCAACTTTTAATTACGAGTCCAATGGAGATTCAAGGATTAACAATAGAAATAAACTAAGGGTGCGGCCACATGCAGTCGCTAGTCGCTCGTTTGCAGCGATAAATCTGGTCACGTGACCCCATTTTAAAAGTGATTTTGAATTTCCCGCGACTCAAAAAAGTAGCGTCAAGTCGCCGCGTCGAGCAGCAGCGACAAGATGGCTGCTTGCAGGAATGATATTGGTCTTGGAAGCTGATTTCTTAAGAGGTTTTGACGCTGGAAACGAGCGTCAAGCGATTTGCATGCGGCCGCGCTTTAAAACGGAACAATTAACAATGATTGACATTAATCTTGTCTTACTTAATCTAGGCTATTTACAGCACTGGATAACTGCTTACGGACTAAACTAGACTAATGAAATGTAAGATCTATTGAGTCATAAGAAAAGATCAAGGTAATCATAGTTATTATATAGGTAGCGTTAGGAAAACAACTGGATGTTTTTATGGAATCTTCATGTTCTATTTTAACGGCTCACTAAGAGTTTAGCTCGGTTTCTTGACACGCGAATAATCGCTAGATGGCGTTAGTGTCGTAAGGTTTATTTGACGTTAGGCCAGTATCCTCACCTTAGGGTATTTTACCCTAAATTTAGGGTATTTTTTGAGCTAGGCAATTATTTAGGGTAAAAGATTTCGAATAAAATATACGGTTTCAAGAAAAAAAAACTGCAGATGACATAGAAGCCAAGACTTATGGATGCATTCCAAGAATTTTTCGAAACGGTGAAGTAGTTCAGCTATTAGTTTTATTAATAAACCACACGTATTTGCTTTGTTTTTATTTAAAAAAAATTAAAAGTGCCTAATTTAGGGTAATGTTGCGTAGCGTTAGGGTAAAACAAAAAAATATCTGAGGTAGCAACACTGGCCTTCGCAGAAACCGTAACTTTTGTAAACTACAACTTTTAATGAAATCCAATTAAGATCCATAAAACAACCAGTAAACAAATCGTGTTACAAATAAATATTAAATAAACGATTATAAATTCGATAGTGCATCTTGCGACTTGAGCGAATCTTAAAAACGTTAGCTCTCGAGTTTTCTTTTAAGAATTAAAAGATACTTGAAAGCTGACAGGTTAGTAATTAAGTCTTTTAAAATTATGGAGATGTAAAAACCGATCAAATCATCCACTGTGACCTTGTCGAAGTCACTCGTCCCTTTAAGTCCAGAGGCCGTAACGTTATTCCCTAACGTTACTGACACGACACTGACATCGTTGATGCCGAATACGTACTAACTAACCATGTCAGTCCATTTAAATTAAGTATAAGGAATAATGAGCATTTCTAAAAAAGTTTGTACATTTGATTTGCGACTACGATTTGGATAAAAACTTGCACTTGAGTCGTAATAACAAGTCGCAATAACAAAATTTCCCAATTGATTTGTATGGAAATTTCCTTTTTTGTTACCAAAACTCTATGGATTTGCGGTAACAAAAAAGGAATTTTCCATACAAATTAATTGGGAAATTTCGGGAGACTATGTTATTAAAACTCAGTATCGTTCACTCTATCTACCTGCAAATTTTTACCCAAATCGGAGTCGCAAATCAAATGTACAACTTTTTTAGAAATGCTCTAATAACATGTTAGTGAATCAGATTGATGTTCGTACGGCAGTCTCATACGTATATCAAATTACATTTAGTTTCCGATTTAGTCCAATCCAAAAGGTTTATTCCTGTATAAAGGTAGAATCTACCTCACGCAAATAAAAAAACGATACAACCTATTACGTATCTAGGAATAACGTTTCAGATAAATTGGGACAATGAGGATTTCTAGACAGACGAAATATCGCTAGATGGCGTTAGTATCGTGAGGTCCGTTTGACGTAGGTACAGTCGAGTTCGTAAGCTTCTAATCAAAAACTTGATCAAAAATACCTGATCACGCTTCTACGCCGTTAACAATAGTCGTGTTCACATGTTTTTGCTTAGAAGTTTAGGAACTCCACTGTACAGTCTTTGCTTGCGATTTTCTCATTCAGTTATTATACCAATCGCAAACGAAACGGAAATATCAAAAATCAAACGGACCTTACAATACTAGGGCCAACTGACCTCAGAAACCCTATTGGAAGTGGACAAAATCGATTAGCAACTTTTATGTTTTACTTTTATATTTATGTGTTTTTACCAGGGGCGTAGCGTCAGATATTTTCGTGGTAAAGCCGAAGCAAAGAATCGCGTAAATCTTTCATAAATCATGTGTATATCGTCACTACTTTGAAAAAATCTCGTATCTAAAATCAATATGTCAACAAAATTGAACCTTGATGTAGGTAATGTCTATAAAGTTCACTCAGAAAAATTATCTATTTTGAGCTACGAGTTTTTTAAAAGTAGTGACGATAGGTATCCTGTAATCCTACTTTGTAAATGGGCGTTTAAAATTTTACGTGGACGGATTTTACCTGCACCTTTTCAAAGTGCACATCCGGCCATCTAGTGTAGGCCCTAAATGGACGATCAAATCTCAGTTTCTAACTGCTTTCTTTGATTGAACTAATACATGAGTACCTTAATATAAGTCAACAGATCTCCAGTACGGCTATGTTAATTTTATGAATTTATGATCTAAGCATTAATTAACAAATAACAATTGTTTAAACAGCTATTTGGTTCGCGGTCGGACTTGGACGAAGCTGGCAGGGAACCAACTATTTTGGACTCATTTGGCACATACTTTACACTGTAGGTTATTATTATTATCATGATTCTATCTAGAATAAAAAAAAACATTAGTGATCGTTGTATTTGCAACCGGGCTTTTGCTTCTTTTGTTAAGCTTGCAAACTCGTGAGCTCTAGTAATAGTTACACAAAAAAAACTGTTCAATCTTTTCAACATTGTAACTAGGTAAAAATTTCAAGTATATATTATCTACACGTATATAAAAGTATAGAGCTAAAAAGAACTTAGGAATCTTGGAGTAGCTATCGAAAAAAACCGGCCAAGAGCGTGTCGGACACGCCCAAAATAGGGTTCCGGAGCCAATACGAAAAAATTAAGTAATATTTTTCTAAGGATTTCGTACTTTATACGGAATCTTCGAAGTATATTTTATACCTTACGCTGCTATTTACTCATAAACTACTAATAATTCTCAAGAAAACTTAGCCGCTATAGTTTTCCTTAGAAGTTTAATATACTGACTACCATTCTGAATTTTTTCAAATTTTTCCACTCACCGGTTTAGATTTTAGAGGGGGGGGGGACGCTCGATTTTAATGAAAATTTGCACTTTCAAGTTGAATATTTCGCAAAGAAATGACTGAATCGAAAAATCGTTTTAGCAAACCCCTAATGGTTTTAAAATACCTATCCAACGATACCCCACACTATAGGGTTGGATGAGAAAAAAAAATCACCGCCACTTTACGTCTATGGGAGGTACCTTAAAAAAAATTGTTTTTGAATTTTTAATTGTACTGTTTTGTCGGCATAGTTTACCTATATATTCGTGCAAAATTAAATCTTTCTAGCATTCATAGTCCCTGAGAAAAGCCGCGGACGGACAGACAGACAGACGGACAGACAGACAGACATGGCGAAACTATAAGGGTTCCGTTTTTGCCATTTTGGCTCCGGAACCCTAAAAACGGTGAGCTCATTTTATAAATCAAGTATCACTTTTCTAAAATAAACTAGTACGTTATTTTAAAATGCTAGTATATAGATAAATAGACAATTATTGAATTCTATTAAATATATAGAGGACATAATTGCAGATTTTCATGAAAATGGAGGACAGTCGCAAGAGACATGGGACCATGTCGCAGTGTGTCTAGAAATAAAAAAAAACTAAAACACCTACACAAGTACTTACCCAACAGTACCAAAATAAAGTGCAGTAGAGTCAACACTGGCCAGCTTTGTTCAAAGTCCTTGACAGTCTCGCTATAGAAGTTTGACAGCCAAAAAATAAATGCCAGCGTTCAAGTCAAAAGCCCCTACTTAAATTAAATATAACCAGAGGCCTTATTGCCTAACGTTTCTGACACTCGCGATCGCAATAAAATGACAGCTTTTGTATGCGAAATATGTCATTGGATTGCGATCACGAGTGTCAAAAACATTAGGCAATACGGTCTCTGTTCGATCAAAGTTTTACTGATTTTACTACATCATATTCAGGCACAGCATTTTCAAATGTACAATACAATAAGTGCTTACCTCCTTTTTTACAAGCTTCTATCTATTAACTTGACACGATTGTTAATCGTTTCTAATCAAATTTCGGGGCAGCGTTAACAACCTCCGTAGACAACCCTTAAGCATACCATTTAATTAAAAATATAAAGTCTCTAGTGAAATATAAATACTGACCTAGTCATGTCATAAATAAAATTAGATATCGATTTTGTGGTAAGTACAAGCTATTAAAAGTATATTTTATAAGATATTTGACACGATTGTAACATTTACAAAATCCACTTTGAACTGAAGCGGCGTTGTTACGATTTCAGCTGTATTTTCATCACACATGCTCGTAAACAGTGTCGTAATATGCAGGCTACATTGGTTGCAACCCCCCAAATAAAACCCCCGACCTTTTGGTCTTGTCATAAAACCCGTGGTCGGTCATTATGAGTCATTGCGCGTACTAATTTTCTTGTCATGAAACCCAAAGTCGGTAAATGAGTCATTGCGCGTATTAATTTTCTTGTCATGAAACCCAAAGTCGGTAAATGAGTCATTGCGCGTACTAATTTTCTTGTTATGAAACCCAAGGTCGGTACATGAGTCATTGCGCGTATTAATTTTCTTGTCATGAAACCCAAGATCGGTAAATGAGTCATTGCTCGTACTGATACTGCTGCGCGCGTTGCTGCTGCACGCGCAATCAGCAATATTTGAAAGAATTATATTTTTTCTTTTACAAATATAAAATTTTACTCACAAATGTGATGAAAAACATTGTATGTCACACGGGCGGTACTAGAACTACGAACATCGACACATTCAATTAATAAACTCGTTCGTAATTCCTTATTTATCGTCCTTAAGACACAATGTACATACGTAAATCCGCACTACGATTTTTTGGCCGTCAAAAGAGCTATAACAGACTTGGCATACGTCGTATGCCCTAGTACCTAGGTTTATGATTATGCTGTGGCCGATGAGGCGAGTGCCAGTCGGGGTGCCTCGGCTGGCGATGGTGGTGATGGTGGTGGTGTCGTCTCTTGTCTCTCGGGGCTGGGTACACGTCCGACACGACGAGCTCCGAGCCATCCTTCGGCGCTTCCCGATCGTTCCTCCTGCCCTTCGCGCCTGTGGCCTCGTGGAGTTCCTCCCAAGCCTGCCGGTAGTACCTGTTCAGGCCTGAGCGGGATTCTGAAGACGAAGAGTCCAGGGAGGCGACCGTGTTGCAGTCCGGGGACACGTGGTGGCGGTAGCGTTTACCGTCATGGTGCTTCCTGGAATTACGAGGGTTTTTAGAATCAACTCTTGAGACACAAGTTGGGTACGGTCCCGATCTTTCTCAAGATATTATCTCTGTCATCATCTCTGAGAATTCAAAAGATATTTCTCCAAAATGGATTACAAATTAAAGATCGTGACCGTACATCTGTTGATGGGAAGAAGGGGTAAAACCACCCCCTTTAACCTTTTCATCAAGATACATGACTGTGGGGGAGAAAGGTAAATACTGTTGTGCTGCTTTAATATCCAAACCAAACCAAAGTATCATAAGTAGGCAAAGTAATCGCTAAAACCGAAATCAAAGAGGAGACTTCAAAAAAAGGTCATTATCAATTCGGTTGTAGGCACGGAACAGAAAAAACTAAACGAAAAGTTTTTTCTATTCCGTGGTTGTAGGTAAGTAACTATTTTTTTTCTCAAGTCAATACAATAAAAATATATTTTGCAAGCCTTAGTTATTAGATTTTATTCCGAATTTGGTAGCGATTTCTTGACCCACTGTACCTTTTGTACTTTTGTTCCCTGCAAACCAAATAGGACGCTGTTTTGCAATAATGACAAGTTAACCCACTGTCATTTTGCAATATAATGTCAACTGATAAAATGGTTAAAATCATTTTCTAACGGTTAACATTGTTGTTGTTTCTTTAAAAAAATATGGCTCTATCCACAGGAGGACAATTTTGCCAGTGTCTAGTAGTTTTTGCCGTTGTACGGTAAAAAAAATCTAGAAAACGAAATCCATCGCGTATTTTCGGATTAACATTGTAATGCAGAATTAATCAGGGTTGACACACTATTGCATAACATCGTCCATATGCGTCAAACTAGCAGTGCTTAGGGAGTAAATAAACGTAGATATGAAACAATCAAATTCCATTCTCCAACGAATTTCTTCATCTATGTTTGATCAATATGTCACTAGATAAATAATAAAAAAGCAATGTGGAGAAAATATAACGAGTACAATACGATTAAAGATGAGTTTTATATGCAGTTTTTAAAATTGTGTTCTGGGTCTGCAAAAATTAAGGCTTTCCATATGTGCTGCTTGTGATATAGCAAAATTAACTTGTGGTTCCCTCATCTTCACTGTTCTCGTTGTTAGACAGCATGTGAATCTTAATCGTCTTTTTAATCTTCAGAATTAAATTAGTTGAATTAAATTAATAAAGCCTGTATCTGTACTTGCGATGTTGTCAAAGTTTTAATAAGAAAACATACTCGTAAGAATTTGTCAAAAATGAAACTAATAAAACATTGTATCAGTGCCGTGCCGATAAAAGTTTGTGCTAAGTGATGCAGTGATGTGAGCTGCCATTTTGTATAAAAATGACGGGTGACGTGTGCTGTCATTTTGTATAAGAATGACTGGTGAGTGCCATTAGTGTATTTTGTATAACAGTGGCGGGTGATATGAGCTGCCATTTTGTATAAAAATGGCACGGGTGAACTACAGGGCTACTCGAAGTTCGTGTCGTGCAGTCCCTCTGACACTTATACTATTTAATATGAGAGCGAGAGGGACCGCACGACGCGAACTTCGAGTTTCGAGTTTCGTAGTAGCCTTGCTGAGCTGACATTTTATAAATGGCGAGTGAAGTGAGCTGTCATTTTGTATAAAAATAGCGGGTGGAGTGAGCTGTCATTTTGTATAAAAATGGCGGGTCAAGTGAGCTGTCATTTGTTTTTCAAAATGCCAGGTGCGCGGTGCTTGTCCGGCGTGCAGCGGTATGACATGTTGGCTGCTTTACCTATAGTTAGCAAGCATTAAGCGGATGCGATAAACCTAGAAAAACGAAACGCTAGGGACCTGCCGGAGTGACGCTCATGATACATATTTTTTTTAAATCTTGTCTTCTGTTTGTCATAATCAGCCACCATGTCAACCTCGCACGCTTAGACGGCTAGTACAGTCACCAGCATTAATATCTGCCAAAGCGAAGCGTGCAAAAATATCTGGCACGTCCTTCCGGCCCTAGAAATAGAGTCGTATCAGATATTTATGCACGCTTGTTGTGTCCGATATTGGTGCTGGTGACGGTACCTACGCCGTATTTCATTTGTCGGTTTGTCACTTTCGTATGGGGATGGTTAGAAAGTCGACTAAATGAGTAACGGCCTGTGCTAGACGTGCTGGTGTCCCTGTCCCTCCGTGCCGCGCCTGTTGAGACAGACGCAAACGAAATATAGAGCGGGCGTTCGCAGCAGTGCGGAAAATTTGAGGACCTTGGGAACACACAAACAAGATACGTCGTGCGTGTTTATGTGTGCCTTTAATCCACTAATGGAATTCGGTTTAAGTATAGCTTAATGCGATATTTATTAAGGATCTTTGTGGACCACCTTTTAGTTTTTTTTTGTAAACCCATTTGACGTAATTCACAATTTTTTTCTGACTTAAAGCTGGAATCATGGTTTAAACGGGAGACACTCTTTCCCGGCCCGGATAACACCGACATAAAAATACCGGCACTGTTTTTTGTGTACACGCCCATAGAAACTGACAGGAGCTTCTATGGGCGTGTACACAAAAAACGGGGCCGGTATTTCCATGTCGGTGTTATCCGGGCCGGGAAAGACTGTCACCCGTTTAAACTGTTCAAAAATGTACTCTATCGCTTTCCTTTAAACGAAGAAGAGATCCGTGTTTTTTGAGTCAATCTGAACTAAAATCCATTGGTAGATTGCTGTCCTCATATTTAAGACTTTCGCTTCTAGCGCCCGCTCATAGGCCCAAATGTAAAACAATAATTTGACAGTTTTATCTGTCAATTTATCGATTGTTCTACGTTCGGTATTGACTGCCGGTAGGAAAATCTGTAGATGTCGCTTATACGTTAAGTTTGATTTGTTTTTGTTTTGGTTTGTTTGATTGGAAAACGTGGCGTGGGTGAAGCTAGTTTTGTACGAGTTATGATTAGTGATGATATGCTTTTGTTGTTATTTTAATTGATGTTGTTTTATATCGATCACGTTTTTGATTTTTTTGACTACTTCACTAGTAATTCAGATTCCGAGTGATAATTTCGGACGTGATTTTAAAACCGGTCCCCTCTCGAACTAGTAGGGGTCATAAATTAAGTACGTCACACATTTAGGGGTAGGGGAAGAAGGGTCAGGCAGTTTGTGATACCTACAGGAACAATAAGGATGTTGACACCACCAATCAAGTGACGTACCTACTTTTTATGAGCTGTCAAAACAATTTTCCCATAGAGTTTCAATGGCAATAGCGACTTATCACGTCATTATTCGCCAACTCAATCAACTAACTATTTTTTTTAAAAGCACCAAAAAATCTAATTTTGGAGTAAATCAAAAATTAATCTGGTTTGCAGGGCTAAAATAAAGCGTTTTTTTACTGAAGTTGTGCCTTCGAATTATTTTTTAATGGCGTCAACATCCCTATTATTGCAATTTTCATAGCAATACGTGACAAAGAGGTCTCAAATTGGTCAAGATTTGGTATCTTTTTTTTATTATAAATAGGCCATTTTGACTGCAATCCCGCCTGATGGTCAACGAAGACATACTTTACGGATGAGCCCTCCTATTATCTCAATGAATGTTCACGCAAAGCGACACCTATAGTTTTCCCTCCGCACCCCGTATACCTCCTATAACGGATTGCTGAAACGTCCGGCGCGGTGGGCGTGGCGGGGCGCGCGCGCCAACTCCCGCCTCCCCACTTGCTGGTCCGGGAACGGTAGCGCCAGCAGGGCGCCCCATCGCGGCGCCGGCGCGGGCGGCGCCCGGCCACCGCTGCGCATACACCCGGTTACCCAACTTGCCACATCAAGGAAGATTAACTATACTCGAGTCCAGAATTAGGCGGACCAACTTGACAGTTACCCAACTTGCTACATCGAGGAAGTTAAACTATACTAGAGTCAGTTTCGATCGATTTGTTCGTAGCTTCCATACTGCTTTAGCTTATAATATATACTGTGGCTCCAGTCAAGAATCAGGCCAACCAACTTGATATTACATACAAATGTTGCCACAGTTTATTTCATATATGTCATTCGACTTAACTACCATCGGCTTGCATGGAATTGGAACTAGTTCCGTTGTTGTGAAATTTTCGTTACGCTATGAAAATAAAGTCCAAAAGTGACAAACATATCGGCAAATATAAGGTTATATCGACAAATTTGTATCGACATTTTCATATGCCTTTTTTTGCTATGTCTGGTAACATTTTTAGTTGTCAATCTAGTTCGCCTCATTTAGGACTCGAGTATAGGCGTTTGCAGCCATATCGAAGAACAGGCCCTGTACGAAGTGGTAAATTCGAACTTCGTATCTTGCCGTCCCGCTGACGCTTATATTACTTAATACGAGAGTGAGAGGGATGGTACGATAGCCAAAGCCGTCGGGAGGGAGCAAGTTTCTCAAGTGGTGATTACAGACGTGTTGGATGGCTTCGAAATCATCCAGAAACTATATTCCACCCCTAAAACAATATGTAGAATTTTTCAGCTCCGTATTAAAGTGTAAAAAATAGCTGAATATTGTAGTTTAATTTGTGTAGTATAGTTAAGAGTTGGTAGAGAGTAAGGTGACCCCTGATATCAGGATGAGGATTGCCTACCTAAACGGGGCTGATAGTCACAAACAGAAGCAAGAGGCGAAAATAAAAGAAGAAAAAACAACTGCTCATTAATTTTCAGAGCTGCTGCTTAAGAACTATATCTACTATACCTTGACGATATTATTTGTTCGTAGACCTTGACAAGTTATGTGACAATTGGTAGAACCCTCTCATATTTCAGATTCAGCAAAATTTTTTGACACTTTCAAATAAAGCATTATCAATTTTTAATTGTTGATAAGATAGTAATCTTCGTTGTCTTTTTTGTATTTCGCTTTTTTCAAAAAAATCAGTGCTATGGTTCCATAGGGAGACCGAGGAGAGTTGTGACAGAGGAAACCTGTTAACTGGTAGCCAGCTGGCAATGTTTCGCGTTTTTTAATTCAAGTCTCGAGCTAGAAAGCACGCGCTATTGCGAGGTCGATAGCAGTTGATAAGTTCCCAAAAATAGACGTTGTCACTATTTTCCTCTGTCACAACTCTACTCGGTCTCCCCGTTGGTGCATTGTCAGCCCTTTTGGCACCAAATAATTCTTGTTATTTTATAATATCTCCCTTCTCTCTTTTTTTTTCTTTTCTTGTTTTTATAGTTATTTCTTAAATTATCCTGTCTTGATCATGTAGCAGTAGCTGGGGCTAGTACTACATTATCAAACATTAAATCTCTTCGACGAACTCAGGATAGTTAAGATTGAACTTCACTTCATCGTTCGTTTGATCATATAAGTTTAAGCCGAATAAATATGTTTCCTTCCTTACTAGTTTCACCCATCTCCCGTGGGTATCGGCAGACGCCTCTAACTGTGAACCGATATGAGAATGGCAAACTCTCTATTGTCAACTGGGGATTTTCAGAAAAAGCAGAATTAACTTTTTTTAGATTTAGATGTAATTTCGTTTTCCTACTCAGAATCAGGAGCAGTTTCGATTGTAATAGGAGAAAAAAGTGTCCCAAGATTTTTATTCCATTACGTTCGTTTTCGTACACGTTTCTATGGCGGTAGTGTAATGGATTACACATAATTATATGCATGAAAAACCTTCTTTCTCCTATTACAATCGAAACTGCTACTGATTCCAAGTAGGAAAACGAAATTTCATCAAAATCTAAAAAAAAAGTCATTTCAACAACTTTTAAAGAAAGACAAAACTACTATTTCCCCACTTTCTCCTACTTCCCACTATTATCGTCATGAAGGTTTACTGAAGCCTTATTATCATATCACACATATCGTCACTACTTTGAAAAAATCTCGTATCTAAAATAATAAGTCAACAAAATTTAACCTTCACGTAATCATATTAAATATATTTTCCCGGATAAATCACGTCTTAAATCGAGTTTAGCTCGACATGTTTCGGGCTAATCCGTAGCCCTTAACACAACCTTGACGTAATGTTCATAAAGTTCATCATCATCATCATAAATTTAAGAGCTTAGCTCTTGTCGGTGGAGTAATCGCCACTCTTTTCGGTTCTCTGCCAGCGTTTTCAGCTCCTGGTACGACACGACATTTACTTTTTTCTTGGCTTGATCTATAAATGACCTTCTCGGCCTTCCCCTGCCTCGCCTGCCTTCTATTCTCCCTTCCAAAATGGTTTTTATGTAACTGTCATGTCGTATCAGATGCCCCAGCATATTCCCTCTCCTATTTTCAATCGTCCTCAACAGCCGCCTTTCCTCTTCCACCAACTGTAAAACCTCCTCATTAGTTCTCCTTTCAGTCCAGCTAATCCCCTCCATTCTCCGCCAGCACCACATCTCAAACGCACTCAATCTGTCTCGGTCCCGCTCAGTCAATGTCCAAGTCTCGCTCCCATATAATGCTATACTCCAGATGTAGGTCTTAATAAATCTTTTCCGAATTTTCTTTGAGATTTTGCTTTTAAAAATGTGTTTTTTGTCATTGAATGCTTTCTTAGCAATGGCTATTCTCGTTTTCACATCCGTGGTGCATCTGGAGTCGCAGGTAATCACGCTGCCTAGATATCTGAAACTATTGACCTGTTCAATGGCAGAATTTTGTATATGTATTTGATCTATGTCTTGGGTATGCTTCGATGTTATGATAGTTTTTGTTTCATTAATATTATTTTTAAGTCCAAATTGTCTGAATACGTTGTCCATTTCTGTTATAAGTTGTTCCAGTTGTGCGGAGTTTTCTGCTAAAGCTGCGATGTCATCAGCAAACCGTATGAAATGGAAACTTTCTCCATTAATTTTGATGCCTCCTTTCCCAGAATCTAATACCTTTCTAATGGCAGTTTCAATAAAAATGTTGAAAATTAAAGGCGAAAGTGGACATCCCTGGCGTACACCCTGTCTTATCCCTCTCCCCTTCCCCTCTCTTCCCTTTCTCTTCTCTTTCTCTGCTCTTCCCTTTTCCTGTCCTACTTCTATTATAGTTTCCTGTTCCTTATACAGTTCGTAAATAATTTTCCTGTCTCTGTAGTCTATGCCTATTTCTTTTAAAATGCTCATCATCTTTACCTTTACTTTAAAAGGCAGGTCTACTACAGACGCGGGTCATAGTTTAGTTAAATTCATTTTGCAAGCTTGGGAGGAATCACATGACGCTATAGGTGTATTCTGCGACCTCTCGAAAGCTTTTGATTGTGTGGATCATGATACTTTAATTTGTAAGTTAAATTTTTATGGCATTCGTGGCCTCGCTTTAGAACTCATTAAATCTTACCTCACACAAAGAAAGCAAAAGGTAGCGATTAACGGAGCGGTATCGAAAGAATCTGTGGTCGAAATGGGAGTGCCTCAAGGATCCATTCTTGCCCCATTCCTGTATCTTATTTATGTAAATGACCTAACTTATATGGTAAGCCAAAAGTCGGGTATCGTTATGTTTGCTGACGACACGTCTTTACTGTTCAAGGTTAGTAGAAAAGATACCGACTTCACTGAACCCAATGAAACCCTGTCCGTGATATCCGCATGGTTCGCTGCCAATAATTTGTTACTAAATCCTAAGAAAACCAAATGTATTAAATTCTCATTGATAAATTCATCTAACTCGAATTCAATTTCTAATCTAAAGTTAAATGGGCAAACTATTGAATTTGTAAAATCAACAGTATTTTTAGGAATAACACTCGATTCTAAACTGCAGTGGGGACCTCATGTCACTGCAATCGCGGGTAGATTGAGCTCTGCTGCTTTTGCAGTTTGGAAAATACGGCAGCTAACCGATGTGGCGACGGCACGGTTGGTGTATTTTGCGTACTTTAATAGCATTATGTCGTACGGGCTTATTTTATGGGGATCTGCTGCAGACATCGAATCAATTTTTATCTTGCAAAAGAGAGCAGTTAGAGCAATTTATAATTTGAAGACGCGTGAATCTTTAAGATCATTTTTTAAGAAAACTGGTATCCTAACCCTGCCGTCGCTTTATGTTTTTGAAATAATCATGTACGTTAGGAAGAACATATGTGATTTTCCCACTAACGTCGATAAGCCAAAGGCTACTAGAAACACAGGGAAGCTTAAAGTACCATCTTACAGACTGGCTAAAACCAAAAAGTCGTTTTTGGGAAGTTGCATACGTTTTTATAATAAAATTCCAAAAAATATTACTGAAGAAACTGATACAAAATTTAAATCTACTGTCAAAAAGACATTAATATCTAAGGCTTATTATAAAGTAAACGATTATATCATGGACAGGGATATTTGGAAATAATTCCGATCCGCACTAGCGATCCCTTCAAATAGTGAACCTACTGTGTTAAAAATAAAATTGTGTTAAATACTTGTAATGTATAGTACATAGATGTCATTTATAAATATTGTGAATCTGTTTTTTTAAAAAAAAATACCTCGTTGAGTTTCTTGCCGGATTCTTCTCAACAGAGGTTTTTTTCCGAACCGGTGGTAGATTAAAAAAATGACGTGTAAAAGTGCCCATTGCGGCCTATTTGCTGAATAAATGATTTGACTTTGACTTTGACCCAGTCTATCTTATCAAAAGCCTTCTCCAAATCTATGAATGCGATATGCGTGTCCAAGTCGAAATCCATCCTTCTATCTATTATTAGGCGAAGGGCAAGAATAGCCTCTCTTGTACCTTTATGTTGCCTGAAACCGTATTGATCAGGCCCTAAATATCTTTCTGCTATCGGTCTTATTCTGCCCTGCACAATTTTGAGTAGGATTTTTGACGCATGAGATATAAGGCTTAATGTTCTGTGCTCTTCGTATTTAAGTGTATTCAGCTTTTTAGGCAACGTTACTGTCTTACTTACTTTAAAATCTTTGGGTACTTCTCCTGTGCTATACATAAGTTTAATTATATCAAAAATCTCGTTGTTCAATGGATCACATTCTATTTTCTTTATAAATTCAATATAAATTTGGTCATCCCCCGCTGCTTTACCTCCTTGAATGCTACTTAAAGCTTTGTCAAATTCCTCTCTAGTGATATCTGGGCCCAAATTGTCTTTATCTATTTCACTTTCTAACTCTAAACTGTTTTCTGTTAACCCGTTTCCTTCATATAATTGTTCTATATACCTTATCCAGCGTTTTAAAATATCTTCGTTGCTTATCAAGATTTTCCCCTGTTCATCCAATATCGTAGCACTTCTTGTTTTGTGATGTTTTCCCAAATCTCTAACTATACCATATGCTTTGTCTATTCTTCCTCTTTTGATAAAATTTTCAATACTATTACATGCATCCTCTAGGGCGTCAGCCTTCCGCTTTCTACATTTTAAAGTTATTTTGTTTGTGAGACGTTTATATTGTGCTATACTATGTTCATCCGTTTTGTTTCTGAGTCCTCTCCTTTCTGTCATTAAATCTATAATTTCTGTTGTAATCCATTTCTTTCTAGGTACAATCTTTTCTCTTCCCAAGGTTTCCTCTGCACTAGTTCTTATTATGTTCCTAATATTTCCCCATTTACTTTCTATACTTATGCTATTAACTATATTCTTTTTGTATTCTTCTAATTTATGTCCTACCTTATTACTATATTGCACTTTATAATTGCTATTTGCTTCTTTCAGCTTGCTGAGATCAATTGTCTTTCGTGTATTCCTCCTTTTTATCTTCTTGTTCATAAGGCTGAACACGCTGACTAGTAGATTATGATCGGTATTTAGATCAGCACCGGGCATGGTTTTACATGACGTGATCTGCTGGCGATGTCTGTATTTCGTTATAATAAAATCTAATTGGTATCTTGCAATATCTCCAGGCATTTGAAATCATATCAATCATAAAGTTCACTCAGAAAATTATCTATTTTGAGATACGAGTATTTTTAAAAGTAGTGACGTTATGGTATCGTTACGTTACGTTAGATGAGGGTAGACATTTTGCAGGTAGGACCTTGTGCAAGGCCCGGATACCACCATTTTGCTCGCTAATCCTGGAGGAAAAACTGATGGACTGGACTCACCTCCTGACAAGTATAACGATGGTAGTGACGATGGCCACGAGGAACACGACAGCTCCGAAGGCCCCCAGCGCCACGACTGCGCCGAGGTTCAGCCGTGCTCCCGTCGGTTCCCGCCGTTCGCCGTCTACCGACTGAGGCACATTCACTCGCGGAGTTTGCTCCGCGCGGATGTTGTTTCCGGAGCCCAGGATCTAGACAAGTACAAGACATTTTTAACCCCCGACGCAAAAAGAGGGGTGTTATAAGTTTGACCGCTATATGTGTCTGTCTGTGTGTCTGTCTGTGGCACTGTAGCTCTTAAACGGGTGGACCGATTTGAATGCGGTTTTTTTTATTTGATAGCAGGTTTTCTAGCGATGGTTCTTAGACATGTTTCATCAAAATCGGTTCAGCCATTTTTGAGATATTGAACTTTAAAGTTACGAAGTCGGGGGTTTTCCAACTTTTTGTTGGTTAGGTTATAAACTTTCGTGATTCTCATTCATAGTCAAAATAACAAAACGGGACTTTATCACGCTATTTTCAGAAGTAATATTTACCTCCAAGTTTCGGCAACGTTTCTGTTGCCGTGGTCACAAGTAGACTGAAGTGAAAAAAAAAATAGCGTGATAAGTCCCGTTTTGGTATTTTAGAAATAGAATTAGAAAAACATAAATAGAAAAACGTTTATTCACATTTCACAAATTATATAAATAAATACACAAAATAAACAAGTATAAAGCAATATAGTAGTGACTAGAAGTACAAGAAATTAAGAGAAGTTTCCCTGCCGGCCGCGCGGCCGCGTTAGGTATTCGTTTGGGATATTGCTGTCTTTATCGCTCGTGACATAAGCGCTCGCAGCAGTCCGCCCCATGCACATCCCCTCCCGCTTCTCCGCTTCCCGCTAATGTATATCGAGATAGCTGTAGGCTTTTCAAGATTTGGGCTGTTGAATTTTGAGTTTGGGAATAAGTAATTTAAGAGCCTGTTTCACCACTTGTCGACTAACTTTAAGTGACGGATATCAGTGACACCGTCTCTGTTTGTTTTGTCCGAATAAACAAAGAAGGCATTACTTTTATCTAACACTAAAAGTTAGCCGACAAGTAGTGAGATAGGCTCTTAGGTTATTTGTACCCCATACCATTTTGCAGGTGGTAGGACCTTGTGCAAGGTCCGCCCGGATTGCTACCATCGTCTTGCTCGCTAATCCTGCCGTGAAGCAGCTGCTTGCACTGTTGTGTTTCGGCGTGGAGAGTAAGACAGCCGGTGAAATTACTGGCACTTGAAGTATCCCATCTTAAGACTAGGTTGGCAACGCATGTGCAATACCCCTGGTGTTGCAGATGTTTATGGGTGGTGGTGATCTCTTACCATCAGGAGACCCACTTGCTCGTTGGCCATCCAGTCGAATAAAAAAAACTTTTATCGAGTTACTCAGGATCAGGAGACGTTGCCACCTACGCTAACAACTTGATGACCTAATAATAAAGTAATTGTTACCCCCTTATTCATAAAACTTAACAAGCCTATGTTAACTAACAAATACTTTGTCCCTTTCTAACAAATACAAATGTCGAAGTGACAGATAAGGACAAACGAATTTTAGCGGCATTTTAACTAAAATAGGTTTGATTGTCGTTTATGAATAAGGGGGTTAGTATATACCTGGTTCTCCCTGGGATGGCTAGCCACAATGATATGCGGCACGTGGCTCGTCGGCGACTCCTGCGCATCCGTAACTTTGGTCTCGTATCTCGTCGTCGGCCGTTCGGTGGTCTTCGGGCGCGGCCGGCGCGTCGGCTCGGGCGCGACGAATGGCGTCGGAGAGGGACGGGGCGAGGCGCGCGGGCGGGTGGGAAGCACGCGGACTGTAGTAGGGACCGCTCGGGGGGTGGTTGGGAGTGAACGGGGGGTGGTAGGTGGAGGCGGGGGAGGGGTTGTAGTGGTTGTTGTTGAGCGCTCCTCCGCTGGAAAATTATGAGATTCTATTAATTTCATGCGAGTCAAGGTATAGGTAGAGTCATTCACGATGACGCGTGCCGTGGTTCTTATTACAATGTAATTAATGTCTAATTTTGACAAAATCACGCGTCTTCGTGGATGGCGCTAGGTATAAGGTTGTAAGTGTGTTACTTTTGCCTGGTGAGTGCTGTATTGTAGTCTAGACAAGCTTGCTCTAGAATTACGTACACGTATTACGTATACGGTATACGTATGATTTGTGTCAGATTATATATTATACTTTCTGGGTCCGTTTGTTGTGGTGGTATCACTTTATGTAGTTTGCGACTTGCAGAATATTATGTGGTGGTATCCACACCTAGTAGTAGTTAGTGATTTGCGGCATTTATGGTAGTGTCGCTGTAATTAGATAGCGAATTACGGCATTTTTGGTGGTATCACTCTAAGTAGTTAGCAATTTGCGGCGTTTGTAGAGGTATCGCTCTAAGCATTGAGCGATTTGTGGCGTTTGTGATGATATCACTTTTAATAGTTAGCAATTTGTGGCATTTGTGATGGTATCACTGATGTATCACTCCAAGTAGATGGCAAATTTGCGGCATTTATGGTAGTATCACTGTAATTAGTTAGCGAATTATGGGGTTTTGGTGGTATCACTCTAAGTAAGCAATTTGCGGCGTTTAAGGTGGTATCACTCTAATTTGTTAGCAATTTCTGGCGTTTGTGGAGGTATCGCTCTAAGCATTTAGCGATTTGTGGCGTTTGGGGTGATATCACTTTTAATAGTTAGCAATTTCTGGCATTTGCGATGGTACTTATCACTGATATATCATTCTAAGTAGTTAGCAATTTGCGGCATTTATGGTAGCCTCACTGTAATTAGTTAGCGAATTATGGCGTTTTTGGTGGTATCACTCTAAGTAAGCAATTTGTGGCGTTTAAGGTGGTATCACTCTAATTGGTTAGCAATTTCTGGCGTTTGTGAAGGTATCGCTCTAAGTATTTAGCGATTTGTGGCGTTTGTGGTGGTATCACTTTTAACAGTTAGCAATTTGTGGCATTTGCGATGGTATCACGAATGTATCACTCTAAGTAGTTAGCGATTTGTGGCGTTTGTGGTGGCATCACTGTGAGTAAGTAGCGGTTTGGGGTGGTAAGTATAAGTTTGACATATTATCTCTGTACCTTGGCACTTAGGCTGGGGCTTGTCCCACAGTCCACTGGCGAGGCAGGCGGCCCGCCGCGCGCCCACCAGGCGGTACCCCGGCGCGCATGCGTACTCCGCCACCGCGCCGAATATGGACGCGTTGTGCGACAGAGACACTTGCCCGTTGGCGGGCTGCGCTGGCGTCTCGCATTGCACCACTGGAGGTAATAAATTCAAATTCAAATTCAAAAGTTTATTTCGGACCTAAAAAATCCATAGTGTTAGTTTACAAGCACTTAAGTATAGGGTAACAAATGATAATTTATTGCAACTTTACAAAATAGCACAGAAATTCATTAATAAATAAATACCACGGAGCACTTGACACCAATTGACCTAGTCACATAAATTACCTAGGTATGCATGTGTTATGGTTATGAGTAGAAGCAACAAATAAACATACTTAAAAAGATAAGTACATATTGACGGAGAAGTACCAATACCTCCTAACTGAATAACCTTTGTCATGCGATTTAGGACCTTAGCACCCCCTAGCTAAACCTCCTAAGTTGCATGTTCGAGATTTATCAGTTAGGAGGTCTTGGTACTTCACCGTCCATATAGCCTAGACTTTAGATAGATAGATAGAATCTTTATATCTTACGGGAGCGCCAAAGTTCGCATACTCTTTGCTAGTCATACCGTAATTTTTGTCCGAATCATCGTTTGACATAATTTTTTTCCCACTGAACCCTTAAGTATATTTTGCTGAAATTTTTAAATGTACATCCTATAGAAAACTATTGGATTCAGTGAAAGAAGAGTTATGATAAACGATCATTCTGACATATTATATATTCGGACTTTCAGGAAGTATGTGAGCCGATATGGACCCATATCTTATCTATCTTTAAATAAATAAATATCACGGGACACTTGACACCAATTGACCTAGTCCCAAACTAAGGAAAACTTGTACTATGTATACTATGTAACGGATAAACATACTTATATTATATGGATATTTACATATGTACTTCAATACATACTTAAATACATATTAAACATCCAAGACCCGAGAACAAACATTCGTATTATTCATACAAATCTGCCCCGGCCGGGAATCGAACCCGGGACCTCAAGCTCAAGTCAGTTTCTCTAACCACTTGGCCAACCGGTCGTCATCTTTCTTTTTTTTTACTATATAAAAATAAGTCGGGTTTTCCTTCCTGACGCTATAACTCCAGAACGCAAGAAAAGATTTCAAAGGTATTGCATTCGTTGGAAAGGTCTCGGGCTCCGTGAGGTTTATAGCAAAGAAAATTCAGGAAAAATTTAAAAAGAAAAGCGGGAAAATATTTTTTCACATACAGCGCCATCTCTGATACATAGCATGTACTACAAACCAATATAGCGAGCGATAACCGAATTCAACGCGGGCGGAGCCGCGGGCAAAAGCTAGTTATATCTAGATATTCTTCTGACGTACCATCGCACCGCGGCGGCGGCCCGTTCCACCGCTCATCGATGTCGCAGACCAGCCGCGAGCGGCCCACCATTTCGTACCCCTCCTCGCACGAGTACTGCACGTGCGACAGGTACGACACGGACCCGTTCAGTAAGTCGTACGAGCCGTGCACGATCTCCGCAGGGAAGCCGCATTCAATGCCTGAAGGGACAGAAGATTTTTTTTTATAGAATTTTAATTGCTATAGGTAAAAAACTTAAGTAAAGGACCTGTTGTATGTAGTGGTGTACAGAATTGATATGGAGCTTAAGTCATTTTGCGAATTTGGAACGTCAATTTGTTTATATGGACAAGTTACTACTACATACAACAGGTCCTTTACTTAAGTTTTTCACCTATACCACCATCTTGCTCACTAATCCTGCCGTGAAGCAGTAGCGCTTGCACTGTTGTGTTTCGGCGCGGAGAGTAAGACAGTCGGTGAAATTACTGGCACTTGAGGTATTCCAACTTAGGCCTCTAGGTTGGCAACGCATCTGCAATACCCCGTGTGTTGCAGATGTTTATGGGCGGTGGTGATTTCTTACCACCAGGAGACCCATTTGCTCGTTTGCCTTCCAGTCGAATAAAAAAAAAGTATTTTTTTTATGAGATCGGGAAGAGGCGTCTTGATAGTGATTAGGGCAGAAGTACCGTTTGTAGCCACTGTACCGTTTATGGCCAATTAATTATTGTTTAAATATACGTTTGAAATAAATTTTTAGTATCAATTTTTGAAAACTCACTTAATCGTCCTTGAACTCACTAAACATATTATTTAATACTATAACTTTTTATATATGACTGCAAATTTCAACTGGCCAAAAACGAGCTGAAGGTGGCCAAAACCCCTATGTCAGCAATTATAAAAAAAAAATCGCTCATTATATGAATACTAGCTTATGCCCGCGTTTTGCTCGCGCAGAATAAGTTTGTAATTTAAAACTTTTATTATCCCACAAGAACCATAATATTAGTTCAGGATAAAAAGTAGCCTATATGTTAATCCAGGGTATATATTACCTATATACTAAATTTCATGCAAATCCGTTAAGCAGTTTTGGCGTGAAAGCGTAACAAACATCCATGTACACAAACTTTCGCCTTTATAATATTAAATGAGATACCTAGTATTTTGAATGAAAATGAATTAAAATACGAAAGTACTTTAAGTTTCTATTAAGATTGTTTTTTTTCTGGTCTTCAAGACTATAACCATATATAACCAAAATCGGACATTTTACCATTGTGTGCTATGGAGTTGAACTTTGCTTAGATACTTTTGCTGTCAAGGGAGAGGGAGAATCGAAAGCTAATACATACCTACTAAAATTCCCTTCTACTAAACCTTCTACTTAAACAACCCAGCCAGCCAGCCTCTAGGTTGGCAACGCATCTGCAATACCCCTAGTGTTGCAGATATTTATGGGCGGTGGTGATCTCTTACCAGCAGGAGACCACTTGCTCGTTTGCCTTCCAGTCGAATAAAAAAAAACCCCAGGGTACTTACATCTTACAGGGCTTTTTGTGAGAGTTTACTTACGTTTGCACACAGGCGGGAACTCCGTGTAGAACCCGGTGTCCAAGCACGTTCGCACGGTCGGTCCGACCAGGAGGTGGCCAGGGTCACAGCTATACTGCACTGCAGCACCGACCTCGAAGCTCTCCGTCGTCATCGTCGAGTTCGGGGGCTGCTCGGGACGCCCGCACGCCTTCGGCTCTGAGAACGAGATAGATAGATACAGACTACTAAAGTGACAGGATGACAGGGCACAGGGGCCGTGTTGCCTAACGTTTCTGACACTCGTGATCGCAATCAAATGACAGTTTTTGTATGCGAAAGCTGTCATTTTATTGCGATCGCGAGTGTCAGAAACGTTCGGCAATACGGCCTCAGGTCTTTAAGTCCTTACAGCCGCTAAAGATTTTTATAACCTATCCAACAAAAAGTTGGAAAACCACAGACATTGTAACTTCAAGGTTCAATATCATATAAAAACGGCTAAATAGGTTTTGATAAAACATGTCTAAGAACCATCGCTAGAATAGCTGCATTCAAATAAAATAACCGCATTCAAATAGGTTCACCCATAGCGACGCACGCAGACACACATAGCGAACAAACTTGGAACACCCCTCTTTTTGCATCGGCAGTTATAAAGGGTATAATTTGCGACTTCCATGCTTAAATGACACTAGAAAGGGCATTTGCCACATTCACCCACCAAGATGAGTCCGGAAATACATGGCTGGTTGAGACGGAGATGTCATGGCCTGGACGGGGAACAGAACGAGTGGCCAAATATAGCTTAGGATAGGAAGATGTTGAGGTCAAGAGGGGAGGCCTTTTCCCACCAGTGGGGCACTAAGGGCCTGTTTCACCACCCATTGATTAATTTAATTTGACGGATAAATGTGATGCCGTCTCCGTCTATTCAAACAAAACAAACAGAGCCAGCATCACATTATCCGTCAAATAAATTTAATCAGTGGATGGTAAGGGAGTAAGCAAGTATATTTTGAAAGGTTTTACAATCTATTTGATCTGGAAACTAGAAATATCGCTAGATGGCGTTAGTATCGTGAGGTCATTAGCCAATCACAAGCAAGACATTGTCTAACGGGTCTCACACTTACGCCATCTAGCGATATTTTTCCCCTGTCAAGAAACGATAATTGAAACAAAATTCATAAAAGAAAAGGGTGTCGTAACATTACATTGAACAATACGAAGCGTCATTACTTCATTAGCCATCGTAACGTTTTGTCAAATTGTCACAAAGTTTGCATATTTTTTTATTATCAATTAGTGAACACTTATACACATAACAACTCGCTATGCACACAAAAAATAACGTAACGCATACTCGCAGCTCGCTTCAGCAGAGATTACATAATACTTAGTTACTATTAAAATATATTCGCATATGACAGTCACTTATAAAAAGCACTAGTGGCTCAATGGCATCGGTATTTTCGACATCCACAGAGTAAATACCAAAGAGAAAACCACTAGTGTACTCTACAATACAGAATGATGCACTGGCTCCAGCAAAACTTATTAAAAACGTTTCGGAGCAAAATGTACAAAACGCAAAATGTACCAATAGCAACATGTACAATACGCAAAATGTACATTCGCATATTGTGAAACACGCGGAACGTTTGGAACGCCCGTAAATGTACAAATTGGAAAATTCACACTACTCGCAAAATGTACAATACGCAAAACGTGCAATTTGTACAAAAAGGTAGAAACGGTGCTGTTCAAAATTGTTGATCTTTGATCTAACTGATCCAATTATAAATCTAGGTAGACAATGGTTAATATACTCCACGCTTGTTTCACAAAATGCTTTTTTTTACAATATGTGTACCTATTGTAGATTTTGCCATTCTGCCGTGCTCGAACTAAAAGACGGCTAAGTGACATTTGGCCAAAATTGAGATGGCTTAGACTCATCGATGCGGCTTTCTTTTCTCTTTCGATCTGTACCAAAAAGTCAATTTTGGCCAAAATGTCACTTAGCCATCTTTTAGTTCGAGCACGGCAGCATTGGTTACCTTTTGCGTGTTGACATTTTGAGTTATGTGCATTTTGCTCTGATGCTCTTTAAATACTTACGATGCTGGCATATGTAGTTAAGTTTTGCTTCACATTCGGTGTCTGCCCACAGCCACCCCTTGCTGCCGTCGAAGCGTGCACACCCCTCGCCCCCTCCCGGCGCGTTCCAGAACGAGACTGTGACGTCATTCCCGTTCACCCACTTCCAGTTGTTAGGGTCCTGGGGATCCCGCACTGCGCCCATCCAATACTGGCTGCTGCTGTCACTTCTGTAAGAAAATATTAGAGTTTTACTTTTTTTGCATGCGGAAAAAACAAAAAGTTATCTTAGCGGTCACCCATCCGAGTTCTGACCGCGCTGTAGTTTGCTTAACTTCGGTGATAGATTGAAGTTATAGCGGTTGATGAACGGTCACCAGTAGAGTGTTTCCAAACTATTTAATGCCGGTGTGAAAGGCATTAGGCTGCGTTCAGACACGGTAGAAATCACGCGGTTTTAGCACACCGTCTCTTTCTAAAGCAATACTCTGATAAGAGACGGTGCGCTCGGAACCGCGCGATTCCTTCCATGTCTGAACCTTAGGTTGATGTTTCGTGCCACACCCGGTAATAAGGAGTATGCATGGAACACCATTTTTTTTTAGATATATGTGGTGTAAAAGTGGGAAATAAAACGAATGACTAAAAACCAATATCTGTTGAAAAATAAAGAAGATACGAACAAACGAAGTTTGCGTTTCGTCCCTTCCAAGAAAATGAAATTAAGTAAATATGGACTTTCTATCATGGTCGTCGTGTTGTATGACGTCATTGTACCTACTTTGTGCAATTCCTGTAATCATACACGAAAATATTTATCATTCTACATCCATACATACCATTCAAAATACTGCAATAAAACTAGAGATCTTTTCTACTAGGTATAGAAGAGATCTCAGTCACTCATATTTAAAATGTAGAGCAATAATTTATCACTTAAGAATTGCAGGTAAGATTCGATTTTAAAATCTTTTTCTAAACTTGAAATACGAGTAGAATCTGTGAGTCATCATCATCATCCCAGCCTATGTACGTCCCACTGCTGGGCACAGGCCTCCTCTCAGAATGAGAGGGCTTGGGCCGTTGTTCCCACGCGGGCTCAGTGCGGATTGGGAACTTCACACGCACCATTGAATTGCTTCTCAGGATTGTGCAGGTTTCCTCACGATGTTTTCCTTCACCGCAAAGCTCGTGGTAAAACTCAGAAGTGCGAGCCGGAGTTGGAACCCACGACCCTCTGCTTGAGAGGCGATTGGTCAAACCACTAGGCCACCACGGCTTAGAATACGTGAGTAGCATACTTAGTAGTAAATTATGGCTGTAATACTATCAACTACCCAGTTTTCCAGCCAATTGAGCTGCAGTTTTCCAGCAGTAATCTAGGAATTATGCCGTTCCGACTGACATCATGAAAGATATTTTATATCTAGTTGTTTAATTAGGTATATCACTGAAAATATGCTATCCATACTCCATACTAATACTAGGTATAAAGGCGAAAGTGTGTGTGTTTGTATGTTTGTCCGTCTTTCACGTCGAAACGGAGCGATAGATCGACGTGATTTTTAGCACAGATATAGTTTATGGGCCCGAGAGTGGCATAGGCCACTTTTTATCCCGAAAAAATGCACAGTTCTCGAGGGAACAGCGCGCGATAACTGAATACCAACCGGGCGGAGCCGCGGGCAAAAGTAGGTAAATAGGTACTATAAATGCAAAAGTGTGTTTGTATGTTTGTACGTCTTTCGCATCGAAACGGAACGACGGATCGACGTGATTTTCAGCACAGATATAGTTTATGGGCCCGAAAGTGACATAGGCTATAGGGAACAGTGCGCGATAACCTAAAGTATTATTATAATTATAATTACACATCACACGGATAAATTCGCAAATTGCAAAATGGCGTCGCTTTTCAATCGCAAAACAATGCGCAGTGTCAGAAATCATTCGTGGAATCGCAGCTGGCGTTCAGGGAACATTTCGCAATGCAATATAAAAATACTTATGTACTTCGGTACTTTTAGACCCACTTGCAGGTAAAAATAAATCTAGATTTAGTTGTTAAGCCTGGCTTAAGCTTGACAGTTCCATACATTTTGACACTACTAAACTAAGCTTAACGCTAACTCGAGATTTATGTGTTTCCAGCAAGTGGCTATTAATGTTATAAATAAGATACAGAAGTATACCTAGGTAAAAACCTTGAGAAGATGATGTTGTATACATATAGGTAGAGTCATTCATGATGATGCGTGCCGTGGTTCTTATTACAATGTCATTAATGTCTAATTTCGACAAAATCACGCGTCTACGTGGATGGCACTAGTTACCACCTACCAGAGATTATTGTATAAGACAATTAAAAAAAAACAGGTTATACCTAATTAATACCTAATTCTGCATTGTGAATAATTAAGATAAACTTTTTGATCTATTTTGCCTGAAACACAGGGAATCCTAGTTCAGGCACACGTTTATAAGTCCTATTATATTCTTTTGTATATATGAAATAATAATTACCGTGTACAATGTTATATGAATAAAATATTTGAATTTGAATTACTTACTGACGTAAGTAAAAAAAGCTCCTGGGAAAAAGGTTTTGAAAGTCGGGCGGACTTATACCCAAGGGATCCGATAAGTTTCCTTTATCCTTTTGGCCTGGGAACCCTAAAATCATCTCCTATTTTCGCTATCCAAACAGCGTACCTATTACAGTGAACGTCATAAATAAGTGATCACTTTTGTATCTTTTCGCTTTGAGTTGTTAAATGATTTGGTATGGCTTTCCAAACGACGTTAAAGTGACAAGGTACAAAAGTGATTGAGTTGGTTGGTGAGTGATTTATGACATTGACTGTACCTACTGACCGACATACCAACAGCAATCCAACAGCCGTGTAACATGTTATTACCTACGTTACAACCCAATACCCGACCTAACCCCTGCCTGAGACATGAACAGTTATCGATATGGAGTGACATATCATCGAAACCGTTCGAGTATACCGTTCGGTAACGGAGATGTGTAGCGGACGATAATTGACCACCTCATGCTACGTCAGTGATTATGCAAGAGAAGCTTCGATGGCTTTCTATGCGAACGCAGACGTGCATGGAAATTTGATGTCGTTTCCGGTGTTACTGTTTAAATACGTCACTTTTACACTTACAAGAACAGAGGCTGTGTTGCCTAACGTTTCTGACGCTCGCGATCGCAATCAAATCACAGATTTCGCATGCAGAACTGTCATTTAATTGCAATCGCGAGCGTCAGAAATATTAGACAATTAGGCCTCTGATACGTTTGAACCAACTTTTGAAAAATAAGTCACAGCAATTAGTAACATGAAGCAAGAACATTTATGATCATTTACATTTAATAGTTACTGATTATTTTAAAACGTTTTTCAATCAAAAGACTCGTCAAGATTGTTTACCCTTTTTCTAATGCTAAAAGTGCTAAAGGTGTTTTGTTTCATAAATTGTATTAGAAAATGAGTCAAAACACTAATATTATTAGACTAATATGCTTCGAGAAACTGGGCCCTGCTAGGATTAGAGACATGACATGAAATTCAACGCGGCTTTTTATGCAAGTTTAGTGAAATTCAAGATGTAATTTGTCGAAAATCCCACGTAAATTTTTGCGAAATCCCAAAATTTCATTTCAATTGCTTGGCCTAGTAGTAAACGCGTGCGATGCCGCAGATAAGACTTGTTAATCATAAAAAAAGTGTTTTCTTCTGTGTCTAATGCGGCAAGAATCCAAACATGTCAGCTTTCGACGCGGTAGGTACACACTCTCATCTATGGCGGTCCATCGCGTTACGTGAGGTCTGTCATTTCCGTGACATCAAAATCGCATCAACACTAAATGTAAGTTTTAAAACATAAAGGAGTACACACGAAGTGCACATGTATACCTTGTATTTAGAACGCTGTGAGGTCAAAATAGCGACAAGTTTTAGTTGGGTCTTTATGGGTTTAGAACTCGAAAGTTGCTGTGTAAACATAAATAGGTTCTGTCACGCTTATGCGGTTTACCGAGAATGTATATCATAACTATGGTTAAGGAAGTAAGTTTTGGTCGACCATTAAATACTCGTTAACTTAAAGCCTACATGTGATAGTTTTCCTTTAAAATTCTTTATTTGCACAATCGTTTCTTTATGAACCGTTTTCCCTGGCTGTTATAAAGAGGAATAGAAAGTTAAATAAATATAAACGCGACCACGCATATGGCAAAGTTTAATTCTGCAGTTCAGTTTGTAGAGAACGAAATTAATAAAAAAAAAACAGATGAATTGAGAAGCCCCTTTTTCTACGTTTTTTGAAAAATACATAGTTGAAAATAGAAGTAGCTAGAGATTGAAAAAGATTAGGTACTATTAAATTAGTGATTTTATATAAACTTTAGCCATCTATACTCCATTTATTTTAACATTTGAAACTTAACGGTAAAATTTGCACACGTTTTTAAATGAAACAACGAAACTATTTAAAATTGTGTCAACTTCTATAACAAAAACATAATAAATACCGCTAATAAATATACATCTCGTTAATTTTAGTAGAAATATTTGTGTTCGAAATACCGAGAAATGGGTGTTACAGTTTGACCGTTAATTCAAATCTTAAATAAATCGGAGTATAGCGAGTTGGCGCCGTTTTGTTACGACAAGCGAAAAACGACCGTGTTTATTAGAAATAAAATATTCATACTCACTTCTACGAGATAAGTCTAAAAAAGTGAATACGCTGAGTCTAGTTTTCCTTTAGATCGATAAAAATGGGTATTCTGTTGAACTGGCGCGTGCTGCACTTAGTAGTACCTGACGCGGCAGCCGCCTCGGATCAATGAATTTTTCCACGAGCATTCTGCATGCAACGTGAATGAAGACTAAAGTGTAATTTGTGAAAATATCTACAGGAGTTTAGGGAAATCCTGAAATTTCAATTCAACCACTGAATCTAACAGTTTAGGGCCTCCGCTAAGTCGCTCGGTTGCACTGTTTGACTTGCCGCGGCGTGCTTGTTTCATACCACCTAATAGGCGGATCTTTGCTCTATTGAAACCTGTTGAAACCTGTTGAAACAACGCCAAGCCAATTGCGCCAGTTAGTGGAGACCCCTGGGCCAATCAACTTTTTTACCGACACTAATCTGTCCGCGACATTTTTCAAACAATCGCAGATTTTTGCAAGTAAACATGTTTTTTTTGTAATTTATTTAATAGATGGTGTAAATGAATTCATGCCATCCTACGTAAGTTCAACCTATTAAACCGTGAAGTATCTTGTCGGAAGTACGATTTTTTGGTAACGCCGGAGACAATTTTGGTAACGCAGGAGACGCCCAAAGTGTCGGTAAAACAGTTGATTGGCCCCCTAAGCGTGCAAAGCAACGGGTAAAGGACTTATATTAGGTATCAACTTACCGATGCCGTCTCCACAGTTCCCAGCTGATGAATCCCTGGAGCGCTGGGTTGCTTTCATCGACCAACGAGCCCCCTCTCGAGCGACAGAACGCCAGCGCATCTCTAAAGTCCGCCGGCTGTCTGTCGTAGAAGATATAACATTTCCCGTTATAGGTCGCCGTGCTGCCGGGAGGCTGGTCTCTGAACTGAGGACATCTTTCGATGGGTAAAGCTTGGTCTGTGTACACGAAGGCCTCGCAGATTGATAGCTGGCTGGGCGTGGAGGCTTCTAGATGGACGCTGACGAAGGCACCGGGCATGGGCGGGTTGCAGGGCAGGAAGAGAGGTTGGCCTTCTTCTAGGAAACCCGTGAAGCGGTTGCAGATCGGGTTGGTGCCGAGGTCGGGGCGGTTGTTGCCCACGCGCACGACGATCACTGCTGGCTTGTTCGCTCCTGAGATGAAAGAAAAGTTTTTGGTAAAAATTTCATTTTTAATACAAGCTTTTTTACTGAATGTACTTTTACACAAAAGATCCCTACGGGTCGAAGTGTATCCGCAAGGACCCCTAAACTTAAGATACTGAATGTACTTTATGACTTTTCTTGCATGCCTTTCAAGTCGATGCCATACCGTCGAAGAGTTCCGTCCTGTGGAGACAACCCTGGCCGGACTACCAGAATGTCACTACCAGATTACTGTATTGTCACGCTGTTAACTTGCAAGATTTGACTACAGACAGACAGACAGAAACGGGACAGGTGAAACTAAATAAAAGTTTGTAATAAATGAATATTACGGAAAAACGGACACTAGCCCGAGTCCGAAACTAAGCAAAATCAGAATCAAAATATATCTTTTGCACGTCAATGAGCTTAGCACTCTTCATTACATTATATCGAAATTTCGTTGAATTAGAAAATATTTGGCCCGTTCCAGAGTTGGTTATGTAAGATGGTTATGTACAGGGAAACAAAGGTGAAATGTTCTGAAAGTGTTGATAGTACATTTAGGTACATTACTTAAATGTCAGTGGTGTGGTGTGGTTACGACTTGATTTGAAAACTTCTAACAAACTTATAACACCCCTTTTTTGCGTCAAGGGTTAAAAATAGCACTCCAGGCGTAATTAATTACACCAAATTTCGGTTGCGCAATTTCGGCACGTATAGTGTAGTGTAACATCAGCTGAATACGTCGGAATGCAAAGAATCAGTGAAATTTCGGTCACTATATATATAAACTGAAGCAGTATGGAAGCTACGAAGCTACGATCGAAACGAACACACTCACACAGACACTCTCTACACGGTCACTGCAGTACCGCGAGACCCCCTTAGAGGCCGTGTAGAGCGCGCGTCTGTGTGAGAGTGTTCGTTTCGATCGCAGCTTCGTAGCTTCCGTACTAATTTTTTTTTTTAAATTTAAGCTGTTTATTTCAAGCAAAAAACAAAAAGCATAGAACATTCAAATCGAGTCCTTAATCCTAATTTTAAGGATTTTGCGTGGCCTCGGTTAGCGAAAGACTGAGTTGCTCACGCGTAACTAGTCTAAGTATACATGCAAGTAGACAGTAAAATTATTACATAAATCATTATTTTTGTGTTTTATTTTACATATAACCTAAGTCTGTATGTGCATCCGTACCCTCCCTCTCAAATATATCTTTCATAAAATATCTTTTAATCACGCTTTTAATTTGTTTACTGTTATTACTTTCTAATTTTTTTGCAATTGTCAACGGTACATTGTTTAATAGTTGGGGAAGGATGCACTTCCAGACTCTTCTGCCATATTCATTACATTGTTTGCGGTTGGGTATATGGCGTAAATTGTTTGGCCTGTTACGCTGTTTTGCTGAACTGCTTTAGCTTAAAAATATAATATACTTTGCTTCGGTCATTTGTGTTCGGTTTCGGTAGTGTATTTAGACATCAACATTTCCGAGTTAAGAGATGTTCATTATCATGTACAAAGGGTCTGCACGTATCTCTATAATGACAGTAACACAACACAAAACATGCAACACACGAAAGCCGAAAACCGTCGTATCATGCACACACAATTATAGTCATTCACGTATTTCATAGCAATTTGCGGAGACATTAGACACCCATGTAACAAACTTTCTCATCTATAATTATTACGTAAACGTAAAGCAAAGTTTACACCGTGTGTGAAGCTAGCTTTTGCATGTGACTTTGTTCGTGCGGAAATTGAAACTGACTCATCATACATTAGGAGTTAAGGTTGATATATCCCATCCAAGGTTGAAAGTATCCCGTGATACCCAAATGTATGTTCATTTTAAAACATAGTACAATGCGAGAGCTCTTAGAAAAACCTTCGGGTATCGGGAGAAATCGGAAGAATACGTCAGTAGAAAATGACATTGTCTTTTTGACTTAGTAGCAATCCATCACCGAAGAGTGCACTCGTTGTGTTTTCATTGATTTATATAGAGCAGTAAAACCACCACTTATTTAGTTTGTTATTTTTCAGAAATTCCATGGCGAGTCAATTTAAACAGGGTATTTCTGTAAATAGGCAATCACGGGAAACTGTTTATAATTTATATAAATATTTTGTAAGAAAGTTTTAAGAAAAAGCATGGATCGTAAATATTCTAATAAGGTTCAAGACCGAGTTATAGAAGCAACGGGGATTTCGAAAAGTACATTAATTTTTTTTTAAAGTAAAGCAAACCAAAAAATTCATTTGAAATACCCACGAGAAGTAGATACAGTATAACAACAGCTCTATATACTTCCAAATAAAAGTTGTGTGTTAAGGTGGGGTGTCCTCAATTTAAATTAACGATGGAAGTTTTATTTGTATCATGCCAAAAAGTCATATTGTGTGAAAATTACAAAAATATATTATTAGCGTAATATTATTACAGTAAGGTTTATTTTGTGGTGATGATCTTTACATAACTTTTTACTGTAACTTTGAAAAGTTTTGCAAGTTGATAACAGAACAGAACCGCATATCACGATCGCGTCACCGTCAATACCCGAAGCGTGCTTATAAAATCCGAAGGTTTTTTAAGAGCTCACAGTGTACTTGCCTTTAAGTGATGGGACGGAACTGCATCGACGCGTCTAGGCCATGGGACGTTACGTCTACATGCCGAATTGTTAAATTGGCACTTCCGCACAGTAATTACTGCCGCGAAAACAAGTTATTCAGCAGCTTGATGTGTCATACAAATTTTACGCATCCATTAGGACTTTTACTACGAATTACGAAATCGTATCGTGCCGTTAATAGTCCTATCACAGTATATATTATAAGCTAAAGCAGTATGGAAGCTATGAACAAATCGATCGAAACGAACACACTCACACAGACGCGCTCTCTACACGGCCTCTAAGGGGGTCTCGCGGTACTGCAAGCTTATATACTGTGGTCCTATTAAAAGTATAAACGCGGTGGATCCAGGAGTCAAAAACCGGCCGATAGCGTGTCGGACACGACTGAAATGGGGTTCCGTAGCCATTACGAAAAAAATTTGGTAATGTTTTTCTAAGGATTTCGTATTTTGTACGGAATATACCAAGTTTAGGTATATTTTATACCTTAGGCTGCTATTTACTCCTAAACTACCTACTGATAATTCTCAATAGTTTTCCTTGTAAGTTCCGAAACTATAAGGATTCCTTTTTTGCCATTTTGGCTACGGAACTCTAAAAAGGTTGTGTCACAGCCACCCGAAAATCGGCCAAGTGCAAGTCGGAATACGAACTCAGCATCATCAGGACCGCTTTCCTACATCCAAACATCAAATTCTGCATATTAGAAAATGCGCCTTACAACTATCCTCTAAAAGGCATACAAAGGACTCGTCCCCTTTATGGTCTGGTGTGAACGTCAAATAAAAGATTACACCTATTGAATAACGTACATTGAATATGGCCATTAGGTTCTCAAAAGGCTTCACTTTCATCTCGATTTGTCACTTTCACTGCAATCCGCGGCCGTTGGAGCCTGTCTACAATCCATGATAATAAGGTAAGGGTTATAGAAATTATGCGCATGAGTGCCTCTGATTGTTTTCTGATTTCTAGCGGTGCTTTATTGCCCTGTGAGTTGAACTCACGGCTTGGAACTTTCGTGCGAGTTGCAGTACACTGCGGAATATTGGGGGAAAATGAATTCAGTTGATCGAACAAATACCGCGATGTAGTAAATGCATGCAGTTTCTCGGATTGCTTGGCTTTTTTAGGGCTTTTACACATAAACACGATGTTATATCGCGTCGTGATACGATACGGCATAGGATGACTATTAATTGCATCCCACTACCATAGCTGGGCATTAACTCGTTAATCCGTTAATCGTTAAATAACGAAGTTAACATTTTGACAAACGGATTAACTTTTAAGTTAACTTCAAAAAATGTTAACGGACTCGTTAACTTCCGTTAAATGTCCTTTAAACCGTTAATCGTTAATTTGGTGCCTACTCGTACTATTTATTAAAGAGATACCGCAAACACGCGCGCTTTAACGTTTAACGAAGTTAACATTTTTAGTAGCGGATTAGCGATTAACGAAGTTAACCGTTTGATTAACGGTGCCCAGCTATGCCCACTACTAATTATTATAAATGCGAAAGTTGATAAGTCTGTACATTTGTTACTTCATCACGTCTAAACCGGTGAACCAATTTAGTTAAAATTCGGTATACGGATAGTTTGAGTCTCGGGGAAGGACATAGGATAGTTTTTATCCTGGAAAATTGCATAGTTCCCGTGAGATAGCAATAAACCGACTTGCATGCAGACGCAGTCGCGGGTACCGGCTAGTACAGTCAAGTGCAAAAATAAGTATCTATAGGCAAACCGCGTAACTGAGTCCTCGCCTGCGCGGTACAGGGGCGCGGGGGTAGGACGACAAATGGGACTGACGGAGGTGCGGGCGGCGAGCGTGAATAGCTGTGCTAAGAAGCGCCTGCCGCCCGCACCTCCTTCAGTCCCTTTTGTCGTTCTACCCCCGCGCCCCTGTACCGCGCAGGCGAGGACTCAGTTACGCGGTTTACCTATAGTCGAACCACTCAAAAATATGTTACTACGGCCTTATTGCGTAGGAATAAGAGCCTCTGATACTTATTTTTGAAACTTTGAATATGTATATCAAACTTTCAAGGAAAACTATAACGGCTAAGTTTGCTTGAGAATTATTAGTAGTTTAGGAGTAAATAGCAGCCTATAAAAGATACCTAAACTTGGAAGATTCCGTATAAAATAGCGCTGCAGCTCTGGTTACAGGGCTACGGCACATGCTGAGCTGAGTCCTTCTGGCATCACACTACAGCACAACGTCTCTAATTGTTCTCTCTTCTCCTATTTATGTTTTACTGTTTTTGCTGTGATGTAGTGTGTTTTTATTGTCAATAAATATTGTGAGTTTGAGTTTGAAATACGAAATATTTAGAAAAATATTACTTAATTTTTTCGTAATAGCTACGGAACCCTATTTTGGGCGTGCCCGACACGCTCTTGGCCGGTTTTTTTAGAATCCATTATACCACACTTCATCAGAAAAAAAAATACGAATGATAATCTATACTTGGTTTGAATAGATATTTAATTAAATGTAACTAAACAACTTCAGCTGTCAGATTTGGTACATTCAACAATTTTAAACATTTTACTATCTATCATTGTAATACAAACTAGACTAGTTTATTTCAATACAGAAGTATAAATGTTTAGATAGTTTAATGGGGAATTTCAATATTTAAGACGCCAACCGCTGCAGACTCTGCGGAATGCCTCAAGCGGCGCAAATAAGAGGCATCAGTTAGTGCCTATATTTTTGAACCGTTTGGGGTAGAAACCATGGGTCCTTGGGGTTTGAGTGCTTTTAATATTTTTAAATTACTGTCGTCAAAATTAATCTTCGGGTGACCAGAGGGCTGGCTTTTTCTTAGCGCAAAGAATAAGCATTGCCATACAGCGTGGTAATGCTGCCAGCCTTCTGGGCACCTTAGCACCTGGCAGCGATTTTGGGCAAATTTTTTATTTATACGTTTAGTTTGTATGTAGTTTTAGTTACGTTTTTTTATTTGTACCGTGTTATGTTTTATTGATAAATATTATCTCATTTAAGACGCTAACTGACATTATTTTGTTTACATTTAATTAACCTATCCAAACCACGTATAATTAGCTCGATCGAGGTAACGTTACATTGTCGTGACATAACAACAGGTTTGGGAGGTGTACACTCAATTAAACATTGCCGCACCTGCTCACCTGTTATACTAGAAACGATGTATCGTTATGTGCGAAAACACGCGACAATATGGCAAAGTTGCTTGGCCTGTTCACAGTATAAAAAGTAAGCTATCTACAAAAATGATTGGCTCATTATTCGTGTGATTCAAACGTCTTACTTTTCTGGATAAAGTTTTTAATGGCGGAATATTCTGATACTGTTTTTTTCTGGTAGAAATACAGGAAATGACCGGATGGCCAAGTGGTTAGAGAACCTGACTACGAAGCTTGAGGTCCCGGGTTCGATGTCCAGTTTCTGTACGCGAAATATGTCATTTGATTGCGATCGCTCTGGTCCCGGACATTACGTTATTTATGGATGATCCCTTTTAAGTTAGGGTACCGTAAACGCGTCTTTCGTATCTTGAAAGGTTAATTCACGGTCAGGCTCTAGCCCTACCAGGTTCCGGACACGCGTGGCGGTGTGCTCACTATTGCCACATTAGAAACATCAGCAGGAAACCTTGCGCGAAGAGAACGAGTAAAATAATACACTTTACTGAAGTTACGAGTATTTCATAGTGCGGAAGGCGATAATGAAGTTACCACATTTGGTTTGCCTGCACAATATACCTTTTGTTCTTGTTATACTCAGCGGTACAAAATTTGACCTACTCTCCATACAAAATTACCTAATGTATACATTTTAGGGCCAGACTTTTTGACGCTCAGTATATTTTAGAGCATCAAAAAAGTATTACCTGTCAACTGGCTATAGGTAAATGTCAAAGTGACAAATAAATAGAAAGAGAGAAAGAAATATTTATTTTGGCTCCATAAGTACCACCTGAGACTAAAACTGGCACTAAAACTATGTTACTTGGTGACACGACAGGATACCAAAAAGGCAGTTGCCACATATAATGTGCAGTAACGCTGGTTTTCTGTGGAGCCTAAGTAAGTAAGAAAACACCATTTATCAATACCTAACCTGCGGCCGTATTGCCTAACGTTTCTGACACTCGCGATCATAATAAAATGACAGTTTTTGTATACGATATCTGTCATTTGATCGCGAGCGTCTGTGTGAGTGTGTTCGTTTCGATCGATTTCTTCGTAGCTTCCATACTGCTTTAGCTTATATATATACTGTGTAACAACAATGGTTCGGTCGTAACCTTCGACGCTATTAACCCAGGCGGTATATCTCGGGGCTGCGGGGCGACAAGAAAGTGACACTGCAAATTGGTGGAAACCTCGCGAGATCTGAGCTCGAGCGCGCATCTGGGGCGGCGCGGGCGCACGCTAATCGTTCCGCGAACGTAAGGCGTCTGCGGTGACAGACTGATCTTTATCGGAAGGACAACAATGTTTCGACGTTGGATAATGACCTGTTAGAAATATTTTAGTGAAAAATTCAATTTTTAACACAGCTTTTTTTTCTGTTCAATTTATATTATGTCAATCCTACCACTGCAAGTGTGTCAAAACACACAGCGTGCGTGCGTGCGTGTGTGTGTGTGTGTGTGTGTGTGTGTGTGTGTGTGTGTGTGTGTGTGTGTGTGTGTGTGTGTGTGTGTGTGTGTGTGTGTGTGTGTGTGTGTGTGTGTGTGTGTGTGTGTGTGTGGAAATACGGTCACTGCAAAATCATGGTAGTGGTACAGCGCCTCTACAAATAATTTAAGCCGTCGCTATCGAGTACGGTCACTGTAAACTCATGGTAGTGGTACTTATTGATGCTGGTACTACACTGCTTGTATTTTCCACTTACCGCAGCAAGGTTTCCCGAAGTCCAGCCTGACCAGCTGTACCATGTAGGGCTCCAGCAGGTTCACGTACCACCAGGGCACGCGCTCGGGCTTCGTCAGCGTGCACGTGTCAGGGTTGAAGGCGGCAGAAGTGCTTCCGTCCAGCGCTCGCTGTGGCACCCCCGAGTCTTCTATCGAAGCTTGCATCGGCGCTTTGCCGGCCGCCACGTTTAATACTGCGGGAGAAACGAGATGGTCATATTTTGGTTCACGATTTCAATGGAATTAGAGGGAGAGGAATTTATTTACACACAAGCCTTTGCCCGAAGCTTTGGCCGCCACGTTTAACACTGCGGGAGAAACGAGATGGTCATATTTTGGTTCACGATTTCAATGGAATTAGAGAGAGAGATATTTATTTACACACAAGCCTTTGCCCGCAGCTTTGGCCGCCACGTTTAACACTGCAGGAGAAAAGAGGTGGTCATATTTTGGTCCACGATTTCAATGGAATTAGAGAGAGAGGAATTTATTTACACACAAGCCTTTGCCCGCAGCTTTGGCCGCCACGTTTAACACTGCGGGAGAAACGAGATGGTCACATTTTGGTTCACGATTTCAATGGAATTAGAGGGAGAGGAATTTATTTTCACACAAGCCTTTGCCCGCAGCTTTGGCCGCCACGTTTAACACTGCGGGAGAAACGAGATGGTCATATTTTGGTTCACGCTTTCAATGAAATTAGAGAGAGAGGAATTTATTTACACACAAGCCTTTGCCCGCAGCTTTGACCGCCACGTTTAACACTGCGAGAGAAACGAGATGGTCATATTTTGGTTCACGATTTCAATGGAATTAGAGAGACAGGAATTTATTTACACACAAGCCTTTGCCCGCAGCTTTGGCCGCCACGTTTAACACTGCGGGAGAAACGAGATGGTCATATTTTGGTTCACGATTTGAATGGAATTAGCGGAAAGAAATTTATTTACACACTAGCAGCAAATTTTGATTGATGTTTTTAATTTTGTATACTTAAATCAAAAATTATAAAAATATATGTGTAGAAACTTTTTTTGTTTGTGGCTGTGACACCTGATTACCTTGATCTTATATACACAATGATTATACTTTACTGCAAAAAAAAATCGAGGATAAATAGAAGATTGTACACTAGAGGATAAATAGAAGATTGTACAACAAGAGCATAAAACGAGCCATTTTACGCGAGGTGTTAATATAGCCACCCGAGCCAGTACGGCGAGGGTGGATAGATACGTCGAGGGGAAAATGGGTTTAATGCTCGAGTTTTAAACTCTGTTTTTCACTTAGATTGCGCGAAAATAAAATAGCAACAGTGGAAACTTTTTTTAAAGTTTTATCGATTATATTTGATTGATGTTTATAGTTTTGTATAAATTAAAAAATTATAAACATTTTTGTTTGTGGCTGTTTGCCTTGGTCTTACACGAAGATTTTACTTTATGCACTAGATATAAAAACTAATTTTATGTCGGCTAGATCCAGCATAAACACGAACTTTACGAGCATTAAAATTGAAAAAAATGTTTTTTTTTATCAGAAACTTTTATTTAATTTGTCCCTATATATATATATATTTGGCCCCTCTTAGACTTGAGTATTATGGATACAGTTTTGTAAGTCAGTACAATCTCCATGGCAATAGGTTAGAGGGTGTATTCTAATCTGTGCCGTTAGAGATCTGTTTGTTGCGCAATTAGCGACAATTGTCGAACGGAGAGGTCGGTGACCCGAGAACGGTTTGAACTTGCTTATAACTCAACTTTGAGTTTACTGAGGATATGAGGACCTATTTAATACGAAATTTATGACAATCTTTTTTTTTACGCTTGGTAAAGGCGGATCGAGGGTCATTTAGATGACGGATGCAAATTTACGTCAAAATCGTGTCTAAAATGGTTTAAAAACATGAATTTCCAGGTGCGACTGAAGGGGGGTTTGAACCCACGACCCTGTGCTTGAGAGGCAGTAGGTCAAACCACTAGGCCACCACGGCTTGATTCTACTTAAATTATATTATAAAAAAACATTATTTTTATCATTTACCTATTTTTAGTTTCGACGTTAAAAAATTCATTAACAGAGTAGACACACAACTCGCACCGCCATGCAAATAATTTCTTTTTAAATTGTCGGATCGGAAGATCTTTAATAAATATCCTTGAAGTTTTTTAAATATTTAATGTTTCTTTTTTATTCGACTGGATGGCAAACGAGCAACTGGGTCTCCTGATGGTAAGGGATCACCACCGCCCGCAACACCAGGGGTATTGCAGTTGCGTTGCCAACCTAGAGGCCTAAGATGGAATACTTCAAATGTCAGTAATTTCACCGGCTATCTTACTCTCCACGCCGAAACACAAACAGTACAAGCACTGGTGCTTCACGGCAGGATTAGCGAGTAAGATGGTGGCAGCAATCCGGGCGGACCTTAGTAAAATGTTTATTTGTGATATATATTTGCTGTCTGGTGTTGTGAATAAATGTATTTTCTTTATCTTTCTTTCTTTTACTATAACTAATATCACTTACGAGAAGAAAGTTGGTTTTAATTTGTCCATAGACTTTTTGTCAACTACGTCCAGGGGACAGCCTGTAGATATTGTATAATCGAAAGACTTTCCATTTTAAAAATACTTAACTCATTTTTATCATTAAACTATAACAAACTACCTATTCAAATAGAACCTACAATACCTAAAAATCATATTTTAAATAACCATCAAAAACTGAAATACCAAACGAAAGTAAAACTGTGAAAGTTTCATCTTTTTGACAATATTCCCCTCACGCGCATTACCCTAGATCCTTGATCACTACAGCATTTTATACCTTAAACTCTTACGCTTTAAGTTTCTTTTGGTTTGGCTAAGCATTATCTATTATTTACGCCAACTTGACACTTTGACAAATTTATTTGAGATTAATGTACCTAATTGAGGTGTCAAGATATATCAGACGTTACGTCCGTAGACGTTACGTTACGTAGCACGTAGCTGGCGCGCATGCGTCGAACTTCATGCAAATGGCGAGCGCGCAGAGATTAACGGTCAGCGCTACACTTACATGCCAACTCACGCTTGGCTGGTTTTTTATAAATTAGTTATCGCGCGCTGTTCCCTCGGGAACTTCATTTTTCCGGGATAAAAAGTAGGCTATGTCACTCTCGGGACCATAAACTATCACTATGCCAAAAATCACGACGATCCGTTGCTGAGTTACGATGTGAAAGCGTAATAAACAAACAAACAAACTCACTTTCCTCTTTATAATACTAAGTATATATTTCCTACTTATATTTAAATGCGAAAGTTTGTGTGTGTATATTTGTTACTCTATCACGCTAAAACGGCTGGATGCATTTGGATGAAATTTGATACGTAGATAGCTGAACGTTTGGAATAACACGGGCTGCTTTTTATTCTGATATTCCCACGGGATAGGGGTAAAATCTTGAAATTTCAACCGCTGGGTGTAGAGTCTTGAAATTTTATTAACACAACCTTAATGAAGACCACGATATATGTACATTTTGGGAATTCCCAGGGGAATTTGTAAAATCCCGGAATTTCAATTGTTACTTACAGATCGAATAGTTTAGGCGTGCTAAGGCGCGGGTGAACTAGTGTATAAATTAAACCATTAAACAAAATTAATGTTTTTTAGATCTCCAGTGACGGCTAGAGATTCAATTGTGAAAGACGGAAGTAGAGTCATAAATGATAACAATACCTTGGATAAATAATATATCCTAAAAATAGTAACTTGTCTGTCATTGAATTTGTATTTTTTTTACACATTTACATACATAGGTAGGTACCAAGCTTAGTAAAGCTTAATTGAATTTAATAATTCTATTAAATAACGTTTTGTTTTCTTCAAAAATTTACCAGCGAGTAACATATTTTGCATCTCTCCTGTTCGGAAAGTTTAATTTTCATGGGTAGATAGCCGGGTGGAAAATTGCGTTTTCTCCTCTAGGGTAGAAAGTAATTTTTTTTGTACGTTACATTGGGCAGATATAATTAGTAATATGTGCATTAAAACCTCCTGCACATATCAAAAACATACTGGCTGAATGAACATTCCGCTTTCTCCCGCACGGCGGCGCCACCAGTCAGTTGCGCAAAATTGACAGCTCGAAATGAATGCCGGCCGGCGCGCGCTCTTTTAAATTATTCATAAAAAACTCTGAAAGTGCTGTGATTGTGTCTTAAATGTGTCCCTGGGACTGAGGAATAGAGCCAGAACAAACTGTAAGTGAAACCTATATCTTGCCCAATTCGGTTTTGCTAATTATTTTCAATATTCAAATGTCGTAGTTCAAACATTTTGGTCCTTCGAGCCGGATCCTCAGTTTGCAAACTAAATACACATTCATACACATAAAACACACATTTCACGCAGTTTTAAGGTAACAGGCTTATTTCTAATCTAAGTTATTTACCTAGAATAATACGTATAAAATAAACGTTTTCAATTTTCGTTCTTTGCAACGCGTCGCGCGCGTCTTTTGTTTTTTAATTCGAAATGGACGAAAAAGAATTCGATGTCGAACAACTTATTAACAAAAAAGAACTGCTTTTTATACGATGTCAAACGTTATTTGAACTATCCAAATCAACTCCACCAGAGCGTTTAACCGAATTTAATTTGCGACTCAAAGAACTTCATTCGACTCGGGAATGTTTCGAACAATGCATATTCGAGTTAAATTCTTACAATAAGAAACAAAACCCGAAATTTAAACCAAATTATCAGGAAATTCAAACCTTTGACGACATGTATTTCCGTATTCTGAGTGTAGCGGAGGCTAATAGCGACACTTGGCAATCGTGTGACGGCAGCGGTAGCGGACCTTCGTCGCGCTCCGCGGGCCGCGGCCCGGGCGCTGCCGGGCCAGACTCGCGGTCGGCTAAGCCGCGGCTGCCTAAACTAGAATTGTTCCATTTCGATAGCAAATTAGAAAACTGGCAAACATTCTATGACACGTTTACGAGTTTAATTCATAACAACAATGATATTACGAACATTGAGAAGTTTTATTACCTGCTCTCCGCAGTCAGCGGTTCGGCATTGACTGTGGTCAAAGGGATGCCAGTGACGGCCGATAATTATCCGATAGTATGGGCTTTGCTAGTCAAAAAATTTGAGAACACTCGTGCCTTAGCTACGAGCTATTTAGATCGGCTGTTTCAATTTAAGCCTTTGTCAACTGAGTCGGCTACTGGTCTAAACACATTTTTACAAACGTATCAAGAGTGTGTTAAAGCATTGAAACTTTTGAAAATCAGTAACCTATCGAGTTTCATACTGTTTTATATGGGATTGCGAAATTTAGACCCCGTCACTAGGCGCGAATTCGAACAATCAGTAGATCAAACCGATATACCTACTTACGAACAGCTGATTAATTTCGTAGAGAAACAGGCGCGTGTTTTGGAAATGTCGGAGGTTAAAATTAGTACATCAAAAATTCAGTTTACGCCTAAGAGTGTCCCTAACACCTCTGCAAAGCCGAATTGTGTTCGAAAAAATAATAATAATGCTGCTAATTACAGTAGTGCACCAAAGCAGTTCCAAAAGCCGTGCTTGTCAGCTGTGAGTAAGAATAATAGCGAACGATCAAATAGATGTCTATTTTGCGACAAACCGCATTCAACTTATCGATGTTTCGAGTTTTTTGATTTAACACCGGTGCAGCGTCTTGACAAAGTGAAACAGCTTCAATTATGCGAAAATTGCTTTCGTCAGCATTCGTTGTCCGAGTGTACGTCAAAAGTGCGTTGTGTGCTGTGTAAACAACCGCACCATCACAGTATTCACTTAGATACAGTTCCAACTGTTCAAAATTCATCAATTAATCAAAACGGTTCAAATAGTCAAAACATTTCAAGTATTCAAAACGTTTCAAATGGTCAAAATCAAAGTCAAAGGTCAATGCCAAACGTCGGCTTGACTTGTTCGTCAAATTCAACCGTGCTGTTAGGCACTGCCATGGTGCACGTCGCAGATCGATGGGGAACTTACCACGCCGTACGTGCAGTCATTGACAGCGGTGCCATGTCCGGTTATATGACAAAAGAGTGTGCCCAGCGCCTGGGTTTGTCTCGACGCAAGTGTCAGTTTGAACCCATGGGTCTGGGAGGTGCGCCAGTGCAAGATTTCGGTCTGGTTACATGTTCAATTAAACCACGAAACTCATTTGGTCCGGTGCTTAGCACTGATACTGTTGTCGTAAGTAATATAACTAGCAACTTACCTACAGTAACCTTATCAAACAAAGTTATCAATAATTTCAAAAATCTAGAGTTAGCTGACCCGAACTACTTTTCGGCGGCTCCAGTTGACTTGTTGATCGCAGGTGACTTATTTCCCTACATTTATGACGGTCAAAATATACTACCACGTGACCCGGGTTTGCCCGTCGCGATGCATTCCATATTCGGATATGTCATTACTGGTCAGACAGTACTGAGTGACGATTGTGAGTCAAATACAGCCTCGCTCAACTTGTTCTCTGCTAATAAAACTAGTAGTATCGATAAAATCATGAACTCTTTCTGGGAGACTGAAAACGTGCCGTATGACGTCACTAAAAAACCAGAAGATTTGTATGTCGAACAATTGTTCCAAAACGAACACAGTCGCGATACTACGGGACGTTATACAGTGAAGTACCCGTTCAAACCCAGTTTTGATCTCGGCGATTCGACTCCACAAGCGTTACGTCGTTTCAACAATTTAGAAACAAAGCTGAATCGTCTTCCGGAACTTAAGGAAGAATATAATAAATTCATGTCCGAATATGAAAGCCTTGGTCACATGACTTGCGTAGGTGATTTTGGTACTGTGGATTCTAAGTACATAATTCCTCACTTTTGTATTCTCCGACCGTCAAGTACCACGACAAAACTCCGAGTAGTTTTTGACGCCTCATGCAAAACGACAAATAATAATTCTTTAAATTCAGTCGTTTACGCCGGTCCTAAGCTTCAAGCAGATATTAATGAGATTTTAATAAATTTTCGTATACATGAAATTTGCTTGTCAAGTGACATTTGTAAAATGTTTCGAATGACCTTGATCGAAAAATCTCAACGCAATTACCAACACATCTTGTGGAGGTTTCAACCTGATCAACCTTTAAAGGTGTATGAGTTAAACACGATCACATACGGCGTTGCTAGCAGTCCGTACCTAGCGATCCGAGTCCTGCATCAACTGGCTGACGACGACTGCGAGAAGTATCCTTTAGCGAGCAAGGTTCTAAAAAAGGGTTTCTTCGTCGATGACCTTCTGTGGTCAGTGAGCAGCTATGATGAAGCAGCTAGGCTACAGGATGAACTGTTAGAGTTGCTGAGTGGAGGAGGATTTCTGCTTCGTAAGTGGGCCAGCAACTGTCCCCAGGTACTGGCTCGGGTTCCAGCTGATCACCGCGAAACGCCCATTGCATTCGAGGATGACAAGGACCTATCCATAAAAGTTTTAGGTCTGCAGTGGCGACCCGCCGAAGATGTGTTTTCCTTCGTATTCCATCCACTTCCAGCTTCACAGGCGATCACCAAGCGTAGTGTTTTGTCACAGATTGGTCGTCAGTATGATCCCTTAGGTTTCGTGGCTCCTTGCATATTCTACGCGAAATGCTTCATGCAGAAACTCTGGCTCCAACAGCTGGGTTGGGATGAGCGGCTGCCTCCGGAACTGGAAAAGGAGTGGCTCACCTACATGTCAGAGCTCCCGCTGTTGTCGAATTTTAGCCACGAGCGCCAGGTTACTGTCAAACAGCACAGCTACTACCAGATACTAGGATTCTGCGATGCTTCAGTTCAAGGAATAGCTGCGGTCATCTATTTGCGTAGTTTTAACAATCAAGGTAATTCGAAGGTCAGTCTAGTCATTGCAAAATCCAAGGTTGCACCCTTGAAGACAGTGACCATTCCACGTCTCGAGCTAATGGCTGCGCATTTGTTAGTCAAGTTAGTCAAATATACGAAGTCAATATTGTCTGAACGAATTCCTGTTCATGAAATACTCTTGTTTACCGATTCCTCTGTGGTGCTGAGTTGGTTGAATACACCCAGTTATAATCTCAAAACCTTTGTGGCTTCGCGTGTTTCCAAAATTTTGGAGACCGTGCAAAGCGATTGTTGGTTTCACGTGAGCGGCGCGTCCAACCCCGCTGACGTGTGCTCGCGCGGAGCGCTACCTTCCGTGCTGTTATCGACAGCGGAGTGGCTCGGAGGACCGAGCTGGCTAGACGCACCAAGAGAGAATTGGCCAGTAAAATCAATTGATCAATTTAAATCGGCAAATGTGCCAGAACTCAAAATTCCATGCGCGACTTTGGCTCAAACTAGCGTGCAAAACACAACACGTGACTCAAATCTTGTTTATAATTTAACTGAAAAATATTCGAGTTTTAGCAAACTTCAAAATGTCTTAGCTCGTTGTTTTCAATTTATTAACAATTGTAGATCGACGAAGTCTAATAGGAACACAGGTCCTTCGTCTCTATCAGATTTAAAGAACGCACACGATGTGCTCATTAAATCCGTTCAGCGAGAGCATTTTGCAGCTGATATCCAAGCAATTTCCAATGGTTACAGCTGTAGTTCTTCACTTAAAAGGTTAGCACCTTATGTCGACCCCCTCGGTTTTCTCAGGGTGGGGGGTAGGTTGTCTTTCGCCGAACTACCGTATCAAAAGAAGTATCCATTATTGCTTCCTAAAAAGTGCAACTTTACAAAAATTCTTATCGACTATTTTCATAAAATTTATTTACATATCGGTCCGCGTACATTGCAATTAAACGATTATTTGCACACGCTGCAGCAGCGACAAAAATGGCATAGGAATTGTCGTAATATTCAAGTTGATGAACTCGTTCTTATGCATGCTGACGCTCCTCCGCTTCAATGGCATCTCGGTCATGTGACGGAACTTTATCCAGGAGCTGATGGAGTTGTACGGGTGGTAAAAGTAAAAATCCAGAATGGCGAATACACGCGACCCGTTGTAAAGCTTAGACCACTTCCAATGGAATTAGATTCAGCATAATTTTTATTTTCCTTTGTTTCTTTGCATGAATTTGACGCAAGAAGGTGTCAAGTTTATGACAATTTTAGGTTCGAAATAAGTCATTTATTTTACTCAATTTACAGCTACACGTGTTTAGTTCACTAAGTCAACAAATACTTACACTATACAGTCCACTTACCTTATTCAATACCATCCCTGGTTTTGTTTGTAAACTGGGGAATCTGGGGTAGATTCCCGGTGGGGGGTTTATGTACGTTACATTGGGCAGATATAATTAGTAATATGTGCATTAAAACCTCCTGCACATATCAAAAACATACTGGCTGAATGAACATTCCGCTTTCTCCCGCACGGCGGCGCCACCAGTCAGTTGCGCAAAATTGACAGCTCGAAATGAATGCCGGCCGGCGCGCGCTCTTTTAAATTATTCATAAAAAACTCTGAAAGTGCTGTGATTGTGTCTTAAATGTGTCCCTGGGACTGAGGAATAGAGCCAGAACAAACTGTAAGTGAAACCTATATCTTGCCCAATTCGGTTTTGCTAATTATTTTCAATATTCAAATGTCGTAGTTCAAACATTTTTTTTATATTTTCGGCTAGCCACGACATCGAAGATAATTGAGTTACGTCAATGACATTTTTTTTCACGTTTCGGCATGGCCATCTTGATGCACGTCGTGACCAACTCGATTTTTTTTATAGTCGGCCATGGCAAGTGGCCAGTCGAAAAGGTACTATTGGAGGTTGGATAGGTATAAGTAAATTCAATTTATTATTGTTCTCGTATTTTTGGAGTATTTTAGTTTCCTCACAGTCGAAATGAAAAGTAGAGTGTCTAACTCGGGTGAAATAACTCATTTCCTCTCGAACTATTGGCGCTCTCACTTCGTTCGAGCGCCAGAAATATCTCGGATGAAATGGGTCACTTTCCACCCTTGGTTATCAATCTACTATTGTAGACTCAAGGAACTTCACTTTTTTATGTAATGTAAGACGACTAATCTTACTAATAATTATAAATGCGAAAGTTTGTAAGTCTGTTTGTTTATTTGTTTGTTACTCCATCATGTCTAAACCGCCGAACCGATTTCGATGAAATTCGGTGTACACATAGTTTGCGTCCCGGGGAAGGGCATAGGATAGTTTTTATCTCGGAAAATCGCGCTTCCCGCGGGACAGTGAAAACCGAATTCCACGCGGACGAAGTCGCGGGTAAAGACTAATAACAAATGGAAACCTAAGTAAATCAACTGTTGTATGTCTAGTACACGGAATAGATATGAGACTTAAGTCATCGAACATGGAATATATAATTTACCAGCTTATGCCCGCGACTTCGTCTGCGAGGACCTAGGTTATCGCGCGGTGGCGCCCTCTATCGGAATAAAAAGTATCCTATGTTGATCCTTGGGGCTAAAACTATCTCTACACCAAATTTCATCAAAATCGGTTCAGCGGTTTCGACGTGAAAGCGTAACAGACAGACAGACAGACAGACAAGGTACTTTCGCATTTATAATATTAGTAGGGATTACAATAATGACCTAAAAATGGAACACAATAATAAATTAAAAATAGACTAATTTAAAAACATGAATAAAAGTAAAACAAACTAATAACAAAACTATAACTAAAAGAAATTTGAAAAAGTGTCCCCCGCGGCATGGACCCAAAGATGCTGGCAGCATTTCCTATGATATGGTGATCTCAATGAATCGTTATAACACTGCGTGAGGTGCGGGCCGCGGGCCGCGGGTTGGAGAGCGGCCATTGAGGTCCGCTGTAGTACACACACGCGAGCCAGGGGTGTCAACTCACAACGGCCCTATACCACATGTAGCCTATACTTTCGTATTCTCAATTTATTATTTATGATGTTTCTTATCTTCAAATAAAGGAGCTGAAATAAGGTTGATGTGAAGTTGTGTTTATAAAATATGCTATTCTTTATTTTAATATCAATATTTCTACTTAATTCGGCTTATTTACATTTTATAATTTACAGATGTTAATGGTAAGTGCCATCTATTGTGATTTTTAGTACTAAATATATCTTGTACGAGTATGAGTTGGTAGCCCATGCCTATACTAAGAAGTACAAAATTCGCACTTTGTATCTTGACGTCCCGGCTGACAATTAGGGACTATACGATGCGAAATTCTAAAATTGAAATTCGTATAGTATCGTCCCTCTTACTCTCGTTTTAAATAATTAAGCGTCGGCGCGACGGTACGATACGAACTTCGATTTTTGAATTTTGTAGTAGCCCCGCTGTTCTTTCAAAGCCGAAGAAAGACGGATTTACTGTCATTCAGTATAATTTATTTAACATTCGTGAATGCGAATGCGAATACCTGCTAAAGTCATTGGCGAATGCGAATGTGAATGCGCATATTCAGTTTTTCGTTCCGAAAATTACCGAGTTTATACGAACGCATCGCGAAGTAAATAAATAAATACTTAATACCAAATGATTCAGTAAAGACTGATATTGTGATTACAAGGTAAAGTTTTTTTTGTATAAAAAAAACATATGAAATTAATGTATTTCGATTTGATCAACCAACTATTATCTATTTTTTTCTGATATTCATATTCGCAAAACATTCGCAGAAATTTTGCGAATGCGAATGGGAACATGCAAAAATATGCAAATATTCGCGAATGCGAATGCGAATATACGTTACATCACTAATTGGAAGTGGGTCAAATTTGGCTTCCTAGATGACCCAAACAAACAAATAAACAAACAGGGCAAGCTAAATAAAATCTAGTAAAAATAACTTTCCACTACCACACCACACCACGCTGAGTGGAGAAACTTGGGGAAGGCCCTATGTCCAGCAGTGCCTTTCGGCTGACATGATGATTTTGAAAAATAACTCGCGTCTGGCAACCCTGCGAGTAACGGCGAGGCGGTAAGTGGGGCAACACTTGTCGCTAACGGTGGCGCGACCCGACTGTGTCATCGACTCGACTCGACTCAATTATAATCGACTCCAATCGACTCGCTCGCTGCAGAACGCTTTATTGATATGACATTGTCAATCCTACTGTAATATAAATTGAAAATACAGACTGAAATATACATAGATGCACAGAAAAATCATAAAAATAAGACCAGCACTGGAAATTGAACCCAGGAAAAATTTTAATAAAATAAATAATAATAATAAATTCAAAATACAAATTGAATTTAGGTTTCACGGGATGACCGTAAAAGTAAAAATTTGGAATTGAAATAAAAAATACAAAAAGATTCCAAAAAAACAATCTTAATAATTATATAATAAATAATTTGGAATTGAAATAAAAAATACAAAAAGATTCCGAAAAACCAATCTTACTGTAGGTTACATAATTATTGTTTCGAATGAATGTTTTTCGGGTAAGTTTGTTACGGCGCATTCTTCTGGGCAAAGATGGTCCGAAAACGCTGCTGGTTAAAGGCATACAAAGAAACCGGCCAAGAGCGGTCGGACGCGCCCGAAAAACTGTAAGGGTTCCGTTTTTGCCATTTTGGCTACGGAACCCTAAATGCCCCTTGCGGCGCTTTTGGGCACAGGCTTCTTTTTAGAATGAGAATGACTAATTCCCGCGCGGTTCCAGTGTGGATTGGGAACTCTACACATATCACTACATTACCTCGTAGGTACCCAAACCAAACCAAAGCCAACCAAACCAAAGTTACCGACATAGACATGCATTAGCACGCTGAAGTGGCAATGGGCCGGACATATAACCCGAAGAACCGATAACCGGATCGGCAAACGTAGCGTAGGACGCCCTCAGACTCGGTGGTGCGATGATCTTCGCAGGGTGGCTGGCAAGAGCTGGATGAGAGTGGCCGAGGATCGTGCTCAGTGGCGTGCCATGGGAGAGGCCTATGTCCAGCAGTGGACGAACATAGGCTGATGATGACCTCGTAGGTTTCAGTCAGCGCTAACTATTTTTTTCGGAATTTGATGTTTGGATTTATAAAATCTATCGAGATTTTTGGTCATTTATAATACGTGTTCATCGACTTTTGAATTCTCAATTTGTTAAATCTTCTTCTTCTCGTGTGACAGTGTTGTAACCAAACTAAAAAAAAATTGTGTGTATTCGGTAGGTCTGAGAATAGGATGTAATAGTACATTGTGTCTTAAGGGCGTTAAATAAGGAATTACGAACGAGAGTCTATTAGAAGCCCGAAGTCGAAAACTGAGCGCTTTAATGAGTCGATGTTCGTAATTCTAGTACCACCCGTCTTTTAGCGACCACGGGTTTCATGACAAGCACATTAAGGTCGAGGGTTTTATTGAGGGGGTTGCAACTGAGGGTTTTTAATTGAAAACGCTTTAGTTTCAAACTTAAAAAAAAAAACCATTTCATTCCTCCATTTCTTCCGTGGATGTCGTAAGATACTGTCGTAAGTATACCGTAGGCGGCAGGCTAGCAACCTGACAATATAGTACCGTTTTTTGTCAAATTTAAAACCTAAAATTGCCGAAAGTGGCTCCGCTCGTTTCGTGTGCTCTGCCTACCCCATCTGGGAATACAGGCCTGATGTTTGTGTTTGTGTGTGTGTGTGTGTGTGTGTGTGTGTATGTTTTAAAAAACGTCGTACGCCGTCTACCCTAGCCTTCGATTGGGCACTAGCAATTCTAATTCTAATCGCACGTAAGGTCACGTCCTTGACGCGAGCGTTTGCGGAACACAAACCACATCTCTCTCACCGGCAATGTCCGACAAACCAGCAGGGCTACTACGAAACTCGAAAATCGAAGTTCGTATGGCATCCCTCTCACTTTCGTATTAAATAGTACGTGTCAGAGGGACGGAACGACACAAACTTCTATTTTGTGTGTGTTAAAAACAAATTTGTGTTAAATAGTTGTGTATAGTATAGATATCAATTATTAATATTGTAAATCTGTTAAAAAAAATAGACCTCATTGAGTTTCTCGCCGGATTCCTCTCAACAAAGGTTTTTCCGAACCGGTTTTTTTTTAAATTCATAAGTGCTTCTTATAGCCTAAATTGAATAAGGATATTTTGACTTTGACTTTGACTTTCCAATTTCGTAGTAGCCCTGCAGCCCGAAGCATCCTCGTTGTCTCCTCCAATTAGGGTTGCCATATGAAAAAAATAAATGTCCTGGCCCTATACTACGAAGTGCTAAATTCGAAGTTCGTATCTTGCCGTCCCGCTGCCGCTAATATTATTTTATACGAGAGTGAGAGGGACGGTACGATACGAACTTCGATTTTCGACATCTGACATCGCCCTAAAAGTCCTGGCATTTCATTTAAGAGAGATTTGGCATACCTAGTTGGCATAGATTGTAACTAAAGTTTAAAGCAAAAAAAAATATTGATATCTTTTTAAATACCTGTAATTTATCCTATTTTAATAGATATTATTCGTTTTGTTAAATATAACTACTTGCTACATACATTTATCATTTCACTAATGAAAACTGTGTAAACTTTGTACCTAATAAGTGTAGTGTATAATGAAAACAATAAGTTTTGCAGGTGGTAGGACCTTGTGCAAGGTCCGCCCGGATTGCTACCACCATCTTGCTCGCTATTCCTGCCGTGAAGCAGCAGTGCTTGCACTGTTGTGTTTCGGCGCGGAGAGTAAGTCAGCCGGTGAAATTACTGGTACTTGAGGTATTCCAACTTAGGCAACTTAGGCCTCTAGGTTGGCAACACATCTGCAATACCCCTGGTGTTGCATATGTTTATGGGCAGTGGTGATCTCTTACCACTAGGAGACCCACTTGCTCGTTTGCCTTCCAGTAGAATAAAAAAAAGTATATTGTTTTTTGGTTATAAAAATCATGACGCTTGCCAAGTCCGGACGCAATCCTGACGAAGGGTCAATCTTGACGTGTCAGGACAAATTCTGACGTATAGCAACCCTACGTCCGATTAGTATCGTAATGGCCCCATTCCGGTCCGGTTTGTCAGTGGCCTGCAACTTGACCCACTGGCGCCCACCTGCATACTATGGTCCTATGCTTCGTAGGCCCTATGTTATTTCGTATCTTGCCGTCCCTCTGACGCTTATATTATTTAATACGAGTGATAGGGACGGTACGATGTGGACTTCCATTTTCGAATTTCGTAGTAGCCCCCCTGATGCACTAAGGCCCGACACGCCTATGAGCGGGCGGCGCGAAAAGCGATTTATAAGGTCTATTATTAATTTACATAACATTAATGTTCCTAATTTAAATAGGTATGTTGACACCACCAATCAACTGACGTACTTTTTATGAGCTGTCAAAACACAATTCTCCCATAGAGTTTCAGTAGCAATAGCGACTTATGACGTCATTATCCGGCAACTCAATTAACTAACATTTATTTGATTTAAAGCAACAAAAAATCACATTTTACAGTAAATCGAATATTAAACTGGTTTTCAGAGCTAAAATAAAGCGTTTTTTTTACTGGAGTTGCACCTTCGAATTATTTTTTAATGGCGTCATCATCTCTATTGGCTTAACGCTATTTCGTATTTAATCTACATAACATTCATTCGCATAATGTTAATGAGCATGAGCATGATGTGGATTGGCATAAGAATAAGGCGGCCCCTAGACCTACAATAACATTGTACAATACTTTTTATTGCACAATAAGATTGAAAGGCGCTCTGAATTCAAACGAGCAATTGTATTGCACAATAATTCGAACTGCACAATGTTTTCGTGTTCAATATGCGATGCAATATAAAAATATGGTGCAATAAAAATTAAACTCGCTCAAACTTTTGGTCAATCATTGTGCAATCTTCAATATTAACCCTAAACGGTCAATAATATTGCACAATTCGCGATATTGCACAATATAATTGACCGTTTAGGGGCCGCCTAAGTGTTGGCATAAATTTAATTTAAGCATATCGTACTTTGCATGTAACTATTAAACAGTATAAATAAACATAAAATGTTTTTTTTTATTTACTTAATAACTACAAATTTTTTATGTGAAAATATCTATTACTCATCCAGCTATTATAGAAAAATCTAACATCGGAGGCTAAGGCTTCTGAATCTAACCTAACCGAGTCGGTAATGTGTTGACCAAGCTAATCCAGTAGCTATATTATTTATTTATTAAAAAAAAATTACAGCATTACTGTTAAACACCAATGCGCTGTAAAATTAAAATTGTACAAAACACAAATATAAAAAATACAAAAAAAACTATGAATAATTAGGGATTTTTGAACGTCGTCGTCGTCGCTACCCTAAAACGACGGAACACCACACCCTCCGGCCAGAAGTGGGAGCGCAGGAACATCTGCTGGTGCTTGGCAGGCACTTGGAGTCTTGGAGTTTAATTATATTGTTATAATTATGATATATCATGATTATGAATATTTTCATCGCGAAAAATAAATAAAAATAAATATCATGGGACACTTGACACCAATTGACCTAGTCCCAAACTAAGCAAAGCTTGTACTATGGATACTAGGCAACGGATAAACATACTTGTATAGATAATAAATACTTAAATACATATTAAACATCCAAGTTCCCAATCCGCGCTGGGCCCGCGTGGGAACTATGGCCCAAGCCCTCTCATTCTAAGAGGAGGCCTGTGCCCAGCAGTGGGACGTATAGGCTGGGATGATGATGATGAAACATCCAAGACCCGAGAACAAACATTCGTATTATTCATACAAATATCTGCCCCGGCCGGGATTCGAACCCGGGACCTCAAGCTTCGTAGTCAGGTTCTCTAACCACTTAGCCATCCGGTCGTCAAAAAACGCATATTAGGCATAAGACACATTAGGAAACCTGTGGGGCTTACACTCGCGATCTCGGAGCCAAGCAAGACTACTCGAAGTAGGTACGAATGTGTGAATTAGAGCTATATAATACTGATGCTTTATTATACATTTATGACGATAATATATACATTTAGCCGCATTTAACTTAGTATTTGAATAATATTTCGTCTAAAAAAACAATTCCCGAAATGTCAGTTGATATTAACATATTTTAATTGTATGAATAATTCAAAGATTTGACATTTAAAGTCAAGATTTTTAGCTTTAAATATGGCTGCGTTAAACCCATCACAAATACTAAAATTTATTATTATACGTGTTTATATTATAAGTGTTTTGTGCACATAAATTAAAGACCTAATCGCCATTTCCTGGGATTTTTTAACCCGATCATCGCATTTAATCTTCGATCGGCAATTATTTAATAGTATAATAATTTAAACCCGTGTGGTGTCGGTTTAGAATTACACCTCTCCATTTCTTCTGTGGATGTCGTAAGAGGCGACTGAAGATATAGGTTAAGGTATATCGCAGGCGACAGGCTAGCAACCTGCCACTATTGTAACGTATTTGTCAAACTTAAAACCTAAATTGCTAAAAGTGGCTCCGAAAGATATCGAAAATACAAACTGAGACAGCCCCGGAGACCAGCGCTGGGAATCGAACCCAACTCCTCAGCATTCCGTGCTGCGTGCTATAACCCCTACATCACCGCTGGACAGGAGTCTAGGCACAAATTTCTCCTATGCACTATCACACACCATATCAAGCACCATAGGGTTGCTTTTTTCAACGCTAGTTAAGGTTTTTCTATGCATCCATAATCAGTTACGGGATGACCGTAAAAGTAAAAAATTTGGAGTTGAATGAAAAAATACGAAAAAACAAGACTCCAAAATACCAATCATAGAAAAAGATAGTCTCGAATCATGTTTTGTGTTATTTAAGTACGTTTATCCGTTGCCTAGTGACAGCTTTACTACAAGCTTGAGTACAAGCATTGCTTAGTTTGGGACTAGGTCAATTGGTGTCATTTATTTTTATTTATTTTGGTGCACAAACTGCCAATTTAAGGGCTAAACCTGGCTTTAGGTCAAACCACTATAGGCTACCGTAGTAGGAAGCGATAGAAGCGACCAAAACCACAAACAGAATGCGCACGCACAAAGTTTTCAATTTGCAGTACAACAATAGAAAGCGAACAATCCCGCCAACCGCACAGCCTCCAAACTGTTCCACATTCCTTTGACATTGTCAACAAAAAATGACTATCAAATTATCAATATCATTTCAACTGTAAAGATTTGAAGACATTGCGAGAAGTACGCAGGTTTTGTTTACATTGCTGGGCTGCGCGGGCATGCATTTACAAGTTATAGGCAATCAACAGCAATGTACCGCGGAACGCACGATTCTCGCACCATATAAACGCTTTGACTTCGCGCTCGAAGTTCTATGTCAAGATTTTATGTATTACAAATCGAACCTTAGCATCAAAACATAAGGTTTAAAGTCTAATGTGTTGTTAAGATCGTGCGAACGCCATTGTAAACAGTTATTTATTTCGTGATCATCCATCAATCCATCGTAGCAGGTGATGGCAAGTGCACCTGAGATTCTGAGATTTGCGAGGGCTTATTGTCTAAGTCACTCGGAATACACTCGCGGACAAAGAATACGGGTCGGTACGAAAAACTAGAATATCTCCTAAAATAATAGAGCTAGGAACATGAATTAAACTGTATATTGTAGATAATTCTGTAATTAATAAATACGAAATAATAGGTTTGAAAGTTATTTCGAATTGAAATTAAAAAATACAAAAAGATTCCAAAAAACAATCTTGATGGTGATGGTTGTTAAAAATTGTCAGAATTGGTGTTACTTAATTCATAAAATGCCCCCTATATGTAGGTACCTATTATGGTATTAACGTGTAGTCGCGGACCGCTTGCGCTTGCGCAAAGAGATGGCCGCTGTGACGTCACAGCTGCGCGCTCCAAAGCACAGAACATCTTTGCGTGTAGTTAGTGCTTCCTCTTTCACACAAAAAAACGGAACGTTTGTTCTGTTAGTAGGCCGCACAGGGCTTTTGACGTGTTTGTTTGTTTATACTTACCTACTATTTATTGTACCATCAGCCTATATAGTACATGGAAATCGTACCGAAAAAGAAGTGTTGCCTTGCATCAAATGAGGTAGTTCTAATTTTTATATGAGTTGGTAGTGGTGAATTGGGTTATGTCAAATCCAAGATTTCCACCTCGAAAGCCTTCCGGATCATTGTCAAATACTTGAAAATTCATTAAAATTTAGTAGTTTTTTCCGTTTTTGACAATTTTTACCACCAAGGACTTACGTTACGGCAAAAGTCGCTAAGGACTATTTTAAGAAGACTAAATTTCCAATTAAATGAAACTAATTTTATTTCGGTAGTTCAAATAGTTTCCATGATACAGCTATTCAAAAGTTTGCGAAAATTCCAAAAAAATTAATATTACAGTCTTTTTTAGTTTTCGACCATTTTTACCCCTAAAGAGTGGGCTTATGCGAAAAGTTACTGTGCAGGTATTAAAGTCCATTAAATTCCCAACAAAATGAGATCAACTATGTCAACTTATACCTGAAAGTTCCTGAGACACAGTTGTTCAAAGTAGTTCGATAAGTAAACAATTATGTACTAATAAGGGTTTACAAAATCAAGTACGTCCTGTTAGTGAAATAACTATAATTACTTATATTGCTTATTTCACTAAAAGAGTGTACTTCATTTTGCAAACCCTTCTATACTCCATTTAATTTAAGATTTGAATTAACGGACAAAGTGTAACACGCGTTTCTCGGTATTTCGAACACAAATTGACTAAAAACACCTACATGTACATTTATTAGCGGTATTTAATATTTTTTTTACTATAGAAGTTAACACAATTTTAAATCCTTTCATTGTTTCATTTCAAAACGTGTGCAAATTTCACCGTTAAGTTTCAAATGTTAAAATAAATGGAGTATAGTAAATACTTGTTTACTTACCTCAACCACTTTGAACAGCTGTGTCTCAGGAACTCTCAGGTTTAAGTTGACAAAATTGGTCTCATTTTGTTAATAATTTAGTGGACTTTAATATCTACAAAGTAACTTTTAGCATAAGCCCACTCTTTAGGGGTAAACATTGTTAAAAACTGAAAAAAGCTGTAATATTTCCTTTATTTGGAAATTGCGCAAACTGTTCAATAGCCGTATCATAGCGGTATTTATTATATGTTTAGTATAGAAAATAACACAATTTTATGTAGTTTCATTGTTTCATTTAAAAACGTGAGTAAATATCACCGTTCAGTTTCAAATGATAAAATAAATGGAGTATAGTACATAATTGCTTGCTTACCTCAACCACTTTGAACAGCTGTGTCTCAGGAACTCTCAGGTCTAAGTTGAAAAAATTGGTCTCATTTTGTTAATAATTTAGTGGACTTTAATAACTACAAAGTAACTTTTCGCATCAGCCCACTCTTTATGGATAAAAATTGTTAAAAACTGAAAAAACTGTGTTATTTCCTTTATTTGGAAATTGCGCAAACTGTTCAATGGCCGTATCATAGCGGTATTTATTATATGTTAAGTATAGAAGTTAACAAAATTTTATGTAGTTTCATTGTTTTATTTAAAAACGTGTGCAAATTTCACCGTTCACTTTCAAATGTTAAAATAAATGGAGTATAGTACATAATTGCTTGCTTACCTCAACCACTTTGAACAGCTGTGTCTCAGGAACTCTCAGGTCTAAGTTGACAAAATTGGTCACATTTTGTTAATAATTTAGTGGACTTTAATAACTTTAAAGTAACTTTTCGCATAAGCCCACTTTTTAGGGGTAAAAATGGTCGAAAACTAAAAAAAACTGTAATATGTCCTTTTTTTGGAAATTGCGCAAACTTTTCAATAGCAGTATCATAGAAACTATTTGACCTACCAAAACCAAATTAGTCTCATTTGATTGCAAATTTAGTCTACTTAATATTGTCCTTAGTGATTTTGGCCGTAACGTAAGCGCTTGGTGGTAAAAATTGTCAAAAACGGAAAAAACTACTAAATTTTAATGAATTTTCAAGTATTTGACAATGATCCGGAAAGCTTTCGAGGTGGAAAACTTGGATTTGACATAACCAATTTCACCACTACCAACTCATATAAAAATTAGAACTACCTCATTTGATGCAAGGTAAAAAGTACCAATTCCATGTACTAATAAATAAGTGGTCTATAAATTTTTAAACAAGTTCCTATTATATGAATATGTCGCTAAAATTGAACTTTCAGGTTGACGGACACGTCTATTGGCATTATTATTTTATGACATGCACACGATTGTCAACTTTAGCGTGGTAGACCACATATTTGGCTGATGCTACAAAAGGAAAACAAAAAATGATACTTTTATTCAGGAAGTAGGCTTTTATTCTGGTAGTTGTTGCTTACAAATAAAGAATTTTACTTTACTTTACTTTAGTAGGACGCACAGGACTCGTTTACATGACACTTTTTACCAAATTTTATTCTGATAGTAGGACGCACAGGATTCGTTTACATGACACTTTTTACCAAATCTTATTCTGGTAGTAGGACGCACAGGTCTCGTTTACATGACACTTTTTACCAAAATTTTTTTCTGGTAGGGCTATTGTTGAAGAAGGGTTATGTTTCGAGCGTATGTATGTACCTATGTATTTAATAACGTTGATTCTGGAATAACACCAAAGAATAAATCTGTTGCATAGAAACTATTATAATCTGTGGCAATAAGACCCTTTTGGGTACGGAACTCTAAAATTGCAGGGTTCCGATCTTGCCAGCTGTGATATGATAAGCCAAAGGAAAGCCGTCGCCATTCAACTCAACAAAAAAAAATCGTAGCCGCGTTAGTTCCATTTTTCGCCACATTCACGCATCTGTGTAGAAACTATTTTATCTATAGCAATAAGACCCTTCTGGGTGCGGAATTCTAAAGTCGCAGGGTTCCGTTCCGATCTCGCCGGCTGTGATAAGCCAAAGGAAAGCCATTGCCATTTACCCGCACAATGCGAGAGAGCGCCGTGGGATGGGATCTTCCGCTTTTTAGCCGCACTTATGTGGAATGATTTCACGATGAAAGTAAAAGGAGGTCGATCTCTCGATTACCTCGCTGTAATGTTTAGCTAAATTAATGTAATAAAGGTTATGATAACGAGTGTTTTGAATTAAGGTCCGTTTTTAAAGTTTGGACGCGTGCGGTTGCGGTTTGTTTGTTTTTTTTTCCGATTACTTACTAATGAATGGGCATAAAACTTTCCCAAAGTATCACATCCCAAAATATTTTAGTCAAATTATCATTTGACAACAAAACTTACCGCAATTTTACAGTTACTAAATTTTTTTTTGGCAAATTATTGTTTTGCAAATAATTACTTAGTCATGTTTCATATTACCAAGTTTTATTTAGTCAAATGTATCGTTTGGCATAACGTACTCTTCCCAAAATATCGCATGATATAATAACCTACTTTTCTGGGAGCAGTTCATTTCCCTGGGGGGCGCAGTTCTAACCTAACCTGACCTAATTTTCTGATAGCAGTTCGTTTTTGCTGGGGACGCAGTTCTGCTTTTCTGATAGCAGTTCGTTTCTGTGGAAGACGCAGGTCTAACCTAAACTAACCTACTTTTCTGATAGCAGTTGGTTTCTGTGGTTGGCGTGTGCGAAATGTCGTTTTGAAGAAACATTTTTTTGGAATACAATATTAGCCAAAAGAAAACGTTTGCTTAATAAACGTTTGTCGTAATAAAATTAAACAAAGTAAAATTATGCCAAATAATAATTTGACCAAACGAATAAAATTCGAAATGTAAATATGCTAAAGATTCGTTTGGGAAATGAAACAACTGCGATAAGTTTTTTGGGAAGTGAAATTTGGCGAAAAACATTTTGCCGAAACGGCAGTACATTGTTTTTTCTGTGCTAAATGCTCTCTCGGCCCTAGAGTCGGATTTTTAAACCTTAACGCCTTAAGTACTTGTCAGGTAAAAAGGAATTGAACGGCAGACATCATTTAAAATAAAGTTATGGGATTTTACTTAAAGTTATATAGGCATTTCAATAACGTTGTTTATAAAACAACAGTGGCAAACATCAGTTGAAAGATTTTATCCCAAATCCGTGGGAATATCAGTGTGAAATAGTACATTAGTGATCTCTTATCATCAGGAGACCCACTTGTTTGCTCATTTGCCATCCAGTCGAATAAAAAAAGGGCGTCCAGTGGCCCTCGAGCCCCCTAGAGTGGGCCCGCTCCGTGCACTCGCGCCAGCCAGTGTTGCCACTTTAGCCAATTTTTAGCTAGATCTAGCCACGTTTACGAAATAGTTAGCTACAAAAAACATTTAGTGGCCAATTTTTATAGCCACACTTTCTAGCTACTTACAACAACTAATTAACCACTGTTTCAATCAATTTAATTTGTAATGTAAAACGTATTTCCGTACGCTACCTACGTAATTCCTGAGAATATCCTTCAAAAAATAAATAGGAAAAACTAAGAAACCCGAAAAAAAATAAGCCTCAACATCACAAGATGAGATGACATAAATTTTGACTTTTTTTCCGTAAATAATAATGTAAGCGATAGAAATATAAAAATTTAACACTTCTATCCTATGTTGCTTTTTTTTTTGTTTAGCCGCTTTTGGCGAAGTGGCCAGAGTATTTTTTTAAACTAGCCACTTTTTACCATATGTTTAGCTGCTTTTTCTTTGGGCAAGGTGGCAACACTCGCGCCAGCTATCGTAGGCCCAAGCACCGTATATGGCTTACCGCAGAAAGGTATCCCGTCGGGCGCCCAGCGGCCCTCGGGCCCGCAGACGCGGCGCGAGGGCCCCAGCAGCTCGAAGCCCCGCTCGCAGGCGTACGTGGCCACCGCGCCCTCGGCCAGCGCCTCGTCAGAGAACGTGACGCGGCTGTGCGCCGGCGCACCCGGGAAACGGCACGACGCTGACGCATGCCCTGTTGACAAGAAAATACAATATTTTAAAGAAAGAAACAATTCGATTTGTGGCATTCGAAAATGGCGGATGTAGACAATATCTAATTTTGCTATTTCTGTTTCTTTGGCTAGTTGAATTATAATTTTGATTGTGTTTTATGCGGCTATTAACCTTAACAGTGAACAGAGATCACAAAATTCAATATTGCTCTCGTGTCTGACATTTTTTAATGCGCAAGTTGTCTCCACGTGGTTACTGGAATTTTACTATCAAGTTACAAAAACTACAATCACGTTACAACGTTGCCTCTCGAAAGAGAATACTTTGACACTGGCGAAATTGTCCTATGAATTAGGACAGAAGCCATATTTTAAAAAAGAAGAAGAAGAAAGAAAGAAAAAATGATTTATTTGCTTAGAATACGTAAATGCAGATCTTAATTACTACATGTTTTGAACCAGTATTAATTCGACGAATCAACATGCAAACTGCTTAAAAAACACATCAGTTTTTACCTATACATTCACAATATTATATGAAAAATACGTTATACAATTAAAAATTAATGTTTATTTGGGCATAAATCAGTGCATTATTCTTAAACCTAAACATAATTACAATTCACACAAACCAAACTGCCACCAGTTATTAATACAACTAGCATTTGCCCGCGGCTTCGCCCGCGCGGAATTCGGTTATAGCGCGCTGTCCCCTCGGGAACTGTGCATGTTCCCGGGATTAAAAGTAGCCCTATGCCACTCTCTGGCCTATAAACTATTTCTACGCCAAAAATCACGTCGACCCGTCGCTCCGTTTCGACGTGAAAGACGGACAAACATACACACAAACACACACACTTTCGCATTTATAATACACGTATTAATACGGTTTGAGCTGAATTTGAACAATTAAACGGGAAAATTGAGCCGAAAACAATTTGTCGGCTAAAAACAAATTTTTATTGGTAATTAACAGAGAGCGGAATTTTCATGGCATTTTTTGACCTGTCATAGTGACTTCTCAATTATCGACTCTACCTAAATGATGTCGATATATAAGACTTTAAATTAGATTGTCGTAAACTTGTCATGTTATGCAGAGCCTTCTTTTTCCGCATACAAATGGATATTTTGACTGTAAAAGAAGTAGTATAAAACCGGAAAATTGACATATATTTCTTTTATAGAGACGTAAATGGCACATTGTTAACATTACAATAGAAGAATTTCAATATGAAATTGAAAAAAAACTGAATTGAAATTATTAAATTAGAAATTTCTATCAATTCATTGTTAATGGCATATGTCCATTAATTTTCAACTGCTCGAAAGTTAATTGGAAGAGATCGCTCTTTAACTTAAAGCAGTCTATTGTTTACCTCTACTTTTAATCTTCTTATGTACCTATGTTGTGTATCGATATAATTCACTATGACAGGTCAAAAATGCCATTAAAACTCCGCTCTCTGGTAATTAAGTAGAGCCTAAATTTTAGTGTGTTCTCCAGACAATTATTATCTGTATTGGTAGGTATGAGTACTCAGGGTGCGGGTACGACTCGTTATTGGCTGGTTACAATCACGCGAAAGGATAATCCTGGACGAACTTAACCCCTAGCACGTTTTTTTTATGTTAAACAATTCGGAATCTTAAAATTTTACCACAAGGTCTGAATTCGACAGGGAGCTTTTTGAGCCCGTTTGGACAGATGGCCAAATACAAAGATGGCAAACAAACGCGCGGGAAAGCGGTGCCGATGCGTGACGAATCCCGTGAAGATTCCAAATTTGAAATGATTCATGGCAACTGTGATCGGCGAAAGCGTGGACGCACGCTCGGGGCTCGTCGGAGAAGGTCGGAGAATAAGGTACATAGCACATAACTAATGAGAAATTTAAATAAATTAAATAAAAATAGTACGAACGCGGGTCAGTTTTATATAAAAAAAAAGTTACAAAAAAACATTTCAATTCGAGTTTTTTTTGCCGTATTTAGTTGTTATGTTATGTCACTGTCAGGTTGCTGTTATTTATTATTCATCGTTACCGGACTTTAGAAATAGGAAATGGTCTAAAAATTATTAAAAATTTAATATGTACGAGTAGGTAAACCATAGCTCAAACATTCTTTTGATATTTTTAATTTTACTTTGAAATAAGAGATTATAAGAATAAAAACAAATTACACATTGATAGTTCCATATATTCTGTTCCCAAGAGAATAGCAAGAATAACTACAACTCCTATAAAAAAATATCGTTTTGAGCAACATAATATTCCACTTTAAGCTGACCTACCAAACATTCAAAAACACTAGCAAGCTAGGGTCAATATAAACAGGTATAGACAAAGTGACGTCACAACAGAAAGCACTTTTTCTCACACACTGTGTCATTGACCTTTGCCGCCAAATGAGCGAAATCACAACACTGTGGCTTACTTGCGGCCGCGAACGCGTTTTGAGTCACTTTAGAATGTTGTCATATTAACATGGTTGCCTTAAAGATAGGTAACGTACCGCTAGGCTAGGTCCGACCTAGTTTTAGCTCTACCCCCCTTTTCTCTACACCCCTAGACCCTTAGTTTACAAGTTCAACATCCCACTTATTCCCGCTAACATTATAATTGCGACAGTTTGTATGTTTGTTTGTTACCTCATCACGTGTAACCCGCTGAACCGATCTACTTATTCAGATAGTTTTGAGTCGCGGGGGAAGGAAGGATAGTTTTTATCCCGGAAAATTGTATAGTTCCCGCGGGCTAGCGCTGTACGAATTGGGATGTTGACGTCATTTAAAAATTATTCGACGGCACAACTCCAGTAAAAAAACGCTTTATTTTAGCCCTGAAAACCAGATTAATTTTCGATTTACTGTAAAATTAGATTTTTTGTTGCTTTAAAACAAATAAATAGTTAGTTGATTGAGTTGCCGGATAATGACGTCATAAGTCGCTATTTCCAATGCAACTTT